>CM077593.1:48827500-49452500 GCA_039654915.1 Aquilaria yunnanensis
TCCTCAGGGCCTAAGTTGCCTTCATTTTTTGCTGCTTTGGTGAGCACTTTAAACAATGGTCAGCACTAATCTACATATCTGGAGATGAATCTACTAAGGGCCACAATTCATCTTGTAAGCCTTTGTACATCCTTGGAAGTTATGGGGGTTCAGAATCTTAGTAAAGCCTTAACCTTTTTTGGATTGGCATCAATACCTCTTTCGGATACCATAAACCCGAGGAATTTGCTGTTAGTGTTGTGCACAAAAGCCAATCATGAGATGATTGTAGTTTTTGCACATTGAGTCATGATCTTTTATTAAGGCATTAATCCAGCAATTATGTTTGTTGTTTTGTTTCTGCATAACATAATAAACCTAATTGTAACCCTAGAACAATGATATTCTCAAACATCCCTGGTCTAGTATTATTGTGGAGCGGGTTGCAATAGTATATAACAACTAGCATATGTGGAGACTAATATGCGGTATTTAGTCTACATATAGGTACAAGTTGGAGAACTTGTGTACTAGACCAACCCACCATGAGAACACTACATGGATCGTTATGTGAATGTCATAAGTGATTTTCATAGTGATCATGGTATATGTAGTCCTTCAACCTAAGATCATCAAGGTTCCCTACATGTGAGTCACATACTTTGAGATTTTCCTTTGTTGCTCGTAACTGAGTGAACTTGAAGGAGGTCATTGGGTATGCCACAAATCATGCGGAGGGATTTGTATGATCAAGATGGAATTTGTCCCTCCTATGTAACGGGAGTGATATCTTCGGGCCCCTTGATAGAGTGAGACTTAGAAAATGCATGGCCATGCTCGGACGAGTTGATATACGATATCAATGTCATCAGTTTAAGTTGGTCTACTTGGTAATGAAGAAACCAAAGATTGGGCTATACGAGGGTGACACATTCCATGTCTTGTGCCTAGTCTTGATATCTTGGACAAAGGGACAATGGCATATATCGATGATGATCATAAAGGTTCAGTCGAATCACCAACAATCTTGTCACTTGGGTAGAAACGATGTGTTGCTAGACATTGCTCATTGCTTATGATCATAAATGTGATTTATGATAATTGCCAACGTGGTAAAAGCCTATTCGATCACACACATAGAGCTATTTGGATCATTAGAGTGCATGGGCTAATTATTTGGGTTATCCATTCACAATAATTTCACATTAATAATGGGCCCAAAAGTTGAGCCGTTATTAAGCCCGAAGTTGAAGCCTAATTGGATTAGGGCTTCAAAACCCATTAGGTTTGGAACTTGAGTCTCACTATAAATACAACATTTAGTGAGAAATTCATAGCTCCTTGCCCTAGCCTCCCAAAAGGACAGCTGAACTCTTCTCTTGAAATTCTTTGGTGGACGCGAGCTAGCATTGCGAGCGCAAGAGAAACGCATTTTCTGAAATGTGGTGGAAGTGTGGTGATCCCGAGAGGCTCATGTGGATACCCTAGAGAGCTTGAAGACATCAACTGTTCAGGTTTTGTGATTCGACTCTACAGTTGGGTGAGAGATCTCTACTGAAAATTAGGTATGAAAATTTTCAAACACGCGGTTTACCCCGTTTCACTTGGATCCTGGAAGGTTTTGGTTAAATTCCGCTGCACTTGTTTGGCTCCCAAAACGCAACATTTGCTAGCAGTCACCCTAAACACACACTTTTTGGGCTTAAGATCGATTTTAAATTTTCAGAGTTGGTGCAATGTTTCCCCTAAGTATATGATATGACTACCATGTATTTTACTCTTAACTATCATATCATAGACACACACCCACATATTTCTCCCAATTTGGGAACCAAAGACCATGTTCATCAGCCTTTGATATGTGGCTCCTACGTTTTTAAGATCGAAAGGCATTCTAACATAATAGTAGGTCCTGACTTTGGTAGTGAAGGTGCTTTTTCCCTCATCTCCGGGATCCATCCAAATTTGGTGGTATCCACTAAAGCATTGAGGAAGCTAAGTAGGCCATAATCGGCAATGGAGCCTACCAATTGGTCTATTGATGGTAGAGAACATGAGTCCTTTGGACAAGCATCATTAATATTTCAAAATTTGATGCACATTCAGAGTTTATTGCTCCTTTCCTTTATGGAAAAATCAATGTTGCTAAGCCATTCAAGGTACTTAACGTCCCTTGTTATGCTTACTTCCATTAGTCATTGGACTATGGTTTTAATTAAATTGTTCTTATGTGCTGAGAGGCTATGCTTTCTCTGTCAAATGAGCTTTGACTCTAGTCATACCTTAAGGCTATGCTAAATAATACCCAAGTCTACTTCGGGCATATCCTTCAGAGTAAGAAAATAGATCTTTGTTCATTAATGGAAGGGATACAATTTTTTCCTTGTCACCTTCTTTTACCACCTCACAAAATGGGAGAATTACAAGTGTGTCATAATGGCTAAAAACCATTATATTGTGTAATTCTCACCATAGTGATTGTAGTGTGGGGGGGGGAAGGTATGATCAACACCTCCTTAAAAGTGTTCCAAGTTGGTAACTTGGCCCCGAAGAAAAGCCTTAAGGATTGCTTCTTTGTCAAGCAACCTATGGACTTTTTTGTATGGTTTTGGAAATTCGGGTATTCAATTGCAAAACTCTCAAGAAAGAGACTTGGAGAGTTATGGAAAGGATATAAATGGTATGGAAGTGCTATTGGAGGACCAAATTAGTCATGAAAGACAAGTTTGGACAAAGGAAACACTAAAGGCAATAAGGACCTAAATGTCCTAGTGTAAACCTTAAGGTGTTCAAGCTTTTGACTTAAGTCTAAGGGTGGAATTTTGGAGTTATCCCACCTCGGGGGAGGCAGCCAAGACTTGATAATTAGTCAAAAATGTTGGGCACATGTGTACCAATGATTTTAAGACAAAGAAACCATAATTAGTGGGAACAAAAAAGACATAAAGCAAGGTTAAGCTTATTAAGTGTGTTTTTGTGCCCTTAAGCTCATTTAAGTCCATTTAAGTGGCCAAATCACTTATCCCTCTCTCATTTTCTTCCTCCCCCATCCAAAGAACATACCCATACTTCCTCCACAGGCACCAAACCTTCAAACTTGCAATTGATTGAAATTGAAGGCAAAATGAAGCAATTGGAAGCAAACTAGAGCTATTTCTTGCATACTTCAAGGATCAAGCTTGATTTTCGGCCTACCTACTTTGGTAAGGGTTCTCTTGCTCTCATGGAATGTTTTTCATAATTTTCAAACATCCATGGAGCTAGGGCTAAGCTTGGAAGAGAGCCATGTGCTTGATGAACCAAGCTTAGTGAGGGGAGTGCACTTGTTGAAGGTTTTATGACCTAGTGTGAAGTGCACAAATATGGCAGTAAAGTGATGGTTTCTAAAGCCCATAGTTAGTACTAACTACTGTTAAAATCTGCCTAAGATGAAGAATTAGCTTGAGGAGGGCTGCCATACTGATTTATTTATGTTTATTGCATGTTTTATGGACTAACCTATGGTATATCTTGCAGCCACATTTCATGTGTTTGTTGTTTGTGTTTGGCTGCTGCATTTGGTTGCTATATCTTGTATATATGCATTGTGGTTTTTGTGTTTTAGTGTCTTTGGATTCAGGTTTTAATGAGGATCACATTACGTTAAGAAACCAAGTGTTACCCTTACTAAGTTTCTCAATGAAACTTACTCCCCTCAATTCTGTCATTTCAGGTCCAGCTGAAAGATCACCTTCAAAATAACCTTTGTAGTTTGATTTTTAATATGAAATTTTAGCTACATGAACTTCCATATATATAGTTATTATCTAGAATGTTTGGTGATTTTAGGAGCAGATTTGGTATTTTTAATGGTTGTACTTACTGTGTTGTGCAGCAGCTATCCAGAATCCTATTTTTGGAGTCCATTGTGTCTCAGGACCTCCTATAACCTAAGGTGCGTATTTAGCTGAGTTAAGACCATATTGTAGTGCATGTATGCATTTACATGTAGTGTATGTAAAATGAGAAAAGTATGTGAACATTTGAGTAATGTTTTGGCTACGTAAGTGATGTGGTGCAAAGCTGCCTAAGTGTGAATGATGGGCTGCTTACTTGTAAATTCTGTTTTGGCCACATAAAGTTGTTAAAAGAAATGGAATTTAATTCCTATGTGTAATGGACATATATGGGATAGCCTTGGAGGGTTTTCCCTATGTGAATGAAGTGTTTGCATGGTTTGGAAAAATTCTATGGGCAAAATGGTCCAAAAGTTGCCAGAGTTTTGACTTTGACGTAAAGTTTAATATCTCCCTGTGTAGAATGAATATTGGTATTTACCACACCTAGAGGACATCTATAGGTTTAACCAAGCTTTGGAATTTCTAGATTTAGAGCCCTGTAGCTAAAGATATGACGTTGCAAAGTTGGCTGAGTTACTGTTCATTTGGTCAGAATTTTGTAACCAACTTAAAAAATCCATAACTTGGCCCATATGTGGGCTATTGATGTAAAAAAAAATTCCCTGGTTTTCACTAAGTCTTTACTCCATAATGGAGTAAATAAAACAGGTGGGTATGAGGCTAGAATGATACAGTTTATTAGTGGAAGTTACAGGTGTAGTGGCTGGTCACTAGAACTTAACAGGATTGCCTAATGTGTGGTAGCCAAGATCAAGACTTGTGCTACTGTTTTCCTTCTTTTCTTCCATGGTGTGTATTAAATGTGAATATGTGTGTGATGGTTGGACCAATATGCATGTATTTACATAGTGCCCATGAGGGCCACTTGGGTATGCACACTAAGGGTAGTGTTCTGATGGCCTACAGAACAGTACCAATCCTGGGAGTCTAAATGCACAATTTTGGCACCATAATTGGACTACCCCGGAGTGGGTAATGCCTTAGGCCAGTTTTTCCCCCACTTTGGTACTTCGGCCAAGGACAAGTTCTACATCTTTTGTTTCTATTTTTTCAAGAACACTCATTTCTGTTTCTATTGCACCTTTGGCAGTCACGTTCTTTTCTCCTAAAGTTTGTATGTGAACTTTCACTAGACTTTGTCTTACTCTGATGAACACTTTCTTAACATCAGCTTGATCAATCAGTACTTCTGCATCACCCTCCTTTGCCTTGAATGTGACGGTCAGAGATTTCACATCTGGTTGAATATGAAGGTTGCCTTGCGCCTGTCTTTCAAGGATGGCAGTATATGAAGTTGGGACATCTATGATAGTGAACTTTTTCACAATGGAAACAAAGAGATATTCCTTGGTCTGGACTGAGTTACCCTTTAGCATCAATGGTAGATCAATCCATCCAAGCACTAGGTGTTCCGAGTGACCAACGCCAAAGGTGGGTGAGGTCATGGGTTTAAGATCACCTTAAAAAATGCCCAAGCTTGGTAGTAGTTGGGAGAAAAGGATGTTGGCATTTGATCCATCATCAATGAGCACCCTCTTCACATCCCAGTTTTTGATCCTTACGATGATCAGGAGAGGATTGTTATATGGGAACTTGACAACCGATCTATCATTTTAGGTCAACTTGTTCATTGGGTTGTCAAACTCTGTCATTGTGATCTCCCTCACCTTCCTGTTCTTTCAGCCAAGTGTAGTCCAGTAGTTATGGTTTTGATAGCCCCGGCCGAAGGTGGTGGGTGCTTTCATTGAAGTTCTCTACCTTTCCAAGGCCATGAGGATATTTGTCCTTGAAGTGTTGTGGGGGGTGAATGTCATTGGCTTTCTTCCCTTAGATTTCTGAGCTCTACCTCATCCTTTAGATTGATACCGAGATTGGCGACTATTGCCTTTGGACTGGTGATGATCAAACTTCAGCCATCCCATTCTCAGTTCCTTAGCTATCATATGTTGCTCCACCCTTTACTAAAATTATTTTGAGAACTCGTAGAAGAGATGTAGTCCCTACTCAGCCCTCAGACCACTGTGAGGATTTAAATCTCAAGGCAGAAGTCAGGAACACTCAGTGCTTCTCTATTGAATTTCTTGACATAGCCCAGAATGGCCTCCCCATTCTTTTAGGCTAAATCAAATATTTGGATCAGCATTTTTGCTATCGGCCTCCTCCCTATGAATTGTTGGGTGAACGCGGTAAATAGTTCTTGGAAATGCATTATGGTTCCAGGCGCTAATGAGTTGTACCACAAGTTGTACCGCTCATAGGATGGAGGGTTCTTTATCATGAACTCCCCATGGAAGCTCCTATAAGGGGAACTCCATCGAGATGTTTGTCTTTTGGAAGGGAAAGCTCCGAGGTTGCTTGATCATCTGTTAGTGGAGGCTCCAGCACAAACTGGGACTTCGAAATGCCCCAATCCTTAGAATGCTAAGTCTCCATGATGATGATCTAGGAATGGATTACACAGACAGTGCTAAATGATTCTCTAGCACATCTTCGATGTAGGACATGTTAAACTTCCAGTAGACCTTTGCCTGAGTAGCAGTTGCAGCACGTGAAGAACAAGGGTTAGGAGCTTCTTGGAGTATGTTTTTGGGGCAGGGATCTCTGATGACCAAGTCTGTATGTGAAAGAGGAAATCGTTAGAAGTTAATAGTAGAGAATAGAAAAAGAGGGTACTTACTTTTATTAACCTGGGAGCCTCCCCTAAGTATTTATAGGAGGCCAGGAGGAGAAGGCCGTTATGCCCAGCCGTAGTAGATCAGGACACTTGTTTGGCCAGATTCGGTATGTACCTTTAGAGAGAGGTGTCTACAGCTAGACATAGGTAGTTATGCCTAGAGGGAAGGGGCTTGTGTGAGGTTTTTTTCATAGATCCCCCAATTGAATTTGTTGTTTTTGCCTAAGACACATTCGTGGATCTAAGATCTCTTCAAACAATGACTTCCGCCGAGGGTTACTAAAGAAAGCCTTTCAGATGGGGGGTCCATCTTCATGAGACATTTCTTCTATTGAGGGTGATAGACCTACATTCTTGAGGTTGGTAATGTACACTCTTGAGGGTGGCAAGGAGACTTTTTCTCGGAGTCAGTCATATATATTTTTTAGGGTGGTGTAGGGAATTCTCCTAAGGTTGGTCATGTATCTTTTTTAGGGTGGTGTCAGGTTTGCCAATGAGAAGGTCATGTGGGTGATAGCCCTTTAGGTATGACTTTTTCTAGCTTAGAATTGGCAGCACTATAGGCCTAAGTGTCAACCACCTTCTCAATTTAGCTTCCTCTAATTCTGTTTGAGTTCCTAACTTGTGCCTTTGTTTTGCAGGATGGCTTGCCCATATTTTCCAACATTGGTAGCTACTATTAATGCTTAGGAAACTACTTTTAGCGAGGACATAAAGTCCAAGTGATTGAGGTTGGCAAAAATAGCCTTGGCGGCAAAGCGATTTTGACCATTCTTTGGTCCAACTCCACATAAGTCTTTCATGCCATATTAGTTATCTTATTGACCTACCTAACTCTCTTGGTGGTACAAATCCAGCACCCACTTTACCCATAAATTTTTTCTTTTAGGCCCCCAAAGTTGCATGTGCACATAGAGACATTTTAGGTGCACCAAAGAGCTTGCTAAGGCACCCTATAGTGCTTTTCCCTTTCCTTATGTGTCCTTCACTTGTTTTTTCCATGTATTGCAATCCCCTTTCTTATTTTATCATTAGGTATCAATCTTACAATACTTTGAATAAGGCACATGGTCTAACAGTGTTACCACCTCATAAAATGGGAGAATTACAAGTGTGTCATAATGGCTAAAAACCATTATATTGTGCAATTCTCACCATAGTGTTTGAAGTGTGGGGGGTAAAAGGCATGATCAAAACCTCCTTAAAAGTGTTCCAAGTTGGTAACTTGGCCCCCAAGAAAAGCCTTAAGGATTGCTTGTTTGTCAAGCAACCTATGGACTTTTTTGTAAGGTTTTGAAAATTTGGGTACTCAATTGCAAAACTCTCAAGAAAGACACTTAGAGAGTTATGCGAAGGATATAAATGGTATGAAAGTGCTATTGGAGGACCAAATTACTCATGGAAGACAAGTTTGAACAAAGGAAACACTAAAGGCAATAAGGACCTAAATGTCCTAGTGTAAACCTTAAGGTGTTCAAGCTTTTCACTTAAGTCTAAGGGTGGAATTTTGGGGTTATCCCACAATGGGGGAGGCAGCCATGACTTGATAATTACTCAAAAATGTTGGGCGCATGTGTACCAATGATTTTAAGACGAAGAAACCATAATTAGTGAGAACGAAAATGACATAAAGCAAGGTTAAGCTTCTTAAGTGTGTTTTGGTGCCCTTAAGCTCATTTAAGGCCATTTAAGTGGCCAAATCACTTATCCCACTCTCATTTTCGTCCTCCCCCAGCCCAAGAACATAGCCCATAGCCACCACACCTTGAAACATGCAATTGATTGAAATTGAAGGCAAAAGGAAGCAATTGGAAGCAAAGTAGAGCTATTTCTTGCATACTTCAAGGATAAAGCTTCAAATTCGGCCTACTCTCTTTGGTAAGGGTTCTCTTGCTCTCATGGGTTGTTTTCTGTATTTTCAAACATCCATGGAGCTATGGCTAAGCTTGGAAGAGAGCCATGAGCTTGATGAACCAAGCTTATTGAGTGGAGTGCACTTATTGAAGGTTTTGTGAGCTATTGCCAAGTGCACAAAGATGGCAGTGAAATCAGGGTTTATAGAGCCCAAAGTTAGTACTAACTACTGTTAAAATCCTCCTAAGACCAAGCATTAGCTTGAGGAGGGCTTCCATAGTGATTTGGTTACGTTTATTATGTGTTTTATGGACTAACCTATGGTATATGTTGCTGCCACATTTCATGTGTTTGTTGTTTGTGTTTGGCTGCTGCATTTGGTTGCTATATCTTGTATATATGCATTCTGGATTTTGTGTTTTACTGTCTTTGGATGCAGGTTTTAATGAGGATCACATTACCTTAAGAAACCAAGTGTTACCCTTACTAAGTTTCTCAATGAAACTTACTCCCCTCAATTCTGTCATTTCAGGTCCAGCGGAAAGATCACCTTCAAACTAACCTTTTTGGTTTGAGTTTGGATTTGAAATTTCAGGTACATTAACATCCATATGTCTAGTTGTGATCTGGAAAGTTCAGTGATTTTAGGAGTACATTTGGTATTTTTAATGGTGGTACTTACTGTGTTGTGCAGCAGCTGTCCAGCATCCTGTTCTGGGGTCCATTGTGTCTCAGGAACTCCTGTAACTTAGGATGTGTATTTAGCTGAGTTAAGAACATATTGTAGTGCATGTATGCATGTACATGTAGTGTATGTAAGATGAGACAAGTATGTGAACATTTGAGTAATGTTTTGGCTATGTAAGTGATGTGGTGCAAAGCTGCCTAAGTGTGAATGATAGGCTGCTTACTTGTAAATTCTGTTTTGGCCACATAAAGTTGTTCAAATGAAGGGAATGTAATTCCTATGTGTATTGGACATATATGGGATAGCCTTGGAGGGCTTTCCCCTTCTTAATGAAGTGTTTGCATGGTTTGGAAAAATTGTATGGGCAAAATGGTCCAAAAGTTGCCAAAATTTCAACCATGTACCTAAAGTTTAATATCTCCCTCTGTAGAATCAATATTGGTATGAAATTTTGACCACACGTAGAGAACATCTAGACGTTGAACTGGAATTTTTTATTTTTGGATTTCGATCCTTGTAGCCAAAGATATGACGTTGCAAAATTGGCTGAGTTACTGTTCATTTGGTCAGAATTTTGTAACAAATTTCAAAAATCCGTAACATGGTCCATAGGTGGGCTATTAATGTAAAACAAAATTCCTTGGTTTTATCTCATTCACTACTTCATAATGGAGCAAGGAAAACAGGGGGGTATGAGTCTAGAATGATACATTTTATTAGTGGAAGTTAGAGGTGCAGTAGCTGGCCACTAGAACTTAACAAGATTGCCTAATATGTGGAAGCCAAAACTAAGACTTGTGCTAGTGTTTTCCTTCTTTGCTGCCATGGTGTGCATGAAATGTGAATATGTGTGTGATGGTTGAACCAATATGCACATATTTACATAGTGCCCAAGAGGGTCACTTGGGTATGCACACTAAGGGTAGTGTTCTGATGGCCTACAGAACATTACTAATCCTGGGAGTCTAAATGCACAGTTTTGGCACCATAACTGGACTACCCCCGAGTGGGTAACAAAGAGTCTCTAGATTCACATAGATACACAAGGGTATGCACAACAGCCACTCTATGCTTTTACTTGGTGCTCCCTCAGTTCTCTTAGGTTCTTTGCCACTTTTTCTTCAAATTATGAGTCTTCACTATAAAGCCTACTTTGGCACTTAATTTTACGAAATTATGTGCACTTAGAGTACCCCTAGTGCACCCCACAGGGTATATGTCTTTATATGCTCATTGTTTTCCCTTTTATGATAGGTATAACCCATTTATACATCTTTTTACATTATGTACATTTCTGTCACACCCCATGGTGTTAAGGCTTGCCTATCTGAAGGCTTGCTTGAGGAAGGTAAGGTGTTTAAAATCCAATTTTCAAGATTAATTCACATTCGCCTAGCAAGAATGGGAAATAATGCCTGTCGGCATCTTCGTTGTATGACATGGTGAGCCTGGAAGGGACTTCCGGTAAGGGAGGAACGTCTGAAGAAGGGACTTGCTGGGAAAGATTGCCTGAAATTCTCAAAAAACAAGGGTTAGGAGGTCCCTGGAGTGTTTTTCTGGGGGAGGAGCCTCCGACACCCAAGTCAGTATTTATTGAGATGAAGAATGGTGAGAATAAGATGTTAGTGTTGAGCCAAAACAGCCAATCATGAGATGATTGTATTTTTGCACATTGAGTCATGATATTTTATTAAGGCATTAATCCAACAATTATGTTCATTGTTTTGTTTCTGCGTAACATAATAAACATAATTGTAACCCTAGAATAATGATATTCTTAAATGTCCCTAGTTTAGTATTATTGTGGAGCAGTTGCAATAATACATAACGACTAGCATATGTGGAGACTAATATGAGATATGTAGTCTACATATGGGTACAAGTTGGAGAACTTATGTACTGGACCGACCCACCATGAGAACACTTCATGGATCGTTATATGAGTGTCATAAGTGATTCTCATAGTGATCATGGTATATGTAGTCCTCCGACCTAAGATCATCAAGGTTCCCTACATGTGAGTCACATACTTTGATACTTTCCATTGTTGCTCGTAACTGAGTGAACTTGAAGGAGGTCATTGGGTATGTCACATATCATGTGGAAGGATTTGTATGATCAAGATGGGATTTGTCCCTCCTATGTAACAGGACTGATATCTTCAGGCCCCTTGATAGAGTGAGACTTAGAAAATGCTTGGCCATGCTCAGATGAGTTGATATACGATATCAATGTCATCAGCTTAAGTTAGTCTACTCGGTAATCAAGAAACGAAAGATTGGGCTATACGAGAGTGACACATTCCATGTCTCGTGCTTAGTCTTGATATCTTGGACAAAGGGACAATGGCATATATCGGTGATGATCATAAAGGTTTAGTCGAATCATCGACAATCTTATCACTTGGGTAGCAATGATGTGTTGCTAGACATCGCTCATTGCTTATGATCATAAATGTGATTTATGATCATTGCCAACGTGGCAAGAGCCTATTGGGTCGCACACATAAAGCTATTTGGATCATTAGATTGCATGGGCTAATTATTTGGGTTATGGTTTCACTTTAATTTTTTATTAATAATGGGCCCAATAGTTGAACCATTGTTAAGCCCGAAATTAAAGCCTAATTGGATTAGGGCTTTGAAACCCATTAGGCCTGGAAGTTGAGTCTCATTATAAATATAACTTTTAGTGAGAAATTCGTAGGTCTCCTTGCCCTAGCCTCCCAAAAGGATAGCCGCACTCTTCTCTTACAATTCCTTGGAGGATGTAAGATAGCACTACGAGCGCAAGAGAAACGCATCTGCTGGGACGTGGTGGAAGCGTGGTGATCCAGATAGGCTTGTGTGGATACCATAGAGAGCTTGAACACGTCAACTGTTCAAGTTTTGTGATTCAACTCTACAGTTGAGGGAGAGATCGCAACCAAAAATTAGGTATGAAAATTTTTGAACACCCGGTTTACCCCGTTTCACTTGGATCCTGGAGGGTTTTGGTTAAATTCCACTGCGCTGTTTGGCTCCCGAAACCCAACATAAGAGGTATGTTTTTCCTTGAAAGTCCAACCCCCTTACTGAGGCCATTTCCTAGATATTTATAGGAGAATGTAAGGAAAAATCTGCCTAACATAGCCTGCTCAGATCATGACACGTGTTCGGTCGGATGTAGTCCGTACATTCAGGAATAGGGACCTCTAGCCGGCCATAGGCCTTCTTGTCCAAGGGCGGGGGCCATAGTGGGTCTGCGTCTCAGGGTGTGTCCAAGGGCGACGTGCCAGGACGTGTACGAGGGTGGCGTGTCAGGGGCTCCTTAACATTTTTTTTCATATTCTCAAGATCCCTTTGATAAAATAGACCTTTTTAGAACAGGATGGTTTTTCCCCGAGGTCACTTGGATCATCCACGAGTCCCCTCGGCATGGATGAACCTTTTCTGGGGTGTCTTTCCCTGCCAGAGGTGGTGAGTCTTCCTCCTCTGAAGCCAGTTAGGTCATCCTACCGAGGATGGTGGTGCACCATGTTCCTGAGATCAGTACTGTCACTCCCCGAGGGTGATGATGGATCAGGAAGGTCGAATGGTTGAGGTGTCTACTTTCCCAAGGTCGGCGCTCTATTCCTCAGGGGTGACGTCCACCTTTACCGATGTTGGCGCTCTGCCCGAGCTTGTGGGCTTGAAGGGCAACAGCGCTTCAGCTATCAGGTAAGTTTATCAAAGTTCACTAAGTTCTAAGGAGTTTAAGGCACTAAATGAGTTTTGGGGGCAAAATGGTAATTTTGCATCCTGAATAGTCAGGCTAGGTCCCGAATGTTGAAAATGAGTTTTTATAACCTAAATTTTAACTTTAACCCAAACTTAGTTGAAATAAACAATATTTGACCAACTTTGACTAAGGTTACCTAAAAGAGCGGACTTATTTGTAACTTTTTAAATTCTTGGATGGCTTCATAGTTAAGTGGCATATAAAATTGGTAAAGGAGAGGAGGGTTGCCATATTCACCTTCAAACCCGAGCGCACCCTTCTCTCTACCAATTTTCCATGACTCCAAGCCAAAAAATTAAGAGTTTTTTATATAAATTGAAGCCACCAAGGATAAAATAAGCTGTGGAAGGCTTGTTTCAAGAATGATTTAAAGTTTTTAAAGCTTGGAATCAAGCTTTCCATTATCCCCTATTTTTGATGTGAGGTAACACCTATGGTCTTAGTGAATTCTTGTTTATTAGATGTCTGGAAGCTTGGGTTTTAGTTAGAAGGTAAAAATTATGTAATTTGTGCCTTTGGTTGCTTGGAACTAGGTGAAGCTTTATAAGAGTTGAGTTCTTAAGGAAGATTTGCTTGTTTCTTGCTTGTGAAGTGAAGTTAAGGTAAGGGAGTTATGCTTTTGAGCTTAATTGATGGTATTGGAATGAGTTAGCTTGATGAATTCAAGTAGTTCTAGCAATAGCATTAGTTAGTGGGCCAGGTTCAAACATAGTGGACTATTAGGTTTGTTATGATTGGAATGATATTATAATGCATCATAGGTTTCCTTGTGATAGTTGGTTGTGATCTATGCAACATGTTTTACATGTATGTGATGTTTGAAGGCTATCCATGCATGTTTGATATGTTTGGAACATGTCTAAAGTTCATAGTAGCCAAATTGGAATTTTTTTGGGTTGTCACAGGTATTGGCGACACATCACCTATCATCCCGAGTACTCATGATGTGTTGCCATTACCATGAAAATTGGCAGCTCATTACCAACTGTGGCAACGTATTACCACAGGTGGCGGCACATCGCCGCATGCTTAATGACTGAAATTTTCCAATTTTGCTTAAGAGGTTAGGGGAAGGCCTACGAGCATTCTTAGGGTACCTTGGGGTCCAAGCATTCCAGGGCTACTCTAAGTTTTCCAAAATTCTTTTGAAACCTAGGAGTTTCTTTGAGTTTTATAGTTGGTTTTACCATAAGCAAGGAAACTAGTTTTAAAAGATCAAAACTGAGTATTACTGGCTTGGGTGAAAGGTTTAGAACCCTTGGTGACCTAGCTATGCTATTAGCCATGGGTTGCAAGGTGAAACCTTAGTGCACCGAGTCTACAAGGTCTTTATGGCCTAGTCTACAATAGTGCTACCATAGAGCCCCTGTACAGCATAAAAGGAAATGGTTCTGATGCCCTATGGCATCTTCGTTGTATGACATGATTTGTTTGAGGAAGACTTCTGGTGAGAAGATATCTACAAGACCTTGAAGAATGTTGGTTAGAAGCTCCCTAAAGTGTGTTTCTAGGGAGGAGCCTCCGATGCCCAAGTTAGTATACGGGAGAAAGGTAGTGAAGAGTGAAAGAGAAAGAAAGAGAGAGCCCCGTGTCTTTACCTAGGAGCCTCCAAATAATATATAAGAAGATAGGAGAATAAGGCCGTTATGCCTAGCCTGAAGAGATCAGGACACGTGTTCAGCTAGATCTGGTTCATACCTTCAGAGAAAGGTATCTCTTGCTAGGCGTAGGTAGTTTTGGCCAGGCCATAGGGTTGTGTGCAAGGCTCTTTGTCAGAGATCCTTCAATTGTATTTGTCATTTCACCGTAAAACCCCTTCGGGGATCTGAGACCCTTTCAGACAGGAATCTAAACTGAACGCGACTAGAGAAAGCCCTTTAGATAGGCAGACCTATCTTTGGAAGTCATTTCCTTTGTTAAGGATGGTAGACATATGTTACCGAGGTTGGTAATGTATGTTCTCGAGGACGGTAAGGAGCCTTTTTCCTGGAGTTGGTCGTATATGCTTTCGAGGGTGGTATGGAGAATTCTCCCAAGGTTGGTTGTATGAATTCCCGAGGGTGGTGTCAGGCTTGCCAATGGGAAGGTTTTAGGGCCGATAGCCCTTCAGCTATCATTTGCCACTTTTGAAAGAAGTGAAGTTACTTATTTGGTTCTGTCATGTTGTGTAGTATCAATCATCCCATAATGGGATCTGACCAGTTTTGTCAAAGTTACTCCTTTAGACTAAGTTTGTCATGTCAGGCCAGGATCTTTTTGTTGGGTTTCGAGAGCCAAACAGTGTAGTGGAATTTAACTGAAACCCTCCAGGATCCAAGTGAAACGGGGTAAACTGGGTGTTCAAAAATTTTTGTACCTAATTTTTGGTTGAGATCTCTCACTCAACTGTAGATTCGAATCATAAAACTTGAACAGTTGACGTGTTCAAGCTCTCTATGGTATCCACACGAGCCTCTCAAGATCACCACGCTTCCACCACGTCCCGGCAAATGCGTTTCTCTTGCGCTCATAGTGCTAGCTTGCGTCCTCCAAGGAATTGAAAGAGAAGAGTGTGGTTGTCCTTTTTGGAGGGTAGGGCAAGAAGCTACGAATTTCTCACTAAAAGTTGTATTTATAGTGAGACTCAACTTCCAGGCCTATAGGGTTTCAAAGCCCTAATCCAAGTAGGCTTCAATTTCGGGGTTAATAGTGGCTCAACTTTTAGGCCCATTAGTAATACGAAATTATTGTGAAACCATAACCCAAATAATTAGTCCATGCACTCTAATGATCCGAATAGCTCTATGTGTGTGACTCAATAGGCTCTTACCACATTGGCAATGATCATAAATCACATTTATGATCATAAGCAATGAGTGGTGTCTAGCAACACAACACTATTACCCAATTGACAAGATTGCCGGTGATTCGACTAAACCTTTATGATCATCATCGACATATGCGATTGTCCCTTTGTCCAAGATATCAAGACTAAGCAGGAGACATGGAATGTGTTAGTCTCATATAGCCCAATCTTTGGTTTGTTGATTACCGAGTAGACCAACTTAAACTAATGACATTGATATTGTATATCAACTCATCCGAGTATGGCCATGCATTTTTTAAGTCTCACTCTATCAGGGGGCCCGAAGATATCACTCCCGTTATATAGGAGGGACAAATCCCATCTTGATCATACAATTCCCTCCATATGATATGTGGCATACCCAATGACCTCCTTCAAGTTCACTCAGTTATGAGCAACAAAGGAATGTATCAAAGTATGTGACTCACTTGTAGGGAACCTTGATGATCTTAGGTCGAGGGACTACATATACCATGATCACTATGAGAATCACTTATGACACTCATATAACGATCCATGTAGTGTTCTCATGGTGGGTCGGTCCAGTACACAAGTTCTCCAACCTGTACCCATATGTAGACTACATATCTCATATTAGTCTCCATATATGCTAGTCGTTATGTGCTATTACAACCCGCTCCACAATAATACTAGACCAGGGACATTTGAGAATATCCTTATTCTAGGGTTACATTTATTTTTATTATGTTACGCAAAAACAAAACAACAAACCTAATTGCTAGATTAATGTCTTATTAAAATATCATGACTCAATATGCCAAAATACAATCATCTGATGATTGGCTTTTGGGCACAACACTAACACTTCTGAGGTCATACATATGGAACTTAAAGTTGTGAATTTTTCCCTCCTGGAGTTTTCATTTCCCATCAGTGAGCGGTTCATAGGCCTACTGCCTTGTTTTATGCACCGCCCAGACCTGGCATATAGAGCAGCATGCCTCCATTTCTCATGCCCGGTAACACGTCTCACCAGAGCACGGGCCAACCTTTTGATCAGTTACATCAGGCACATCTCTTCGACTGGAATCTGTCATTATGATGCCCTTTTGCTTTCCTCCTTGGGGATATATAAGCATTTCTCCTCATTAGAAGTTATACCTCTTCCATTTGAACCTCATTCTCCTTTTCTGAGGTTCTTCCTTTCCTCTAGTTCTCCTCTGTTTCTGTGGCAGTTGTAATGGTAGAGTGATTTCCCCCAAGTCTTGCGGTGTCCTATGAGGTTTCCTTCATTTCCTAAATAGGTTGATTTTCGTATGAAGTTGCTTTTTCCCTCCTTTCCTCTGTCTTTTCGAGGTTAGGGTCTTAGGCACCAAGGATGTTGGTTGAAAATTCCAAGGTCTCCTATTTTCCTGAGAGTTGGATCCCTCTCAACTCTCACGTAAGTTGTGTGACTTTGGGGAAGCTGGATAAGTGGAGGATAAAATTCCTTCTTCCCTCCTATGAAGAAATTAGGTTGGCTAGTCATTATGAACCAAGCTACCTTCGTTGGAGGAAGGAGATTACTATTTTCAAAGCACGACTAAAGGCTAGTCTCCGTTATCTGCCCCCGAAGCTAGTTTTTGACTTTTTCCACTTCCATGGCATAGCCATCAATCAAATGCCCCTGAACTCCTTTACTTATTTTAACACTTTCTTGTGCATGTGTGGGGCTTTCAAAATCATTGCACACTTCATTTTTTTTCTTCAATACTACAAACTTCAACCTACCCCGAAGAAGGGGGTTTTACTTTTTGCTTCCTCAAGGTTCCAGACACAAGAAATTTACATTTACCTTTGGCACTAAGGATAATTGATGAGGGTGGCAGAAGAAGTACTTTTTTAGGGAGATTGATGAGAAATGGAAAAACCTTCTAGCTTAGTGGGCTATGGGCACTCTGGTGATTGACATAGTGGATCCAAGGAAGTTGCTAACTCTAGAACTGGAGTCTTAGTTTGAAGAGTTTGACAGCTGTATTCGGGCTATCACGGATTGGGATGCGCAGGGGGCTTCACACTCTCTCTACTCATTCCTCATTAGATGGAGGTTCATCACCGAGGAGGTTCTTCGGGAACCTGGGGTTATTACCGAGCATGTTGCCAACAAGGACATGCCAAAGCCATTAGCGGATAGAAAGAAGACATGGCTCATTCATCTCCTTTAGGGCAAACTCTCTTATTCTGACCTTGTAGAAAGTAGGCTATTCTTCCAACTGTAGTACTAGAATTTTTTATACTTACACAGATAGATTTTCCTTTGCAGGGATGGGTGAGAAGTCTGCGACATTCTGCAAGAGTCTGTTCCTCAGAATAGCAAGGTCCCTTGCAACAAGGTCTCGAGGGAGCCATTTGGGACCTTTATGGAAGACATGGTCCTGTTCTCCAAAGACTTCCAGAGGATGGCACCCTAGATGGCCAAGGGCATTATTACAAATGTTTCCTTCCAGGCTTTTACGAACCCTTGCCGAACGAGGAGGAGATATTGGCCACTCAGATTTTTGAGCATGCAACCCAAGTAATTCATGTTTCCAAGTTAGAATTATTTTCTCAAATTTTTTATCCCATCTCATAGAATCCTTTATTTTCAGCTGATGGCTTATGCAGGCTATCTTTGGGCTTTGGTGATGAAGCAATCCTCCATCCAGAGCCTATCTGAGGAGAATCTATTGAAGGTGAAGGAAATGTTCACAAGCTCCTGCCTGAAGTTTGGTGAACTTAGCAAGATCATGAAAGAGGAGCTTGCCCAACTTTGCCAGGAGGTTTCGGAGAGATAGAGAAAATTTGTTGAGGAGTGTTCCTCAACAATCTCCAACTTCGAGGTGAGGTTGGTGGAGCAGACTTCTGTTGCCGTAGCACTTCAGATGGAGAAGGAGAAGGTAGCTGCTGATCTGACCAAGGCCTTGCCCCTAAATGCTGATCTTGAGGCCAAGGTCAGTGATTTAAAGAAGTGGAAAAAGAAAAACCAGAAGAAAGATGAGGGAGAAGGAAAGAAGGATGTCGAGGTACTAATGACATGGCCGTCCTTGGCCCCTACTTAGGAAGTGTGTGAGAGCTAGTCTCACGGTGCTTGCAATTGACTAGTTGTATATGTGTGCGAATTAGAACTTTGTGATACAAGTTCATTAACCTACAATATGTAGAATGCATGCTCTTCATGCTTTTACATGGATTAACAAAATCCATTAAACATTGACTTGGCCAAAAGATTTTCATAGAAGATCAATTCAAATAGCCAAAACATACAAAATCAACATTTATATGAGTTTACTACACAAAACAACTGTGTGAAAGCATTCATACATAAAGTAGACTAATGCCCTAACCCAAGAGCAACCCTAGAGTTAAGGACTCCTTAAAACATAGACAATGGAGGCAACTAGGAGTACTATGTACACAAGCCTCAACTGAGATCTTTTCGAATTAGCTCCCACCCTGGATGCAAGTTCCAGTGGTGAGTCATAAAAGTCCTTGTCCACATGTTGCTAGGCTCTATGGCCAAAGGAGGACTCTAGTTAGTAGTGTGACTCAACCAACAAGTAACCCAAGTAGACTAGAATCATAAAGATCCTCAAGTGAGATACCTGCAACAAAAGCTAACTACCGTGATAACCTTCAGTGGTTACCCGGCCCAACAACTTTAGAATTTGTGCAACATAACTAGGGAGTAAGAACTTAAACATTCTTCGTAAGGGTCTTCACTGTACCTACAAGAAAATTTACTAACGACTCCAAATATAAAAACATATGTACCCTGCTATGAGCTTATACAGCCTGAGGGTTTAATATATGCATATACCTAGGTCCCTTGGGAACACTCCTCATCTTCCGCTTTGAACTACAAGGCATAGCCTTGTCCTCTAGCAAGCTTAGCTTGCCAGCCTAACTAGTGATAAATCACAAGTTGAACATCTCCTGTTTATGTTGTACAGGCGCACTATGGTGGGACTATTGTAACTAGGACGTAAAACCTTGTAGACTAGGTGCACTAAGGTGTCACCTTGCAACCTCATGGCAAACAGCATGACTAGGTCACCAAGGGTTCTAAACCTTCTATCCAATCTAGTGATATTTAGTTGAATTCCTTAGAAAACTAGTTTTCTTGCTTATGGTAGAAGTAACTATAAAACTTTACAAAACCCAAGAAAACTTCTAAGTCTTGAAGGACTTTTGGAAGTATCGGAGTACCCCTGGAATGCTTAGACCTCAAGGTACCCTAAGAACCCCCTTAGGTCCGCCATTGACCTTCTTAGCAAAATTGGAAAATTTTAGCCATAATGCCCTTGGTGACGCATCACCATAGTTGTCCATGAACTCTTTGTTTTGCAGCATTGTCTATGCACCATGGGAAATGGAAAGGGTTGGCTTATCACCAATTCATGAAACCCAGAAAACTTTTTCCAGTTTTGCTGCTACAAACTTTGGACACTTACGAAACATATCAAACATAGTTGGTTAGCCTCCAAAGTTCATATACATGCAAAACATGTTGCATAGATCACAACCAACTATCAGAAACCTAACTATGATGCATTATATCATCATTCTAACCTCACAAACCTCATAGGCCACCATGATTCAACCTTGCCCACTAACTAATGCTATTGCTAGAACTACTTGAATTCATCAAGGAAACTCATTCTAATAGCATTCATTGAACTCAAAAACACAACTCCCTTACCTTAACTCCAAGTAAAAAAAAAGAATTATGCATCCCTTTTGCACCAACCATGTTCTTCAAACTCCAACCTAACTTCCAATCAACTATGGGCACAAAACATCAAGTTACTAACTTCTAACGAAAACCCAGGCTTGCAATAAACTAATAAACATGAAAAGAATCAAGAACACATGGACTACCTCGTATCAAAAATAGGGGATAGTGGAAAACATAGCTCCAAGCATCAAAACCATGATTTCGTGCTTGAAATGAGCTTCCAATGTTACCACTCTGAGAGCTTAAATACAGTGACAATATTTAATGTGCCAATCTCCCAGGAGCTATGCATGTTCTAAAGGCCATCAGAACAATGCTCACTATATTACCCAAGTGGCCCTCTTGGTCTTTATGCAAATATATATATATTGGTCAAATCATAACACACATATTTACATTTATGCACACTATGGCAGCTAAGAAGGAAAACACTAGCACAATTCTTAGTTTTGGCTTCCACAAATTAGTTAAGTTCTAGTGACCAGCCACTGCACCAGTAACTTCCACTAATAAACTATATCATTCTAGCCATGTAACCCCCTATTTTATTTGTTCCATTATCAAGTGGAGGCCTAGAACAAACCAATAAATTTTGTTTTACATCAAAAGCCCACCTATGGACCAAGTTATGGATTTTTTAAGTTGGTTATCAAATTCTAACCACATGAACAGTAACTTAGCCACCTTTGGAATGCCATATCTTTGGCTACAGGGCTCAAAATTTAGAAATTCAAAATTCCAGTTAAACCTCTATATGTTCTCTAGGTGTGATAAAAATTTCATACCAATATTCATTCTACACAGGGAGTTATGGAACTTTAAGTGAAAATTCGAAATTCTGGTCACTTTATGACCATTTTGCCCATACAAAATTTCATAAGATTGATACACTTCGTTTCCAGGTGCAAAACCAACATGGGAAGGTTCTTACATGTCTTAAACACTTGTGAAAGTCATTCACCTAAATTTAGAGGCATTCCATAAACATCAAACATAATTTTCTTTGGAATAGCTAATGAATTGTAAAATGGATAGAATTGAACATTCAACCTCAAACATCACTTTATTGCTTCATATATCATCCGTACACCATCTATAGTGTATTTACATGCATATATGCATCATACATATGTCCTAGCTTAGTTGGGTATGTACACTAGCTTCTTGGAGAGCCTTACAAACACAATGCACTCTAGAAACTTCAAAAGGCAGCTACTGCGTAAGGCAGAAAGTAACAACACTAAAATTAGAAAATGTACTCTAAAAATTGTATAACACTCTAGTTTAATACTAGACATATTGAAGTTCATGTGCCTGAAATTTCATAGGAAAAATCAAACTAGAACAAATAGTTTGATCGTTGTCTTTCAGGTGTTCCTAAAAATGGACAGAAAGGGCAGTAGCTCTTTGTAAAGAACTTAGTAAGGGCTTTCTATGTAAAAGCCTTCCACAGCAACGTACCACCTAAAATACAAAGACATAAAAACATACAAAAACAATGCATACACACAAATATGGCAACCATATGCACCAAGAAACACAGCAACAAACACATGTAATGCTGGCAGCAATAACACATTAGGGTTAGTCCATAATCATTCAATAAAATAGTAAGATATCACTTTAGTAACACTATGGCAGCCCTCCTCAAGCTTTTTCTTGGTCTTAGGAGTCTTTTAGGTCTTATTTATTACCAACTTGGCTCTAGAAACCCTTATTTCTTGCTGCCATCTTTAGCATGGTAACACTAAGGCCGAAACCTTGCCATGCTTCTTTCCCCTTAACCCATACTTGGTTCCTTGAGCTTTTTGCTCTCTTTGAAGCATGGCCTTAGCTTCATGGATGTTTGGAAAAATAGTAAACAATCCACAAAACTTTAGAAAACCCTTACCTTTTGCTATGAAATCTAAAAACCCAAATAGAACCAAAATTAGGTTTTCTTGCACTCTTTGATGTCTTCTTTGCTTCCTCTTGTTATCTTAAGGTATGGTGGCTATGGAAGATGATGGAAGAGCTTAAGGAAGAGGTCTTAGTTACTAGAGGCTGAAATTTATGGAAAATGGCAATGAAATGAAGATTTTTCTTCATTTATACATTATTTTGACCAAGGTGGCATATTAGGCCTATTCTGGCCTTGGTCCTCCTGCCCTCTTCTTTGGACTAAAGGGCAGTCCTTGATCTAGTGATGCAAAGATCTACATCTGAGACATGTCTCTATTTCAAAATAACATGGCCCCTTGCCATGAAACTTTTTGCATCGAGGACACCTTGGGCCAACAAACTTACTCTTGGCCTTGCCCTCCATAATAGGGTTTCCAGCCTTCATAGTGCCCTTACCTTTCATTGGTTTCTGCAGTCTTCCAGCTTGGCTAGTCTCTCCTAGTCAACTAGGAAACCATTTACTTTCACACTCTTTCTGTTCGACTAGTGAAGCCTTCTGAACAGCCTCATGATATGCAATGGCATTGAGAGGCCTAATAGCTCTTATAATATTTGGCCTTAGGCCTCTGACAAACCTCTTGGATTTAAGTTCTTCCAACCCATTGTACTGTGTTGCATACCTCAGAAGTTGGTTGAACTTGTGTTCTTATTCCAGAACACTGAGGTTGTCTTGTTGCAATGCATCAAACTCAACTTGCTTTAGGTCTTTGATGGCATCACTTATATACTACTCCTGGAACAACTGTGTGAACTCTGGCCAGCTCAACTCAATATCTCTTCCTCGCCTTCTAGCCTTCCAGAAAGTATACCTATCTCTGGTGTTTCTCCACCACATCTTTGCACTACCTACCAAGTTGTAAGTAGCCAGTGACACCTTCTTGGTGGAGCTGAGTGGCATCCTCTCCAACATATTTTTTATGAATATTAACCACTCCTCAGCTCTCTATGGCCCAGCTCTTCCATCAAACTGTGGAGGTCTTAGGCCTTGGAACCTTTCCAACAGTCTTACTTCATCTAGGCCTTTTTGATCCTCTAATCTATGTCTCCTAGATCTGTGAGAGCAAGAGGAGTATGCGACTAAGTACTTCCCCAGTGGACTAGGGGAAAGTAGTCAGGTAGGAGGGAAGTAGAAGAAGACACCACATGGGAAAGGAATTGCCAAGAGTTCCCATCTTGGTGGTGAGGGCAAGGATAAGGGGAAGTTCCCTGCCCTAAGGTACCCTAAATGCAAGAAGTTTCATGGAAAGAAACCTTGCTATTTTGACACCCAAACGTGTCTAACATGTGGATCCATGGATCATTGGATCAAAGACTGCCCACAGGCTCAAAGGAGACCAGAAGACCAAGGTCCAGTAAGGCCTATGAGGGTAGGACCTAGAGGAGGAGCACCTAGGGAGGGACAGCAGAGGCCAGTTCCTCCAGTGCCTCGGCCTCCAGAGTAGAGAGCTAGCAGAGTCTTCCCAGTGGATAGGCCAGAGACATCAGAGCAAAGAGGAGCAGTAAGGGGTAACATTTACCTTAATGGTATGCCTATTAGTGTTCTATTTGATACTGGTGTTTCAGTGTGTATTATGGCTAGAAAGTTAACTGAATCCATGAAATTGTCTATAGAATTCATGCCTAATATATCATTTGTAAGAACAACAGGTAGTCAATGTCTTTTCACTAATGAATTGGCTAAGAATTGTGAGCTAATAGTTGGAAATACTAAGATTTTGACTGATCTGCTAGTGTTAAATATTCCAAAGTATGATATTGTTCTTGTCATGGATTGGTTAGCAAAGCATGGAATCAATTTTGATTGTGCTAAACGAGAAATAACATTGGATGGTAATGAAGTGCATGCATTAGTGAATTCTAAGGAATTGGTGTATGAAATGCATGACTTGGAACTAGAAGTTATGGATGAAATTCCTGTGATTTCTGAAGATGAATATTACATGTTAAATGGTGTTGAAATTGATGTGGAAGTTCATAGAATACCTGTAATGAGAGACTTTCCACAAGTCCTTCCTAAAGACCTGCCAGGTATTCCCCCTTCAAGAGAGATAGAAATTGAAATCAAGTTACAAATCAGGGTAGTACCAATATCTATACCTCCTTACAGGATGCCAATCATAGAGATGAATGAGCTCAGGAAACAACTTGATGAACTTCTTGAAAAAGGATTCATAAGGCCAAGTATTTCACCATGGGGGCCTCCCATTCTCTTTGTGAAAAAGAAGGATGGATCTTTGAGACTATGCATTGATTATCAAGAACAAGCATCCACTCCCTAGGATTGAGGATCTTTTTGATCAACTTAAGGGAGCTAAGATCTTCTCCAAGATAGATTTGAGATCTGGATACTTTCAATTGAGAGTAAAGAAAGAGGACATTCATAAGACTACATTTAGGACCATATCTGGGCATTATGAGTACACAGTCATGCCATTTGGTTTGACAAATGCCCCAATTGCTTTCATGGGCCTGATGAATAGGGTGTTCAGACCACAGCTGGACAAATTTGTGGTTGCATTCATTGATGACATCCTAGTGTATTCTAAGTATGAAAATGAACATGAACACCATCTGAAGATTATCATAAAGACACTATTGGAACATCATCTTTATTCCAAGTTATCCAAGTGTGAATTCTGGATAAGGGAAGTGTCTTTCCTAGGACACATCATAGATGCACATGGCCTTAACGCAGACCTTGAAAAGGTCAAGGCAGTGCAAAAGTGGGAAAGACCAAGGACTGTGAAGGAAATCACAAGTTTCCTAGGATTAGTTGGATACTACAGGAGATTTGTATCAGGCTTTTCCATGACTGCCTCACTTCTTACTCATTTGACCAAGAATAGTCAAAGATTTGAGTGGGATGAGAAATGTGAAAAAGATTTCAAGAGAGGAAAAACGTTCCTTGTACCAAACCTTTTCCTACAAGTAAGGATTACTATACTTCAAAGATCAAATGTATTTGCCTAAAAGACCAAAGCTTAGGGATGAAATACTTGAAGAAGCTCACACAAGCAAGTTAAACATCTATCTAGGAAGTGAAAAAATGTCTAAAGACTCGAAGACTCACTTCTTGTGGCCAAACAAGAGGGGAGACATAGTTACTTATGTCTCCAAATGTGCCACATGCCAAAGGGTAAAGGTAGAGCACCAGAAGCCAGCTAGTACCCTACAGACTCTACCTATAGCAGTGAGGAATTAGGGCTACATAACCATGGACTTTTTGACTAGGTTGCTTATGACCAGATTAAGGCATGATACAATCCGGTTCATTATGGATAGGCTAACCAAATGTACCCACTTTTTACCTATGAAATTCACAGACTCCTTGGAGAGGTTAGCTTAGAAGTATGTCCAGGACATAGTGTGTTACGGCCCTTCTAGTGGGAGGTAAGGACTTTAGAATTTAGTGTAGAAGTTTAATTTAAGTTTGCCTAGCAAGAATTAAGAAGTTTGCCAAAGTTCACTAAGTTCCGACAAGAATAAAGCTCTGAACTAAGTTCAGGGGCAAAATGGTAATTTTGCACCCTGAATGGCCGGGACGAGTCCCGAGTGTTTTAAAATGAATTTTTAGAACTTAACTTTTAACCTTAACTCAAACTCAATAAATAGACAAGGATTTAATCAAGAACTGTTAAGTTACAAAGATGGGGGACCTAATTGCACAAAACTTGAAACCTTGGTGGTTTGAAGGGTTAAGTGGGGTTTAAGAAGAGGGAAGAGGGGTTTGGGCTGCCATAACCCGTTTTCCAGCTTCTCAACTCCATTTCTCTCTCAAATTAAGCTTGGAATCAAAAGCTTTTGGTGCCAAAAGGTGCAATTAAGGGTGTATAAGCTTGGAGAAGTGATTTTCAAGCTTAAATCCATGTTTTTGAAGCTTGAAAGGGCGTTTTTCTCCATCCCCTATTTTTGAACGAGGTATGATTCATGTTCTTGATTGAATTCGTGTTATTTGATTGATTGGAAGCTTGGGTTTTGGTTGGAAGAGGTGTTTTTGATGTTTAGGAGCTTTGTTTTGGTTTGAAATTGTGTAGAACTTTGGAAGCTTGTTTGGAAGAGGAAGGGTTCGAATTCTTGCTTGTTCTTGGTGTTAAGGTAAGGGAGAAAGTGTTTTTAAGTTGTTGGATTGCTTTTGGATTGAAATGGATTGAGAAAGTTGAGTAATTTTTGGGTATGGTGTGAAGAAACGTTTTTGGGAATTATGATGGACTAGCTATGTTCGAAGGATTGGTTTGATGTTTCTAATGCATCATAGTTTGGCGTTGATGGTTGGTTTTGTTCCTTGCAACATGTACTTCATGTGTATGAAATTTGGTAACTTTTGATGCATGTTTGCTATATGTATTTGGTTGCCAAAGTTCGTAGCAGCAAACGGCCGAATTCTGCATTTCTGCAGAATTGGCGACGCGGCGCCAATTGGCCCGAAAATTGGCGACGCGTCGCCAATTCAATTTTTGGTCACAGAACGTTTGTTCGCTGGCGACGCGTTGCCAATTCCTTTTTGCCTTTGGCGACGCGGCGCCAACACCTAAAAATGGGGGGTTTGACTTTTTGCTGCGTTGACCCGACCGAGACTACGGAAGGCTCGGAACGTGCCTAAGGGTCCGAGGATCCCGATGGTACTCCGAAACTTCCGAAAGTCCCACCGGAAGTATGAGTTTTCTTGAACTGTTTGAGGTAAGTAAGTTGCTTAGGCAACAAGTAAGGAAACAAATGTTGCAATTGAACTTAATTAGCTATCAATAGCTCAGGTGAGAGGTTTAGAACCCTCGTCGGCCTAGCCGTGCGGTAGCCACGAGGCCCCGAGGCGAAACCTTGTTCATCTAGTTTACATCAAAGAGGCCCTGCGGCCTAGTCTACAAGTCCCGTCATAAATTCCCCTGCAAAACAATTAGGTGAGAGGTTCTATGTTTGAATGAGGCTTGCTAAGGTTCGCCCTTGAGCCATATGATAGGTTGCTAAGTGATAGCGCTTGGCCTATATTTCAGGTTGCTAAGTGATTGCGCTTGGCCTGTATATGTGTCAGGTTGCTAAGTGATTACGCTTGGCCTGATACAGAGGACTACTTGAGGAGAGGTCTACCGACCTAGTTTATATATATATGACTAGTACCCTCATGCTGTGTGAGCTCGCAGCCAGAGTCCTAGTAATTTTTCTTGCAGGTACATCGAAGACCCTTACTGAGAATGTTGAATTCTCACTCCCTGTTTGTTATGCAGAGTCTGGAGTAGCAGGACCGGATAATCGCTGAGGATTATCACGGTAGTACCTTTTTGTCTGTAAAGGTACGGTAGTTGAGAAACTTTAAGTTTCTAGCTTGCTTAAGTGATTAGTTGGTCTGTTGGTCAGGCTGTGGTACTAACTTGCTTCTTCCTTTGGCTGCAGAGCCTAGTAGCACTTGGCACAGGACTTGTGAGACTCGCCACTGGGACAGGAGTCCAAAGTGGGAGCTAGGGTAAAAGATCTCAGCAAAGTCTTGTATTTTGATATAGTATTTTATTTTGCCTCCAGTATTTATGTTATAAAGAGTCCTTGACTCAGGGGATTGTTCTCTGGGTGAGAGCATTAGTTACTTATGTATAAATGCTTTCACGAGCGGTGTATGTGTAGTTAATCACTCAAAGGTTGATTTTGCTATGCTTTGGCATTTTGTATTTTATTTATATAGAATTTTACTTAGCCGGCTAAATGTCTAAATGTTTAAATGTTTTATGGTTTTAATAAACCAAGTCAAAGCATAAGTGCATACATATTGCATTTCTAGGTTAATCAACTAGTAGCATTGGATTTAATCCACACACATAACCAGCTAGCCAATTACAATCCACCGTGAGACAAACGCTCACAGGGTATCCCGGGCAGGGGCACGGGGATCGTGTCATAGTGAGACTACACAGACTGCCAGACTTCATTGTATCTGATAAAGATCCAAGATTTATAGCTCAGTTTTGGAGTGCTATTCATAAAGCAGTATGAACCAAAATCCATCTGAGCACTGCTTATCATCCTCAGAAAGATGGGAAATTTGAAAATGTGATACAGATACTAAAAGAGTTGCCCAGGAGCTGTGTCTTCGATTTCAAAGGTGAATGGGATCAACAGTTGCCATTGTTGGAATTCTCATATAGCAATAGTTACCAAAGCACCATTGGCATAGCACCTTAAGAAGCATTATATGGAAGAAGGTGCATGGCACCCCACTGTTGGGTGGAAGCCTCGGACAGGCTAAAGTTAGGTCCTAAAATTATTGAAGAGACAACTGCCAAAGTCAAGAAAACTCAAGAGAGATTAAATGTAGCAAATGAAAGGACAATGACCTATATTAACAAAAGAAGAAGAGACATGGAATTTGAGGTTGGTGAGAATGTTTGGCTGAAAGTTGCACCTGATGGCTTTCGGGAGCCAAATAGCGCAGCGGAATTTAACCGAAACCATCAAGGATCCAAGTGAAACGGGGTAAATCGGGTGTTTGAAAATTTTCATACCTAATTTTTGGTTGAGATCTCTCACTCAACTGTAGAGTCGAATCACAAAACCTGAACAGTTGACGTGTTCAGGCCCTCTATGGTATCCACACGAGCATCTCAGGATCACCACGCTTCCACCACGTAACGGCAGATGCATTTCTCTTGCGCTCCAACTGCTAGTTTGCGTCCTCCAAGGATTTGCAAGAGAAGAGTGCAGCTGTCCTTTTGGGAGGCTAGGGCAAGGAGACCTGCGAATTTCTCACTAGAAGTTGTATTTATAGTGAGACTTAACTTCCAGGCCTAATAGGTTTCAAAGCCCTAATCCAAATAGGCTTTAATTTTGTGCCTAATAATGGCTCAACTATTGGGCCCATTATTAATACGAAATTATTATGAAACCAAAACCCAAATTATTAGCCCATGCACTCTAATGATCCAAATAGCTCTATGTGTGCGACCTAGTAGGCTCTTACCATATTGGCAATGATCATAAATCACATTTATAATCATAAGCAATGGGCGGTGCCTAGCAACACATCATTGCTACCCAAGTGACAAGATTGTCGATGATTCGACTAAACCTTTATGATCATCATCGATATATGTTATTGTCCCTTTGTCCAAGATATCAAGACTAAGCACGAGACATGGAATGTGTCACTCTCGTATAGCCCAATCTTTGGTTTCTTGATTACCGAGTAGACCAACTTAAACTGATGACATTGATATCGTATATCAACTCATCCGAGCATGGCCACGCATTTTTCTAAGTCTTACTCTATCAAGGGGCCCGAAGATATCACTCCCGTTGCATAGGAGGGAGAAATCCCATCTTGATCATACAAATGCCTCCACATGATATGTGACATACCCATTGACCTCATTCAAGTTCACTTACTTACGAGCAACAAAGGAAAGTATCAAAGTATGTGACTCACATGTAGGGAACCTTGATGATCTTAGGTTGAAGGACTACATATACCATGATCACTATGAGAATCACTTATGACACTCATATAACGATCCATGTAGTGTTCTCATGGTGGGTCGGTCCAGTACACAAGTTCTCCAACTTGTACCCATATGTAGACTACATATCTCATATTAGTCTCCACATATGCTAGTCGTTATGTATTATTGCAACCCGCTCCACAATAATACTAGACCAGGGATGTTTAAGAATATCATTATTCTAGGGTTACAATTATGTTTGTTAAGTTACGCGGAAACAAAACAACAAACATAATTGCTGGATTAATGCCTTAATAAAGTATCATGACTCAATGTGCAAAAAATACAATCATCTCATGATTGGCTTTTGGGCACAACACTAACAGCACCAACCAAAGGCACTGTCAAATTTGGAAAAGGAACCAAGTTAGCTCCAAGATACATCCGTCCTTTTGAGATCTTGGATAGAGTTGGTAAGGTAGCATACAGGTTAGCTGTACCGCCAAGCATGTCAAGTGTTCATAATGTTTTTCACATCAGTATGCTTAAGAAGTGTCTATTGGGCACAAAGCATGCTATTGTAGTGCAAGACATATAGTTGGAACCTAACTTGACATATGAAGAGAAACCTATATCTATCTTAGCCAAGGATACTGGAAGGTTAAGAAACAAACATATTCCCATGGTTAAAGTTCAGTGGTCACACCACTCTGAAAGAGAAGCAATCTGGGAAACTGAAAAAGAATTTATGGGAAGGTATCCTGAAGAATACCGGAAGCTGAAGGCTATTTTTAAGGACAAAAATTTTTAAAGGGGGTAGGATTGTTACCACCTCACATAAAAGGGAGAATTACAAGTGTGTCATAATGCCTAAAAACTATTATATTGTGTAATTCTCACCATAGTGATCGAAGTATGGTGGGTAAAAGGCATGATCAACACCTCCTTAAAAGTGTTCCAATTTGATAACTTGGCCCCTAAGAAAAGCCTTAAGGATTGCTTGTTTGTCAAGCAACCTATGGACTTTTTTGTATGGTTTTGGAAAATCCGGTACTCAATTGCAGAACTCTCAAGAAAGAGACTTGGATAGTTACTGGAAGGATATGAATGGTATGAAAGTGTTATTGGATGATCAAATTGCTCATGGAAGACAAGTTTGGACAAAGGAAACACTAATGGCATTAAGGACCTAAATGTCCTAGTGTAAACCTTAAGTTGTTTAAGCTTTTGCCCTGAGTCAAAGGGTGAAATTATGGGGTTATCCCACCATGGGGGACGCAGCCAACACTTGATTAAAAGTAAAAAATGGTGGGCACATGTGTACCAATGAGTTTAAGACAAAGAAACCATAATTAGTGAGAAGGAAAATGACATAAAGCAAGGTTAAGCTTGTTAAGTGTGTTTTGTGCCCTTAAGCTCATTTAAGGCCATTTAAGTAGCCAAATCACTTATCCCTCTCTCATTTTCATCCTCCTCTAGCCCAAGAACATAGCCATACTTCCTCCATAGCCACCATACCTTCAAAGTTTCAATTGATTGAAATTGAAGGCAAAGGGAAGCAATTGGAAGCAAACTAGAGCTATTGCTTGGATACTTCAAGGATCAAGCTTGATTTTTGGCCTACCCACTTTGCTAAGGGTTATCTTGCTCTCATGGCTTATTTTCTATATTTTCAAGCAACCATGGTGCTAGGGCTAAGCTTCAAAGAGAGCCTTGAGCTTGATGAACCAAGCTTAGTGAAGGGAGTGCACTTATTGAAGGTTTTGTGACCTAGTATGAAGTGCAAAAAGATGGCAATGAAATGAGGGTTTCTAGCACCCAAAGTTAGTACTAACTAGTGTTAAAATTCTCCTAAGACCAAGCATTAGCTTGAGGATGGCTTCCATAATGATTTATTTATGTTTATTACATGTTTTATGGACTAACCTATGGTTATTGTTGTTGCTGCAATTCATGTGTTTGTTTGATGTGAATGGATACCGCATTTGGGTGCTATATCTTTTATACATGCTTTGTGTTTCTTGTGTTTTAGTGTCTTTGGATGTAGGTTTTAATGATGGTCACATTGTCAATTGAATCCAAGTGTTACCCTTACTATGTTTCTCAAAGAAACTAACTCCCCTCAATTCAGTCATTTCAGGTCCAGCATAAAGATCTCATTCAAAATGACATTTTTGCATTACATTTTTATCTGAATTTTCAAGTACATGAACTTCCATATGTGTAGTTATGATCTGGAAATTTTGGGGATTTTAGGAGCACATTTGGTATTTTTAATGGTGGTACTTATTGTGTTATGTAGCAGCTGTCCAGCATCCTGTTTCTGGAGTCCACTATGTCTTAGGCACTTTTGCAACCTAGGGTGCGTATTTAGCTAATTTAAGACCATTTTTTAGTGCATGCATGCATGTACATGTAATGTATGTAAAATGAGACAAGTATGAGAACATTTGAGTAATGTTTTGGCTATGTAAGTGATGTGGTGCAAAGCTGCCTAAGTGTGAATGATGGGCTGCTTACTTGTAATTCCTATGTGTAATGGACTTATATGGGATAGCTTTGGATGTTTTTCCCCTTCTGAATGAAGTGTTTGAACACTTATGAAATTTTGTATGTGCAAAATGGTCATAAAGTTATCAGAATTTTGACTTTGCACTTACAGTTCTATATCTCCCTGTGTAGAAGGAATCTTGGTATGAACTTTTGACCACGCCTAGAGAACATCTAAAGGTTTAACTAGGATTTTGAATTTATAAATTTAGAGCACTATAGCCAAAGATATGACATTGCAAAGTTGGCTAGGTTACTATTCATTTGGTCAAAATTTTGTAACCAACTTAAAAAAATCCACAACTTGGTCCATAGGTGGGCTATTGATGTATAAAAAAATTCCTTGGTTTGATCTAAGTCTCTAATTATTAGTGGAGCAAATAAAATAGGGGGTTACGTGGATAGAATGATACATTTTCTTTGTGGAAGTTACAGGTGCAGTGGCTAGTCACTAAAACTTAACAAGATTGCCTAATGTGTGGTTGCCAAGATTAAGACTTGTGCTAGTATTTTCCTTCTTTGCTGCTATGGTGTGCATGAAATGTGAATATGTGTGTGATGGTTGGACCAAAATGCATGTGTTTACATAGTTCCCAAGAGGGCCACTTGGGTATGCACACTAAGGGTATGTTCTGATGGGCTATAGAACATTACTAATCGTAGGAGTCTAAATGCACAATTTTGGCACCATAATTGGACTACCCAAGAGTGGGTAACATCCAATGGCCTATACACTTATGGTAGCTTCTGTTCTTACTAAAATTTCTTGATTTTGAGCTGAATTAAATGAAGAAATGATGGTGTGAAGGATGAACTCAGGTTATGGTAGCCATCCCCTACTTTACCATCTTATAACCCAAGTTTAAAAATCCAAGCCACCCAAGTATTAGACATGGAACATTTAAACCACCTTGTTTTGATAACCTTAGTCATTCTTGATCAATTTTTGTTTATTTCTACTAAGTTTAGGTTAAATTTAAAAGTTAGGTTATAAAAACTCATTTTTAACACTCAGGACCTAGCCCGACTCTTCAGGATGCAAAATTACCATTTTTCCTCTAAAGCTCATTTAGTGCTTTAACCTCCTTGGAACTTACTGAACTTTGATAAACTTTCCTATTCTTGCTATTTAAACTTCAATTAAGATTTCAACCTTAATTTAAAGTACTTTACCTTCCTTAAATAAGCCTTCAACTAGAAGAGTCATAACAACTAAAGAAGGACATGGAACTTTTGATGGCGGATAAGGAGATGGAACTTTTGATGGTGGAAAAGGCCAAGTCAGATGAAATGATGAAGTCATCAATTCAAGACGGTGTCTATCTTGCCTGCCACCAAGTCCTTTCATAATATCGTCGATGGGTTTCGGGAGCTAAATAGCGCAGCAGAATTTAACCGAAGCCCTCCCGGATCCAAGTGAAATGGGGTAAACCGGGTGTTCAAAAATTTTCATACCTAATTTTCGGTTGAGATCTCTCACTCAACTGTAGAGTAGAATCACAAAACCTGAACAGTTGATGTGTTCAGGCTCTCAACGGTATCCACATTAGCCTCTCGGGATCACCACACTTCCACCACATCCCGGTAGATGCATTTCTCTTGCGCTAGCAATGCTAGCTTGCGTCCACCAAGGAATTGCAAGAGAAGAGTGCGGCTATCCTTTTGGGAGGCTAGGGCAAGGAGACCTGCGAATTTCTCACTAGAAGTTGTATTTATAGTGAGACTCAACTTCCAGGCCTAATGGGTTTTAAAGCCCTAATCCAATTAGGATTGTCGCCCTAAGGCATCTTCGTTTGCTGTCATGTTGACAGGTGGAGAGACTTCCTGAGGAGGCTAGCGCCTGGAGCTCTGGTTTCCCAGCTGAGCGTGCCTGAAAAGCTCAAAGAAGAGGATAGGAGATCCCCGGTTTGCTTTTCTGGGGAGGACCCTCCGACGCCCAAGTCAGTTTTCTGAGTGAAAGTGGAGGAAGAACACCAAGGGATCAAGTGTCTTGCCTGTTTTGTGTTTTCTCAGAGGGAGGAAAATGCCCATCCTTTGCCCAGTCCCATTTCCTAGTATTTATAGGAGTAGCAGGTCCGTTCAGATCATGACACGTGTTCGGTCGGATTTGATCTGTAGTTTTGGACCTAGGGGACAGGCAGCCGTTTGCAGCCTCCTTTAGCCCTGGACCCGGACAGGTTGTGTCAGGACTGGGGTGGCTGCGGCGTGTCCGTTCGCCGTTCAGATGTGACGTGTAGGGCTGTGGGCGACATGTCAGAGGCTCCTTAAATGCTCATACCGTACTCCCGAGGTCCCCTGGGCGAGGTCGGCCTTCGGTGCGAGCACCTCCTTCGGGATCTATCCCATAGTTCTGGGAGTTCCCTTGATGAACACCTTCTTCGGGACTCACACCCATAGTTAGGGGATTCCCTTGTTCAGGTGTTTCTTGTTCGGGGAAGACCTCTTCGGGGCCTCTGCCTTCGGGGAGATTCTCCCTTGCTTCAGAGAGATGGCTCTCTTACCCGAACACGGTCAGTTTGGCCCCTCAATGGAGACGGTGTTGTCCTCGGAATTCCTGACGAGCTAACCAAAGTCTCGAGCTCATAGTGTTTGACTTCGCACCTTCCGAGGTCAATGAAAAGATCCTCTCTTGGGTGACGTCAGACTCCTCGGCCAATATTCTGGCAGGGAGTTACTACCGAGGAGGCAATAGCCTTTGGCTATCACAGGCCCCCCTCCGAAAAGCCGAAGTGAGAAACTTCGGTTCATCGGTTTTCGGGTCCTGTGGTTGTGATATCTGCGCCGAAGATGCCTTCTTCTGCCTGGAGCGATGGGCAGCCCTTTTTGCGTCCTCGAGGCGCGAGAAAATAGGCTGTCCCTGTGCCAAAGATACACCTTCTGCCCGAAGTCACAGGCTGTCTCTTGGTGTCCTTGTGGCGAGGGGAAATAGGATAACCTTGTACCGAAGATAGACGTTTTGCCCGATGTCACAGGCTGTCTTTTGGTGTCTTCGAGGTAACCTACTTTTTTGCCTTTATAGGTCTGCTCATGCGTCTCATCCTGTATCCAGCAGAGTCAGTCTAGGGCGGCGCCTCTAGACCAAACGGTGTCAGAGGGCGTGGTCGACGTGATGGATGACACGTGGCACGTTTGCTGCGCGATGACCGTCACATGGCACACTTTTATTGGGTAAGAATGCACTGAGTACGGCTGGCGTGACTTTTCAGGCGCTCTTAGCAGTTATGGCGACGCTTCGCCTTCCGAGGGGTACTAATGACGACGGTTCTCCTGGCCTTCTCGGCGTATATATATCAGTCCTGTCATAACCCCCTTTCTTCTTCTGCTTTTGCTTTCTTTCGCCTTCTAATTCTCTCCCAATTTTTCGCGGCGGTTCTCCTTTTTCAGGCGTTTTTCCGACCACTTTTCACGATGGCTTCCAGAAATCCATATTCCGGTAAGACCTTTGGTGGGTTTTAGTCCTTCTGCATTTTTCAAAGATTCTTCTTTGTTTTTCCCGAACTCATTTTCCTTGTTTTTCCCGAACTCGTTTTCATCATGCCTGTTCCCGAGAGTTGGCAACCTCTTCTTTCTCACCCCTGCTGCACTACTGCGGCAAAACTAGCGAAGTGGAAGAAAAAGTTTTTCTTACCCTCTTACTCTGTGACGAGGTTGCCCCGTCCTGACCAATTTCCTTTCTCCAACCGAAGTGATGAAATCACCATTTTCCGAGCCCAACTGAAGGCCGGACTTCGGTATCCCCCCCCGGAGATGGTTAGTGCGTTCTGCAACTTCCATGGCATTGCCGTTAACCAACTCCCACCGAACTCGTATTGCTATTTCAACGCCTTCCTCTGTATGTGCAGCGTTTTCAAAATAAAACCTCACTTTGTAGTTTTTCTTCAGTACTACAAGCTCTTCGTGGTCCCGAAGGGTGGCTTCTACATTATGCTACCTCGGGGATCCGGGAGCAAAAAGTATACGTTCACCTTCGCCACCAAAGATAGCTGGCGAGGGTGGCAACAAAAATTCTTTTTCCTGAAGAAGTCGGAGGCTTGGTCGCACATCCCGACCAAGTGGGCTCAGGGGAGGCTCAAGATGGATGTTGTTGACCCGAAGATACTGCTAGACGCCGACGTAGCACCTATCTTTGAGGACTTCGACAGGCGCATCCGGGCCGTCTCTGACTGGGCTGCCAAGGTCTCTCCTCATGCCCTTTACCCCTTTTCGATCAACTGGAGGCTCATGACCGAAGAGGTCCTTCGGGAACTCAAGGTGGTAAAGGAGCATGTGACAGACCTCAATATGCCGAAACCGGCTTCTTCGGGGAAGGACTCCTGGCTCGTAAAACTCATTCGGGGGAAAGAGACTTATGAGTCTTTTTACAAAAGTAAGTTACTTTCTCATTTTTTCCTTCATAACTTCATCTTGGACTTACACTGATCTTCTTTTTCTTTTTTCAGAGATGGGCGACGACACGGCTGCCTTCTACAAGGCTCTTTTTACGGGGCAGGCCGAGAGGGGCGAACAGACAAAGAAGGCCGTCTCTCGTAGGCGGAAGCAGACTTCGGGCGGCCCTCCCTCAAAACGGGCAAAGAAAGCTGCTCCTTCCTCTCTTCCGCAAATTCCGGAGGAGGTAGGCGAGGAGCCCGAACACCCTGCTGCCCCTTTGCTCGAGGTTCCTTCTGTCAACGTCCCTTCTTCCGATGTCCTTCCTCAAAGCCCCACGCCTTCGCATGCTCTTCTGGAGGGCGATGGGGAGGAGACACCTTCTGCCGAGGAACGGGGCCAAATAAAAGGCAAGGGGATCTCTACTGAGGCGACGTCGATTCTTGACGACGACGTTACCGAGGTGCCAGCAGGTTTGTACTTTGTCAAAGAACCCTTTTCTTCTCTTGTAAATCCTTAAGGGGTTTTTGGCCTTAACCAATTTTCCTGCCTTGTTGTGCAGCGGAGGTGGCCGCTCCTGACTGGGTTGCCGAACACGCCCCCAAGAGGGCCCTTCGGGATGCCCAAGTCCCAGCAGGGAAAGTGCCGACGGAGCCCTTCTGGACGTTCACGGAGGACATGAATATGTACTCCGAGGACTATCCCGAGATGGCCAGGCAGATGTGCAAAGGGGTGTTTACTGAGGCCTCTTATAAGGCCCTTACGGAGGCTTACCCAGGCGACATCTCTTTGGCCGCCAAACTCACTGAACATGCCGCCCAGGTATGCTTCACTGTTTCCTTAGTGCCAATTTCACCTTTGCCTTTTACTTAGCATCATTTTCCCTTTGTTTTGCCTTTTTTGCAGCTGATGGGGTATGCCGGGTTGCTCCGTGTTCGGGTGGCGCGAGAGACAGAACGGAGGGCGTCACTCTGGGACCTTTACACCAAGACGAAGGCCCAGTGTTCGGTGTTGGCTGCCGATAATGCTCAGCTGAAGCAGTCTTCGGAGAAGGAAATTGCTGAACTTCGGGAGGGGTTCATAAAAGAGAAAGAGGAACTTGAGAAAGGCACCTCCCAGAAACTTTCTGACCTCGGCTCTCGGATGGCGGAGCTGACTTCGACCGTAGAAGCGATTCAAAAGGATAAGTCAGAAAGTGACGCAATCCTTGCGAAGATGCTCGAGGGAAAGGCCCAGCTCGAAGCCGAGGTCGCATCTCTGAAGAAGCCTTCAGAAGAGAAGAAGAAGATGAAGGCATTGAAGAGAAAGCTTAAGGATCTGGAGAAGGATTACGCGGATCTGGAGAAGGACTATGCAGATTTGGCGGTCAAGAAGCGGGAGTCCGATGATATGACGAAGTTGGGCTTTCAAGACGGCTTCTGTCTTGCTCGGCACCAAATTCTGCAGAAGTTCCCAGATTTTGACCTCTCCTTCCTGGAAGGCATGAACATCCCGAAGGAGCCTCGGTGGACTTGGTCCAAGATCGAGCACTTGAAACTGCCTCCTTCTTTCTCGGCACCGAAGGCTGCTGATAAAAGCACAGAGGCTGGCAGTTCTCAAGACGCCGAGGTTCCTTAGTTTGTACTAGGGCCTTTTGTCTTCATTTTCTTCTTCTTTTTCGTAGTCTTTCAGCAACTTTCTTCTCTGTAAGCACTCTTTGGCTCAATAGAAAAAAATTTGGCTAAGTATTTTTTGCCAGATCCCTTTGTTGCCCTTTGTCCCGAACATAATTCGCTCGAGAGACTTCGGAAAACCATACTTTTGCTTTCCTTTGTCCCGAACATATTCGGTCAAGGGACTTCGGAAAACCATACTCTTGCTTTCCTTTGTCCCGAACATATTCACTCAAGGGACTTCGGAGAACCATACTCTTGCTTTCCTTTGTCCCGAACATATTCGGTCAAGAGACTTCGGAAAACCATACTTTTTGCTTTCCTCGGCGATTGCTTTCGTGAGACTCTTGTTTTGTACTTCTTCAGAACTTTTTACTTAGACAAATTTGTCCAACTTGTGTAATACAACCTTCCCACCAAATGTTTTAGGTATAGAATTTTTTCAAGGCCTCTGAGTGCCAAGTGTTTTTTAATTCTATGCCTTCGGCATCACCGAGCTTATAAACTCCTTTTCGTACTTCGGCAAGTACCAGGTACGGTCCTTCCCAATTTGCGCGAAGTACCCCGTGGGATGGCTTTCGGGGTGCAAATTCAGCTTTTCGGAGAACAAGGTCTCCCTGTTTTATTCCCTTTAGCCTGGCGAGTAGGTTTATGGCTGCTGCTATTCTTTGCTGGAAAGCTTTTCTTCTCAGCTCGGCTACTTCTCTGTGTTCGCCGACGAGGTCGAGCTTGGTTCTCAGGCCGAGGTCATTTCCACTTTCATCGAACACTTGGACTCGTATTGACGGTTGTACTACCTCGACAGGGATGATGGCCTCTGTGTCGAAGACGAGTGAAAAGGGCGTTTCCCCTGTGGCTCTTCGGGGTGTTGTTCGGTAACTCCATAACACGCTCTGGAGTTCTCCTGGCCATTTCCCTTTTGCTTCCCTCAGTCTCTTTTTCAGACAATCTTTTATGGTCCTGTTAGATACTTCCACCTGCCCATTACTTTGTGGTTGAGCTACTGGGGCGAAGTGCATTTTTGTCCCGAGGTCGCTAATGAACTCTTGTAATCCTTTGTCTATGAACTGGGATCCATTGTCCGCTACGAGTACCCTCGGTATGCCGAATATGCATACGATGTTTTTCCATACGAACTTCTGCACTTCTTTTGCCGAGATAGTTGTCAGAGGTTCTGCCTCGACCCACTTAGAGAAATAGTCAACTGCTACTACGCAGAACTTTACGCCTCCAGGCGCCATTGGGAGTGGCCCGATGAGATCTATGCCCCAAACTGCGAAGGGCCAAGGATAGTCTGCCGAAGTCACGAACTCTGAGGGTGTTCTTTGGATGTTCGCATGTCTCTGGCAACTACCACATTTCTGGACGAACTGCTTGGCGTCCTTTCTTAGGGTAGGCCAGAAGTATCCTTGGTGAAGTATCACTGCTGCGAGGGCATCGGTTCCGATGTGCGAACCACAGGCACCTTCGTGAACTTCTTCGAGGATCATTTCAGTATCCTCTTCACTAACACACCTCTGTAGTGGATTTGCATATCCTTGTCGATATAGTTCTTCTCCAATTAGGAAGAAACGTCCGGAGCGCCTTCGCGCTTTTGCGGCTTCACTGGGGTCTTCAGGGAGTGTGTTAGTTGCGAGATACGTTTTGATTGGTTCTTTCCATACTTTCCCTGAGGTCTCTATGCTTAACACCGCGATGCTGGGGTGGCTTAGCACTTCGGTGCAAGTTTTGGACTTCGCCAAACAGTCTGCCTCAGCATTTTCTCGTAGGGGTACGTTCTCGATTTTCATGACGTCGAACTCCCGAATAAGCTTTGTTACCAACTCATGGTATTTCGCCAAGGTCGGGTCTTTCGCGCCATAGTCCCCTGCCATTTGCCGGACCACCAGCTGGGAATCACTATGGGCTTTCAAGTTTCTCACGCCAATTTTTCTGGCCAGGCGTAATCCTGCTATGAGGGCCTCATACTCGGCCATATTGTTGGTGGCGTTGAAACTGAACTTGATGGCCTTCATTACTTCTAGGCCTTCGGGGCCTCTGATAATCACTCCAGCTCCCTAGGGTTCGGATCCTGAGGCCCCGTCAACATATAACGTCCATTCTGGCTCGTCTTCGCCCGAAAACGAATGTCCCTCCTCGGTGTTTGGTACTTCGGCGATGAAGTCTGCCAAAGCTTGAGCTTTTATAGCTTTCCGGGGTTCATACGTGATGTCGTGTTCGCCAAGCTCTATACACCACTTGGAAAGCCTTCCCAAGTGATCAACTTTCCTCATAACATCCCGTAGAGGCAGGGTACTTCGGACGATAATGGGGTGAGCCTGAAAATATCGCCGCAGCCTTCTCCTTGCAAGCACTAAGGCATATATAGCTTTTTGAAGCAAAGGGTACCTGACTTCAGCGCCATGCAAGGACTTGCTGACATAGTAGACCGGCCATTGCTTTGGCCCTTCTTCTTTCACGAGGACCGAGCTCACAGCTTTTTCTGTGACGGCGAGGTATAATACGAGGGGCTCTCCCTCCCGAGGTTGCCGCAGGGTCGGCAGGCTGGCCAAGTAGACTTTGAGTTCTTCCCAGGCTTTTTGGCAATCTTCATCCCAAGGATGACCATTCCTTCGGAGGTCGCCTTCCATCTTTGCTGCCTTTGTGAGGACTTTGAAGAAGGGTCGACACCTATCTCCGTACCTGGAAATAAACCTGCTCAGAGAGGTTATTCTTCCAGTGAGTCTTTGCACGTCTTTGACGGTGGCAAGAGTTCGGAATTCAAGCAGAGCCTTAATCTTCTCGGGGTTAGCATCGATGCCTCTTTCGGATACCATGTACCCAAGGAACTTTCCCGAGGTCACCCCGAAGATGCATTTCTCAGGATTAAGGCAGATCTCGAAGGCTCTGAGTTTTTGGAAGGTTTCCTCTAAATCTTCAACGTGGTAGCCAGGCAGTTTGCTTTTGACTATCATATCATCAACATACACCTCCATGTTCCTCCCAATTTGGTCTTTGAAGACTTTGTTCATCAGCCTCTGATAGGTGGCTCCTGCATTTTTGAGTCCGAAGGGCATCCTGATATAGCAATATGTTCCTCCCTCAGTGATGAAGGCAGTCTTCTCTTCATCTTCGGGGTTCATCCTTATCTGATGATACCCACTGAAAGCGTCCAGGAAACTTAGGAGCCCGTACTCGGCAGTTGAGTCTACCAGTTGGTCTATTGGCGGAAGTGGATATGAATCTTTCGGGCAAGCATCGTTCAAATTTCTGAAGTCGATGCACATCTGGAGCTTACTACTTCCTTCTTTTGTGGCAATTACCACGTTGCTTAGCCATTCGGGGTAGTTTACCTCCCGGATAACGCTAGCGTGTATCAGACGCTGGACTTTGGTCTTGACGAAGTCACTTTTGTGAGCTGAGATGCTCCATTTCTTTTGCTGGACAGGTTTTATTTCCGGACTCGCTTTGAGGCTATGCTGGATTACGCGAGGGTTTACCCCTGGCATGTCCTTCGGCGAGTAGGCGAATAGATCTTTATTTGCGAGCAGAAAAGATACAAGTTTTTCCTTGTCTCCTTCGGCCATGCTTTTCCCTATTCGGGTATTATGGCCTGGGACAAGCTCTACTTCTTCTGTTTCCGCTTTTGTGGGATCTTCTGCCTCGCCCCTTTCCAGCTCTTTTGCTTCTACAGCATGTGCTAAGTTGCTTGCTGGAGCCTTTCGTGCTCTGACGAACACCTTTCTCACCTCACCTTGATCAATGAAGATCTTTGCGTCTCCTTCCTTGGTGGCGAAGGTGACGGTCAAGTACTTTACATCTGGGTGAATGTACAGATTTCCCTGTGTCTGTCTGCCGAGGATGGCGTTGTATGACGAAGGAACGTCCATGACTATGAATCTTGCCATGGTAGAGGCGAACAACTCAGCAGTTCCTTTCTCCAAAGTTCCTTTCATCATCAAGGGGAGATCGATCCACCCGAGGACAGGTAGCTCAGATGGTCCTACGCCGAATGTGGGTGAAGTAACAGCCATGAGGTCACTCCTGGATACGCCCAAGCTTGGCAGCAAATGTGAGAACAAGACGTCTGCGTTTGACCCATTGTCCAGCAGTACCCTCTTGACATCCCAGTTTCCTATCCTCGCCATTATCAGCAATGGATCGTCATGGGGAAATACGATGGTGGAGCCATCCTTGCGGGCCAATTTTTTCGTTGGGCTCTGATATTCCATCACCGCTATCTCTCTGGCCTTTCTTTTTCTTTCCGAGGATGGAAGTCCGGTTGTGATCGTCTGTATTACTCCTGCCGAAGGTGGAGGACGCCTTCTCGGACTTCGGTTCCTTCGCCTGTCTGAATCGTAATCCTCGTCATCAGGCTTTCCTTCTTCCTCTTTTTTCCCCTTTGGGGAAGGCATTCTCAAATAACGCCGAAGCTGGCCCTGCTTTATCAGTGATTTGATGTACTTTTTCAGCTGAAAGCAGTCTTCGGTGTCATGACCGTGATCACGGTGGAAATGACAGAACTTCCTCATGTTCCTTCTGTTGTCAGCAGTCATGCCCCTCGGTCGTTGGATTTGAGCCCCCTGTTTTTCCAACGCCATGAGGACGTTAGCCCTCGTGGTGCTCAGAGGTGTAAAGTTTTGGGGCTTCCTTCCTCCTACTCGCGCTCTCCGAGGTCGGCCTAACTGTTCCGTTGGACACCGGGCTTGCTGGCTGGACCCTTCGCCACGAGCGTGAATATGGTCAGCCTTTGGTCCTGTCATTCTCAGCTCTTCGGCTGTCATATGTTGTTCAGCCCTTCGGTAGAATTCTCCCAGCGTGTCCGGGGGATCTTTGGAGAATTCATAAAACAAGTGCGAATCCCTCCGGAGGCCCCTCGTCATGGCGAGGATGCGGATTTCGGGGCGAAAGTCCGGAACACTGAGGGCCTCTCTGTTGAACCTCTCGACATAGTCACGGATGGTCTCCCCGTTTCTCTGTGCTATGTCAAACATCTGGACGGGCATCTTCGCCGTCAGCTTGCTCCCAATGAACTGTTGGGTGAACACCGTGGACAGCTCCTGGAACCCCCTGATGTTTCCGGGAGGCAGGGAATTTTACCAGGCAGTTGATGGTCCTGCGAGGGTGACTTCGAAGCACTTGCAGAGTGTAGCATCATCAGCCCCGTGTAGCACCATGCTCCGTTTGTACTTTGTTAGGTGGGCCTGGGGATCAGTCCGACCCTCATAGGTCTCTAGCCGAGGTAGCCTGAAGTCACTTGGCATGGCCGCCTCGACCACTGTTCGGGCGAAAGGAGTTTCATCTCCAGAGACGGTTTCAGTTAGCCTGGCCCAAACAGGCTTTCGTGCCACCTGCTATTCCACTCTCTCCAGTCTTGCCAAGACTTTCTCCAGCAGGAGCATAGCACTGGGCTCCTCTTCCTGGTGCTTGGAGGTTCTTTGGTAAAAGGACTGTTGCCGTCTCTTCGGGGAGCGACTTCGGTACCGAGTTGAGGGGGACCTTGCCTCTGGCGACAAACTTCTTCTGGACGGGACTTCGGGTCGTTCAGTCCTCGCTTTTTCTGCCAGCCGTGCTCCGAGGGGCAAGTTATCTGTCGAGGACTCTTCCCGTGGCTCCCCACTTCCCGAGCTATGATGGGTTGCCCTTGGGCTTTTCTCCCGAGGTCATGCTGGCGAAGTGGGTTTTTGCACCTGGGCTAGTTGCGGCCACCTTCGGTCTATCTGTTGTGTCATTTCAGCCACAACAGACCTCTGAAAGTCTCATAAAAAACCCATGGTGATGACAAGAGGGCGTTCCTCTTCAGGCAAGGAAGTCTCTGGGGGACTTTGTTTGGTAGCCGGCTGGGTCTCAGGCGCGGACGGGGACTTCGGGAGTCCTTTGTCCTTCGAACGCCGAGTTTTGACAACAGCTACCTGGGAGTAGGTTCCCACAGACGGCGCCAAACGATGCCCCAAGGCATCTTCGTTTGCTGTCATGTTGACAGGTGGAGAGACTTCTTGAGGAGGCAAGCGCCTGGAGCTCTGGTTTCCCAGCTGAGCGTGCCTGAAAAGCTCAAAGAAGAGGTTAGGAGGTCCCCGGTTTGCTTTTCCGGTGAGGACCCTCCGACGCCCAAGTCAGTTTTCTGAGTGAAAGTGGAGGAAGAACACCAAGGGATCAAGTGTCTTGCCTGTTTTGTGTTTTCTCAGAGGGAGGAAAATGCCCATCCTTTGCCCAGTCCCATTTCCTAGTATTTATAGGAGTAGCTGGTCCGTTCAGATCATGACACGTGTTCGGTCGGATTTGAGACAGGCAGCCGTTTGCAGCCTCCTTTAGCCCTGGACCCGAACAGGTTGTGTCAGGACTGGGGCGGCTGCGGCGTGTCAGTTCTGTTAGTGTTGTGCCCAAAAAGCCAGTCATGAGATGATTGTATTTTTGCACATTGAGTCATGATATTTTATTGAGGCATTAATCCAGCAATTATGTTTGTTGTTTTGTTTCTGCGTAACGTAATAAACATAATTGTAACCCTAGAATAATGATATTCTTAAATGTCCCTAGTCCAGTATTATTGTGGAGCGGGTTGCAATAATACATAATGACTAGCATATGTGGAGACTAATATGAGATATGTAGTCTACATATGGGTACAAGTTGGAGAACTTGTGTACTGGACCGACCCACCATGAGAACACTTCGTGGATCGTTATATGAGTGTCATAAGTGATTCTCATAGTGATCATGGTATATGTAGTCCTTCGACCTAAGTGTTGGGTTTCGGGAGCCAAACAGCGCAGCGGAATTTAACCGAAACCCTCCAGGATCCAAGTGAAACGGGGTAAACCGGGTGTTCAAAAATTTCATACCTAATTTTCGGTTGAGATCTCTCACTCAACTGTAGAGTCGAATCACAAAACCTGAACAGTTGACGTGTTCAGGCTCTCTATGGTATCCACACGAGCCTCTCGGGATCACCACGCTTCCACCACGTCCCGGCAGATGCGTTTCTCTTGCACTCGCAGTGCTAGCTTGCATCCTCCAAGGAATTGCAAGAGAAGAGTGCGGCTGTCCTTTTGGGAGGCTAGGGCAAGGAGACCTGCGAATTTCTCACTTAAAAGTTGTATTTATAGTGAGACTCAACTTCCAGGCCTAATGGGTTTCAAAGCCCTAATCCAATTAGGATTTAATTTCGGGCTTAATAATGGCTCAACTCCTTGGCCCATTATTAATACGAAATTAAAGTGAAACCATAACCCAAATAATTAGCCCATGCACTCTAATGATCCAAATAGCTCTATGTGTGCGACCCAATAGGCTCTTGCCATGTTGGCAATGATCATAAATCACATTTATGATCATAAGCAATGACCGGTGTCTAGCAACACATCATTGCTACCCAAGTGACAAGATTGTCGGTGAATCGACTAAACCTTTATGATCATCACCGATATATGCCATTGTCCCTTTGTCCAAGATATCAAGACTAAGCACGAGACATGGAATGTGTCACTCTCGTATAGCCCAATCTTTGGTTTCTTGATTACCGAGTAGACCAACTTAAACTGACAACATTGATATCATATATCAACTCATCGGAGCATGGCCATGCATTTTCTAAGTCTCACTCTATCAAGGGGCCCAAAGATATCACTCCCGTTACATAGGAGGGACAAATCCCATCTTGATCATACAAATCCCTCTGCATGATATGTGACATACCCAATGACCTCCTTCAAGTTCACTCAGTTACGAGCAACAAAGGAAAGTATCAAAGTATGTGACTCACATGTAGGGAACCTTGCTGATCTTATGTCGAAGGACTACATATACCATGATCACTATGAGAATCACTTATGACACTCATATAACGATCCATGAAGTGTTCTCATGGTGGGTCGGTCCAGTACACAAGTTCTCCAACTTGTACCCATATGTAGACTACATATCTCATATTAGTCTCCACATATGCTAGTCATTATGTATTATTGCAACCCGCTCCACAATAATACTAGACTAGGGACGTTTAAGAATATCATTATTCTAGGGTTACAATTATGTTTATTACGTTACGCAGAAACAACACAACAAACAAAATTGCTGGATTAATGCCTCAATAAAATATCATGACTCAATGTGCAAAAATACAATCATCTCATGATTGGCTTTTTGGGCACAATACTAACACTAAGATCATCAAGGTTCCCTACATGTGAGTCACATACTTTGATACTTCCTTTGTTGCTCGTAACTGAGTGAACTTGAAGGAGGTCATTGGGTATGTCACATATCATGCGGACGGATTTGTATGATCAAGATGGGATTTGTCCCTCCTATGTAACGGGAGTGATATCTTTGGGCCCCTTGATAGAGTGAGACTTTGAAAATGGATGGCCATGCTCCGATGAGTTGATATATGATATCAATGTCATCAGTTTAAGTTAGTCTACTCGGTAATCAAGAAACCAAAGATTGGGCTATACGAGAGTGACACATTCCATGTCTCGTGCTTAGTCTTGATATCTTGGACAAAGGGACAATGGCATATATCGATGATGATCATAAAGGTTTAGTCGATTCACGGACAATCTTGTCACTTGGGTAGCAATGATGTGTTGCTAGACACCGCTCATTGCTTATGATCATAAATGTGATTTATGATCATTGCCAACATGGCAAGAGCCTATTGGGTCGCACACGTAGAGCTATTTGGATCATTAGAGTGCATGGGCTAATTATTTGGGTTATGGTTTCACTTTAATTTCGTATTAATAATGAGCCAAGAAGTTGAGCCATTATTAAGTCCGAAATTAAATCCTAATTGGATTAGGGCTTTGAAACCCATTAGGCCTGGAAGTTGAGTCTCACTATAAATACAACTTTTAAGTGAGAAATTCACAGGTCTCCTTGCCCTAGCCTCCCAAAAGGACAGCCACACTCTTCTCTTGCAATTCCTTGGAGGACGCAAGCTAGCACTGCGAGCGCAAGAGAAACGCATCTGCCTGGACGTGGTGGAAGCGTGGTGATCCCGAGAGGCTCGTGTGGATACCATAGAGAGCCTGAACACGTCAACTGTTCAGGTTTTGTGATTCGACTCTACAATTGAGTGAGAGATCTCAACCGAAAATTAGGTATGAAATTTTCGAACACCCGGTTTACCCCGTTTCACTTGGATCCTGGAGGGTTTCAGTTAAATTCCGCTGCGCTGTTTGGCTCCCGAAACCCAACAAGTTCGCCGTTCAGATGTGACGTGTAGGGCTTGTGGGCGACATGTCAGAGGCTCCTTAAATGCTCATACCGTACTCCCGAGGTCCCTTGGGCGAGGTCGCCCTTCGGTGCAAGCACCTCCTTCGGGATCTATCCCATAGTTCTGGGAGTTCCCTTGATGAACACCTTCTTCGGGACTCACACCCATAGTTAGGGGATTCCCTTGTTCAGGTGTTTCTTGTTCGGGGAAGACCTCTTCGAGGCCTCTGCCTTCGGGGAGATTCTCCCTTGCTTCAGAGAGATGGCTCTCTTACCCGAAGACGGTCAGTTTGGCCCCTCGATGGAGACGGTGTTGTCCTCGGAATTCCTGACGAGCTAACCAAAGTCTCGAGCTGATAGTGTTTCACTTCGCACCTTCCGAGGTCAATGAAAAGATCCTCTCTTGGGTGACGTCAGACTCCTCGACCAATATTCTGGTAGGGAGTTACTACCGAGGAGGCAATAGCCTTTGGCTATCAAGGATTTAATTTTAGGCTTAATAATGGCTCAACTCGTGGGCCCATTACTAATACGATATTAAAGTGAAACCATAACCCAAATAATCAGGCCATGCACTCTAATGATCCAAATAGCTCTATGTGTGTGACCCAATAGGCTCTTATCACGTTGGCAAAGATCATAAATCACATTTATGATCATAAGCAATGAGCGGTGTCTAGCAATACATCATTGCTACCCAAGTGACAAGATTGTCGATGATTCGACTAAACCTTTATGATCATCACTGATATATGCCATTGTCCCTTTGTCCAAGATATCAAGATTAAGCACGAGACATGGAATGTGTCACTCTCGTATAGCCCAATCTTTGGTTTCTTGATTACCGAGTAGACTAACTTAAACTGATGACATTGATATCATATATCAACTCATCTGAGCATGGCCATGCATTTTCTAAGTCTACTCTATCAAAGGGCCTGAAGATATCACTCCCGTTACATAGGAGGGACAAATCCCATCTTGATCATACAAATCCTTCTGCATGATATGTGACATACCCAATGACCTCCTTCAAGTTCACTCAGTTACGAGCAACAAAGGAAAGTATCAAAGTATGTGACTCACATGCAGGGAACCTTGATGATCTTAGGTCGAAGGACTACATATACCATGATCACTATGAGAATCACTTATGACACTCATATAACGATCCATGTAGTGTTCTCATGGTGGGTCAGTCCAGTACACAAGTTCTGCAACTTGTACCCATATGTAGACTACATATCTCATATTAGTCTCCACATATGCTAGTCTTTATGTATTATTGCAACCCGCTCCACAATAATACTAGACCAGGGACGTTTAAGAATATCATTATTCTAGGGTTACAATTATGTTTGTTAAGTTATGCAGAAACAAAACAAGAAATGTAATTGCTGGATTAATACCTTAATAAAATATCATGACTTAATTTGCAAAAATACAATCATTTCATGATTGGATTTTTGGGGACAACACTAACAATCCTTACCTTGATCTCTCTTTTTTTTGGGTACCAGACATTCCTAAGGGACCTTCTTCGCCATGGTTCAAGATCGAGTACCTCAACCTGCCCAAGCATTCTCCAACAGCCAAAGAGGTGGATGGTGATGATGAGGAAGAACAAGAGGGTTTAGAAGATGGTGAAGACCTTGCTAGAGCAATTTCGGCCACCTGTTTTTCTTGTTCTGCCGTTCTTATTAGGATAACTTTTATTTCTAGATATTTGGCCAAGTCCACGATGGGTATGACCTTTGATGCTATTATGGGCTTTGTTGTTTAAACATATTCGGTCGTGTAAGGCTTCGACACCTTCAGTCGCATACTATCCTTACTAAAAATACAGTCAAGGATTCAAAACCATAGTTTTTTCCAAAGCTAATGTTCAATTATCTTTAGTGAGTTAGGAATAGCTTTTTAAGTGTTTAGGAATAGAATCCAAAGCAACATTTTTAGAAAACTTGCTATGTTACAAGAACACTTAGGTCCTTTCGGGATCAACCATATTCGGTTATCCTCCTTCAGTGAAACTCATACAATATCTCTAAGATAATTTCAGAAGCAACCATATTCAGCTAGCCTCCTTTAGCAAAACTAGTACAATATCAGTAAGATTCTTTTGGAAGTAACCATATTTGGTTAGCCTCCTTCAGAAAATCACCACATTTAGCTAATTTCCTTGTGGAGGCTTCTCATAATAAGGCTCCTTCCTTGGAAATTTCTAATTGTAGAATTTCTTCAAAGAGTCTGAATGCCATGTATTTTTCAACTCTTCCCCTTTAGTATTTCCAAGTTTATAGACTCCTGGCCAACCTACTTCAAGTACAAATTATGGTTTCCCTAGTAGCTCTTCTAGGAGTTGTTCGATGACTCAATAGTACACTTGAGAGTTCTCCTTGCCATTTTCCCTTGGCTTCTTTCAACATCTTCTTGAGACAGTCTTTTTCTATCCTATTAGATACCTCCACTTGTCCATTGCTTTGACAATAGGCAACTGGGCGAAAGTGTAACTTTACTCGAATGTTGGTTGCAAATTACTGAAACCCTCTATCAATGAATTGGGAACCATTATTTGCTACTACTAGTCTTGACATACTGGATCTGTATATGATGTTCTTCCATATGAACTTCTAGATGTCCTTTCGTAAAATTGTTGCTAGAGGCTCTGCCTCAATCCACTTGGTTCAATTGTGCACACACCATTTTATCCTTGCTTCATTTGATCCATTTCTCTATTTTTCTTCATTCCATTTCCATTATAAATCTTTATCCAACCTTAGGAACATGTCTAGAATGTTTAGGAACCAATTAGGAACCAAAATGAACCTTTTTGGATGAATTCCGAAGCAACTATGGTGCTGTAGCGTTAGCTTGGCACCATAGTGCTAGAGTTCATTTGATGCTATCTAAAAATTACTGTCCTGGTACCTAGCCCCCAATTGGCACCTAGGCTTCAAGAGCATGACCTGGGCATGCTTCCCTTTGCTACCTAGGTGCTTAGAACGGCGCTACAGCGCCAGAAATTGTCCAACTTCGTCGTTCTTCATGAAAACAATGCACAATTGACAGAAAATTGATTCTAATCACTTCTAGGCTTGCAATTAATAATCCCCAATGCTAAATATGATAGAAATGCATTAACATAACATGGAAAATAAGAAATCCCATTGCCTTAAACACAATTATGCAAGATCAAACCAGTAAATCCACATCAGCTTTAGAGGATCCATTAATGATTTCTTAGGTTCCAAGCAAGTTTCCTTCACTAATGGGCACCAAGCAGGCTAAATCAATACCATTTACAGGCTCATAAATAACTTAGAACCAAGGAAATTTCATGGCTTTTGAGTTACCAAGAGTTCTTGAGCAAGAAATCTTTGGAAACTTCAAATTGCACCTCCAATGACCTCCACCTAGCTTGGGCTTTGATATACTTGCTTGGGGGCTCTTGATTTTACCAAGAAATGCTCATTTGAAAGCTTGATTATGTGCTCTAATGGAGATACATAGAGAAAGATGAAAATGAGAGGTTCGAGATGGTGAATAGTGCCCATTCTCTAACTCCCACATAAGTCTTATACAACCTCATCCCTTATCCAATTTTTACTCCTTGTCCAAACTTGCCCTTAAGCCTTGTTTACTCTCACTTGGACTCCTTTAGCCAATTTATGTCACAACTTGGGGTTACAAATAAGAGTTCCAAAATTCCAACTAAGCCCCAAGCTAGGTTCCTAGGCCATCTATGCACATAAAGCACAACAAGTGTCCAAATTAACACTTAGTGCAATTTAGGCCCTTACCCTTGGTTCTATGGTTCTAATGAACTTTAAAGATAATGATCTTGATTTAATGGGTCAGTTATGCCTTAAAGACCCAAGGTATACCATAATTAAAGCTTTACTCCTCATCTAGCACAAAATTACCAAATTGCCCTTGGTGACACATAGCTGCCAATTCTGTTCGAGGAACCTCTCTAACCCTACCTACTTGCTTGAAATGCATAATAAATATTTGGTAAGGGATTACTCAACTTGTAACCAAGCCTTACTTGACCGTCACCGGTCAAACACTTGGAGGCCATAATAGATTGAGTTTGAAATCAAGCTACACCTAGAAGCTAGTCTAATAACCATACCTCCTTACAGAATGCTTGTCACAGAGATGAATGAGCTCAAGAAACAACTTGATGAACTTCTTAAGAAAGGGTTCATAAGGCCAAGTGTTTCACCATGGGGAGCTCCAGTTCTCTTTGTGAAAAAGAAGGATGGATCATTGAGACTATGCATTGACTATAGGAAGCTTAATGCAATGACTATTACAAACAAGTACCTACTCCACAGGATTGAGGATCTATTTGATCAACTCAAGGGAGCTAAGATCTTCTCCAAGATAGATTTGATATTTGGATACTTTTAATTGATAGTAAATGAAGAAGATATTCTTAAGACTGCATTTAGGACCATATATGGGCATTATGAGTACACAGTCATGTCATTTGGTTTGACTAATGCCCTAGCCACTTTTATGGACCTGATGAATAGGGTGTTCAGACCATATCTAAACATATTTGTGGTTGTTTACATTGATGACAGCCTAGCATATTCCAAGGATGAAAATGAACATAAACATCATTTGAAGATTGTCTTAAAGCCTCTGTTGGAGCATCAGCTTTTCGCCAAATTATCCAAGTGCCAACTCTGGATAAAGGAAGTGTCTTTCCTAGGACACATCATAGATGCACAAGGCCTTAAGGTAGACCTTGAAAAGGTCAAGCAGTGCAAGAATGGGAAAGACCAAAGACTTTAAAGGAAATCAGAATTTTCCTAGGATTAGCTGGATACTACAGGAGATTTGTATCAGGCTTCTCCATGATTGCCTCAGTTCCTACTCATCTGGCCAAGAAGGATCAAAGATTTGAATGCACTGAGAAGTGTGAAATGAGTTTCCAAGAGCTCAAGAAGACGTTGATTGGAGCTACAGTATTGATTCTTCGTTATCTAAGTAAGCCCTAGATCATCCATACATATGCATCTAGATCTGGGTTAGGTTGTGTGCTTACCCAAGATAGAAATGTCATTTTTTATGGTTCATGGTAGTTGAGACCCATGAGCAAAATTATCCTACGCATGACCTAGAACTGGCAATAGTGATTTTTGCTCTAAAGCAGTGGAGGCATTACTTGGTGGGTAGTTCCTTTATGATCTAGACTGACCATAAGAGCCTAAAGTACTTGTTCACTGAGAAAGAGTTAAACATGAGGCAAAGGACATGGTCAGAGTACATCAAGGACTATGACTACAGTTTAAAGTGCACAAAGGGCAAAGGTAATCTAGTAGCAGATGCCTTCAGTAGGAAGTACACGAGACTTCTAAAAGGAGGACCCATAGCTAATCATGATGAGCAGAATATACTGCTATGCCTATGGCATAAACGGCATAAGTGGGAGGAAGCCTAAATTTACACATTGACAACTCAGTCTAGATGGATTGAAGAAGCCAGAAGAGCACAGGAGATAGATCCTGATCTGAAAAAGATTTCAGGAAAAGAAAAGGGTTCCTTGTACCAATCCTTTGCCTAGAAGCAGAGATTACTGTACTTCAAGGACCGAATCTTTGTGGCTAAAGGACCAAAGCTCAGGGATGAAATACTTGAAGAAGCTCACACAAATAAGTTTAACATACATACAGGAAATGAGAAAAAGCATAAAGACTTGAAGACTCACCTCCGGTGGCCAAACATAAGGAGAAACATAGTTACTTATGTCTCTAAATGTGCCATATGCTAGAGGGTAAAGGTAGAGCACCAGAAGCCAGCTAGTACCTTATAGACTCTACCTACACCAGTGAGGAAGCATGGCAACATAACCATGGACTTTTTGATTGGGTTGCCTATGACCAAATTAAGGCATGATACAATCTGGGTCATTGTGTATGGGCTAACCAAATGTGCCCACTTCTTACATATGAAACTCACAAACTCCTTTGAGAAGTTAGCTCAGATGTATGTCCAGGAGATAGTGAGACTACATTGAGTGCCAGACTTCATTATATCTGATAAAGATCCAAGGTTTACAGCTCAATTTTGGAGTGCTTTTCATAAAGCACTAGGAACTAAAATCAACCTGACTACTACTTCTCATCCTCAAACTGATGGGCAATCTGAAAAAGCAATATAGATACTGGAAGACATGCTCAAGAGCTATGTGTTAGATTTCAAAGGTGCATGGGACCAACACTTTGCGTTGGTTGAATTCTCATATAACAATAGTTACCAAAGTACTATTGGCATGTCACTATATGAAGCATTATATAGAAGAAGGTCCATGACACCCCACTGTTGAGTGGAAGCCTCAAACAGGCTAGAGTTAGGTCTTGAAATTATTAAAGAGACTATTGCCGAAATCAAGAAAATTCAAGAGAGATTAAAGGCAGCCAATGAAAGGACTATGACTTATATGAATGAAGGAAATGAGAGACTTGGAATTTGAGGTTGGTGGCAATGCTTGGCTGGAAGTTGTACCAACCAAAGGCATTGTCAGATTTGGCAGAAGAACCAAGTTAGCTCCAAGATACATAGGTGCTCATGAGATCTCGGACAAAGTTGGCAAGGTACCATACATGTTAATTCTACCGCTAAGCATGTCAAGTGTTCATATTGTTTTTCACATTAATATGCTTAAGAAGTGTCTATTGGACATAAAGCATGATATTGTACTGGAAGACATATAGTTGGAACCTAACTTGACATATGAAGAGGAACCTATAGCTATCTTAGCCAAGGATATCAAAAGGTTAAGAAGCAAGCTCATTGCCATGGTTAAAGTTCAGTGGTCGCACCACTATAAAAGAAAAGCAATGGGGGAAACTGAAAAAGACCTTATGAAAAGGTATCCTAAAGAATGCTTGAAGCTAAAGGCTATTTTGGAGGGCCAAACTCTTTAAGAGGGGGATGATTGTTGCCACCTTACAAAAATTGGAGAATTAGAAGTGTGTCATAATAGCTAAAAACCATTATATTATGTAATTCCCACCGTAGTGATTGAAGTGTGGGGGGCAAAAGGCATGATCAACACCTCATTAAAAGTGTTCCAAGTTGGTAACTTGGCCCCCATGAAAAGGCTTAACGATTGCTTGTTTGTCAAGCAACCTATGGACCTTCTTGTAAGATTTTAGAAATTCGGGTACTAAATTGAAAAACATTCACAAAAGAGATTTGGAGAGTTATGGGAAGGATATGAATGGTGTGAAAGTGCTATTCAAGGAGTGAATTACTTATAGAAGACAAGTATGGACAAACGAAAACACAAAAAGGCTTTAAGGACTTAAGTGTCCTATTGTGTGCCTTTGGTTGCCGATGCTTATGACTTAAGTCAAATAGAAGTTTTGTGGGGTTATACCACACAAGCAGGGGTTGCTATGGCATGGGATAAGGAATTCAAATGTGGACCAAGAGATTAAGCTAAAGAAACCGTGGTCTTGTACCAAGGAAAATGACATAAAGCTTGGTTAAGCTTGTTCAGCGTGTTTAGTGCACTTAAGACCATATATGTTATGGCCCTCTAGGCAGTAGACCTTCAATGGTCAAGACTTGTTAGACAAGTAAAAATACCTAGTTTAATGCCTCAATTAACTTGAATAAGCAAGTCAAGCATGTGTTTAAAAAGGTACATGGATCTTAGTTCAATTGGGCACCTAAGTGTCACTAAGGGGAAAATGGTCATTTTGTAGCTTCCTTTCTCCTCTCCAATTCTATAGCCAAAACTTCAATCTTTCACTAATTTTTTGTTAAAATGAAACCCCCATGAGGTATATATGGCTTTCATTTGAGTCAATTTTGTGTGGTGATCTTGGGATGACATTTTTTAGGCTTATGGAGCTTAGGTACGTTTTGTCCAAATGGTTTACTTGATGTTCTTTGTTTATTGATCTTCCATGACCTTTGGTTTAGCTTAATTGAGCTTTTTTTGGATGCCTAGTGTGTTGATTTTGCTTGGAACAATAAAAGCCTTAGTGGACCACATTGTGCTTGGTGTAGATGCTTAATTCATGCTTGTTCTTCACAATTGAGGTAAGGCATTTAGTTATCACATTGATATGATCCATGTCTTAGTTGCTTGAATGTTGGTTTCAAGTAGTTTGGAAGACATGCATAGGTTATGGTAGAAATTGCTTGTGATGGACTAGTATAATTCAAGGCTTAGTGTGGTGTAATCATTCACCTCAAGCTTTCTTTGGTTAGCACCAAAATGGCCTGTTGTAGTATTCATAGAGTTTTGGAGGTTGTGGAGGTATTTCTTAGATGTTTGGGAGGGGTTGGATGCTCCCAAAGTGTATATGGACACAAGAAGTATAACTAGGGCATGTCTAGAACCTAAGTGTTATAGTTGTTGGTGACGTGTCGCCAACTGTGTCGTCATTCCTGATGATGCGTTGCCAAGCCCCCAATAGCATTGACATGTTGTAGTATTTTTGACATAACTTTTCGCTCGAGTGCTCAATTGAGGTGATTCAAGATTCCATGCAAAGCTAAGTGGAAGAACTACAATTATATGCTATCAAAAATGCCAAATTATGCTTAGATTATATTTTGATTTATTTCCAAAGGATGGAACTTAAGAATGCCTTAGGGGACTTGGGGTGGAAGATGCCAAATGGTGCCTTAGTACCTCCCATGGCTCCTTAAAGCACTAGGTAGTTAATGACACCTTATTGGATGTAAAGAAATCATGGTGGAAGATAATTTGGAAGATGTTTCATGTACTACAATAGAGCCATTGGGAAGGACAAGGAGGTTTAGCACCATTGGTGGTCTAGTTGAAGACTTAAGGATTGGGAAACCAATGAGAAACCTTGGTACATATATATTGAGTCCATCCATAGCAAGTCTTACCATAACAGTGTGAACCAAGTAATGCTTGATAGTGGAGCACCATGGGTGAAGGTTTAGTGCACTTGTTGCCTAGCCAACTTATGCGTTGAGTCACAAGTGAAAACCTAATGCATCCTTGGTAGGTTAAATGGGTGGAGGGTTATTACACAAGTGACCTAGTCAAGTCTAAGGACTTGAGGCATTATGTAGAGGCCTAGTACACCTAGTGGATTTTTTACAGTGGAAGCAAGGATCATCCACCATGTTCACCTGCACAATTACCAAGTGAAGGCTACATTACTGCGTCAATCAGTAAGCTAAGGCTTAATAGGAGTGAGTTAGTGGCCAGAACTTGCTAGCCATGGAGTGACACCCTATGAGGAGGACAAGTATGAGGAGGTGTCCAAAGGGACCTAGGTATCTGTTCATATATTAAACCCTTAGACTACATTGGCCCCACAATAAATTTCATATATTCTATATATATGAGTGTCCTCGGGTTTTTGTTTGCAAGTACCCAAATCCTCTACTAGGAATCTTTGGATTCTCATTCCCTATAGTGTTGTTATGCAGATTTTGTCTGTTTGGAGCTAGTGACCGTAGGGCGGTTGCCGAGCTAGTGTTTTACTTACAGGTAAACCACCAAGTGAATCATTATTGATTCTAGTTTTACAAGTTAAGTTGTTTGTGCTAACTGTAGTTGTTTTGCAGCCTTGCAGAGGGTAGTGGCATAAGAATGGACATAGTCGACTATGGATCTCAGTAGTAGTCTTCAATATATGTATGTATGTTAGTTGGCCTCCAATGTCTCTAGGTCAAGTAGTATTTCAATTGTTTTTGGGCATGTGCATAGTCTTTACTTATGTAATGATGCACATGCATAGTTATTACTTGTAGTAAAATCACTTGTGTTTTATGTTTCAGCTTGTGTTTTAAATATGTTTTAATAAACTTTGAGCAATGTCTTAGTTTCTTTTCATGTTTGTTAATTAAAGTCAAAGCAAGCTTATGCATGTTACATTTTAGGTTACTAACTAGAGAGCATGAAAGGTTTTAAAATGGAAAAAGTAATTAACTAGCCAACTACAACTAGCGCAGAACTCCAGTTCCATAGTCTTCCTGGGAGTGCCCCATTAGGGGTAGGCAACGTTACAATATAAGTGTCCATTCTTGTCTTTATCTCCCAAATTTTGGCCTCCACTAGTAAAAAGGAAGTTAGCCTTCTCCTCCACACTTCCTCTATAGCCACCATACCTTCAAACTCAAAACTACTTGCAATTGAAGTCAAAGAACCACAATTGGAATCTATTTGGTGCTATTGCTTGAGTGCACCTAAGATCAATCTCCAATTTTAGCATACCAATCAAGGTAAGGGTTCTCTTGCTCTCATGGCTTTTTTCCTATATTTTCAAGCAACCATGAAGCTAGGGCTATGCTTGGAAGAGAGCCATGAGCTTGATGAACCAAGCTTAGTGAGGGGAGTGCACTTATTGAAGGTTTTGTGACCTAGTGAGAAGTGCATAGTGATGGCAGCAAAAATTAAGGTTTCTAGAGCCCAAAGTTAGTGTTAGTATTGTGCCCAAAAAGCCAATCATGAGATGATTGTATTTTTGCACAATGAGTCATGATATTTTATTGAGGCATTAATCCAGCAATTTTGTTTGTTGTTTTGTTTCTGCGTAACGTAATAAACATAATTGTAACCCCTAGAATAATGATATTCTTAAACGTCCCTAGTCTAGTATTATTGTGGAATGGGTTGCAATAATACATAATGACTAGCATATGTGGAGACTAATATGAGATATGTAGTCTACATATGGGTACAAGTTGGAGAACTTGTGTACTGGACCGACCCACCATGAGAACAGTTCATGGATCGTTATATGAGTTTCATAAGTGATTCTCATAGTGACCATGGTATATGTAGTCCTTTGACCTAAGATCAGCAAGGTTCCCTACATGTGAGTCACATACTTTGATACTTTCCTTTGTTGCTCGTAACTGAGTGAACTTGAAGGAGGTCATTGGGTATGTCACATATCATGCGGAGGGATTTGTATGATCAAGATGGGATTTGTCCCTCATATGTAACGGGAGTGATATCTTTGGGCCCCTTGATAGAGTGAGACTTAGAAAATGCATGGCCATGCTCCGATGAGTTGATATATGATATCAATGTCGTTAGTTTAAGTTGGTCTACTCGGTAATCAAGAAACCAAAGATTGGGCTATACGAGAGTGACACATTCCATGTCTCGTGCTTAGTCTTGATATCTTGGACAAAGGGACAATGGCATATATCGGTGATGATCATAAAGGTTTAGTCGATTCACCAACAATCTTGTCACTTGGGTAGCAATGATGTGTTGCTAGACACCGCTCATTGCTTATGATCATAAATGTGATTTATGATCATTGCCAACATGGCAAGAGCCTATTGGGTCGCACACATAGAGCTATTTGGATCATTAGAGTGCATGGGCTAATTATTTGGGTTATGGTTTCACTTTAATTTTGTATTAATAATGGGCCAAGGAGTTGAGCCATTATTAAGCCCGAAATTAAATCCTAATTGGATTGGGGCTTTGAAACCCATTAGGCCTGGAAGTTGAGTCTCACTATAAATACAACTTTTAAGTGAGAAATTCGCAGGTCTCCTTGCCCTAGCCTCCCAAAAGGACAGCCGCACTCTTCTCTTGCAATTCCTTGGAGGACGCAAGCTAGCACTGCGAGCGTAAGAGAAACGCATCTGCCGGGACATGGTGGAAGCGTAGTGATCCCAAGAGGCTCGTGTGGATACCATAGAGAGCCTGAACACGTCAACTGTTCAGGTTTTGTGATTCGACTCTACAGTTGAATGAGAGATCTCAACCAAAAATTAGGTATGAAATTTTTGAACACCCGGTTTACCCCGTTTCACTAGGATCCTGGAGGGTTTCGGTTAAATTCTGCTGCGCTGTTTGGCTCCCGAAACCCAACAGTTAGTAATAAGTAGTGTTAAAACTCTCCTTAGATGAAGCTTAAGCTTGAGGAGGGCTGCCATAGTGATTTACCTAAGTTTATTGCTTATTTTATGGACTAACCTATGGTGTATGTTGCCGCCACATTTCATGTCTTTGTTGGTTGTGAATGGCTGCTGTGTTTGGTTGCTATATCTTGTATATATGCATTGTGGTTTTTTTGTTTTAGTGTCTTTGGATGCTGGTTTTAATGATGGTTACAGTGCCTATTGAATCCAAGTACTACCCTTACTAATCTTCTCAATGAAATTTCCTGCCCTTAATTCTGTCATTTCAAGTCCAACTGAAACATCACCTTCAAGCTAACCATTGTGGTTTTATTTTTCACCTGAATTGTTAGGTACTTGAACTTCCAAATGTCTAGTTATGATCTGAAATTTTGGTGCTTTTAGGAGCACATTTGGTATTTTTAGTGATGGTACTTATTGTATCGTGCAGTAGCTGTCCAACATCCTGTTCTGGAGTCCATTGTGTCTCAGGCACTCCTGTAACCTAAGGTGTGTATTTAGCTGAGTTAAGACCATTTTGTAGTGCATTATGCATTTACATGTTGTTGGGTTTCGGAAGCCAAACAGTGCAGCAGAATTTAACCGAAACCCTCCAGGATCCAAGTGAAATGGGGTAAACCGGGTGTTCGAAAATTTTCATAACTAATTTTTGGTTGAGATCTCTCACTCAACTGTAGAGTCAAATCACAAAACCTGAACAGTTGACGTGCTCAGGCTCTCTATGGTATCCACACGAGCCTCTCGGGATCACCACGCTTCCACCACGTCCCGGCAGATGCGTTTCTCTTGTGCTCGCAGTGCTAGCTTGCGTCCTCCAAGGAATTGTAAAAGAAGAGTGCGGCTGTCCTTTTGGGAGGCTAGGGTAAGGAGACCTGTGAATTTCTCACTAAAAGTTGTATTTATAGTGAGACTTAACTTCCAGGCCTAATGGGTTTCAAAGCCCTAATCCAATTAGGATTTAATTTCGGGCTTAATAATGGCTCAACTCTTGGGCCCATTATTAATACGAAATTAAAGTGAAACCATAACCCAAATAATCAGCCCATGCACTCTAATGATCCATATAGCTCTATGTGTGTGACCCAATAGGCTCTTACCACGTTGGCAATGATCATAAATCACATTTATAATCATAAGCAATGAGCGGTGTCTAGCAACATATCATTGCTACCCAAGTGACAAGATTGTCGGTCATTTCACTAAACCTTTATGATCATCACCGATATATGCCATTGTCCCTTTATCCAAGATATCAAGACTAAACACGAGACATGGAATGTGTCACTCTCGTATAGCCCAATCTTTGGTTTCTTGATTACCGAGTAGACTAACTTAAGCTGATGACATTGATATCGTATATCAACTCATCCGAGCTTGGCCATGCATTTTCTAAGTCTCACTTTATCAAGGGGCCCGAAGATATCACTCTTGTTACATAGGAGGGACAAATCCCATCTTGATCATACAAATCCCTCCGCATGATATGTGACATACCCAATGACCTCCTTCAAGTTCACTCAGTTACGAGCAACAAAGGAAAGTATCAAAGTATGTGACTCACATGTAGGGAACCTTGATGATCTTAGGTCGAAGGACTACATATACCATGATCACTATGAGAATCACTTATGACACTCATATAACGATCCATGAAGTGTTCTCATGGTGGGTCGGTCCAGTACGCAAGTTCTCCAACTTGTACCCATATGTAGACTACATATCTCATATTAGTCTCCACATATGCTAGTCATTCTGTATTATTGCAACCCGCTCCACAATAATACTAGACTAGTGATGTTTAAGAATATCATTATTCTAGGGTTACAATTATGTTTATTACATTACGCAAAAATAAAACAACAAACATAATTGCTATATTAATGCCTTAATAAAATATCATGACTCAATGTGCAAAAATACAATCATCTCATGATTGGTTTTTTGGGCACAACACTAACAGTCTCCCACTTGCAATAAAAGCCAATCATCCATGTATCTAATATCGATGGACCGAGAATGGCTATCATGCTTCTACTGTGTAAGGGGCTTTGTTAGTGGATCAGCAATGTTGCTGTCTGTCGAAGTCCTGCATATCCTTACATCACCCCTCTCGATGATCTCCCTGAAGAGATGATAGCGTCAGAGTATGTGTTTGGATCACTGGTGAGATCGAGGTTCCTTAGCTTGTGCAATTGCTCCATTATTGTCATAATAGAGCTCTATCGGGTTGGCAATGCTTGGAACCACTCCAAGTTCTGTGATGAACTTTTTGATCCAAACTACCTCCGTCGCAGCATCAGAGGTGGTAATGTACTCAGATTCTATTGTAGAGTTAGCTACTGTCTCTTTCTTTGGACTCTTCCAGCTGACAGCACCACCACCAATACAAAACACATAACCAGATTGCGATCTAAAATCTTCCTTATCAGATTGGAAGCTTGCATCGGTGTAACCCCTTACAACGAGCTCATCTTCACCTCCAAAGACCAAGAATGGATCCTTAATCCTTCGTAAGTACTTAAGGATGTTCTTAACAGCTATCCAGTGAATCTCACCGGGGTTCGATTGGTACCTACTCATCATGCTCAAAGCATATGAGACATCGGGACGAGTACATATCATGGCATACATGTGATAGCCAAAGGCTATCGCCTCAATCTGGCCGAACACCCTGCCACAACAATGGCCAGAAGAACTGGCGCTTCCCGGGAACAGGTGGAATCATGCACCTCGGGAGATAGCCGGAGAGCTCCGAGCCTCGGCACGCCAGTAAAACTTGAGGACTCTATTCGCCCCCCAAGGTTGTGAACAGCGCGCCTTCGGAAAAGTGGCACCAGACATTGCTGCCCGAACATGATATCCCCGAAGGCGGAACCCCCTGGAACTGGGAACCCCCGAACTGAGGGTATGCTTCCCGAAGAGGCTCTGTCCGAACTAGAGGATGACCTCGCCCAGGGACCTCGGGAGTACGGCAGGAGCATTTAAGGAAGTATTGAAGGAAGCCTCTGACACGTCCCACCACAGACGTAAAAAGCCGCCCTGACGCGCAGACGCCATCAGAATCACATCATCGCCCGTCTCAGCACAAGGCTCGAGGCCATCTGGTTACCAACTATCTGTCCCCTACGCCCAGAAGTTCAGGAGCATCCGACCGCACACGTGTCATGATCTGAACGGGCTAGGTATTCCTATATATACAGGAAATAAATACTTGACAGGAGGTTGGTTGGCCGGAGATACAGCTCCCACACTCTGAGAAAATACCAGGCGAGACTTTTCTGCCTTTCTCTTTGAGCTAGTGACTTTCTCCTTTTTCCGGCCACCACTGACTTGGGCGTCGGAGGCTCCCCCCCCGGAAAAACACTCCGGGGGCCTCCTAACCCTGTTTACCAGCTTTTCAGGTACTCTCCTTGGGGCGATCCACGTTTCAGGCGTTCTTCCTCCTAGAAGTCTCTTCAACAGTCATCATGACTCACAACGATGAGGCCCCAGGCCATCAACATGATAGATCCAATTGCTGAGGCATATGGAATCTTACTCATGCGCTCTCTCTCCTCAGTTGTACTCGGACATTGAGATCTAGAAAGAGTGATACCATGTGACATAGGCAAGAATCCTTTCTTGGAATCTTGCATGCTAAACCTCTTTAGCACCTTGTCAATATATGTACTTTGCTTAGGCCAAGAAGCTTTCTAGATCTATCTCTATAGATCCTGATGCCTAACATATAGGCTGCTTCACCCAAGTCCTTCATAAAGAAGCATTTCCCTTGCCAAGTCTTCACAGACTGTATCTCCGGAATGTCATTCCCGATGAGTCGTATGTGATCTACATACAACACCAAGAAGACAATAGCGCTCTCACTAACCTTCTTGTAGACACAAGGTTCATCTTCATTTTTGATAAAACCAAACTCTTTGATTGTTCATCAAAATGAAGATTCCAACTTCGAGAAGCTTGCTTCAGTCCATAAATGGACCTTTGCAACTTGCACACTTTATTGGCATTCTCAGGAGTGGCAAAACCCTCAGGTTGTGTCATGTACACATCCTCAAGTAGCTTTCCATTTAGGAATGCAGTTTTGACATCCATTTGCCATATCTCATAATCATAGTGTGCAGCAATAGAAAACAAAATTTGGATGGATTTAAGCATAGCAACTGGTGAAAAAGTTTCATCATAGTCAATACCATGAATTTTCTTGAAACCTTTTGCAAGCAATCGTCCCTTAATGGTAATCACATTACCATCCATGTCAGTTTTCTTCTTGAAAACCCATTTGCACCCTATGGGTTTTACCCATTCAGGTGGGTCAACCAAAGTCCATACTGGGTTTTCATACATGGATTCCATCTTTGATTTCATGGCCACTAGCCGCTTCTCAGAGTCAGGTCTCGACATAGCTTGTTGGTAGGTTGTGGGTTCATCTTGATCCATGAGCATTACATCACTGGTGTGAGTCACGAGAAATCCATCTCTCTCGGGCTCACGCCGAATCCTACCAAACCTACGTGGGCTTTGTGCTACAGGAACAGACTATTGAACAACATCTTGCGGTGTCTGTTCAGGTTCCATTTCAGGTTCGATGTCTCCTTGTTGTTCTTGAATTTCTTCAAGTTCTACTTTCCTCCCACTAGTTCCTTTAGAGATAAACTCTTTCTGCAAAAAGACACCAGTTCGAGCAACAAACACTTTTTTCTCAAAAGGATTGTAGAAACAGTAACCCTTTGTTTCTTTGGGATACCCAACAAAAAGACATTTTTTAGATTTGGGCCCTAGTTTGTCAGAGGATTGACGTTTCACATAAGCGTCACAGTCCCAAATCTTCATAAAAGACAAATTGGGATGCCTCCCACTCCATATCTCATATGGTGTCTTTTGAACCGACCTAGATAGAACTCGGTTTAGTGTAAAAGCGGCTGTCTCTAGAGCATGTCCCCAAAAGGAGTTTGGAAGGTCAGCTTGACTCATCATAGAGCGAACTATGTCTAACAGAGTTCGATTTCTCCTTTCAGATACACCATTCCATTGAGGTGTACCTGGTGGAGTGAGTTGTGATACTATACCACACTCTTTTAGATAGTCAAGGAATTCTCAATCCAAGTACTCTCCACCTTGATCTGATCGAAGCACTTTAATACTCTTCCCGAGTTGATTCTCTACTTCATTCTTGAATTCTTTGAACTTTTAAAAGGATTCTGACTTGTGTCTCATGAGATACACATAGCCATATCTGCTGAAGTCATTAGTGAAAGTAATGAAGTATTGGAAACCTCATCTAGCTTGTGTAGACATAGGGCCACATACATTACTATGTATGAGTCCTAGTAAGTCATTAGCCCTTTCACTTTGCCTTGTGAATGGGGCTTTGGTCATCTTGCCCAACAAACATGACTCACATGTCTCATATGATTCAAAATCAAATGAGTCCAAAAGTCCATCCTTATGGAGCTTGGATATGCGGGTCTCATTTATATGGCCCAAGCGACAGTGCTAGAGATAGGTCGGGTTTGAATCATTTAATCTGACCTTCTTGGTATTCACATTATAGATTGGATCTTTGAGGTCTAGAACATACAACCCATTGCTAAGTTGAGCACTACCATAAAAGATTTCATTCAAATAAATAGAACAACATTTGTCCTTTATTATAAATAAAAAACCTTTCTTGTCCAAACCAGAAACAGAAATCAAATTTCTACTAATAGTAGGCACAAAGTAGCGGTGGTGTAATTCTAAACCTGATCCACTAGGTAAAGTGAGAACATAAGTCCCTATGACTAAGGCAGCAACCGTTGCTCCATTTCCAACACGTAGGTCCACTTCACCTTGGCCCAATCTTCTACTTCTACTTAGATCCTGCACATTTGCACAAATGTGAGATCCACATCCAGTATCCAATACCCAAGATGAGGAAGTAGAAAAGTTAGCCTCTATAACAAAAATACCTGAAGTGGAAGTTTTACTTCCCTTTTCCTTAGCAAGTTCTTCAAGATAGAGCTTGCAGTTGCGCTTTCAGTGTCCAGGTTGCTTACAATGGAAGCACTCCCCTTCCTTTGCCACACCACCCTTTGGTTTCAGTGCAGCTGAAGAAGAACTAGCATTGGACTTTCCATTAGCTTTATCCTTCTTCTTGTTGGATTTTCCCTTTCCCTTGCCCTTCTGAACCATCAAAATGGGCTTAGCCTTCTTAACATCTTTCTCAGCAGTTCTCAACATGTTGAGCAGTTCAAGGAGGGACTTGTCTAGGTCGTTCATGTTATAGTTCATGATGAACTGACTGTAGCTTTCAGGCAACGATTGCAAGACTACATCAATAGCCAACTCTTTCTGAAGAGCAAATCCCAAATTCTCAAGATTCTCAATGTACCCAATCATCTTGAGCACATGGGGACCCATGGGACTTCCCTCAAACATCTTGCATTGAAACAATGCCTTAGAGGTCTCAAACCTCTCATGCCTAGCTTGCTCTTGGAAAAGCATTTTGAGATGTTCGATCATATTGAACGCCCCCATGTTCTCATGTAGCTTCTGAAGCTCAGATTCCATGGTAATAAGCATGAGGCATGCAACATCCAAAGCATCATCAGAATGCCTCTTGTGAGCATCCCTTTCAGCTCTTGGAGCAGTGGTAGCAGGCTCATTCGAAATGGGCTGCTCTAGGACATAAGCATTTCTCTCTTGTTTGAGGACTATCCTCAAGTTTCGGTACCATTTGAGAAAGTTGGTCCCATTCAGTTTTTCCTTCTCAAGGATCGATCGCAACAAAAGTGTCGATGTGTTTTGTGCCATGGTTATCTACAACAGTATATTTTAATTCATTTAATAAGGACTTTTATTAAACGATACTCCCACTATTTTCCTCAAAATAATAACCTTCGATATTATTTCGGAACATCTCGGTGCTAAGGTATTCTAGTGGGCCAAGATCCATATTTGACAACAACCTCAGTCAACTTTCGCTTTTCTCTCAAGTTACAGCTATTTAGGTAGGCAACTCCTTGCCAATTGCATCTTATGCAACTCTTGGATAGTTGGGTGAACAACACTTGTCCAAGCTCATCTCATGAACTTGAGCCCAACTCTATGCCTCTAAGTCTCTAATCCTATTAGGATGACTTAGTTAAGTCTAACCCAAAGTTAGCAGTTTGGATATCATTATTATCCCATCGTGCCTTACCAAGATGAACATAGGTGCTTTGCTTTGGCAAACCCAGCTAATGTTTATCAAAGTCTTGACGAGTGCCAATATTTGGAAGGCATCACATTTAATGACTTAATATTTGTTTGAGGCATTTTTTCTTTTGATCTCACCAATTTGTTATCTCCGGTTGTTTTATACATGCATCACATACAAATATAAAACATGCATCTCACGCTTACAAGAAATAAACGTGACATGGTTATAGCCCAAACAATGCGATATTCTCAAGCCAATAAGAATATCATAAAAGCCTAAGAAAAGAAAAGAGTCTTCACAAGCTCCTTCTCTTCCTTTCTTGGTTGCTCTTTTGTTGTCACCTCCTTGGACATACCACCTTGGATGATCCCAGAATGCACCATTACATCAATAATAGAAACCTCGAGTTACATTCGAGGGAAGTGAGGTGAGAAGAGAATGTACAATGAGAGTGACAAGAAAAGGCACGACTCACAGGCCATATTTACAAGTACAACCAATCAAGGGCTATAACCATGCACCATGCTTCAAACACCAATCCTCATATCATGTCAAATCTCATTCAACAAAGATGCATGCCAATTTTCGCGCGTTGATTAACCAGTTTTTATTTATGTGGTGCTTCGCATACGGCGGTCCCGCTGGCCGATCAACGTGCGGTGGGGAGCCGCCCTTGTGGGGGGCAACGCCCCCCGGCGCAAAAAATTGTCTTACAATTGCTTAGCCCGAAATCTTCTATTTAGAGCAAGTAGGCACCCGAGACTTCTCCATTCAACCCACCAAAAACACCTTACTTTCGGTGCCCGAACAGGCTGAATCCGAACAAATCTAGGGTTTTTGCAACTATTGCAAGAATCCTAATCCATATAGGTATCTCATACCTATCAATTTCGGGTTAATCTCATTAACCAATTAGTGTCGTTTCTTCATATATGTCATATGTTCATTATGAGTTTCGATTTCATGCGACATGAATCAATCTAATTAATCATGGCCGAAAAGCAACCGAACAGATAACATCATGCGATTCAACATCAATCCCGATTTAGGGTTTCACCAGTAGCTCTGATACCACTGTTGGGTTTCGGGAGCCAAACAGCGCAGCAAAATTCAACCAAAACCCTTCAGGATCCAAGTGAAATGGGGTAAACAGGGTGTTCAAAAATTTTCATACCTAATTTTTGGTTGAGATCTCTCACTCAACTGTAGAGTCGAATCACAAAACCTGAACAGTTGACGTGTTTAGGCTCTCTATGGTATCCACACAAGCCTTTCGGGATCACCACGCTTCCACCATGTCCCGACAAATGCGTTTCTCTTGCGCTCGCAGTGCTAGCGTGCGTCCTCCAAGGAATTGGAAGAGAAGAGTGCGGCTGTACTTTTCGAAGGCTAGTGCAAGGAGACCTGCAAATTTCTCACCAGAAGTTGTTTTTATAGTGAGACTCAACTTCTAGGCCTAATGGGTTTCAAAGCCCTTATCCAATTAGGATTTAATTTTGGGCTTAATAATGGCTCAACTCTTGGGCCCATTATTAATACGAAATTAAAGTGAAACCATAACCCAAATATATCAGCCCATGCTCTCTAATGATCCAAATAGCTCTATGTGTGCGACCCAATAGGCTCTTATCATGTTGGCAATGATCATAAATCACATTTATGATCATAAGCAATGAGTGGTGTCTAGCAACACATCATTGCTACCCAAGTCACAAGATTGTCGATCATTCGACTAAACCTTTATGATAATCACTGATATATGCCATTGTCCCGTTATCCAAGATTTCAAGACTAAGCACGAGACACGGAATGTGTCACTCCCGTATAGCCCAATCTTTGGTTTCTTGATTACCAGGTAGACTAACTTAAGCTGTTGACATTGATAACGTATATCAACTCATCCGGGCATGGCCATGCATTTTCTAAGTCTCACTCTATCAAGGGGCCTGAAGATATCACTCCCATTACATAGGAGGGACAAATCCCATCTTGATCATACAAATCCCTCCGCATGATATGTGACATACCTAATGACCTCCTTAAAGTTCACTCAGTTACGAGCAACAAAGGAAAGTATCAAAGTATGTGACTCACATGTAGGGAACCTTGATGATCTTAGGTCGAAGGACTACATATACCATGATCACTATGAGTATCACTTATGACACTCATATAACGATCCCATATGTAGACTACACAAGTGTTCTCCTGGTGGGTCGGTCCAGTACACAAGTTCTCCAACTTGTACCCATATGTAGACTACATATCTCATATTAGTCTCCACATATGCTAGTCATTATGTATTATTGCAACCCGCTCCACAATAATACTAGACTAGGGACATTTAAGAATATCATTATTCTAGGGTTACAATTATGTTTATTACGTTACGCAGAAACAAAACAACAAACATAATTGCTGGATTAATGCCTCAATAAAATATCATGACTCAATGTGCAAAAATACAATCATCTCATGATTGGCTTTTTGGGCACAACACTAACACATGTAGTGTAAGAAAAATGAGACAAGCATATGAACATTTGAGTAAGGTTTTGGCTATGTAAGTGATGTGGTGCAAAGCTGCGTAAATGTGAATGATGGGCTGCTTACTTGTAAATTCTGTTTTAGCCGCATATGGTGGTTAAATGGAAAGTAATGTATTTCCTCTATGTAATGGACATATATGGGGTAGCCTTGGAGGACTTTGCCCTTGTGAATGAAGTGTTTGCGCACTTATGAAATTTTGTATGGGCAAAATGGTCATAATGTAACTAGAATTTTGACTATGCACGTAAAGTTCCATCTCTCCCTTTGTAAAAGGAACATTTATATGAAATTTTCACCACACTTAGACAACATCTAGAGCTTGAATTAGGATTTGGAATTTCTGACTTTGGAACTCTGTAGTCAAAGATATGATGCTGTAAATTTGGCTATGATACAATTCATTTGGTCAGAATTTTGTAAGGAATTTAAAAAATCCATACTTGGTCCATAGGTTGGCTATTTATGTAAAAAAAAATTTCCTTGGTTTCCTCTATGTCTCTAGTTGATAATGGAGCAAAGAAAATTGAGGGGTACATGGCTAGAATGATACAATTTATTAGTGGAAGTTATAGGTGCAGTCGCTGGTCACTAGAGTTGTGCTAGTATTTTCCTTATTTGATGCCATGGTGTGCGTGAAATGTGAATATGTGTGTGATCGTTGGACCAATATGCATGTGTTTACATAGTGGCGAAGAGGGCCACTTGGGTATGCACACCATGGGTAGTGTTCTTCTCGCCTACAAAACATTACCAATCTTGGGAGTCTAAATCCACAATTTTGGCACCATAATTGCACTACCACAGAGTGGGTAACAAGGTGATCTATTGAGGGGAAGGGGTATCAGTCCTTAGGACAGGTGTCATTGACATTTCAAAAGTCAATGTACATTTAGAGCTTATTGGTTCCTTCCTTGGTGGCAACAATGACATTGCTAAGCCACTCGGGAAATTTGACTTCCCTTATCACTCCGGCTTCCAAGAGTCTTTGAACACCTTCTTTGATGAATTAGTTCTTTTGAGTCGAAAGGTGCACTTTTTTTACCGAATAGGCTTTGAGTCAGGTAACATCTTAAGATAGTGTTGGGCTATGTCTGGATTCACTTCAGGCATATCCTTCAGCGAGTAGGCAAAAAGATCTTTTTTCATTATCGTAAAGGATACAAGTTTTGCCTTTTCCCCTTCGGCCAGTTGTTTTTCCACTCCGATACTATGGCAAAGGACTAGTTCAATATCCTCGATTTTTATTTTCTTGCCATCTTTCATTCTTCCTACAGCTTCTTTGGCAAAGGTACTTTTTTCTTGATAGTTCATGCATGGACTTTGGGGGACTCCTTCTTACTTTGGCAAACACCTTTCTGACCTTTCCTTGGTCAATGAATATCTCTGCTTCTCCTTCTTTGTCTTTGAAAGTGACTATCAGGTATTTGACATCTATTCAGAGATGTAGATTGCCCTGCATTTGCCTCCCAATGATGGCGTGGTATGATGATGATACATCTATGACTATGAATCTTGTCATAGTGGATGTGACGAATTCTACTCCCATTTTGGCCGAAGTGCCTTTCACATCAGTTGGAGATCAACCCATGTAAGTACGGGAAGTTTGGCTAGTCCTACTCTGAATGTGGGAGATGTCATTAGCTTAAGATCATTCTTTGTTATGCCTAGTTTCAACAACTTCCTATCCTTGACGTAATCAGGAAAGGGTCATTGTGAGGAAACTTTGCTATAAACCCATCCTTCTGAACAAGCTTGTTCATTAGGTTGTCAAATTCCATCATCATAATTTCCCAAGCCATCCTTTCCCTCTCAGCCGAGGGTATTCCAAGTCTGATTTCCTGGATTACATCTGCTGAAGGTGGTCGGTGTTTCCTGGGACATCGGTTCTGACATTGGTCAAAATCATAGCCCTCATCCTCTATCACTCACCACACAGGCCCCAGCTAGTGCACATATAGAGCTACGCCATAGTGCTACCTAAAAGCACCAAAGCTTATGTTTCTTAGGTGCACCCATAATGGCTTATAATTAGGTTTAATGCTTGGTGAAGTTTTTTAAGCATTTATACATGCTCTACTTATAAGGCTATGGCATTGGTAGGTGCCCTAAGAATCTACCATTGAAAAGCCCAAAATCATTTCTTACACCACAAGGCAATATTCTAATTTCTTCTGGTAAAATGTGTCATGTATGCTCATCAAGTGTGGCATCATAATGCATGGCACCCAAGAAGCCCAATACAATAAGAGTTTGAAATCATAAGTTTTTCCATGTCTTATGCCAAACAATACCAAAAGAGGTTTAACACAAATATGGTTCGTAATTGAGAGTACATATAACTTCACATCACAAGCTTAGTCTTCCATTCAAAAAGCATATTCAAGTTTAGAAAGCCAACCAAGGCTACACTTACAAAATATACACCATACTAGTGCTTAGGTCCTTGGAACACCACCAAGAGCACTCAAACTCCAAAACATAACTTGGTTATGAATTACATGCCTATGTACTTAGAAGTACCTGAAAGCTACTCTGAACATGTTGTACAAGATAATAGCTTGCAAAAAAAGTCTTGCAACTAGACTCATGATCAAAGGAGCAAGCCATAATACTAGAGCCCATGAGCACACATCCATGTTTCTAGACATGTCCCACAATCTACATGCAAGCCTGCAAAAACCCAAACGTATGAGTTGCTTGATTATACAAGCATTCTACTATGCACTTATTGAGCAACTCTCAGTTTTAGTATATACTGTAGTACAACCGATTACTAACTTAGCACACAAGATATTCAAGCTCAAATTCCTTTCCTGAAAACATATAAATATGGGGCATGAGTTATAAAATTTAGTATGAAATTCACATAGCTCCATAGATCATATTTAGCTAAGTCCGAAGGCTTAATCACACACCTTCAAATTTCACATGCAAGAAAGACATGGAAACACAAAATATGTGTACATACAGGAATATATACATCTACTGTTACCCACTCTGGGGTAGTCCAGTTATGGTACCAAAACTGTGCATTTAAACTCCAGGTTTGGTGTGTCCTATAGGTCATCAGAACAACACCCCTAGTGTACATACTCAAGTGACCCTCTTGAGCACTATGTAAATACATGCATATTGGTCTAACCATGACACACATATTTACATTTATTCACACTATGGTAGCTAAGAAGGAAAACACTAGCATAAGTCTTAGTTTTGGCTTCCACACATTAGGTAATCTTGTTAAGTTCTAGTGGCCAGCCACTGCACTTGTAACTTCCACTAATAAACTATATGATTCTAGCCTCATAACCCCCTATTTTATTTTCTCCATTATCAAGTAGAGAATTAGATAAAACCAAGGAATTTTTTTTTAGATCAATAGCCCATCTATGGACCAAGTTATGGATTTTTGAAGTTTGTTACAAAATTCTGACCAAATGAACAGTAACTTAGCCAAATTTACATCATATATTTGGCTACAAGGATCCAAATTTAGAAATTAAAAATTCCATTTCAACCTATGAATGTTCTCTAGATGTGGTCAAAATTTCATACCAAGATTCATTTTACACAGGGAGATATTAAACTTTAGGTATAGGGTCAAAATTCTGGCAACTTTTGGACCATTTTGCCCATACAATTTTTCCAAACCATGCAACCACTTCATTCACAAGGGGAAAGCCCTCCAAGGCTATCCCATACATGTCCAATACACATAATAATTACATTCACTTGCATCTAGCAACTTTATGTGGCCAAAATAGAATTTATAAGTAAGTAGCCTATCATTCACACTTAGGCAGCTTTGCGCCACATCACATACATAGCCAAAACATTACTCAAATGTTCACATACTTGTCTCATTTTACATACACTACATGATTTCTAAATATGGCTATGGAAAGGACATGGATGGAATTATGAAGAAAGAACATGGAAGGAATTAAATATATTGTTGGGGACCAAAGTGCTCAAAGAGGCAAAGTTTGTCATTTATGGCATAATGACAACTAAGGTGCTTAAGTGTCCTAGATTTTTCTAAGGTGAAAATTACTATTGACCAAGGTTAAAAGAGGCCAAAATATGTCATTTTCCTAGCCCAAATGGCTGGCAAAAATATTGTCCATGTGTAGCTTGAAGTTTGCAAAATTTGCAAACATGCCATTACTAAAGATAAATAAAGAAATAAAGCTAGAAACAAATCATTTTCACCCATTTTCTTCACAAAATTTGACCTCCACCTACTAGTCTCATCTCTTTGAGCTCCTCCACCATCCACCATAGCCATCTTACTGCAACTAATCAAGTGAAAGCAAGAGAAAACAACCGAAGCATCAACAAAGGCTATAATCCCTAGTTTTCGGGTTTACAAACGGTTTAACTCTAGCCAACACTTGATATGGCCCTACATATTTGGGTGCTAATTTTCCTTTCTTTCCAAACCTTATTATTTCTTTCATAGGAGAAACCTTAAGCCATACCCAGTCTCCCTCATTATTCCTTTCATAGGAGAAACCTTAAGCCATGCCTAGTCTCCCCCTTGGAATTCCAGGTGTCTTCTTCTTTTTAAGTTTACATAAGATTGTTGTGTTTCATTTGTAATCTTGATTCTTGCTTGAATCAACTTTATCTTTTCAGTGGTCTCTCTAACTATTTTTGGTCCCATTTTCTACTTATCTTCTGGTCGATGTTAGCAATGTGGGGTAATACATTTTTTTTATATAAAGCTTTAAATGGGCCCACTCTAATCTTTGAATGATAACTATTATTGTATACGAATTCCACTAATGGGAGATGCTCATCGCATTCTCCTTGAAAATCAATAATACAACATCCTAGCATGTGTTCAAGAACTTGAATGCTTCTTTCTGTTTGTCGATTTGTCTATGGATGGTATGTTGAAGTAAACTTAAAGTTTACTGCCTAATGCCTGATGTAAGGATTTCCAAAACCAAGAAACAAACCTAGGATTCCTATCTGACATAATATCATCAGGCACACTATGAAGTCTCACTATTTCCTTTACGTAAAGTTGGGCTAGTTTATCTCATGAGTCTGTGAGATTTGTAGGAAGAAAATGTGCTACCTTGCTTAATCTATTTACAATAACCTAAATGGCATTAAGTTGCCTTTTTGTCAGTGGCATTCCCACCACAAAGTCCATAGATATGGAACCCCACTTTCTCTTAGGTATGGGTAAGCTTTAAAGTTCCCCCCTGGTTTCTAGTGCCCAACTTCCACTTGTTGGCATATCTCATACTTAGCTACATGAGTACTAATATCATGTTTCATGTACGGCCACCAAAAACAAGCTATGAGAGCATGATACATTTTTGTATCTCCTGGATACATATTAAGTTTACGGGAGTGTGCTTCTTCCAGAATCTGGGATCTCAGTTCATCCTTTTCAGGTGCATACAACCTATTTTGGAAGTACAATAGTCCTTACCTATAAGAGAAACCTTGAAATAGTTCCCCTCTCCTTTGGCTAGATACCAAATCAATTTTCTCATCACCGCGCTATGCTTCTTTGATGACTTCCTTCCAATCAGGTGTGATAGTAAGCACACTTAGTTGTTCAAGTTCCCACTTTAACCATTGACTTGCTAAGCAAGTAAGATTAAGGCTCTCGACCTTGTGTCCTCTTCTCCTCCTTTGAGTACTCCAGTGTAATTTTTGCTAAAGGTATCTACAACTACATTAGCCTTGCCAACTGTATATTCAATTCACAGTCAAAGTACTTTACATACTCCAACCATTTTTTCTGCCTCATATTCAAGGCTTTTTGAGTGAAAAGGTAGTTATGGCTTTTATGGTCTATATACACTTGAAATTTATTACCCAGCATGTAATGTCTCCATTGCTTAAGAGCAAATACCACAACTACTAATTGCAGGTCATGCACTAGGCATCTCTTTTTATGTGGTCTCAATTGTGTTGATACAAAAGCAATGGTTTGCTTGTCTTGCATTAAGACATAGCCTAACCCTACATGGGATGCATCAATATATACCTCATAAGCCTTTTTAGGGTTTGGCAAGACTAGCATAGGAGCTGTTGTCAACCTCCTTTTTAGCACCTAAAGCCATCTTCATATTCACTCTCCCAAATAAACTTTTGATTTTTTCAAGTTAATTGGTTCATAGGTGCTATAATGATAGAAAATTTTGGTACAAATATCCTGTAATAACTAGCTAACCCCAATAAACTTCTAACTTCTTTAACAATCTATGGTTTTTTCCAATCTAAAATTGATCTAACCTTTTATGGATACACTACTGACCCCTGGCCATTGATTACATGACCCAAAAATCCATTCACTTAGGTCCAAAATTTGCATTTACTTAACTTCCCATAAAGTTTATGTTCTTGGAGCAAGCCAAGTACAAGCCTTGGGTGCTCTTTATGAGTTTCCTCATCCTTTGAGTACCCCAAAATGTCATCAATGAAAACCACCACAAAGTGGTCTAGGTATACTCTAAACACCCTGTGCATAAGGTCCATGAAGAATGCATGTGCATTTGTGAACCCAAATGGAATCACTGTATATTCAAAATGTCCAAACCTAGTTTTGAAAGCCGTCTTAGGTATGTCTTCTTCTTTGACCCTCAATTGGAAATAACCAGACCTTAGGTCTATTTTAGATAATACCTTTGCTCCTTTCAATTGATCAAACTGATCTTCAATTCTTGGGAAGGGATATTTGTTTTTAATAGTCAGGGCATAAAGCTTTCTATAATCTATACAGAGTCTAAGGGTTCCATCCTTCTTTTTCACAAACAAGATAAGTGCTCCCCAAGAGGACACACTCGGTCTGATGAACCCTTTTTCAAACAACTCATCTAACTGCTTTTTCAATTCTACCATTTCAGGCAATGCCATTCTATATGGAGCTAAACACATATGAGCTACTCCTGGTACAAGTTTAATTTCAATCTCCACATCTTTTATTGGTGGCAGTCAAGGTAGATCTGTAGGGAAGACCCCTGGGTAGTCCTAGACTATAGGAATTTGACTAAGTTCACTAGTCACTCCTTGCTCATTCAATTCTAAGCACTAAATTCATTTTCTAAAGTTAATAGCTTTACTACTTCAACTTGGTGATCCAAGACTAATTCAAGTGACTTCTCCAGCTCAAATGGTTTACAACTAGATACCAATGGTTGTCTTGCATGACAATCTATTTGTTACCACCTCTCTAAAATGGGAGAATTACAAAGTGTGGCATAATGGTTAAAAACCATTATATTGTCTAATTCTCTTCATAGTGATTGAAGAATGAGGGGTAAAAGGTATAAGGAATAGCTCCTTAAAAGGCTTCCAAGTTGGTAACTTGGCCTCCAAGGAAAGCCTTAAGGATTCATTGTTTGTCAAGCAACCCATGGACATTTTTGTAAGGTTTTGGAAATTCAAGAACTTAATTGTAAAACTCTCAAAAAAGAGCTTTGGAGAGTTATGGGAAGGATAAGAATGGTCTAAAAGTGCTTTTGAAGGATCAAATTTGACACGATCCCCGTGCCCCTGCCCGGGATACCCTGTGAGCGTTTGTCTCACGGTGGATTGTAATTGGCTAGCTGGTTATGTGTGTGGATTAAATCCAATGCTACTAGTTGATTAACCTAGAAATGCAATATGTATGCACTTATGCTTTGACTTGGTTTATTAAAACCATAAAACATTTAATCATTTAGACATTTAGCCGGCTAGGTAAAATTCTATATAAATAAATACAAAATGCCAAAGCATATCAAAAATCAACTTTTGAATGATTAACTACACATACACCGCTCGTGAAAGCATTTATACATAAGTAACTAATGCTCTCACCCAGAGAACAATCCCCTGAGTCAAGGACTCTTTATAACATAAATACTGGAGGCAAAATAAAGTACTGTATCAAAATACAAGACTTTGCTGAGATCTTTTACCCTAGCTCCCACTTTGGACTCCTGTCCCAGTGGCGAGTCTCACAAGTCCTGTGCCAAGTGCTACTAGGCTCTGCAGCCAAAGGAAGAAGCAAGTTAGTACCACAGCCTGACCAACAGACCAATTAAACACTTAAGCAGGCTAGAAACTTAAAGTTTCTCAACTACCGTACCTTTACACACAAAAAGGTACTACCGTGATAATCCTCAGCGATTATCCGGTCCTGCTACTCCAGACTCTGCATAACAAACAGGGAGTGAGAATTCAACATTCTCAGTAAGGGTCTTCGATGTACCTGCAAGAAAAAGCTAGGACTCTGGCTGCGAGCTCACTCAGCATGAGGGTACTAGTCATATATATATATATACTAGGCCGGTAGACCTCTCCTCAAGTAGTCCTCTGTATCAGGCCAAGTGCAATCACTTAGCAACCTGACACATATACAGGCCAAGCGCAATCACTTAGCAACCTGACATATAGGCCAAGCGCTATCACTTAGCAACCTATCATATGGCTCAAGGGCGAACCTTAGCAAGCCTCATTCAAATATAGAACCTCTCACCTAGTTGTTATGCAGGGGAATTTATGATGGGACTTGTAGACTAGGCCGCAGGGCCTCTTTGATGTAAACTAGATGAACAAGGTTTCGCCTCGTGGCCTCGTGGCTCCGGCACGGCTAGGCCGACGAGGGTTCTAAACCTCTCACCTGAGCTATTGATAGCTAATTAAGTTCAATTACAACATTTGTTTCCTTACTTGTTGCCTAAGCAACTTACTTACCTCAAACAGTTCAAGAAAACTCATACTTCCGGTGGGACTTTCGGAAGTTTCGGAGTACCATCGGGATCCTCGGACCCTTAGGCACATTCCGAGCCTTCCGTAGTCTCGGTCGGGTCAACGCAGCAAAAAGTCAAACCCCCCATTTTCTTGTGTTGGCGCCGCATCGCCAAAGGCAAAAAGAATTGGCGACGCGTCGCCGACGAACAAACGCTCTGTGACATAAAATTGAATTGGCGACGCGTCGCCAATTTTCGGGCCAATTGGCGCCGCGTCGCCAATTCTGCAGAAATGCAGAATTCGGCAGTTTGCTGCTACGAACTTTGGCAACCAAATACATATAGCAAACATGCATCAAAAGTTACCAAATTTCATACACATGAAGTACATGTTGCAAGGAACAAAACCAACTATCAAAGCCAAACTATGATGCATTAGAAACATCAAACCAATCCTTCGAATTTAGCTAGTCCATCATAATTCCCAAAACGTTTCTTCATACCATAACCAAAAATTACTCAACTTTCTCAATCCATTTCAATCCAAAAACAATCCAACAACTTAAAAACACTTTCTCCCTTACCTTAACACCAAGAACAAGCAAGAATTCGAACCCTTCCTCTTCCAAACAAGCTTCCAAAGTTCTACACAAATTCAAACCAAAACAAAGCTCTAAAACATCAAAAACACATCTTTCAACCAAAACCCAAGCTTCCAATCAACCAAATAACACGAATTCAATCAAGAACGTAACTCATACCTCGTTCAAAAACAGGGGATGGAGAAAAACACTCTTCCACGCCTCAAAAACATGGATTCAAGCTTGAAAATCACTTATCCAAGCTTGAACATCCTTAATTGCACCTTTTGACACCAAGATCACTTGATTCCAAGTTCAATTTGAGAGAGAAATGAGTGAGGGAAGCTTAAGAACGTGTTAATGGCAGCTTCTCCCCCTCTTTCCCTTCTTAAACCCTCACTTAGCAACCAAGATCACCAAGGTTTCAAGTTAAGTGCAATTAGGTCCCCCATCTTTGTAACTTAACAGTTCTTGATTAAATTCTTGTCTATTTGTTGAGTTTGAGTTAAGGTTAAAAGTTACATTCTAAAAATTCATTTTAAAACACTCGGGACTCGTCCCGGCCATTCAGGGTGCAAAATTACCATTTTGCCCCTGAACTTAGTTCAGAGCTTTATTCTTGTCGGAACTTAGTGAACTTTGGCAAACTTCTTAATTCTTGCTAGGAAAACTTAAATTAAACTTCTAAACTAAATTCTAAAGTCCTTACCTCCCTCTAGAAGGGCCGTAACATTCTCCCCTCCTTCTGGAATTTGGTCCCCCAAATTCCGCTGCAACTCTGGAAAAACACCAGGATATCTTTTCAGCATATCCTGCTCCGTCTCCCAGGTAGCTTCCCCCTCACTATGGTTAGACCAAAGGATCTTAACCATCGGAATCCACTTAGTCCGCAGTTTCTTGACTTGCCTATCCAAAATCTGAACTGGTTTCTCTTCATAAGTCAAGTCCTCCTGAATGGGTATCACTGAAGGATTTACTACCTGTCCGGGCTCAACTGTGCACTTCCTGAGTAAACTAACGTGAAACACATTGTGCACTTGAGAAAGGTTAGGCGGTAAAGCCAACCGATAAGCAACTTTCCCAACTTTCTCTAACACTTCATAAGGTCCAATGAACCTTGGAGCTAACTTGCCCCTCTGTCCAAAACGACTAACTCCTCTCATGGGCGACACTTTAAGAAGTACTTTGTCACCAACCTCAAAACTCAATTCTCTTCTTCTTCTGTTTGCATACTTAGTCTGTCTGTCATTAGCTGTTTTGATTCTCTGCTGAATCAACTTAATCTTAGCTGTAGTGTCAGCTATGATCTCAGGTCCAATAACCACTCTGTCTGTTGGATCTGCCCAACAATGAGGTGTCATACACCGTCTCCCATACAAAGCTTCATAGGGCGCCATTCCAATAACAGATTAATGACTGTTATTATAGGCAAACTCGATCAGTGGTAAGTGCTGATCCCAATCACCTCTGAAATCAATGACACACATGCGTAGCATGTCCTCCAAAGTATGAATCACCCTCTCTGACTGTCCGTCAGTCTGCGGATGAAAAGCGGTACTGAGGCTAACTTTGCTGCCCAATGCTTCCTGAAAAGCATTCCAAAACCGTGATGTAAATCGTGGATCTCTGTCTGATATGATCTGATCCGGTATCCCATGGAGTCTCACAATCTCCCTGAGATATAACTGAGCCAACCTCTCCAATGTATAGGTGACTCTGATCGGTATAAAGTGTGCCGACTTCGTCAACCTGTCAACCACTACCCAAATAGCATCATGCTGACTCCGGGTGGTCGGTAACCCCACTAGGAAATCCATAGTAACGGATCCCCACTTCCTCACTGGTAGAGATAAACTCTGAAGTGTGCTTGCTGGTTTCTGGTGTTCAGCTTTCACCACTTGACATGTCAAACACTTTGCCACATGTCCTCGTACATCTCTCTTCAGTCCTGGCCACCAAAAATGTGTCTTCAGATCTTGATACATCTTACTAACACCAGGGTGAATACTCAATGTACTACTATGTGCCTCCTGTAGGACTTGTTGCCTAAGTCCCTCAACATTCGACACATAGAGTCGATCACCATAATGTAATATTCCATCTTTGTACTTGAACTCTTTCTTCAAAGCACCAGTCTTAGCTTCACCTGAAATCTTCTTCAACAATGGATCTTTCAACTGAGCTTCTCTGACTCTAGCTAACCAAGCCGTCTGAATCTCCAAAACGTAGACTAAGGATTTTTCTCGACTTTGCCATAATTCATGCAAAGCTAAGAAACAGTCCTTCAATGCTCCTTCTGAAAAATCTGTAGCTTGATCCTTGGACAAGATCACTCCTGTGTACTTCCGACTCAAAGCATCTGCTACCACGTTCCCTTTACCAGCACAATACTCGATCGAACAATCATAGTCTTTAATGTACTCAATCCATCGCCGCTGTCTCATGTTCAGATCCTTCTGAGTAAACAAATACTTCAAACTCTTGTGATCAGTGAAGATTCTGAACGATCTTCCCATCAAATAGTGTCTCCATAGTTTCAGTGCAAAGATCACTGCTGCAAGCTCAAGATCATGAACAGGGTAGTTCAACTCATTAGGCCTCAGCTGTCTTGAACCATAAGCAATTACCTGACTGTCCTGATGTAGAACACAACCTAAACCTGAACCTGACGCATCAGTATAAACTGTAAAGGCTCTGTCCGGGTCTGGTAACACAAGTATGGGTGCACTGGTCAACTTTTCCTTCAGCTTCATGTAGGCTTCTTCACACTTCGGTGTCCACTCAAATTTCTGAGCTTTCCTGGTCAATGCTGTCAACGGCGTAGCTATCACAGAGAATTTCTCTATGAAGCGTCTGTAGTAACCTGCTAGACCCAAGAAACTCCTGACCTCTGTAACTGTAGTCGGTCTCTTCCAATCAACCACTGCTTGAACCTTTTCAGGATCAACTGACAAACCTTGAGCACTGATAATATGCCCCAAAAACTGAATCCTCTCGGACCAAAACTCACACTTAGAAAATTTTGCATAGTACTGATTATCCTTCAGCACTTGCAAAACCGTTCTAAGGTGCTCCTCATGCTCTGCTGTAGACTGTGAATAGATCAGAATATCATCGATGAAGACCTCAACAAACTGATCCAGAAATGGCTTAAAGATCCGATTCATAGCTTCCATAAACACTGCTGGAGCATTAGTCACACCAAAAGGCATAACCGTATACTCATAATGCCCGTACCTTGTCCTGAAGGCAGTCTTCGGAATGTCTTCCTCCTTAACTCTGATCTGAAAATACCCAGACCGAAGATCAATCCTGGAAAACACTCTCTCTCCTCTGAGTCTGTCAAACAAATCATCAATTCTAGGAAGTGGATACTTATTCTTAACTGTCACTGCATTCAACTTCCTGTAATCGATGCACAACCTGAAAGTCCTATCCTTCTTCTTCACAAATAACACTGGAGCTCCCCACGGTGATACACTCGGTCTTATGAAACCTTTCCCTAGCAGTTCCTCCAACTGCTTCTTCAACTCATCCATCTCAGGAGCCGACATCCTATAAGGTGGTACTGAAATAGGCTCAACCCCTGGTTGCAGATGGATAGCAAACTCAGTATCCCTCCTAGGTGGTAACCCAGGTAACTCCACTGGAAACACCTCAGGAAACTGATTAGCTACAAGAATGCTTCCCAATTCTTCCTCTATAGCTACTCCATTCAACGAGTAATACTCCTCTTCACCCACTACAGGGATGGTATCTACAAGTCTAAGATGTAAACTCTTAGCACTAGATGCCAACCCTCCTGTGCAAGTCACTCTAGCTCCCTGAGCATCAATGATGTCAACTGAGTGATTCGCACAGTTAATTTGTGCCTTGTGCTTACTCAACCAATCCATTCCTAGCACCAGGTCATATGATTTCAACTCAATCACCCACAACTCACAACAAAAGTCATGATCACCTAACTGCAAAGGATACCTAGTAACCACTTCATTGGTCACAATAAAACCTCTCCCTGCAGTCCTGATGAGTCTCAACTCATCCGCAATTTCACATTGTAAACTATGCTTATCTACCAAGGCAGAAGATATCACTGAAAGAGTAGCTCCCGTATCGAAAAGCACTCTAACACTACTGCTCAGAAAAGTAAAATTACCTCGTACAGCTGGCGGTTCTCTAGCCGCCTGGTTCGTCAAAGCGAAGACTCTTGGGTTCACTGCTGCAGCAACTACTCCTGGCCGGTTCCCAATGGCAAGCGGTACTGGAGGTAAAGCCCGAGGCGGACCTGTAACTGAATGAACTCTTGGGCAGTCCCTGGCCCAATGCCCTCTCTGACCACAGACATTACAAATATCTGTGCCCAATGTACATGGTCTTCCACCATGGAACCGTCTGCACCTAGGACACACACCTGTCCTCCTCTTCTTAGATGGATCCTGGTTCCCTACCATTGGTCGCTTTCCAGCACTTTTCCCCAAGTTAGATGGCCCAGCTTCCACCTTTTTCACAGGTGCTCTGGAATCCTCGAATTCCCTTTCCAATGCCAATGCCTTCTGAACCATCTGGCGATAACTCCTGATGTCAACTGTCGCCATATACCTCCTGAAAATAGGCTTCAGGCCTTGGGAAAACTTCTTGGCTTTCAGCTCCTTATTACCCAACATGTATGGAGCATACCGGATAAGTGAATTGTATCGCTACTCATACTCTCGTACTGACATCTCTCCCTGTGTCAGATTCTCAAACTGGATCCTCCTCTGATCCTGTGCAGCTTCACTAATATACTCCTGTCTAAACTTCTTCTCGAAGTCTGACCACTTGAGCACCTTTTTCTTGTGCTCTGGACGAGTACCATTACTCTCCCTCAATAACTCCATCACATCATCCCACCAAAGACTGGCTCTCCCTCTCAGAAAGAATGGTACCAAAACCATCCTCTGCTCTGTCTCATAGCCACCACAAGTAAAGAGGCGGTTCATAACAGACAACCAATCCTCTGCTCTGTCAGGATCTCCCGTCCCATCAAAGCTAGGTGGATCAACTGTCTTAAACTTTTCCAGCAACCTCATCTGATGTGGAATGTCTCCCCTCCTTGGAGCCTCCATCATCTCTGGTTCCTCAACCTCCTCAAGAACTTGATTTCTGGGTTCCTGAGCTCTAGGCACTTGCTGTTGCTCAGCATGCCTTTCCTGTTCCTGTTGTGGCTCAACTTCCTCCTGGGCAACACCTCTGTCCCCATAATCTCTGAACATCTCTGTTACAAGAGTGTTCATACCCTGTGCCACCTGAGACATAGTCTCAGTCAAACCCTGTAGCACTCTGGATATCTCATCCAACCTCGCCACAACTGGGTCACTAGAACCTTCACCAGGTTCCCTAGTCCCCCTCGAAATTCCAGACCTCGTATCAACCATGATAACCTGCAACCACAACCAGACAACATTCCCCAGATGTTGGTCAGTACTAACTTCCTAGCACTTGGACTTTACTACTAGATCTCAGTCTAAGCCTCCAATATCTATGAAATAAAACCCTTAGCTCTGATACCAAAAACACTGACATGATCCCCGTGCCCCTGCCCGGGATACCCTGTGAGCGTTTGTCTCACGGTGGATTGTAATTGGCTAGCTGGTTATGTGTGTGGATTAAATCCAATGCTACTAGTTGATTAACCTAGAAATGCAATATGTATGCATTTATGCTTTGACTTGGTTTATTAAAACCATAAAACATTTAATCATTTAGACATTTAGCCGGCTAGGTAAAATTCTATATAAATAAATACAAAATGCCAAAGCATATCAAAAATCAACTTTTGAATGATTAACTACACATACACCGCTCGTGAAAGCATTTATACATAAGTAACTAATGCTCTCACCCAGAGAACAATCCCCTGAGTCAAGGACTCTTTATAACATAAATACTGGAGGCAAAATAAAGTACTGTATCAAAATACAAGACTTTGCTGAGATCTTTTACCCTAGCTCCCACTTTGGACTCCTGTCCCAGTGGCGAGTCTCACAAGTCCTGTGCCAAGTGCTACTAGGCTCTGCAGCCAAAGGAAGAAGCAAGTTAGTACCACAGCCTGACCAACAGACCAATTAAACACTTAAGCAGGCTAGAAACTTAAAGTTTCTCAACTACCGTACCTTTACACACAAAAAAGTACTACCGTGATAATCCTCAGCGATTATCCGGTCCTGCTACTCCAGACTCTGCATAACAAACAGGGAGTGAGAATTCAACATTCTCAGTAAGGGTCTTCGATGTACCTGCAAGAAAAAGCTAGGACTCTGGCTGTGAGCTCACACAGCATGAGGGTACTAGTCATATATATATATATACTAGGCCGGTAGACCTCTCCTCAAGTAGTCCTCTGTATCAGGCCAAGTGCAATCACTTAGCAACCTGACACATATACAGGCCAAGCGCAATCACTTAGCAACCTGACATATAGGCCAAGCGCTATCACTTAGCAACCTATCATATGGCTCAAGGGCGAACCTTAGCAAGCCTCATTCAAACATAGAACCTCTCACCTAGTTGTTATGCAGCGGAATTTATGATGGGACTTGTAGACTAGGCCGCAGGGCCTCTTTGATGTAAACTAGATGAACAAGGTGTCACCTCGTGGCCTCTTGGCTCCGGCACGGCTAGGCCGACGAGGGTTCTAAACCTCTCACCTGAGCTATTGATAGCTAATTAAGTTCAATTGCAACATTTGTTTCCTTACTTGTTGCCTAAGCAACTTACTTACCTCAAACAGTTCAAGAAAACTCATACTTCCGGCGGGACTTTCGGAAGTTTGGGAGTACCATCGGGATCCTCGGACCCTTAGGCACGTTCCGAGCCTTCCGTAGTCTCGGTCGGGTCAACGCAGCAAAAAGTCAAACCCCCCATTTTCTTGTGTTGGCGCCGCGTCGCCAAAGGCAAAAAGAATTGGCGACGCGTCACCGACGAACAAACGCTCTGTGACATAAAATTGAATTGGCGACGCGTCGCCAATTTTCGGGCCAATTGGCGCCGCGTCGCCAATTCTGCAGAAATGCAGAATTCGGCCGTTTGCTGCTACGAACTTTGGCAACCAAATACATATAGCAAACATGCATCAAAAGTTACCAAATTTCATACACATGAAGTACATGTTGCAAGGAACAAAACCAACTATCAAAGCCAAACTATGATGCATTAGAAACATCAAACCAATCCTTCGAATTTAGCTAGTCCATCATAATTCCCAAAACGTTTCTTCATACCATAACCAAAAATTACTCAACTTTCTCAATCCATTTCAATCCAAAAACAATCCAACAACTTAAAAACACTTTCTCCCTTACCTTAACACCAAGAACAAGCAAGAATTCGAACCCTTCCTCTTCCAAACAAGCTTCCAAAGTTCTACACAAATTCAAACCAAAACAAAGCTCTAAAACATCAAAAACACATCTTTCAACCAAAACCCAAGCTTCCAATCAACCAAATAACACGAATTCAATCAAGAACATAACTCATACCTCGTTCAAAAACAGGGGATGGAGAAAAACACTCTTCCACGCCTCAAAAACATGGATTCAAGCTTGAAAATCACTTCTCCAAGCTTGAACATCCTTAATTGCACCTTTTGACACCAAGATCACTTGATTCCAAGTTCAATTTGAGAGAGAAATGAGTGAGGGAAGCTTAAGAACGTGTTAATGGCAGCTTCTCCCCCTCTTTCCCTTCTTAAACCCTCACTTAGCAACCAAGATCACCAAGGTTTCAAGTTAAGTGCAATTAGGTCCCCCATCTTTGTAACTTAACAGTTCTTGATTAAATTCTTGTCTATTTGTTGAGTTTGAGTTAAGGTTAAAAGTTACGTTCTAAAAATTCATTTTAAAACACTCGGGACTCGTCCCGGCCATTCAGGGTGCAAAATTACCATTTTGCCCCTGAACTTAGTTCAGAGCTTTATTCTTGTCGGAACTTAGTGAACTTTGGCAAACTTCTTAATTCTTGCTAGGCAAACTTAAATTAAACTTCTAAACTAAATTCTAAAGTCCTTACCTCCCTCTAGAAGGGCCGTAACAAAATTGCTCAAGGAAGACAAGTTTGGAGAAAGGAAACACTAAAGGCATTAAGGACCTAAATGTCTTAGTGTAAACCTTAAGGTGTTCAAGCTTTTGATTTAAGTCAAAGTGTGAGATTATGGAATTATCCCACCATGGGGGAGGTAGCCAAGGCTTGATAAATGGGTCAAAAATGTTGGGCACATGTGCACCAATAAGTTTAAGACAAAACACCATGCTTATGGGCAAAGAAAATAACATAAAGCATGGTTAAGGCTTATAAGGGTGTTTAGTGCCCTAAAGCTAATTTAAGAAGCGTAACTTAAATTTTGTTCCCCCATATTTGACCCACACAGCCACCACCCTCATCCATACTTCTTCCATAGCTCCTCCATAGCCACCATACCTCCAAGATTGAAATTGAAGGTAAAAGCAAGCAATTGGAAGCAAACTAGAGCTATTACTTGGATACTTCAATGATCAAGCTTGATTTTTGGTCTACCCACTTAGGTAAGGGTTATTTTGCTTTCATGTGTTGTTTTCTATATTTTCAAGCAACCATGGAGCTAAGGCTTAGGTTGGAAGAGAGCCATGAGCTTAATGAACCAAGCTTAGTAAGGGGAGTGTGCTTATTAAACGCTTTGTGACCTAGTGTGGACTGCACAAAGATGGCTGTGAAATGAGGCTTTCTAGAGCCCAAAGTTAGTACTAGCTAGTGTTAAAATCCTCCCAAGACCAAGCATTAGCTTGAGGAGGGCTCCCATAGTGATTTATTTATGTTTATTGCGTGTTTTATTAACTAACCTATGGTTTATGTTGCTGCTGCATTTCATGTGTTTGGTGGTTGTGAATGGCTATTGCATTTGGTTGCTATTTAGAAACTAAGTAAGGGTAGCACTTAGATTAAATAGGCAACGTAACTATCATCAAAACCTGCATCCAAAGACACTAAAACAGAAAAACCACAATGCATTTCATGTGTTTGTTGGTTGTGAATTGCTATTGCATTTGGTTACTATATCTTGTATATATGCATTGTGGTTTTTCTGTTTTATTGTCTTTGGATGCAGGTTTTGATGATAGTTACATTGCCTATTTAATCTAAGTGCTACCCTTACTAAGTTTCTAAATAAAACTTGTTCCCTTCAACTCTGCCATTTCAGGCCCAGTGGAAAGATCACATTCAAACTAACCCTTCTAGTTTGAGTTTTGATATGAAATTTTAGGTACTAAACTTCCATATGTCTTTTTCTGATCTGGAAAGTGTAGGGATTTTAGGAGCACATTTGGCATTTTTAGTGATGGTACTTATTGTGTTGTGCAACAGCTGTCAATCATCCTTTTCTGAAGTCCATTGTGTCTTAGGCATTCTTGTAATTTAGGGTTCTTATTTAGTTGAATTTAGACCATTATGTAATGCATGTATGCATGTACATGTACTGTATGTAAAATGAGACAATTATGTGAACATTTGAGCAATGTTTTGGCTATGTATGTGATGTGGTGCAAAGCTACCTAAGTGTGAATGATAGGGTGCTTACTTGTAAATTCTGTTTTGGCCACATAAAATTATTAGTTGAAAGAGCATGTAATTCCTATGTGTATTTGACATGTATGGGATAGCCTTGGAGGGCTTTCCTATTGTTAATGAAGTGTTTACATACTTATGAAATTTTGTATCGGCAAAATGGTCATAAAGTGACTAGAATTTTTACCTTGCACCTAGAGTTTAATATCTTCCTGTGTAGAGTGTATCTTGGTATGAAATTTTTCCACATTTAGAGATCATCGATAGGTTGAACTGGGATTTATAATTTCTGAATTTGGAGCCCTGTAGCCAAAGATATGACATTCCAAATTTTGCTAAGTTACTATTCATTTGGTCAGATTTTTGTAACCAACTTTAAAAATTGATAACTTGGACCATAGGTGGGCTATTGATGTAAAAAAAAATTCCTTGATTTGATCTAAGGCTCTAGTTGATAAGGACCAAAGAATACAGGGCGTTACATGGCTAGAATGATAAAGTTTATTAGTGGAAGTTATAGGTGCAGTGGCTGGTCACTAAAACTTAACACGAATGCCTAATGTGTGGTAGGCAAAATTAAGACTTGTGCTAGTGTTTTCCTTCTTTGATACCATGGTGTGAATGAAATGTGAATATGTGTGTGATGGTTTGACCAATATACATGTATTTACATAGTGCCTAAGAGGGCCACCTGGGTATGCACGCAAAGGGTAATGTCCTGATGGCCTACAAAACATTACCAATCCTGGGAGTCTAAATGCACAATTTCGGCACCATAATTGGACTACCCTAGAGTAGGTAACACTATTGCCACTTTATTTTCACTTAGCCAATTCATGCCTAAGATTACATCATAGTCATAAGCATCTAGCACTATTAAGTCTACTTTGAGTTCTAGATTATCAAACTAGGTCACACAATTCTAGACTATATGATAAGCAAACAAGATTTCACTTCTAGCAGCCTTGAATAGATACATATTTTTTATGTGCTTTACTTCTATGTTCATGGCCTTAACCAAGTTAGATGAAATTATAGACAATGAAGCTCAAGTATCAAACAGTGTAGATGCTAACTGGACATTAAGGTAAATGATACCTTTTGAGGCTCTTCTACTCACCGTTTGTTGGCTAGTCTCCTTCTCTGTTACTTTGGCCTCTGATGCATCTTGCACGTTGTTGGATGTCTCTAGTTGAAACACTCTACCAGTAGGTGCATTTTACCTCCTTTGATCCTGTGCCAGCTTAGGTACATAGTTCCTTCCCGGGTTATGTACGTTGGGCTTCATTTGTGGCATTGGCAGTTGTCCTCCAAACCATCTAGGGTTGAACCCCCCTAGGAGTTTCTTTTCATTTCCCCTTGTTGGGCAATCTCTCACCCAATGATCTGGGGCTCCATACTTGTGGCAGCCATTAGTAAGTTTACAACATGACGTATTGCCATGGAACTTGATAGCTGAAGGGCTATCACCTCTATCTGACCCGAACTCGGAGCCTCAGGGAACGCGAGGATACCATTAGCCCCCCCGAAGTACTAAACAGATCACCTTCAGAGATGGAGAATCAGCTATTGCAAGCCAAAGAGGACCTCCCCAAAGGCGGAACCATGAATCAGGGAACTCCCCGAACTACGGGCATATTTCCTGAAGGGGCATCGTACGGGCCAGAGGACGACCTCGTCCAGGGACTTCGGGAGTACGGCATGAGCATTTAAGGAGCCTCTGACATGTCGCCCACAGATGTTATAGGCCGCCCCAAACGGCGGTCTGACACACCGACACCATCCAGGTCCCATCATCACCTGTCTCGGTTCAAGGCTCAAGAAACCTGCCACCGGCTACTTGTCCCCTACGCCCAGAAATTCAGGAAAGATCTAACCGAACACGTGTCATGATCTGAACAGGCTGAATACTCCTATAAATACCAGGAAATAAACCTGGGCAAGGGATCGATCCTTGAGCAGACTCCTCTCCTTGAGAAAACACAAACAGGTAAGGCCGTTATGCTTTTAAGTGCTGCTCCCTTATTTTCTTTCAGGACACTGACTTGGGCGTCGGAGGCTCCTCCCCGGAAACACACCCCGGGGACCTCCTAACCCTCTCTTTTGAGCTTTTCAGGCGCGCTCCCCTGGCCAGTTCGGGGCTCTAGGCGGTCTCTCTCTCAAGAAGTCCCTCTACAAGTCTCAATGTCACTCCACGAAGATGCTGAACGGCATCATTTGGTGCCATCTGTGGGAACCCGCTCTGAGGTCACCGTCGTTGAAACTCGGCGTTCTAAGGACAAGGGACTCCCGAGGTCCCCGTCCGCACCTGAGGATCGACCGGCCGCTGAGCAAACATTCCCAAGGACTTCTGCGCCCGAGGAAGACCGCCCTCTAGTCATTACTATGAGCTTTCTACGGGACTTTCAGCGTTCTGTCGTAGCTGAAATGACACAGCAGATAGACCAAAGGTGGCCACAACAAGCTCAGGCCCAAAGGCCTCCCTCACCAGGATGCCCTCGGGAGAAAAGCCTCAAGTCGACCCATCATAGTTTGGGAAGCGGGGACCCACGTGAAGAGTCCTCTATGGAAAACATACCCCTCGGGAAACCACCTGCAGGACAAACAAGGTCCAAGCAACCCAAAGTCTCACAGCGAAGGAGTTCGTCGCCTGAGGCGAGGTCCCTGTCCCCTCGACGCCGAGCTCGCTCCCTGAAGAGGCGCCGCAATCTCCCTTCCCAGAGGAAGAGCCTATTGCCACGATCCTTATGGAGAGGATACTAGCGAGACTAGACAGGGTGGAGAAACAGGTAGCCCGCAAACCCGTCTGGGCTAGGCTGTCGGGAACCTTCTGCGAGGATGAGTCCCCGTTCACCCAAATTGTAGTTGAGGCAGCCATGCCAGGCGACTTCAGGGTACCTCGGCTGGAGATCTATGATGGCCGCACTGACCCACAAGCCCATCTGACAAAGTACAGACGCAGCATGATAATGCACGGAGCTGATGATGCTACCTTGTGCAAATGTTTTGAGGTCACCCTCACAGGACCAGCAACTGCATGGTATAACTCATTGCCTCCAGGAACCATCACGGGGTTCCAGGAGTTATCCACGGCCTTTACACAACAATTTATTGGAATTCGGCCAATGGCAAAAATGCCTGCACAGATGTTCGACATAGAGCAAAGAAATGGAGAAACCATCCGTGACTATGTCAAAAGGTTTAACAGGGAAGCTTTGAGCGTCCCAAATTTTCGGCCTGAAATACGCAGTCTCGCCATGACACGAGGCCTTCGGAGGGACTCGCAGTTGTTTTACGAGTTCTCTAAGGACCCCCCAGACACCCTCGGTGAATTTTACCGAAGGGCCGAATAGCACATGACTCCGAGGAGCTGAGAATGGGTAGGCAGAAGTCCGATCACGCCCGCTCCGAAGGGTCCAACCAGCAAACTCGGCATCCAACCGAACAGGCAAGGCAACCTCAGAGAATGCGGGGAAGGAAACTCCCAGATTTCACACCCCTGAACACTACACGGACAAACATCCTCATGACGATGGAAAGGCAGGGGACGCAGATTCAGCGGCCAAGGGCCATGACCGCTGATAACAAGAAAAACATAAAGAAGTTTTGCCAGTTTCACCGCGACCACGGCCATGACATCGAAGATTGCTTCCAACTGAAGAAGTACATAGAGTCACTAATAAAACTGGGCCAACTTCGACGATATCTGTGGATGCCTTCCCCGAAGGGAAGAAAAGATGAGGAAGAAAAGGCCGAAGATGAGGACTATGACTCTGACAGGCGGAGAAACCGAAGTCCGAAGAGGCGCCCTCCACCTCCAGCAAGAGTAATACAAACAATCACAATGGGGCTCCCATCCTCGAAAAGAAAGAGGAAGGCCAGAGAAATAGCATGTTGGGTTTCGGGAGCCAAACAGCGCAGCGGAATTTAACCGAAACCCTCCAGGATCCAAGTGAAACGGGGTAAACCGGGTGTTCGAAAATTTCATACCTAATTTTCGGTTGAGATCTCTCACTCAACTGTAGAGTCGAATCACAAAACCTGAACAGTTGACGTGTTCAGGCTCTCTATGGTATCCACACGAGCCTCTCGGGATCACCACGCTTCCACCACATCCCGGCAGATGCGTTTCTCTTGCGCTCGCAGTGCTAGCTTGCATCCTCCAAGGAATTGCAAGAGAAGAGTGTGGCTGTCCTTTTGGGAGGCTAGGGCAAGGAGACCTGCGAATTTCTCACTTAAAAGTTGTATTTATAGTGAGACTCAACTTCCAGGCCTAATGGGTTTCAAAGCCCTAATCCAATTAGGATTTAATTTCGGGCTTAATAGTGGCTCAACTCCTTGGCCCATTATTAATACGAAATTAAAGTGAAACCATAACCCAAATAATTAGCCCATGCACTCTAATGATCCAAATAGCTCTACGTGTGCGACCCAATAGGCTCTTGCCATGTTGGCAATGATCATAAATCACATTTATGATCATAAGCAGTGAGCGGTGTCTAGCAACACATCATTGCTACCCAAGTGACAAGATTGTCGGTGAATCGACTAAACCTTTATGATCATCACCGATATATGCCATTGTCCCTTTGTCCAAGTAACCAAGACTAAGCACGAGACATGGAATGTGTCACTCTCGTATAGCCCAATCTTTGGTTTCTTGATTACCGAGTAGACCAACTTAAACTGACGACATTGATATCATATATCAACTCATCGGAGCATGGCCATGCATTTTCTAAGTCTCACTCTATCAAGGGGCCCAAAGATATCACTCCCGTTACATAGGAGGGACAAATCCCATCTTGATCATACAAATCCCTCCGCATGATATGTGACATACCCAATGACCTCCTTCAAGTTCACTCAGTTACGAGCAACAAAGGAAAGTATCAAAGTATGTGACTCACATGTAGGGAACCTTGATGATCTTAGGTCGAAGGACTACATATACCATGATCACTATGAGAATCACTTATGACACTCATATAACGATCCATGAAGTGTTCTCATGGTGGGTCGGTCCAGTACACAAGTTCTCCAACTTGTACCCATATGTAGACTACATATCTCATATTAGTCTCCACATATGCTAGTCATTATGTATTATTGCAACCCGCTCCACAATAATACTATACTAGGGACGTTTAAGAATATCATTATTCTAGGGTTACAATTATGTTTATTACGTTACACAGAAACAAAACAACAAACAAAATTGCTGGATTAATGCCTCAATAAAATATCATGACTCAATTTACAAAAATACAATCATCTCATGACTGGCTTTTTGGGCACAACACTAACAATCTCCCACTTGCACTAAAAGCCAATCATCCATGTATCTAATACCGATGGATCTAGAATGGCTATCATGCTTCTGCTGCGTAAGGGGCTTTGTCAGTGGATCAGCAATGTTGCTGTCTGTCGAAGTCCTGCATATCTTTACATCACCCCTCTCGATGATCTCCCTGATGAGATGATAGCGTCGGAGTATGTGTTTGGATCGCTGGTGAGATCGAGGTTCCTTAGCCTGTGCGATTGCTCCATTGTTGTCACAATAGAGCTCTATCGGGTCAACAATGCTTGGAACCACTCCAAGTTCAGTGATGAACTTCTTGATCCAAACTGCCTCCTTCGCAGCATCAGAGGCGGCAATGTACTCAGATTCTGTTGTAGAGTCAGCTACTGTCTCTTGCTTTGAACTCTTCCAGCTTACAGCACCACCACCAATACAAAACACATAACCAGATTGCGATCTAAAATCATCCTTATCGGATTGGAAGCTTGCATCGGTGTAACCCCTTACAACGAGCTCATCTTCACCTCCAAAGACCAAGAATGCATCCTTAGTCCTTCGTAAGTACTTAAGGATGTTCTTAACAGCTGTCCAGTGACTTTCACCGGGGTTCGATTGGTACCTACTCGTCATGCTCAAAGCATATGAGACATCAGGACGAGTACATATCATGGCATACATGATAGATCCAATTGCTGAGGCATATGGAATCTTACTCATGCGCTCTCTCTCCTCGGTTGTACTCGGACACTGAGATCTAGAAAGAGTGATACCATGTGACATGGGCAAGAATCCTTTCTTGGAATCTTGCATGCTAAACCTCTTTAGCACCTTGTCAATATATGTACTTTGACTTAGGCCAAGAAGCTTTCTAGATCTATCTCTATAGATCCTGATGCCTAACATATAGGCTGCATCACCCAAGTCCTTCATAGAGAAACATTTCCCTAGCCAAGTCTTCACAGACTGTAGCTCAGGAATGTCATTCCCGATGAGTAGTATGTCATCTACATACAACACCAAGAAGACAATAGCGCTCCCACTAACCTTCTTGTAGACACAAGGTTCATCTTCATTTTTGATAAAACCAAACTCTTTGATTGCATCATCAAAATGAAGATTCCAAATTCGAGAAGCTTGCTTCAGTCCATAAATGGACCTTTGCAATTTGCACACTTTATTGGCATTCCCAGGAGTGACAAAACCCTCAGGCTGTGTCATGTACACATCCTCAAGTAGCTTTCCATTTAGGAATGCAGTTTTGACATCCATTTGCCATATCTCATAATCATAGTGTGCAGCAATAGCAAACAAAATTCGGATGGATTTAAGCATAGCAACTGGTGAAAAAGTTTCATCATAGTCAATACCATGAATTTGCTTGAAACCTTTTGCGACCAATCGTCCCTTAAAGGTAATCACATTACCATCCATGTCAGTTTTCTTCTTGAAAACCCATTTGCACCCTATAGGTTTTACCCCTTCAGGTGGGTCAACCAAAGTCCATACTTGGTTTTCATACATGGATTCCATCTCGGATTTCATGGCCATTAGCCACTTCTCAGAGTCAGGCCCCGACATAGCTTGTTGGTAGGTTGTGGGCTCATCTTGATCCATGAGCATCACATCACCGGTGTGAGTCACGAGAAATCCATATCTCTCGGGCTCACGCCAAATCCTACCAGTCCTACGTGGGCTTTGTGCTACAGGAACAGACTCTTGAACCACAACATCTTGTGGTGTCTGTTCAGGTTCCATTTCAGGTTCGATCTCTCCCTGTTGTTCTTGAATTTCTTCAAGTTCTACTTTCCTCCCACTAGTTCCTTTAGAGATAAACTCTTTCTCCAAAAAGACACCAGTTCGAGCAACAAACACTTTTTGCTCAGAGGGATTGTAGAAATAGTAACCCTTTGTTTCTTTGGGATACCCAACTGATGGCCCAGGGCCTCATCGTTGTGAGTCATGATGACTGTTGAGGAGACTTCTAGGAGGAAGAACGCCTGGAAGGTGGATCGCCTCTAGGAGAGTACCTGGAAAACTGGGAAACAGGGTTAGGAGGCCCCCGGAGTGTTTTTCCGGGGGGGGAGCCTCCGACGCCCAAGTCAGTGGTGGCCGGAAGAAGGAGAAAGTCACTAGCTCAAAGAGAAAGGCAGAAAAGTCTCGCCTGGTCTTTTCTCAGAGTATAGGAGCTGTATATCCGGCCTGCCAACCTCCTGTCAAGTATTTATTTCCTGTATATATAGGAATACCTAGCCCGTTCAGATCATGACACGTGTGCGGTCGGATGCTCCTGAACGTCTGGGCGTAGGGGACAGATAGTTGGTAACTAGATGGCCTCGAGCCTTGTGCTGAGACGGGCCATGATATGATTCTGATGGCGTCTACGCGTCAGGGCGACTTTTTACGTCTGTGGTGGGACGTGTCAGAGGCTTCCTTAAATGCTTCCTTAAATGCGCCTGCCGTACTCCCGGGGTCCCTGGGCGAGGTCGTCCTCTAGTTCGGACAGAGCCTCTTCGGGAAGCCTACCCTCAGTTCGGGGGTTCCCAGTTCCAGGGGGTTCCGCCTTCGGGGATATCATATTCGGGCAGCAATGTCTGGTGCCACTTTTCCGAAGGCGCGTTGTTCACAACCTTGGGGGGCGAATGGAGTCCTCAAGTTTTACTGGCGTGCCGAGGCTCGGAGCTCTCAGGCTATCTCCCGAGGTGCATGATTCCACCTATTCCCGGGAAGCGCCAGTTCTTCTGGCCGTTGTTGTGGCAGGGTATTCGGCCAGATTGAGGCGACAGCCTTTGGCTATCACATGCCCCCCTCTGGAAAGCCGAAGTGAAGACTTCGGTTTGCATCTCTTTCCGAGGTTGCCGTTGGGAGTCTTGTTGGGAAGCATAACCTGTTCCGAGGTCACACCTTTTGCCCGAGGGTCTGGGCTGTTCGGCCTTGGCCTGTTCTTTGGTGTCTCCGAGGCAAAGCCTGTACCGAAGATACACCTCTTGCCCAAAAGTCATGGGCTGTTCAGCCATAGCCTGTCTCTTGGTGTCCTCGAGGTGGCCTGCTTTTTTATTTCTGCAGGTCTGATGGCCAAGCGTGTCAGACTGAGCGGCGCGTCTCCATTTCTCAGGGATGTCAAACGACGTGTCCCAATCAGGAGGCGTGTCCCGGTTTTCCAGGCACGTTTGGGGAGGCACGTCCCCCATTTCTGCGCAGCGGTTGACACGTGGCTTCTTGCCATTGGAGGAGAGGCGCGTCATTTACAGAGGGCGCGCCTTTTCGGGTGCAGCAGGCAGTTACGGCGACGGTTCGCCTCCAATGGGTACTTATGATGTTTTTTCGGTTACCCACCTTTGGCCTATAAATAGCCCATTCTATCATAAGTCCCACTTACTGTTTTTCTGCTCTTTTTCTGCTCTGCCCTCTGTCCTTGCGTTTTATCTTGCTTTCTGTGGCGGAGCTTCTTTAATCAGAGCTTTTTCCAACCAACTTTCACGACGGCGTCCTCCGGCAAATCTTTTGGTGGGTTTTGATTTCCAGAGTACTTGATTCCTCTGTTTTTCTGAGTTTTTCTGGAAAACTGCTGTTTTTTCCAAACTCGTCTTCTGAGTTTTTTCTGGAAACTATTTTCTTTTCCATCTCAAACTCTTTTTCATGTCTGCGATGCCTGTTCCCGAGAGCTGGAAACCTCTTCTGGCCCATCCTTGCTGTACCACCCCCGAAAAACTAGAGAGGTGGAAGAAAAAATTCTTTCTTCCGTCTTACGCTGTGACCAGACTGCCTCGTTCTAGCCATTTTGCTTTTTCAAACCGTGGCGACGAGGTTACCGTCTTCCGAGCCCAACTGAAGGCCGGTCTTCGGTATCCTCCCCCGAAGGTGGTTTGCGAGTTCTGCCAATTCCATGGCATTGCTGTGAACCAGCTTCCCCCGAACGCGTACTGCTACTTTAACGCCTACCTCTGCATGTGTGGCGTGTTCGGGATAGAGCCCCACTTCATTATTTTCATGCAGTACTACAAGCTCTATGTGGTCCCGAAGGGTGGCTTCTATTTCCTGCTACCTCGGGGATCCGGGAGCAAAAAATTCACCTTCACCTTCGACACAAAGGACAGCTGGCGGGGGTGGCAGCCTAAGTTCTTTTTCCTCAAGGTGGATAAGAACTGGTCTGATGTCCCGACCAGGTGGGCTCAGGGAGTGCTGAACGCAGACGTCGTTGATCCGAGGATGCTGCTGACCCCACCGTTGGCTTCCGTGTTCACGGATTTCGACGCCCGCATTCGGGCAGTCGCTGACTGGGCTCCCGAGGTCTCTCCTCGTGCTCTTTACCCCTTTCCTATCAACTGGAGGTTGATGACCGAAGAAGTCCTTCGGGAGCTGAAAGTGGTTAAGGAGCACGTGACTGACCTCAATATGCCCGCTCCCGCCATCGCCGGGAAAGACTCCTGGCTGGTCAAGCTCCTTAAGGGGGAGACTTCTTTCGAAACTTTTGCCGAAAGTGAGTAATCTTCCATCCCTTTATACTTTTTCCTCGGACTTACGCTGATATTTCTTCTCTTTTTCAGAGATGGGCGATGGGGCTGCCGCTTATTACAAGGCCCTCTTTTCTGGCCAGGTGGAGAAGGGGGAGCAGACAAAGAAGGCGGCTTCCCGAAGAAGGAAGACGACAGGGGCGGGACCCTCGGCGAAGCGAGTTAGGAAAACTCTCCAGTCTCCTCAGCCAGAGCTTTTGGAAGAAGAAGCTGGCGAAGACGCTGGTCTTGTTGAAATTCCACCGGCCGAGGTCCCCGCTACTTCCGCCGAGGTGCCTCTTCCCGACCTCGAGGCCCCCAGAAACACTGTAGTGGTAGAAGTACCCACCGCCGAGGAGCGGTACCGGCAGAAGGGTAAGGGTCTTTCTTCCGAGGGGCCCGAGGATTCCGAGGACACTGTCTCCGAGGTTCCTCCAGGTATGTCTTTAGCCGAAGTTCAGCTACTTTTCCTTTCGCGAATTTTTCTTTTGCTCCTAACTTCCTTCTCACTTTCAGGGGAGCCTCTTACTGTTGGCTGGAGGGCCATTCATGAGAGGAAACGGGCCCTGCGTGATGCCACAATCCCTGAGGGGAAGATCCCCTTGGAGCCCTTTTGGACAATTACGGAGGATATGAATCTGTTCTCCGACGATTGTCCGAAGATGACCAAAGAGATTTGGAAGGGGATGACCACTGATGCCTCCTTCCGGGCCATTGCGGCGGCTCACCCGGGGGATAATACCCTCGCCGCAAAAGTCACCGAGCATGCTGCTCAGGTATAGTCTTTACACTTTTTTCCTCAATTTTCTAAGTGTTTAGACTTGTACTAACCTGGACTTTTGCCCTGCCGTAGCTGCTGGAGTACGCTGGTTATCTCCGAGTTCGGGTGGCCAGACAGGCTGCCTCCAAGGATGCGACTTCGCGGGAACTCAGTGAAGCGAAGGCTTCGCTTGCGAAGGTGATCGCCAGCAACCAGCAGCTGACAGCGGATTGTTCTCAGCAACTTGCTGCCGTTCGGGAGGAGTTCTCGAAGAAAAGAGAAGAACTTGAAAAGGACTCCTCCCGGAAGATTTCCGACCTCGGCGACCAAATAAAGGAGCTGCTTGCCGCCAATGAAGATCTTGTCAAGGACAAGGCTGTTTCCGACAGTCTTGCGTCGAGGTTGACGGACGAGAACACTGCTCTTCAAGCCGAGGTCGAGGCTCTGAAGAAGGAGTCCGGAGAGATGCTGGGGATAAGCGAGCTCGAAGAGGAGGTTGCTGAGCTGCGGGACGAGGTCAATGTCCTTGGCATTCAAAAACGTACTTCTGACGACATGGCCAAGGTCGCCTTTCAGGACGGCTTCTGCCTCGCTCGGCACCAGGTGCTGCAGAGGTTCCCAGATTTGGACCTCTCTTTTCTGGAGGGCCTAAATATTCCTGAGGGACCTCGGTGGCAGTGGTCCAGGGTCGAGCATCTGAAGCTTCCTGGTCTTCGTCCACCCGGCTCTCCCTAGTTTGCTTTAGGGCTCCTCTTATTTTTCTCCTTCGTGCTCCTTCTTTGGACACTTCTTTTGTAAGGCAGCGTTTGCTCTAAATGAACAATCTTTTCGGCTAAGTCCTTTCTTGCAAGTTTCTTCATTTCCACTGTCCCGAACACGTTCGCTTCAAGAGAGTTTCGGAAAACCTGCAACCAAAGAAACTTTTTACCTTCCTTTGTCCCGAGCGTGCTCGCTCAAGGGACTTTCTGGAAAATTTGCAAAAATTTGGCTAAGTCTTTTGCAGGCTTTTTGTTTCCTTTTATCCCGAACATGTTCGCTCAAGGGCCTTCGGAAAAATCTTTAGCCAAATTTTTCTGTCTTCCTATTGTCCCGAGCATATTTGCTCAAGGGACTTAGGAAAATCTTCACGAGATTGCTCATTCCCTTTTTCCCGAGCACGTTCGCTCAAGGGTGTTCGGAAATTACCTCTGCTTTTGTTTTGGCGTGTATTTTTGCGAGATTCTTGCTTTCCCTTTCTCCCGAGCATGTTCGCTCAAGGGTGTTCGGAAAATTTTCTCTGCACTGATTATGCTGAGTACCTCTGCAAGATTCTTGTTTCCCATTTTTCCCGAGCATAGTGGCTCAAGGGGCTTCGGGAAGTCACAACCGCTTTTTTCGTGGCGAGCACCTTCGCGGAAATCTGTCTTGGACAATTTTGGTATACTTGAAAATTTTTCTCAAGACCATTCTTCTCTAGACCATTCTGTACTTAGAATATTTCTTGTACAACATACTTCTTCCGCTCAACCTTAGGCGTAGAATTTTTTCAAGGCATCTGAATGCCAAGTGTTTTTCAATTCTACGCCTTCGGCGTCGCCAAGCTTGTACACGCCTTTTCGTACTTCGGCGAGAACCAGATAAGGTCCTTCCCAATTTGCGCGAAGTACTCCGTGAGCTGGCCTTCGGGGTGCGAAGTCGGCCTTTCGGAGAACGAGGTCTCCTTTTTTGATTTCTTTTGGCCTGGCTTTTAAGTTGATAGCCGCGGCCACTCTTTGCTGGAAAGCTTTTCTTCTCAGCTCGGCTATTTCTCTGTGTTCGGCGACAAGGTCGAGCTTGGTTCTCAGGCCGAGGTCGTTTCCGCCTTCATCAAATACTTGCACCCGTATTGAAGGCTGAACTATCTCTATTGGGATAATGGCCTCTGTTCCGAAGACGAGTGAGAAGGGAGTTTCCCCTGTGGCTCTTCGTGGCGTCGTTCGGTAGCTCCACAATACACTTTGGAGTTCTCCTGGCCATTTCCCCTTGGCTTCCCCAAGTCTCTTTTTCAGGCCATCTTTTATGGTCCTGTTTGATACTTCCACCTGCCCATTGCTTTGGGGGTGAGCTACTGGGGCGAAGTGCATCTTTATTCTGAGGTCGCTGATGAATTCCTGGAATCCTTTGTCTATGAACTGGGATCCATTATCAGCTACTAGTACCCTCGGTATGCCAAATCTGCATACGATGTTTTTCCACACGAACTTCTGCACTTCTTTTGCCGAGATAGTTGCTAGTGGTTCTGCCTCTACCCACTTTGAGAAATAGTCCACTGCTACCACGCAGAATTTCACGCCTCCGGGCGCTGTGGGGAGTGGCCCAATGAGGTCTATACCCCAGACTGCGAAGGGCCAAGGATAGTCTGCCGACGTTACCATTTCCGAGGGTATCCTCTGGATTTTTGCATGTCTCTGGCAACTACCGCACTTCTGGACGAACTGCCTTGCGTCCTTTCTCAGGGTAGGCCAGAAGTATCCTTGGCGGAGTATCACTGCTGCAAGGGCATCAGTTCCAACGTGCGAGCCGCACATGCCTTCGTGGACTTCTTCGAGGACCATCTCAGTATCCTCTTCGCCCACACATCTCTGCAGCGGATTTGCATATCCTTGCCGATATAACTCTTCACCAATCAGGAAGAATCTTCCGGCACGTCTTCGCAGTCTTGCAGCATTGCCGGCGTCTTCGGGAAGCTCATTCTCTGCGAGGTATCTCTTTATGGGGTCCTTCCACCCCATTCCCGAGGTCGTTACGCTTAGCACGGAGATGCTTGGATGGTCTAGCACCTCGGTGTATGTTTTGGACTTTGCTAAGCAATCTGCCTCAGTGTTATTCCGCCGGGGTACATTTTCGATCCGTACGGCGTCAAACTCTTGGATGAGATTTCTTACCAGCTCGTGGTATTTTGCCAATATGGGGTCCTTCGCCCCATAATCTCCTGCCGTCTACCGAACTACCAGCTGGGAATCGCTGTGAGCCTTTAAGCTTCTCACGCCAATCTTTCTGGCCAAGCGTAATCCCGCTATGAGGGCTTCATACTCAGCCACATTATTAGTGACGTTGAAGCTGAACTTGATAGCCTTCATCACCTCTAGGCCTTCGGGTCCTCTGATAACTATTCCAGCTCCCTGGTGTTCGGACCCCGAGCTCCGTCAACATGCAAGGTCCATTCTGGCTCCCCTTCTTTCGGATCTGAGTGGTTCTCCTCAGTGGTGGGTATTTCGGCGATAAAATCTGCCAATGCTTGGGCTTTTATGGCCTTTCGAGGCTCATACGTGATTTCGTGTTCGCCAAGCTCTATGCACCACTTGGAGAGCCTTCCCGAATGATCAACTCTCTTCATGACATCCCGTAGTGGTAGACTACTTCGGACGATGATGGGGTGAGCCTGGAAATATGGTCGTAGTCTTCTTCCTGCAAGCACCAAGGCGTATATAGCTTTTTGAAGCAAAGGGTACCTGACTTCGGCGCCATGCAGGGACTTGCTGACATAGTAGACCGGCCATTGTTTCGGCCCTTCTTCTTTTATCAGGACCGAGCTCACGGCCTTTTCTGTGACGGCGAGGTATAGTACGAGGGGTTCTCCCTCCCGAGGTTGCCGCAGAGTCGGCAGGCTGGCCAGGTAGACTTTGAGTTCTTCCCAGGCCTTTTGGCAATCTCCTTCCCAGAGATGATTGTTTCTTCCGAGGTCGCCTTCCATCTTTGCTGCCTTTGTGAGGACTTTGAAGAAAGGTCGACACCTATCTCCGTACCTGGAAATAAACCTGCTCAGAGAGGTTATTCTTCCGGTTAGTCTCTGCACGTCTTTCACTGTGGCAGGAGTTCGGAACTCAAGCAGAGCCTTAATCTTCTCAGGATTGGCGTCGATGCCTCTTTCGGATACCATGTACCCAAGGAATTTTCCCGACGTCACCCCGAACATACACTTCTCGGGGTTAAGGCGAATCCCGAAGGCTCTGAGCTTTTGGAAGGTTTCCTCCAAATCTGCAACGTGGTAGCCGGGCAGCTTGCTTTTTACTATCATATCGTCAACATATACTTCCATGTTTCTCCCCATTTGGTCTTTAAAGACCTTGTTCATCAGTCTCTGGTAGGTGGCTCCTGCATTTTTCAGCCCGAAGGGCATTCTTATATAGCAGTACGTTCCTCCCTCGGTGATGAAGGCAGTTTTCTCTTCATCTTCCGGGTCCATCCTTATCTGATGGTAGCCGCTGAAGGCATCTAGGAAGCTCAGGAGCCCGTATTCGGCCGTTGAATCTACCAGTTGATCTATTGGCGGGAGGGGAAATGAGTCTTTCGGGCAAGCATCGTTCAAGTTTCTGAAATCAATGCACATCCGGAGTTTGCTGCTACCTTCTTTTGTGGCGATGACCACGTTGCTTAACCATTCGGGGTATTTGACCTCCCTGATAACTTCAGCATCCAATAGGCGCTGGACTTCGGTTTTCACAAAGTTGCTTTTGTGGGCTGAGATGCTTCGTTTCTTTTGCCTGACAGGTTTTGCTTCCGGGCTTACTTTGAGGCTGTGCTGTATTATGCCAGGGTTCACTCCTGGCATGTCTTTCGGCGAGTAGGCAAACAGATCTTTATTTTTTAGCAGAAAGGATACAAGATTTTCCTTATCACCTTTGGCCAAGCTCTTCCCTATTCGGGTAGATTGTCCTGGGACAAGATCTACTGCTTCCGTTTCTGCTTCTGGGGGATCTCCTTCTTTGCCTTTCTCCTGCGCCTTTGCCTCCACCGTTTGTGTAGAGCTGTTTGCCGGAGCCTTTCGTGTTTTTACAAACACCTTTCTTACCTCGGCTTGGTCGATGAAGACCTCTGCATCTCCATCCTTGGTGGCGAATGTGACAGTCAAGTACTTCACATCGGGGCGAATGTGCAGGTTCCCCTGAGTCTGCCTTCCAAGGATGGCGTTGTACGAAGACGGGACATCCATGACGATGAATCTTGTCATTGTGGACGCGTACAACTCAGCTGCTCCGTCTACCGAAGTGCCTTTCATCATCAAAGGGAGGTCGATCCATCCGAGGACGGGTAGTTCGGATGGCCCAACGCCGAAGGTGGGCGTGGTGACAGGTTTCAGCTCGCTGCTGGTGATGCCCATGCTCGGCAGTAAGTGCGAGAATAGGACGTCAGCATTTGAGCCATCATCAAGCAACACTCTCTTGACGTCCCAGTTCCCTATTCTCGCCATTATCAGCAGCGGGTCGTCGTGGGGGAAGACGACAGTGGAGCCATCTTTGCGAGCCAATTTCTTTGATGGACTTTGATACTCCATAACAGCAATTTCTCTGGCCTTCCGCTTTCTTTCCGAGGATGGCAGCCCCGTGGTGATGGTTTGGATGACCCCTACTGGAGGTGGGAGGCGCCTTTTTGGACTTCTGTTTCTCCGCCTGTCGGAGTCATAGTCCTCGTTTTCGGCCCTCTCTTCCTCCTCTTTTCTGCCTTTAGGGGAGGGCATCCGCAGGTACTTGCGAAGTTGGCCCTGTTTGATCAGCGACTCTATGTACTTCTTCAGCTGGAAGCAGTCTTCGGTGTCATGACCGTGGTCGCGATGAAACTGGCAGAACTTCTTGGCATTCTTCTTATTATCGGCGGCCATGGCCTTTGGCCGCCGAATCTGCGTCCCTTGCCTTTCCAGCGCCATGAGAATGTTGGTCCGTGTCGTGCTCAAGGGTGTGAAACTTTGAGGTTTCTTTCCTCGCATTCGCCGTGGTCGACCTGTGTGTTCAGAAAGATACCGAGCTTGCTGGCTGGACCCTTCAGCGCGGTGATGATCAGACTTCGGCCCCGCCATCCTCAATTCCTCGGCTGTCATGTGCTGTTCTGCCCTTCGGTAAAATTCTCCGAGGGTCTCCGGGGGGTCCTTTGAGAACTCGTAGAACAGCTGTGAGTCACGCCGAAGGCCCCGTGTCATAGCGAGGATGCGGATTTCGGGCCGGAAGTCCGGGACGCTGAGTGCTTCCCTGTTGAATCGTTCGACATAGTCTCGGATCGTCTCTCCGTTTCTCTGCTCTATGTCGAACATCTGTACAGGCATTTTGGCCGTCGGCCTGCTCCCAATGAACTGCTGGGTAAAGGCTGTGGACAACTCCTGAAACTCAGTGATAGTCCCTGGGGGCAACGAATTGTACCATGCTGTTGCTGGGCCCGTGAGGGTGACTTCAAAGCATTTGCACATGGTAGCGTCATCAGCTCCGTGCATTATCATGCTCCGCCTGTACTTCGTCAGATGGGCCTGTGGATCAGTCCGGCCATCATAGATCTCCAGCCTAGGCACTCTGAAGTCGCCTGGCATAGCTGCCTCAACGACGGTGCGAATAAACGGGGAGCCATCTTCGCATAACGCCCCCGACAGCCTGTCCCAAACGGGTTTTCTGGTCACTTGCTTTTCCACTCTGTCCAGCCGTGCCAATATCCTTTCCATAAGCGCAGTGGCGCTAGGACCATTTTCGCGGGAGGGTGATCGACGGCGCCTTTTCGGGGAGCGAGTTCGGCGCGGAGGGGTCAGGGCCCTCACCTCAGGCGACGAACTGCTTCGCTGTGAGACTCTCGGTCGCTTGGACCCGGTTTGTCCCACAGGCCGTTTCCCGAGGGCTATATCTTCTGTGGATGATTCTCCGCGAGGATCTCCACTTTCTGAACTGCGGTGTGTAGACTTGGGGCTTCTCTCCCGAGGGCGTGTTGATGAGGAGGGTTTCTGGGCCTGCGACTGCTGTGGCCATCTTCGGTCGATCTGCTGAGTCATTTCAGCAACGACCGAGCGCTGAAAGTCCCTCAAGAAGCTCATGGTGATTACCAGAGGGCGGTCCTCCTCGGGCGTAGAAGTCTCTGGGAGTGTCTGCTCAGCAGCCGGTTGTATCTCAGGCGCGGACGAGGACCTTGGGAGTCCCTTGTCCTTAGAACGCCGAGTCTCAACGACGGCAATCTGCGAGCGGGTTCCCACAGACGGCGCCAAATGATGGCCCAGGGCCTCATCGTTGTGAGTCATGATGACTGTTGAGGAGACTTCTAGGAGGAAGAACGCCTGGAAGGTGGATCGCCTCTAGGAGAGTACCTGGAAAACTGGGAAACAGGGTTAGGAGGCCCCCGGAGTGTTTTTCCGGGGGGGGAGCCTCCGACGCCCAAGTCAGTGGTGGCCGGAAGAAGGAGAAAGTCACTAGCTCAAAGAGAAAGGCAGAAAAGTCTCGCCTGGTCTTTTCTCAGAGTATAGGAGCTGTATATCCGGCCTGCCAACCTCCTGTCAAGTATTTATTTCCTGTATATATAGGAATACCTAGCCCGTTCAGATCATGACACGTGTGCGGTCGGATGCTCCTGAACGTCTGGGCGTAGGGGACAGATAGTTGGTAACTAGATGGCCTCGAGCCTTGTGCTGAGACGGGCCATGATATGATTCTGATGGCGTCTGCGCGTCAGGGCGACTTTTTACGTCTGTGGTGGGACGTGTCAGAGGCTTCCTTAAATGCTTCCTTAAATGCGCCTGCCGTACTCCCGGGGTCCCTGGGCGAGGTCGTCCTCTAGTTCGGACAGAGCCTCTTCGGGAAGCCTACCCTCAGTTCGGGGGTTCCCAGTTCCAGGGGGTTCCGCCTTCGGGGATATCATATTCGGGCAGCAATGTCTGGTGCCACTTTTCCGAAGGCGCGTTGTTCACAACCTTGGGGGGCGAATGGAGTCCTCAAGTTTTACTGGCGTGCCGAGGCTCGGAGCTCTCAGGCTATCTCCCGAGGTGCATGATTCCACCTATTCCCGGGAAGCGCCAGTTCTTCTGGCCGTTGTTGTGGCAGGGTATTCGGCCAGATTGAGGCGACAGCCTTTGGCTATCACCCAACAAAAAGACATTTTTGAGATTTGGGCCCTAGTTTGTTAGAGGATTGACATTTTACATAAGCGTCACAGCCCCAAATCTTCATAAAAGACAAATTGGGACGCCTCCCACTCCATATCTCATATGGTGTCTTTTGAACCGATTTAGATGGAACTCGGTTTAGTGTAAAAGCGGCTGTCTCTAGAGCATGTCCCCAAAAGGAGTTTGGAAGGTCAGCTTGACTCATCATGGAGCGAACCATGTCTAACAGAGTTCGATTTCTCCTTTCAGAAACACCATTCCATTGAGGTGTACCTGGTGGAGTGAGTTGTGATACTATACCACACTCCTTCAGATAGTCAAGGAATTCTCGATCCAAGTACTCTCCACCTCGATCTGATCGAAGCACTTTGATACTCTTCCCGAGTTGATTCTTTACTTCATTCTTGAATTCTTTGAACTTTTCAAAGGATTCTGACTTGTGTCTCATAAGATACACGTAGCCATATCTGCTGAAGTCATCAGTGAAAGTAATGAAGTATTGGGAACCTCCTCTAGCTTGTGTAGACATAGGGCCACATACATCACTATGTATGAGTCTTAGTAAGTCATTAGCCCTTTCACTTTGCCCTGTGAATGGGGCTTTGGTCATCTTGCCCAACAAACATGACTCACATGTCTCATATGATTCAAAATCAAATGAGTCCAAGAGTCCATCCTTATGGAGCTTGGATATGCGGGTCTCATTTATATGGCCCAAGCGACAGTGCCAGAGATAGGTCAAGTTTGAATCATTTAATCTGACCTTCTTGGTATTCACATTATAGATTGGATCTTCAAGGTCTAGAACATACAACCCATTGCTAAGTTGAGCACTACCATAAAAGATTTCATTCAAATAAATAGAACAACATTTGTCCTTTATTATAAATGAAAAACCTTTCTTGTCCAAACAAGAAACAGAAATCAAATTTCTACTAATAGTAGGCACAAAGTAGCAGTTGTCTAATTCTAAAACTAATCCACTAGGTAAAGTGAGAACATAAGTCCCTACGGCTAAGGCAGCAACCCTTGCTCCATTTCCAACACGTAGGTCCACTTCACCTCGGGCCAATCTTCTACTTCTACTTAGATCCTGCACATTTGCACAAATGTGAGATCCACATCCAGTATCCAATACCCAAGATGAGGAAGTAGAAAAGTTAGCCTCTATAACAAAAATACCTGAAGTGGAAGTCTTACTTCCCTTTTCCTTAGCAAGTTCTTCAAGATAGAGCTTGCAGTTGCGCTTCCAGTGTCCAGGTTGCTTACAATGGAAGCACTCCCCTTCCTTTGCCACACCACCCTTTGGTTTCAGTGCAGCTGAAGAAGAACTAGCATTAGACTTTCCATTAGCTTTATCCTTCTTCTTGTTGGCTTTTCCCTTTCCCTTGCCCTTTTGAACCATCAAAATGGGCTTAGCCTTCTTAAGGTTTTGCTCAGCAGTTCTCAACATGTTGAGCAATTCAGGGAGGGACTTGTCAAGGTCGTTCATGTTATAGTTCATGATGAATTGACTGTAGCTTTCAGGCAACGATTGCAAGACTACATCGATAGCCAACTCTTTCTGAAGAGCAAATCCCAAATTCTCAAGATTCTCAATGTACCCAATCATCTTGAGCACATGAGGACCCACGGGACTTCCCTCAGACATCTTGCACTGAAACAATGCCTTAGAGGTCTCAAACCTCTCATGCCTAGCTTGCTCTTGGAAAAGCATTTTGAGATGTTCGATCATATCGAACGCCCCCATGTTCTCATGTTGCTTCTGAAGCTCAGATTCCATGGTAATAAGCATGAGGCATGCAACATCCAAAGCATCATCAGAATGCCTCTTGTGAGCATCCCTTTCAGCTCTTGGAGCAGTGGCAGCAGGCTCATTCGGAATGGGCTGCTCTAGGACATATGCCTTTCTCTCTTGTTTGAGGACTATCCTCAAGTTTCGGTACCATTTGAGAAAGTTGGTCCCATTCAGTTTTTCCTTCTCAAGGATCGATCGCAACGAAAGTGTCGATGTGTTTTGTGCCATGGTTATCTACAACAGTAAATATGCAGTGTAAGAGTCATGTATTTTAATTCATTTAATAAGGACTTTTATTAAACGATACTCCCACTATTTTCCTCAAAATAATAACCCTCGATATTATTTCGAAACACCTCGGCGCTAAGGTATTCTAGTGGGCCAAGATCCATATTTGACCACAACCTGAGTCAGCTTTGGCTTTTCTCTCAAGTTACAGCTATTTAGGTGGGCAACTCATTGCCAATTCCATCTTATGCAACTCTTGGATAGTTGGGTGAACAACACTTGTCCAAGCTCATCTCATGAACTTAAGCCCAACTCTAAGCCTCTAAGTCCCTAATCCTATTAGGATGACTTAGTTAAGTCGAACCCAAAGTTAGCAGTTTGGATATCACTATTATCCCATCGCGCCTTACCAAGATGAACATAGGTGCTTTGCTTTGGCAAACCCACCTAATGTTGATCAAAGTCTTGACGAGTGCCAACATTTGGAAGGCATCACATTTAATAACTTAATATTTGTTTGAGGGATTTTTCTTTTGATCTCACCAATTTGTTATCTCCGGTTGTTTTATACATGCATCACATACAAATATAAAACATGCATCTCATGCTTACAAGAAATAAACGTGACATGGTTATAGCCCAAACTATGCGATATTCTCAAGCCAATGAGAATATCATAAAAGCCTAAGAAAAGAAAAGAGTCTTCACAAGCTCATTCTCTTCCTTTCTTGGCTGCCTTTTTGTTGTCACCTCCTTGGACATACCACCTTGGACGATCCCATAATGCACCATTACATCAATAATAGAAACCTCGAGTTACATTCGAGGGGAGTAAGGTGAGAAGAGAATGTACAATGAGAGTGGTAAGAAAAGGCACGACTCGCAGGCCGTATTTACAAGTACAACCAATCAAGGGCTATAACCATGCACCATGCTTCAAACACCAATCAGCATATCATTAGGGGTCCTGAAGGACTAGAAGTGATGAAGAGTATCAAGTTCGACTTTAACGTCACTAACAATATGCGGAGTATGAAGCCCTCATAGCAGGATTGCGCCTGGCCAGAAAAATTGGCATAAGAAACTTGAAAGCCCACAGCGATTCCCAGCTGGTAGTACAACAAACGGCAGGAGACTACGGGGCAGAGGACCCAACCTTGGCAAAATACCATGAGTTGGTGGCAAAACTCATCCGGGAGTTCGACACCGTACGAATTGAAAACGTGCCTCGGCGAGATAATGCCGAGGCAGATTGCCTGGCAAAATCTAAAGCATGCACCGAGGTGCTAAGCCACCCGAGCATCACAGTGCTGAGCATATCAACTTCGGGAAAAGGTTGGAAAGACCCAATAAAAAGATATCTCACCGACAATACGCTCCCCGAAGACCCCAGTGAAGCTGCCAAAATCCGAAGATGCTCCGGCCGATTCTTCCTAATTGGTGAAGAATTATATCGGCAGGGATATGCAAATCCACTGCAGAGGTGTGTTGGTGAAGAGGATACTGAAATGATCCTCGAAGAAGTACACGAAGGCGCTTGTAGTTCGCACATCGGAACCGACGCCCTTGCAGTAGTAATACTTCACCAAGGATACTTTTGGCCCACCCTGAGAAAGGACGCTAGGCAGTTGGTCCGGAAATGGGGTAATTGCCAAAGACACGCAAATATCCAGATGAGACCCTCGGAATTGGTGACTTCGGCTGATTATCCTTGGCCCTTTGCAGTCTGGGGTATAGACCTCATTGGGCCACTCCCAACAGCCCCTAGAGGCGTAAAATTCTGCGTGGTAGCAGTAGACTATTTCTCCAAATGGGTCGAGGCAGAACCCCTGGCGACCATCTCGGCAAAGGAAGTGCAGAAGTTCGTATGGAAAAACATTGTATGCAGATTTGGCATACCAAAGGTAGTTGTAGCTGATAATGAGTCGCAGTTCACAGATAAAGGATTCTAGGAATTCATCAGTGACCTCGGAACAAAAATGCACTTCGCGCCAGTAGCTCATCCCCAAAGCAACGGGCAGATAGAAGTATCTAACAGGACCATAAAAGACGGTCTAAAAAAGAGACTGGGGGAAGCAAAGGTGAAATGCCCGGGAGAGCTCCAAAGCGTGTTATGGAGTTACCGAACAACACCCCGAAGAGCCACAGGGGAGACCCCCTTTTCACTCATCTTCGGTACAGAGGCCATCATCCTGATCGAAGTCGTGCGACCGTCGGTACGGCTGCAAGTATTCGATTAAAGTGGAAATGACCTCGGCTTAAGGACCAAGCTTGACCTTGTCAGCGAACACAGAGAAATAGCTGAACTGAGAAGAAAAGCTATTACAAAATACCTGGCATTCAGATGCCTTGAAAAAATTCTATGCTTAAGGTTTTGCGAAAGAATTTTGTTGTACAAATTTGGGAAATATGCTAAGTACAGAAGTTTCTTAGAAAAATTTTCAAGTGTAAAAAGTGTACAAGCTAGAATTCTACGAGTTCTCCAAAGATCCCCCCGACACGCTCGGTGAATTCTACTGAAGAGCGAAGCAGCACATGACCGCCGAAGAGCTAAGAATGGGAGGCCCGAGGTCTAATCATGTCCAGGCCGAGGGACCAAGTCAGCAAACTTGATACCCAGCTGAAACGAATGGGCGTCCTCGGAAGTTTAAGGGGAGGAAGCCAATTGCCTTCACTCCCCTAAATGCCACGAGGACAAACATCCTGATGGTGATGGAAAAGCAAGGCACTCAGATTCAACGTCGGAGGGCCATGACCTCGGACAACAAGAAGAATATAAGAAAATTCTGCCAATTCCATCGAGACCACGGGCATGATACCGAAGATTGCTTCCAGCTGAGAAAGTACATAGAAATGGTGATAAACCAGGGACAACTTCGGCGTTACCTGCGCATTCCCTCCCTGAAGGGAAGGAGGGAAGAAGAAGGAAAGGTAGAGGACGAGGAGTACGACTCCAGCAGGCGTCTAGACCGAAGTCTGAAAAGGCGTCCCCTGCCCCCAGCAGGAGTAATACAAGTGATCACCATAGGGCTGCCGTTGGCGGAAAGAAAAAGAAAAGCCAGAAAGATTTCGGTAATGGAGTACGAGAATCCATCAAAGAAGCTCACCCGAAAGGACGGGTGATAGTCACCGATAATGGTTCCCAGTTTATTGACAAAGGGTTCCAGGAATTCTTCACCAACCTCGGAATAAAGATGCACTTCGCCCCCGTAGCTCATCCCCAGAGCAATGGACAAGTAAAGGTGTCTAACAGGACCATAAAACATAGTCTGAAAAAGAGATTCGGGGAGGCAAAGGGAAAATGGCCAGGAGAACTTCCTAGTGTGCTATGGAGCTATCGGACAACACCCCGAACGGCAACGGGTGAAACACCTTTTTCGCTCATCTTCGGCACAGAGGCTATTATCCCTGTAGAGGTAGTGTGGCCATCAATTAGAATATACGTGTTCGATGAAGGAGGAAATGACCTCGGATTGAGAACCAAGCTCGACCTAGTAGATGAGCACAGAGAGATGGCCGAACTCAGAAGAAAGGCCTTTCAGCAAAGAGTGGGCTGCAAACTTGCATTCTAGGCCTAAAGAAAGGAGACCTCGTCCTTCGAAAGGCCGAGTTTGAACCCCGAAAATAGTCCCACGGGGTACTTCGGTCAAATTGGAAAGGACCTTACTTGGTCCTGGACGAGGTCCGAAAGGAAGTATACATGCTCGGTGACACCGAAGGGGGAGAACTGAAAAATACCTGGCATTCGGATGCCTTAAAGAAATTCTATACTTAGAACTTTTTTTAGAAAGATTGTAGTTATTCTTCCCCGCAATTGTCAATAAAGACACAAGCTGAATGTTCTCGCCATAGTTCCTTAATGGCTCTCCTTTCGAAATTAACTCCTGGATGGACTATAAACTCGGTGAAGATTTGAAAAAAGTCTAAAACTACTCTTGCCGAAAAACTAAGAACGAGATACTCACCGAAAGTGCGTGCTTAGAGTTACTTCTGAAGAATCCTATTCGGAAGGACGAATGGAGATTGGAGGAAGAATCTTCATTAAAAAATTCTAAGGCAACGATGTACAAGCAAGCAAGAGTACAAGAAAATAAGAAGAAGCCTATGGCTGAGCCGGGACATCCAATGTCTCATCATTATCATTATCATCATTAGGCTCAGTCGAAGGCACCAGCTTAGCTGGAGGAAGATTGAGAAAATCTGGCTTTGACCATACCTCCTCGGGCCCCTCGGGAAAAGCCAGAGCAGATAGGTAGGAAAGGTCGAGCTCAGGGTGCCAAGCAAGGACCTGGTGGCGTGCCAGGCAGAAGCCGTCTTGGAAAGCCACCTTCGCCATTTGCCCAGACTAAGAGCATCTAGTTCCATCTTAAGCTTGGCGATCTTCTCCTCCAGCTTCTTCTTTCTCTTGCTCTTGGTCCCCTTCTTCAGAGATTCAACCTTAGCCTCGAGCTCGCCATTCAAAGCGAGTGCCTTCGTTAGGTTCTCGCCATCTTGAGCGTTCCCCTACCGAAAGGCCTCATTCTCTAAAGAAAGAACTGAACACTTTGAGCCGAGGTCCTCGACATTGGCTGAAAAATCAAGAAGAAGTTCCTGCTTGCTCGTTGCAAGTTCATCCCGAAGATTCAGAACGTCCACCTTCACAATTTTGAGCTCATCATATTTGAGCACGTGCCTGGCGCAAACCTCCTTCATTTTGCTCAAATAATCTTCGGACCGAGAACGGGCCGCTGTTTCCTTCGATGCCCAAGTGCGGAAATACCCGCTGTATGCCAAAAGCTACAAAAAAGAAGGCCCCGAATGAGTACCAAAAGAATGATGGAAACTTAAAAGGAAAATCTCTAAGTAAACAAAGGGGAGAGAACTACCTGGGCGGCGTGCTCTGTCAACCTTGCCGCGAGGATCTCCTTGTTGGGACATCCGGTAATGAGCGACTGAAAAGTAGCGCCTGTCATCACCACCGTCGCCATTTGAGGAGCCATCAACTGGCTATCCTCATAGAACAAGTTCATGTCCTCTATGAACATCCAGAAGGGCTCCCTTGGCACCTTGTCGAGAGGGATCCGCTTGTCCCGAAGAGCCCTTCACCGGGCGTGAGCGTTCATCCAGTGCGCCGCAGGCATATCCTCTGCAAGTTTACGTCGAAGTTCTGTCAGTACATCATCCCTTAGCCATTCATCCAAAAAATCATAGATACGAAAAATACTAAGGCTTGCAGGAGAATGGCTAAGGAACCAACCTGGTAGAACTTCGGTGACGTCATCTTCCGACTCGCCCTCCCGAACTTCACCAGGAATATTCTTCCCCTTCCTTCTTCTGCTGGAAAGGCCAATGTAGTGGCAGATGCCTTGAGTAGGAACTATACTGGAATACTCAAAGGTGGTGAAACTGAGCATAAGGCCGAAAGCCTGAATATTACTCTACTAGCAAGCCAATGGTTGACTAAAGAAAGTGAGCAGCTAAAGGTAATCACTATTACACCAGAATGGAAAGAGCTTATTAAGGAAGCTCAAGCTGGTGATGAAGAGCTAGAGTTAATTTCTGGCAAAAGTAAGGGAGAACTATTCCAGGGTTTTTCCTTTAAACAGGGGATGTTGTATTTCCAAAATAGATTGTATGTACCTGAAAAGGACAACCTAAGAGTTCAAATACTAGAGGAAGCTCATTCTAGTAAGCTGGGTATGCACCCAGGAGCCACAAAAATGTATCATGCTCTTAGAGCATATTTTTGGTGGCCATATATAAGGAAGGATATAAGTACACTTGTGGCTAGTTGTGAAACCTGCCAACAAGTGAAAGTGGAGCACCAGAAACCAGGGGGAAAGCTACAAAGCTTACCCATACCTGAGAGGAAATGGGGATCCATCTCTATGGATTTTGTAGTGGGTATGCCACTAACAAGGAGAAGGCATAATGCCATTTGGGTCATTGTGGATAGACTGACCAAGGCAGCCCATTTTCTTCCTATGAATCTTACTGATTCTTTGGATAAATTGGCACAACTCTATATAAGAGAAATAGTAAGATTGCATGGGATACCTGATGACATAGTATCAGACAGGGATCCTAGATTTGTCTCTAGGTTTTGGAAATCCCTACATTAGGCACTGGGTACTAAACTTAAGTTTAGCTCTGCTTACCATCCTCAGACAGATGGACAGACAGAGAGAACTATACAAACTCTGGAAGATATGTTGAGGTGTTGTGTAATTGACTTCCAGGGTGAATGGGATGTTCATCTCCCATTCGTAGAATTTTCCTATAATAATGGCTATCATTCAGTGATAGGAATGGCTCCTTATGAGGCCTTATATGGCAGGAGATCTGTTACTCCTCACTGCTGGCATCAGCTAGAAGACAAGTTGGAATTAGGGCCAGACATTATTAAGGAAACCACTGAGAAAATTAAGTTGATCCAGGCTAGGATCAAGACTGCAAATGATAGGCAGCAAGCCTATGCCAATCTGAAAAGGAGAAGGGACCTGGAGTTCCAGGAAGGAGACTGGGTGTGGCTCAAAGTTTCTCCAATGAAAGGAGTAATTAGGTTTGGAAAGAAGGGGAAACTAGCACCTAGGTATGTAGGGCCATACCAAATACTGGCCAAAGTGGGAAATGTGGCATATCATCTGGACTTGCCTCCAGAACTTGGAAACATACACAATGTGTTCCATGTGAGTTTGCTCAAGAAGTATGTTCCAGGTTACAAGCAGATAGAAACACCTATAACTGTGATTGTGACACCTAATCTCACTTATGAAGAAGTGCCAATCCAGTTCCTGGCCAGAGATACCAGGAAATTAAGGAGTAGGTGGATTTTAATGATTAAAGTACAGTGGAGTAACCACACTCCAGAGGAGGCCACCTGGGAAGTAGAACAGGAAATTGCCTCTAGGTATCCTCAACTGTACCTTAAGTTGGTGAAGAATTTGGAGGACCAAATTCTTTCAGGAGGGAGGAATTGTTAGGCACCTCCTAAGTGCTTGGCTTAGGCCAAGGAAAACCAAAGAAAGTGAGAGAAAATAAAAAAAAAGTGAGAGAAAACAAAAAGGGGAAGTAAGAGGAGCCATGGAGATTGGTACAGTGACTTATGTGCAAACCTGGAGACTTGCAGGACTTAATTGCACATAGAAAATGTACTATGGGAAAGCTGACAGAAAACCAAGAAAGGGGACTAAATTGTGCACTAAGTTAAGTGGTACAATTGAAACTACAAACTTAAGGATGGCATTGTTGGCCATGCAAAATTCTATGATGGCTAGTGCAAGACTAGACCATTTATGGGACACAACAATGATTGCTAGACAAATTCTTGTCTACCACTAGTGTACTATTCACTAGTTACTAGTTAAGCTAACTAGTCATTAGTTTAGTTACATGGCCGGTTTTACGACGGTACTTATGACATCTTGGTACTTGTGTTTATCATGTGCTTGGCACAAAGGGCCAAGAATTGACTTAAGTGTCCATTTAACCACAAGTTTAAGGGCGGCATTGTACTTATATGGGCTTGGAAGACTACTTTGCACCATGCAAAATTGTGGAAGGCAAAGTTGGCATTCTAGCCAACTAAAAACACATGACTTTCGGCCGAAATCAAGTCCAAGGCCATTTGTTCATTTCGGGGTTGCTTGTTCTTGTTAAACCGCGAGTGTTCTTGAGAGTTCTTTCACATTTTGGCTTTGAAATCCAAGATTCTTCAAGATACTTGAAGGATTCAAGCTTGGAGAAGAGTGTTTCGGTGGAATCAAGCTTGGTTCTTGAAGATTCAAGGAAACCGAGCTTAATTGAGCTAGAGTTTTGAGGTAGTGTCCATGTCTCCTTGAATTCATGGTAGTTCTTCCATGTACAAGGAACCTAAGTGCTCAATTGAAGATGTATTAAGTTAAATGAGCAAGAAATGCTTCGGTTTAAAAGTGGAATGTTGGCCGAATGTGATGAACAAGTGTTCTTGGTGTTCTTCTTGGAATTCATGGAAATTAATCCATGTATGATGCTTGTGAATGATTATTTAACCTTGTGTTAGGTTGTTGGGGTGAAGAACACCAAGTTTGTGAAAGATAGTGTGTTGGCCGAAAGTGCACTTTGAAGTAATAATGTGTTCCTCATTTGATTTCATGGTATTAGTGCCATGGGCATTGGTTAGTGATACTTTGATGATCATATGTTGGATTGAATGGGTGAGGAACATTGTTATGTGAAAATGTGTACTTTGGCCGAGAGCTTAGTTTATGGTAACGTAGTGCATTTCACTTGGTTACTTGGTAATACTACTACGAAAAATGTTCATTGGTGATTAGAGTATCATGTGGTATGACAGAATGATGGGCAGTACATATATGGACATATTGGACACTTTGGCCGAGAGCTAAAGTGTGCGCATTCTAGTGTTCTTCATTTGAGTCATGTTAGTTTAATCCATGGATGTGTATGATGATGCCTATGTGTTGTTATGCTAGGCATTGTGATTGAAGAGCACTTGGACATTTGAAACTTGGTTGAGACCAAGAGCTATTTGAGGTAGGGTTCACTGGCACTTGACTTTGCTTGGTAATTTACACAATGATTCAAGTGTCTAGAGTGGCTAAGTGATGGTTAAATGTGCCATATGACCTTAGTTACTTGATGGGCTTAATGGTTATACTTGGTTGTTCTATTGATTAGCTAATTAACTATGGTACATGTACTAGAAATGCAAGTAAATGTGGCCTATTTGCTTGGCATTTTGGGAGCTCCAAATGGAAAGGATATATTGGTAAGATTTGTGTGCAGGAAATGCACATGGGTACATGTATGGCTTATATGGCCGAGAGCAACAATGTGGAGTGTGTGTGTGTACTTGTGTGCTTTGGTGATTTCTTGTGCATGCTAACCCCATTTGAGGATTAATTGTTATGATAATATATTTTGGATATGGATATGCTTGGTTTTCTTGTCTTTGTGTCTGTTTTGCAGGTTGAGCTAACCAATTGGAGGTTAAGCTTTGAGTGAACACTCAGCTTAACTAAATAGACTCTTCTTAGAGTTGGTTATATATAAGTGAATCCTACTGAGTTATACTCACTGCCCATCCTTTATTTTTCAGGCAAGGATATTCGGCCAGAGTAGTGCTAAGATGCCTTGTGTGTGTGCTTAGTGTTTATTTGCTTAGTTACCAAGGTATGTGCCAATGTGTGCTTGGCGTAGCATTTTGGTTTCATTACAAGTCTTATTTACCTATGGTTGGCCGAGACTTATGTTTTAAGTTTGCAGGCTATAGAGTGGGAACTGTCTAGGAGAGCATGGATACTTGGACTTTAGCTCTGATTGTGGTATTCACCTTTATAACCATGAATATGGCCATAGGTTTGGTGTTGCAGTGTGTACTTCTGTATGGGATTCTCAAGGTTTTATTTGACCATTAGGAGTATGGTCTCAGGTTGTGATAGCCAAAGGCTATCACCTCTATTTGGCCGAACTCCCTGCCACCAGAATGGCCAGAAGAAACTGGCGCTACCCGAGAAAAGGTGGGATCATTCACCTCGGGAGATAGCCGAAGAGCTCCGAGCCCGGCACGCCAGGAAACTTGAGGATACTACTATCCCCCTTGAGGTTGTGAACAGATCGCCTTCGTAAAAGAGGCACCAGCTATCGCGGGCCGAATATGATCTCCCCGAAGGCGGAACTCCTTGAAGCTGGGAACCCCCGAACTGAGGGCATGTTTCCCGAAGAGGCACCATCCGTACCAGAGGATGACCTCACCCAGGGACCTCGGGAGTACGGCAGGAGCATTTAAGGAAGCCTCTGACATGTCGCCCACAGACATCACAAGTCACCTCAAACGGCGCCCTGACACGCCGACGCCATCAAAGTCACGTCATGGCCTGTCTCGGCTCAAGGCTCAAGGGGCCTGCCACCGGCTACTTGCCCCCTACGCCCAGAAATTCAGGAACATCTGACCGTACACTTGTCAAGATCTAAACGGGCTAGGCACTCCTATAAATACCAGGAAACAAAATCTGGCTGGGGGGCTGGCAAATATCCTGACTCCTCACTCTGAGAAAATATTACCAGGCGAGTTCACTGGACCCCTCAGTGCTATTTCCTCTGCCTTCTCCCAGCATCACTGACTTGGGCGTTGGAGGCTCCTCCCCGGAAAAACACCCCGGGGACCTCCTAACCCATTTTTTCTGAGCATCCCAGGTACTCTCCCTTGGGAAAATCGGCCACCAGGCGTCCTTCCTCTCCGAGAGTCCCTCCATCAGTCACCCTGACTACCAACAATGAAGCCCCCGGGCATCATTTGGCGCCGTCTGTGGGAAACCGCTCTGAGATTGCCGTCGTTGAAACTCAGCGTTCTAAGGACAAGGGACTCCCGAGGTCTCCGTCCGTGCCTGAGACACAACCGGCTGCTGAGCAAACACTCCCAAGGACTTCTACGTCCGAGGAAGACCGCCCTCTAGTAATCACTATGACCTTTATGAGGCAGTTTCAGCGTTCGGTCATGGCCGAAATGACACAGCAGATCGACCGAAGATGGTCACAGCAGACACAGGCCCAAAGACCTCCCTCACCTACACGCCCTCGGGAGAAAAGTCCGAGGTCGACTCATCGCAGTTCGGGAAGCGGAGATCCGCGCGAAGAGTCATCTATGGAGAATATACCCCTTGGGAAACGGCCTATAGGACAAACTGGGTCCAAGCGATAGAAAGTCTCATAGTGAACGTGTTAGGCACCTCCTATGTGCTTGGCTTACGCGAAGGAGAACCAAGGAAAAATGAGAGAAAACAGAAAGGGAAGTAAGAGAAGCTCTGGAGACTGGTATAGTGACTTATGTGCAAAACTGGAGACTTTCAGGACTTAATTGCACATAGAAAATGTACTATGGGAAAGCTGGCAGAAAACAGAGAAAGGGGACCAAAATGTACACTTAGATGAGTGGTACAATTAAAACTATCAACTTCAAGTTGATCATTTCGGCCATGCTAGTTTCATGGGTGACTAGTGCAAGACTAGCCTAAATTTGGGAGACAACAATGATTACTAGTCAAAATCTTGTCTACCACTAGTGTACTATTCACTAGTTACTAGTTAAACTAACTAGTTTTATTTTAGTTACATGGCCGGTTATGCATGGGTGCTTATGACACCTTGGTACTTGTGTTGTTTATTTGCTTGGCACTTTGAGCCATGTGTGGACTTAAGTGCCCATTTAGACACAAGTTTGAGTGGCGGCCTTGTGCATAAGTGGACTTAAGGGCTATATTGCGCCATACAAAGAAATGGAAATGGAAGTTGGCATTTTAGCTAACTAAAGCAAATGACTTTCGGCCGAAACTAGCCTAAGTCCATTTGCTTCATTTCGGTCTTCCTTGTCCTTGCTAAACCGAGAGCGTTTTGAGAGCTCCTTCACAATCTTGCCTTAATATCCAAAGTTCTTGAAGTACTTGGCAAATTCAAGCTTGGAGAAGTGGATTCGGCTTGTGCTTGCTTGGATTCAAGCTTTGTTTATGAAGAAATGGTGAAGGGCCGAGCCATTTGAGCTAGGGTTCTTGAGGTAACCTCGAAATTTCCTTGAATCCATGGTATTTCTTTCCATGAGCAAGGAATTTTGAATGCTCATATGTTGCTAAGCTTGGAAAATAGAGCAATTGAAATATTATGTGGAAAACCTAGCTATGGCCGAATGTGATGAACATGTGTTCTTGGTGTTCTTCTTGGAGTTCATGGAAATTAATCCATGTGTGACGCTTGTTGATGATTATTTAACCTTGTGATAGGTTGTTTGGGTGAAGAACACCAAGATTGTGCAAGTTAGTACTTTGGCCGAAAGTGCATTTTGAGGTAACCCATGTTCAATCTTTGTTTACATGGCATTAATGCCATGAACCATGCTTATTGATGCATTGGTATATATGTGTTGGATTGGATTGAATGAAGAACATGTGTATGTGAAATGGGTACTATGGCCGAAAGAGTGGAAATGGTGTTTACATGTATTTTGCTTAGTTACATGGTAATTGTGCCATGAGTAAGCTTATTGGTTGTTTGGCTACTCATTTGGTGTAATGGAATGTTGAGTAGTACAATGAGATGAAAATGTGTGCTTTGGCCGAAAGCTTGAATTAGAGTGAAATGGTACATTTCACTTGGTTACTTGGCATCAATGCCATGGTTGATGTTTATTGGTGATTATAATAGCTTATGGTATGTGAGATTAATGGGCAACTCATGTTTAGGTATTTTAGGCCATATGGCCGAGAGCTTCAAAGTGTTGTATGGTAGTGTCCTTCATTGAAAGGATGGTATTTGATCCATGGAATATGTTGTTAATGGTTATGCCTTGTTATGTTAGGCATAGTGGTTGAAGGGCACTTGGACACTTGAAGTTTTGTTGGAGACCGAGAGCTTGAGGTAGGGTTCACTGCACTTGAGTTCGCTTGGTAATATATGCCATGGTTCAAGTGTTAGGGTGGCTAAGTGATGGTTAAAATTTTCCATGTGATCTTAGTTGCTTGATGGGCTTATTGGTTATATTTAATTGCAATGTTGATTAGCTAATTGACTATGGTACATGTACTAAAAATGCAAGTGAATGTGGCCTATTTGCTTGGCATTTTGGGAGCTCCAAATGGAACGTTATTGGTAAGATTATGTGCAAGGATTGCACACGAGTACATGTATGGCTTATATGGCCGAGAGCAACAATGTGAAGTGTGTGTGAGTACTTGTGTGCCTTGGTGATTTCTTGTGCATGTTAACCCCCACTATTGTTATTGTATATGGATACACCTGCTTTTCTTGTCTTTGTGTTTGTTTTGCAGGTGAGCTATCTAATTGGAGGTTAAGCCTTGAGTGTTCAGTCGGCTTAACTAAATAAACTCTTTAAGAGTTGGGTATAATGAAGTGAATCCTACTGAGTTAAACTCACTGCCCATTCTCCATTTTTTTCAGGCAAGGATATTCAGCCTAAGTAGTGCTAAGCTGCCTTGTGTGTGCACTTAGTGTTTATTTGCTTTGTTGCTAAGGTATGTGCCAATGTGTGCTTGGCTTGACACTTTAGAAAAGCCTTATTGTGAGTTGGCCGAGACTTATGGTTTAAGCTTGCAGGCTGTAGAGTGGGAACTGTCTAGGGGAGCATGGATACCTGGACTTTAGCTCTGGTTTTGCTTTTCACCTTTATGACCATGAACATGGCCATGGGCTTGGTGTTGCAGTGTGTGCTTTTGTGTGGGATCCTTAAGGTGATGTTTGAGCATTAGGAGTTTGGACTCGGTCTGTATATAACTTGGCATGAACAGCTTATGGGTGCTTGGCATTATTAGCCATGTTATTTGCTAGGTAGACTACACTTTTGGTTGTGTATATTTGTAGTCTCGGATACCTAGATGGTGTTATTTTGAGAACCTTGTATGCCAAGTTATGTATGAGAGTATGGATGGTTATGTGTATGGATATGTGTTATGAGTGTTATGGGCCAAGGTTTGGCACTTTTATATGATATGGATCGCATGATCTTGCAAGTTGTATGGTGCCCCATTGTATGTATGTTTGATGGCCGAGAGCTACATGCATTGTTCCTTGTGGTTTTCCAAACTTAAACCAACATTGTGGGCTTCTTGGTTGCCATATAGGTAGCACACTTGATTGCACACCAAGTATGCACTGGAAGTTGCATTATTTGTTGCCTTGCTTGTCATGCAAGAAAGTGGTTTGGGCCTTACATACGCTGCAAGTAATTACTAGTTTGGTTTGAAAGCCACCTAGGCCACCTCCCAGGCCCATTACTTTAAGAAAATAAGACTTAAAGTTAGTCCATGTGGTATGGCCGAGGGCCGGTTACCCAGTTTTTAGTTTGGGCTTGTGAGTCAGGTTGGGGACTTACAGGCCAGGGCCTGTGTGAGGTGTGACAGAAGGAGTTCGTCGCCTGAGGCGAGGTCCCTGTCCCCTCAGCGCCAAACTCGCTCCCCGAAGAGGCGCCGACGATCTCCCTTCCCAGAGGAAGAGCCTAATGCCATAGTTCTCATGGAAAGAATACTAGCGCGGCTAGACAGGGTGGAAAAGCAGGTAGCTCGCAAACCCGTCTTGGACAGGCTCACGGGAGCCTTCTGCGAAGATGGGTCCCCGTTCACCCGGACCGTGGCCGAGGCAACCATGCCAAGTGACTTCAAGGTACCCCGGCTGGAGATTTATGATGGCCGCACTGATCCCCAGGCCCATCTGACCAAGTACAGATGCAGCATGATAATGCATGGTGCTGATGACGCTACCATGTGTAAATGCTTCGAGGTCACCCTCACGGGACCAGCAACTGTGTGGTACAACTCATTACCCCCAGGAGCCATCACTGAGTTCCAGGAGTTGTCTACGGCCTTCGCGCAACAATTTATTGGAAGCCGGCCAACGGCGAAGATGCCTGTTCAAATGTTCGACATAGAGCAGAGAAACGTAGATACCATCCGAGACTACGTCGAAAGATTCAACAGGGAAGCTCTAAGTGTCCCGGACTTCCAGCTCGAAATACGCATCCTCGCCATGACACGGGGCCTTCGGCGATACTCACAGTTGTTTTATGAGTTCTCAAAGGACCACCGGACACCCTCAGAGAATTTTACGGAAGGGCCGAACAGCACATGACTACCGAGGAGCTGAGAATGGCTGGGCCGAAGTCCGGTCACAGCCACGTCGAAGGGTCGAATCAGCAACCCCGGCATCCAACCGAACAGGTAAGCCGACCTCGGAGGATGCGGGGAAGCAAACTTCAAAGCTTCACACCTCTGAGCACTGCACGGACAAACATCCTTATGGCACTGGAAAGGCAGGGGACGCAGATTCGGCGGCCAAGGGCATGACCGCTGATAACAAGAAAAACGTCAAGAAGTTCTGCCAGTTTCATCGCGACCACGGCCACGACACCGAAGACTACTTCCAACAGAAGAAGTATATTGAGTCGCTGATAAAACTCGGCCAACTTCGGAAATATCTGCGGATGCCTTCCCCAAAAGGAAGAAAAGATGAGGAAGAAAGGGCCGAAGACGAGGACTACGACTCCGATAGACGGAGAAACAAAAGTCTGAAAAAGCGCCCTCCTCCTCCTGCAGGGGTGGTACAAACCATCACCACGGGGCTCCCATCCTCGGAAAGAAAACGGAAGGCCAGAGAGATAGCGGTCATGGAATATCAGAGTCCAGCAAAGAAACTGGCTCGCAAGGATGGAGCCACTGTCATCTTCCCCCATGACGATCCGCTGCTAATCATGGCAAGGATAGGGAACTGGGACGTCAAAAGAGTGTTGCTTGATGATGGATCAAATACTGACGTCCTATTCTCGCATTTACTGCCGAATTTGGACATCTTCAGCAGCGAGCTCAAGCCTATCACCTCGCCCACCTTCGGCGTTGGACCGTCCGAACTACCGGTCCTCGGATGGATTGATCTCCCCCTGATGATGAAAGGAACTTCGGTCGACGAAACAGTTGAGTTGTACGCCTCCACAATGGCGAGATTTATCGTCATGGATGTTGCCTCTTCGTACAACGCCATCCTTGGAAGACAGACACAGGGAAACCTGCACATTCGCCCTGATGTGAAGTACTTGACTACCACATTCGCCACCAAGGATGGGGATGCAGAGGTCTTCATAGATCAAGCCGAGGTAAGGAAGGTGTTTGTAAAGGCACGAAAAGCTCCGCCAAATAACCTCGCACAAACAATAGAGGCAAAGGCACTAGAGAAGGGCAAAGAAGGAGAACCCCCAAGAGCAAAAACAGAAACAGTGGAACTTGTCCGAGGACAATCTACCCGAATAGGGAAGAGCTTGCCCGAAGGTGACAAGAAAAACCTTGTATCTTTTCTACTGGGAAATAAAGATCTCTTTGCCTACTCGCCGAAAGACATGCCAGGTGTGCACCCTGGCATAATAGAGCATAGCCTCAAAGTAAGCCCGGAAGCAAAGCCTGTCCGGCAAAAGAAGCGAAGCATCTCAGCCCATAAGAGCAACTTTGTGAAAACCGAAATCCAGCGCCTGTTAGACGCTGAAGTCATCAGGGAGGTCAAATACCCCGAATGGTTAAGCAATGTGGTAATTGCCACAAAAGAAGGCAGCAGCAAACTCCGGATGTGCATCGACTTCAGAAACTTGAACGATGCTTGCCCGAAAGACTCATACCCTCTTCTGCCAATAGACCAACTAGTAGACTCAACTGTCGAATACGGGCTCCTAAGTTTCCTAGACGCCTTCAGCGGCTACCATCAAATAAGGATGGACCCCGAAGATGAAGAAAGAACCGCCTTCATCACCGAGGGAGGAACGTACTGCTACGTCAGGATGCCCTTCGGGCTTAAAAATGCAGGAGCCACCTACCAAAGGTTGATGAACAAAGTCTTTAAGGACCAGATGGGGACAAACATGGAGGTGTATGTGGACGATATGATAGTCAAAAGCAAGCTCCCTCGCAACCACATTGCAGATCTAGAGGAAACCTTCCAAAAGCTCAGAGCCTTCGGGATTCATCTCAATCCAGAGAAGTGCATGTTCGGGGTGACCTCCGGAAAGTTCCTTGGGTACATGGTATCCGAAAGAGGCATCGATGCTAACCCCAAAAAAATTAAAGCTCTGCTCGAGTTCTGAACTCCTGCCACAGTAAAAGATGTGCAGAGACTCACCGGAAGAATAACCTCCCTTAGCAGGTTCATTTCCAGGTACGGAGTTAGGTGTCGGCCTTTCTTCAAAGTCCTCACTAAGGCAGCAAAAAAGGAAGGCAACCTCGGAAGGGATGATTACCCTTGGGATCAAGACTGCCAAAAGGCCTGGGAAGAACTCAAAATCTACTTGGCCAGCCTCCCGACTCTACGACAGCCTCGCGAGGGAGAGCCCCTCATATTATACCTCGCCGTCACGGAAAAAGCTGTGAGCTCGGTCCTCGTGAAAGAAGAAGGCCAAAACAATGGCCGGTCTACTATGTAAGTAAATCCCTGCATGGCACTGAAGTCAGGTACCCTCTGCTGCAAAAAGCTATATACGCCTTGGTGCTTGCAGGGAGAAGGCTGCGACCATACTTTCAGGCTCACCCCATCATCGTCCGAAGTAGCCTGCCACTACGGGACGTTATGAGGAAAGTGGATCATTCGGGAAGGCTCTCCAAGTGGTGTATAGAGCTTGGCGAACACGATATCACTTATGAACCTCGGAAGGCCATAAAAGCTCAAGCACTGGCAGAATTCATTGCCGAAATACCCACCACTGAGGACAGTCATCCTGTCTTGAACGAAGGTGAGCCAGAATGGACCTTACATGTTGACGGAGCCTCGGGGTCCGAGCACCAGGGAGCTGGGGTAATTATCAGAGGCCCCGAAGGCCTAGAGGTAATGAAGGCTATCAAGTTTAGCTTCAACGCACTAACAATATGGCTGAGTATGAGGCCCTCATAGCGGGATTACAACTGGCCAGAAAAATTGGCGTGAGAAACTTAAAGGCTTACAGCGATTCCCAGCTAGTAGTTCGACAGACGGCAGGAGACTATGGGGCGAAGGACCCAACCTTGGCAAAATACGACGAGCTGGTAGCAAAACTCATTCAAAAGTTTGACGCCGTACGGATCGGAAATGTACCTCGGTGGAAAAACATCGAGGTAGACTGCTTGGCAAAGTCAAAGACCTACACCGAGGTGCTAGACCACCCGAGCATCTCAGTACTGAGCATATCAACCTCGGGAAAAGGCTGGAGGGATCCAATAAAAAGGTACCTCGCGGAAAATGTGCTCCCCGAAGACCCCGGTGACGTTGCAAAACTGCAAAGGCGCTCCGGCCGTTTCTTCCTAATCGGTGAAGAACTATACCGACAGGGATACGCGAATCCGCTGCAAAGATGTGTGAACGAAGAGGATACTGAAATGATCCTTGAAGAAGTCCACGAAGGCATGTGTGGTTCACACATTGGAACCGATGCCCTGGCGGCAGTGATACTGCGCCAGGGATACTTCTAGCCTACCCTGAGAAAGGACGCAAGGCAGTTCGTCCGGAAATGCGGGAGTTGCCAGAGACACGCGAACATCCAGAGGGCACCCTCGGAAATGGTAACTTCGGCTGACTATCCCTGGCCCTTCGCAGTCTGGGGTATAGACCTTATTGGGCCACTCCCCGCAGCACCCGGAGGCGTGAAATTCAGCGTGGTAGTAGTAGACTATTTCTCCAAATGGGTCGAGGCAGAACCGCTAGCAACTATCTCGGCGAAAGAAATGCAGAAGTTTGTGTGGAAGAACATCATATGCAGATTCGGCATACCGGGGGTACTAGTGGCTGATAATGGATCCCAATTCGTAGACAAAGGATTCCAGGAATTTATCAGCAACCTCGGAATAAAAATGCACTCCGCCCCAGTAGCTCACCCCCAAAGCAACGGGCAGGTGGAAGTATCTAACAAGACCATAAAAGATGGCCTGAAAAAGAGACTGGGGGAAGCAAAAGGGAAATGGCCAGGAGAACTCCAAAGCGTATTATGGAGTTACCGAACGACGCCCCGAGGAGCCACAGGGGAGACTCCCTTCTCACTCGTCTTCGGAACAGAGGCCATCATCCCTATCGAGATAGTTAAACCATCAGTACAGGTGCAAGTATTTGATGAAAGTGGAAATGACCTCAGCCTAAGAACGAAGCTCGACCACGTCGGCGAACACAGAGAAATAGCTGAGCTGAGAAGAAAAGCTTTCCAGCAAAGAGTGGCAGTGGCTATAAATTTACGAGCCAGGCCAAAAGAAATCAAGAAAGGGGACCTCGTTCTCCGAAAGGCTGACTTTGCACCCCGAAAGCCATCTCACGGGGTATTTCGTGTGAACTGGGAAGGACCTTATCCGGTTCTTGCCGAAGTACAGAAAGGCATGTACAAACTTGGCGACACAGAAGGTGTAGAATTGAAAAACACTTGGCACTCAGATGCCCTGAATAAATTCTACGCTTAAGATGGAGCGGAAGGATTGTGTTGTGCAAAAAATATCCTAAGTACAGAATGTCCTTGAGAAAAAACTCTTAAAGTGTTCAAAATGGTGCAAGATAGAATTCCGCAAAGGTGTTCGCCATGAAAAATCGCAGATGTGATTTTCCGAAGTCCCTTGAGCCATCATGCTCGGGAAAATGGAAAACAAAAATCTTGCGAAAGTACTCGCCGCAAAAAGCGCAGATGTGATTTTCCGAAGTCCCTTGAGCCATCATGCTCGGGAAAATGGAAAACAAAAATCTTGCGAAAGTACTCGCCGCAAAAAGCGCATATGTGATTTTTTGAAGTCCCTTGAGCCATCATGCTCGGGAAAATGGGAAACAAAAATCTTGCAAAAGTACTCGTCGCAAAAAGCGGAGAATAAACTTTGGTGATTGCAGGTTTCCCGAAGTCTCTTGAGCGAACTTGTTCGGGACAATGGAAATGCAAAATCTTGCAAAAAGACTTAGCCAAAAAATATATTCATTGAGAATGATCAGGCTTACAAAGAAGAAGTGCCCGAAGAAGGAGCACAAAAATGAAGAGGAAAAAAGGAAAAGGCCCCTAAAACAACCTAATGGTTCTCGGCGTCCCGGGAGCCACCAGCCTCTGTGCCCTTTTCCACCACCTTCGGCGTCGGAATTGTGGCAGGCAGGTTCAGGTGCTCGATTTTTGACCAGGACCACCGAGGCCTTTCGGGAATGTTCAGAGCTTCCAAAAAAAAGAGGTCCAGACCTGGGAACCTCTCAAGGACTTGGTGCCGAGCAAGGCAGAATCCGTCCTGGAAGGCGACCTTGGTCATTTGGTCGGATTTGTCCTTCTCAACCTCAAGGTCCTCGAGCTCGTCCTTCAAGTCTGCAACCTCCTTCTTCAGCTCCTTCACCCTCTTCTTCGCATCAGGCTCCTTCTTCAAAGACTGGACCTCGGCTTCAAGGGCCTTTTTCTCAGTCACCAACGACCGTATAAGATTGTCAGAATCTGACTTATCCTTGAGAAGGTCTTGGTTGGCAGCGAGCATCCCCGCCACTTGATCGCGGAGGTCAGCAATCTTCAGGGAGGAGTCCTTCTCAAAGTCTTCCTTTTCCTTCCGGAACTCCTCCCGAAGGGCAGCAACTTCTTCCTTCGCAGCATCTGCCAGCTGCTGGCTCTTGGCGGTCAATTCCAAGCACGTGACTTTCGACTTTTCTAAGGCCTCTAAGGCCGAAGCTCAAAACGCCGTCTGCCTGGCCACCCGAACTCGGAGAAAGCCGGCGTACCCCATCAGCTGCGAAAAGATGAACGCAAGGTCAGAAAGAGCCAAGCACTTAGGAAAAATTGAAGGGAAAAAGGTGTGAAGACAATACCTGAGCAGCATGCTCGGTGACTTTCGCGGCGAGGGTGTCATCGCCAGGATGGGTCGCCGCAATAGCCTTGAAGGAGGCCTCTGTAAGCACCCCCTTCGAAATCTGTTTCGCCATTTCGGGACAGTCTTCGGAGTGCAAATTCATGTTCTCCGTGAATGTCCAGAAAGGCTCTTTTGGTATCTTCCCTTGCGGGACTTTGGCGTCGCGAAGGGCCCGCGCCTTCGTTTGTTCGGCCGCCCAGTTCGGGGTAAGCAACTCCCCTGCATGGCAAAAACGAGAAGCAGGTCAAAGACAAAGGAAAATTCAGAAAAACAAAAGAGCTATACTTATTCTGAAAACAACAAACCTGGCGGCACTTCGACCACGACGTCCTCGGAGTCCTGAGACCCCTCGATCGAAATCCCCTTGCCTTTCTTCTTGTGCCGCTCCTTGGCAGAAGGAGCCTCTACCACGGTCTCCAGAAGGGCCTGTGGCACGGAAGGGCTCGCGGGAGGGACGTCGGCGGAAGGAACCTCGGCAGCAGCGGGGACCTCGGCAGAAGCCTCAGTCCGCGGAATCTCGGCTGCCCCAGGCTCCTCGGCAGCCTCCTCGGAAATTGGTGGGTTTCGGGAGCCAAACAGCGCAGCGGAATTTAACCGAAACCCTCCAGGATCCAAGTGAAACGGGGTAAACCGGGTGTTCGAAAATTTCATACCTAATTTTCGGTTGAGATCTCTCACTCAACTGTAGAGTCGAATCATAAAACCTGAACAGTTAACGTGTTCAGGCTCTCTATGGTATCCACACGAGCCTCTCGGGATCACCACGCTTCCACCACGTCCCGGCAGATGCGTTTCTCTTGCGCTCGCAGTGCTAGCTTGCGTCCTCCAAGGAATTGCAAGAGAAGAGTGCGGCTGTCCTTTTGGGAGGCTAGGGCACGGAGACCTGCGAATTTCTTACTTAAAAGTTGTATTTATAGTGAGACTCAACTTCCAGGCCTAATGGGTTTCAAAGCCCTAATCCAATTAGGATTTAATTTTGGGCTTAATAATGGCTCAACTCCTTGGCCCATTATTAATACGAAATTAAAGTGAAACCATAACCTAAATAATTAGCCCATGCACTCTAATGATCCAAATAGCTCTATGTGTGCGACCCAATAGGCTCTTGCCATGTTGGCAATGATCATAAATCACATTTATGATCATAAGCAATGAGCGGTGTCTAGCAACACATCATTGCTACCCAAGTGACAAGATTGTCGGTGAATCGACTAAACCTTTATGATCATCACAGATATATGCCATTGTCCCTTTGTCCAAGATATCAAGACTAAGCACAAGACATGGAATGTGTGACTCTCGTATAGCCCAATCTTTGGTTTCTTGATTACCGAGTAGACCAACTTAAACTGACGACGTTGATATCATATATCAACTCATCGGAGCATGGCCATGCATTTTCTAATTCTCACTCTATCAAGGGGCCCAAAGATATCACTCCCGTTACATAGGAGGGACAAATCCCATCTTGATCATACAAATCCCTCCGCATGATATGTGACATACCCAATGACCTCCTTCAAGTTCACTCAGTTACGAGCAACAAAGGAAAGTATCAAAGTATGTGACTCACATGTAGGGAACCTTGCTGATCTTAGGTCGAAGGACTACATATACCATGATCACTATGAGAATCACTTATGACACTCATATAACGATCCATGAAGTGTTCTCATGGTGGGTCGGTCCAGTACACAAGTTCTCCAACTTGTACCCATATGTAGACTACATATCTCATATTAGTCTCCACATATGCTAGTCATTATGTATTATTGCAACCCGCTCCACAATAATACTAGACAAGGGACGTTTAAGAATATCATTATTCTAGGGTTTAGAATTATGTTTATTACGTTACGCAGAAACAAAACAACAAACAAAATTGCTGGATTAATGCCTCAATAAAATATCATGACTCAATCTGCAAAAATACAATCATCTCATGATTGGCTTTTTGGGCACAACACTAACAGAAATTTCCTCCAGAGGAACCTGGGCAGTTTTCTTTGCCCGTTTTTACGAAGGCCCAGCGCCAGTAGACTTCCGCCTTCGGGAAGCCGCCTTCTTTGTCTGATCTCCCTTCTCCACCTGGCCGGAGAAAAGGGACTTGTAAAACGCAGCAGTCCTGTCCCCCATCTCTGAAAAAGAAGAAAGACATCAGCGTAAGTCCGAGGGAAAAACAATAAGGGAGTAGAAGATAACTCACTTTCGACAAACGTTTCGAAAGAAATTTCCTCCCGAAGGAGCTGCACCAACCAGGAATCCTTCCCCGCAATGGCAGGAGCTGGCATCTCGAGGTCAGTCTCGTGCTCCTTAACCACCTTTAACTCCCGGAGGACCTCTTCGGTCATCAACCTCCAGTTGATACGGAAGGGGTACAGAGAGCGCGGAGCGACCTCGGGAGCCCAGTCAGAGACGGCGCGGATGCGACCGTCGAAGTCCGCAAAAGTGGAAGCCAACTCTGGAGTCAGCAACAACCCTGGATCAACGACGTCCACATCTAGCTTTCCCTGAGCCCATTTGGTTAGAACATACGACCAGGCCTCCTCCATCTTCAGGAAGAAGAATTTCTGTTGCCACCCCCGCCAGCTGTCCTTGGTGGTGAAGATTTTGCTCCCGGATCCCCGAGGTAGCATAAAGTAGAAACCACCCTTTGGGACCACAAAGAGCTCGTAGTACTGCATGAAGATTATAAAATGGGGTTTTATCCCGAAGACGCCACACATACAGAGGAAGGCGTTAAAATAGCAGTACGAGTTCGGGGGAAGCTGATTCACAGCAATGCCATGAAATTGGCAGAACTCGCAAACCATCTTCGGGGTTGGATACCGAAGTCCGGCCTTCAGCTGGGCTCGGAAAATGGTAACCTCGGTACTACGGTTTGAAAAAGCATAGTGGTCAGGTCGTGGCAGCCGAGTAATGGCGTAAGAAGGAAGAAATAACTTCTTCTTCCACCTCTCTAATTTTTTAGGGGTAGTGCAACAAGGATGGGATAAAAGAGGCTGCCAGCTCTCAGGGATAGGCATTTTGGACAGAAAACTGAGTTCGGAAAAGGCAAGAAAATAGTTTTCGAAAAAAACTCGAAAGAACAGTGGGATCAAAATACTCTGGAAAACAAAAACCCACCAAAAGATTTGCCAAAATCTGAGGTCACCGTCATGAAAGGTTGCCGGAAAAAAGCTCTGTTAAGACAGCTCCGCCGCAGAAAACAAGGGAACGCCCAAAAACAGAGGAAAGCGGAAAAAGGAGCAGTAGCAAAAGCAAAAGGGACTTATGATGGAATGGCCTATTTATAGGCCGAGGGTGGGTAACCAAAACGTCATCATAAGTGCCCTTTGAAGGCGAACCGTTGCCATAACTGCTCTCTGCGCCTGAAAAGACGCGCTTTCTGCAACCGATGCGACTCTCCTCCAATGATAGTGCGCCACGTGTCAACCATCGCGCCAAAATAAGAGGCACATCTTCTGTCATCCCTAAAAAATTGGGACGCGTCGCTCAGACTGACGCGCTTGGCCATCAAACGCGACGCTGCACAGACCTGCAAAAGCAAAGAAGTAGGTTGCCTCAAAGACACCAAAAGATGGGCTATGGCCGAACAGCCCGTACCTTCGGGCAAGAGGTGTATCTTCGGCACAGGCTTTGCCCCGGAGACATCAAAAACTAGGCCGAGGCCGAGCAACCCACACCTTTGGGCAAGAGGTGTACCTTCGACACAGGTGTTACTCTCTATAGACTCCCACAGAACAACCTTGGAAAGAGATGCAAAACCGAAGTCTTCACTTCAGCTTTCCAAAAGGGGGGCATGTGATAGCCAAAGGCTATCGCTTTTATCTAGCTGAACTCCCTGCCACCAGAATGGCCAGAAGAAACTGGCGCTACCCAAGAAAAGGTGGGATCATTCACCTTGGGAGATAGCCGAAGAGCTCCAAGCCCGGCATGCCAGGAAACTTGAGGATACTACTATCTGATAGCCAAACGCTATCGCCTCTATCTGGCCGAACTTCCTGCCACAATGACGGCCAGAAGAAGCTTGCGCTACCCGAGAAAAGGTGCGATCAGGCACCTCGGGAGATAGCCGAAGAGCTCCGAGCCCGGCACGCCAGGAAACCCCGAGGACACTACTCGCCCCCCAAGGTTGTGAACATATCGCCTTCGGAAAAGCGGCACCCGAAATAGCGAGCCGAACATGATATCCCCGAAGGCGGAACTCCCTAAAACTGGGAACCCCCGAACTGAGGGCTTGTTTCCCGAAGAGGCTCTGTCCGAACTAGAGGACGACCTCACCCAGGGACCTCGGGAGTACGACAGGAGCATTTATGGAAGCATTTAAGGAAGCCTCTGACACGTCCTTTCACAGACGTCATAAAGTCACCTGAATAGGCGCTCTGACATACGGACGCCATCAGAATCACATCATGGCCCATCTCAGCACGTGGCTCAGGACAACCTGCTACCAGTTATCTGTCTCCTACGCCCAGAAACTCAGGGAACATCCGACCGAACACGTGTCGTGATCTAAACGGGCTAGGCGCTCCTATAAATACCAGGAATTAATACTTGGCAGGAGGCTGGTGGGTTGACCAAACACTGCTCCCATACTCTGAGAAAACTACCAGGCGAGACTCTTCAGCCCTTTGTGCTATTTCCTCTGCCTTTTCTCAGCCACCACTGACTTGGGCGTCGGAGGCTCCCCTCCCTGAAAAACACTCCGGGGGCCTCGTAACCCTTTGTGTCTGAGCTTTCAGGCACTCTCCTTCGGGCTATCCATTCCACCAGGCGTTCTTCCTCCCATAAGTCTCTCCACCAGTCACCATGACTATAAACGATGAGGCCCCTGGCCATCATTTGGCGCCGTCTGTGGGAACCCGCTCTGAGATTGCCGACGTTGAGACTCGGCGTTCTAAGGACAAGAGGCTCCCGAAGTCCCCGTCCGCGCCTGAGATAGAACCGGCTGCTGAGCAAACACTCCCAGGGACTTCTGCGCCTAAGGAAGACCGCCCTGTGGTAATCACCATGAGCTTCTTGAGGGACTTTCAGCGTTCGGTCGCGTCTGAAATGACCTAGCAGATCGACCGAAGGTGGCCACAGCAAGCACAGGCCCAGAGACACCCCTCACCGACACGCCCTCGGGAGAAAAGCTCCAAGTCTACACATCGCAGTTCGGGGAGTGGAGACCCTCGCGAAGAATCATCCACAGAAAATATAGCCCTCGGGAAACGGCCTGTGGGACGAACCGGGTCCAAGCGACCGAGAGTCTCACAGCGAAGCAGTTCGTCGCCTGAGGTGAGGTCCTTGTCCCCTCAGCGCCGAACTCACCCCCCGAAAAGGCGCCGGCGATCTCCATTCCCTGAAGAAGGCCCTAGCGCCACAGTGCTGATGGAGAGGATACTAGCACGGCTGGACAGAGTGGAGAAACAAGTGGCCAGAAAACCCGTTTGGGCCAGACTCTCGGGAACGTGCTGCGAAGATGACTCGCCATTTATTCAGGCCGTTGTTGAGGCAGCCATGCCAGGTGACTTCAGAGTACCTCGGTTGGAGATTTATGATGGCCGTACTGATCCACAGGCCCATTTGACGAAGTACAGACGCAGCATGATAATACACGGTGCTGACGATGCTACCATGTGCAAGTGCTTCGTAGTCACCCTCACAGGGCCAGCAACTGCGTGGTATAATTCATTGCCTTCAGGGACCATCACTGAGTTCCAGGAGTTGTCCACGGCCTTCACACAGCAATTCATTGGGAGCAGACCTACGGCGAAGATGCCTGTGCAGATGTTCGACATAGAGCAGAGGAATGAAGAAACCATCCGAGATTATGTCGAAAGATTCAACAGGGTAGCTCTGAGCGTCCCAGACTTCAGGCCCGAAATCCGCATTCTTGCCATGACACGAGGCCTTCGGTGAGACTCACAGCTGTTCTACGAGTTCTCAAAGGACCCCCTGGAGACCCTCGGAGAATTTTACCGAAGAGCAGAACAGCACATGACCGCCGAAGAACTAAGAATGGCTGGGCCGAAGTCTGATCACCACCGCCCCGAAGAGTCCAGTCAACAAGCTCGGCATCCTACCGAACACGCAGGACGACGTCAGAGGATGCGAGGAAGGAAACCTCAAAGTTTCACACCATTGAGCACTTCACGGACCAACATTCTCATGGCGCTGGAAAGGGAAGGGACGCAGATTCGGTGACCAAGGGCCATGACCGCCGATAATAAGAAGAATGCAATGAAGTTCTGCCAGTTTCATCGCGACCATGGTCATGACACCGAAGACTGTTTCCAGCTGAAGAAGTACATAGAGTCGCTGATAAAACTGGGCCAACTTCGGAAATACCTGAGGATGCCATCCCCGAAAGACAGAAAAATGGAGGAAGAAAGGGCCGAAGATGAGGACTATGACTCCGACAGGCGGAGAAATAGAAGTCCAAAAAGGCGCCCTCCACCTCCAGCAGGGGTTATCTAAACCATCACCATGGGGCTCCCATCCTCGGAAAGAAAGCGGAAAGCCAGAGAAATTGCAATCATGGAGTATCAAAGTCCATCAAAGAAGCTGGCTCGCAAAGATGGCTCCACCGTCGTCTTCCCCCACGGCGATCCGCTACTGATTATGGCGAGAGTAGGGAACTGGTACGTCAAAAGAGTGTTGCTTGATGATGGCTCAAATGCTGATCTCCTATTCTCGCACCCGCTGCCGAGCTTGGGCATCTCCGGCAGCAAACTGAAGCCTGTCACCTCGCCCACTTTTGGCTTGGACCACCCGAACTCCCCGTCCTCGGATGTATCGACCTCCCGCTGATGATGAAAGGGGCTTCGGTGAACGGAGCAGCTGAGTTGAACACCTCCACAATGGCGAGATTCATCGTCATGAACGTCCCATCCTCATACAAAGCCATCCTTGGAAGGCAGACAATGGAGAATCTGCATATTCACCCTAATGTGAAGTACTTGACTGTCACATTCACCACCAAGGATGGAGATGCAGAGGTATTCATAGACCAAGCCGAGGCAAGCAACTTCGCGCAAACGATGGAGGCAAGGGCACCAAAAAAAGGTGAAGAAGAAGATCTTGCCAAAACAGAAACGGAAGCAATAGAGCTTGTCCCAGGTCAATCTACCCGAATAGGGAAGAGCTTGGCCGAAGGTGACAAGGAAAAACTTGTATCCTTTCTGCTGGAAAATAAAGATCTGTTTGCCTACTCGTCAAAAGATATTGATAGCCAAAGGCCATTGCCTCAATCTGGCCGAACACCCTGCCACAACAATGGCCAGAAGAACTGGCGCTTCCCGGGAACAGGTGGAATCATGCACCTCGGGAGATAGCCGGAGAGCTCCGAGCCTCGGCACGCCAGTAAAACTTGAGGACTCTATTCGCCCCCCAAGGTTGTGAACAGCGCGCCTTCGGAAAAGTGGCACCAGACATTGCTGCCCGAACATGATATCCCCGAAGGCGGAACCCCCTGGAACTGGGAACCCCCGAACTGAGGGTATGCTTCCCGAAGAGGCTCTGTCCGAACTAGAGGACGACCTCGCCCAGGGACCTCGGGAGTATGGCAAGCGCATTTAAGGAAGCATTTAAGGAAGCCTCTGACACGTCCCACCACAGACGTAAAAAGTCACCCTGACGCACAGACGCCATCAGAATCACATCATGGCCCGTCTCAGCACAAGGCTCGAGGCCATCTGGTTACCAACTATCTGTCCCCTACGCCCAGAAGTTCAAGAGCATCCGACCGCACACGTGTCATGATCTGAACGGGCTAGGTATTCCTATATATACAGGAAATAAATACTTGACAGGAGGTTGGTTGGCCGGGGATACAGCTCCCACACTCTGAGAAAATACCAGGCGAGACTTTTCTGCCTTTCTGATGCGAACCCTGATGGTATAAAGACCATGAAACTCGCCCAAGATGTTTTTCAAGCTCCACAAGACATCAAAGAGACTGGGTTTGAAGACCCCCACCCCTAATCAACCTGTGACTAGAAACGAGAAGTATAGAACTCCAAGAACACAAGCATACTTGTGCACCAAGGCAGTCCACAAAGAACCAAAGAGAAAACCTCTCCAAAGAGCAATATTATTTCGGCATAAATCTGTGTGTTTACATCCAGAATATGTGCCTTTATATAGGCCTAAACTAGGGTTAAAAGCTGGGCAAAATTCGCAGCCTAAATCCCTTAAGAATCCTAGATACAAAGACATAGGAAATCCTAGTCAAATTAGGACTCTAATTCCTAGTTTGAACAAGTTTAATGAATGCAGCGTATGCCACTTGTCCAAAACGATTTAAAACTATTCCATAGCCTAAATAACTTCCTAAATAATGTATCTAAATAGGAAAATAAAATAAGATACGTTACAGCACAAGGTTGGGCATAAAAACCCAAAATAGTCTTCTCAGGTGGTTCCTGCTTGTGTCTTCAACTTCAAGCTGAAATTCGAACTTGATGGAGCCATGATTTCTCAAAATGTAAAACATGAAAGTTGTAGATGTCTTTCTTAGCTTCGAAACCACACTTGAATCACACAAAATGGATTTCTAAATCGAAAGATATTCCTAAAATACTGCAACTGCTTCTAAACCACTGATAACTCGTAAATCGCGAATTTGAAGCTAAATTGGACCTCCTTATCGTGCAAACTGGGTTTCATGGTCTTCATATGACTTGTAGCTCCAGATGTTATCTTTCCAATGAACCAAGAATTACTCAATTCCGATCTGTTTAGCTAAAGATATGATTTTTCTACCAGAACATCACCAATCTGTCAACATCCGAGCTTGAAGTGCACTAGTGAGCTCCTTAGCCCTTTTCCTTGTCAATGGTCCACTAGAAACCTTCAGTGGCTCCTTGCCTTCCTTGGTTGTGCGTTCTTTGATCGTATCACTTTCTCTTTGAGCTAGTGACTTTCTCCTTTTTACCGGCCACCACTGACTTGGGCGTCGGAGGCTCCCCCCCCGGAAAAACACTCCGGGGGTCTCCTAACCCTGTTTACCAGCTTTTCAGGTACTCTCCTTGGGGCGATCCACCTTCCAGGCGTTCTTCCTCCTAGAAGTCTCTTCAACAGTCATCATGACTCACAACGATGAGGCCCCAGGCCATCATTTGGCGCCGTCTATGGGAACCCGCTCGCAAATCGCCGTCGTTGAGACTCGGCGTTCTAAGGACAAGGGACTCCCAAGGTCCTCGTCCGCGCCTGAGATACAACCGGCCGCTGAGCAGACACTCCCAGAGACTTCTACGCCCGAGGAGGACCACCCTCTGGTAATCACCATGAGCTTCTTGAGGGACTTTCAGCGCTCGGTCGTTGCTGAAATGACTCAACAAATCAACCGAAGATGGCCAAAGCAGTCACAGGCCCAGAAACCCTCCTCATCAGCACGCCCTCGAGAGAGAAGCCCCAAGTCTACACACCGCAGTTCAGGAAGTGGAGAGCCTCACGGAGAATCATCCACAGAAGATATAGCCCTCGGGAAATGGCCTATGGGACAAACCGGGTCCAAGCGACCGAGAGTCTCACAGTGAAGCAGTTCGTCGCCCGAGGCGAGGTCCCTGACCCCTCCGCGCCGAACTCGCTCCCCTAAGGGGCGTCGTCGATCTCCCTCCCGCAAAAATGGTCCTAGCGCCATTGCGCTTATGGAAAGGATATTGGCACGGCTGGACAGAGTGGAGAAGCAAGTGACCAGAAAACCCGTTTGGGACAGGCTGTCGGGGGCATTATGCGAAGATGGCTCCCCGTTTATTCGCGCCGTCGTTGAGGCAGCTATGCTAGGCGACTTCAGAGTGCCTAGGCTGGAGATCTATGATGGCCGGACTGATCCATAGGCCCATCTTACGAAGTACAGACGGAGCATGATAATGCACGGAGCTGATGATGCTACCATGTGCAAATGCTTCGAAGTCACCCTCACGGGCCCAGCAACGGCATGGTACAATTCCTTGCCCCCAGGGACTATCACTGAGTTGCAGGAGTTGTCCACAGCCTTCACCCAGCAGTTCATTGGGAGCAGGCCGATGGCCAAAATGCCTGTGCAGATGTTCGACATAGAGCAGAGAAACGGAGAGACAATCCGAGACTATGTCGAAAGATTCAACAGGGAAGCACTCAGCGTCCCGGACTTCCGGCCCGAAATCCGCATCCTCGCTATGGCACGGGGCCTTCGGCGTGACTCACAGCTGTTCTACGAGTTCTCAAAGGACCCCCCGGAGACCCTCGGAGAATTTTACCGAAGGGCAGAGCAGCACATGACAGCCGAGGAATTGAGGATGGCGGGGCCGAAGTCTGATCATCACCGCGCCGAAGGGTCCAGTCAGCAAGTTCGGCATCTTTCTGAACACACAGGCCGACCACGGCGAATGCGAGGAAGGAAACCTCAAAGTTTCACGCCCTTGAGCACGACACGGACCAACATTCTCATGGCGCTGGAAAGGCAAGGGACGCAGATTCGGCGGCCAAAGGCCATGGCCGCCGATAATAAGAAGAATGCCAAGAAGTTCTGCAAGTTTCATCGCGACCACGGTCATGACACCGAAGACTGCTTCCAGCTGAAGAAGTACATAGAGTCGCTAATCAAACAGGGCCAACTTCGCAAATACCTGCGGATGCCCTCCCCAAAAGGCAGAAAAGAGGAGGAAGAGAGGGCCGAAAACGAGGACTATGACTCCGACAGGCGGAGAAACAGAAGTCCAAAAAGGTGCCTTCCACCTCCAGTAGGGGTCATCCAAACCATCACCACGGGGCTCCCATCCTCAGAAAGAAAGCGGAAGGCCAGAGAAATTGCAGTTATGGAGTATCAAAGTCCATCAAAGAAACTGGCTCGCAAAGATGGCTCCACCGTCGTCTTCCCCCACGACGACCCGCTGCTGATAATGGCGAGAATAGGGAACTGGGATGTCAAGAGAGTGTTGCTTGATGATGGCTCAAATGCTGACGTCCTATTCTCACACTTACTGCCGAGCTTGGGCATCTCCAGCAGCGAGCTTAAACCTGTCACCACGCCCACCTTCGGCGTTGGGCCATCCGAACTACCCATCCTCGGATGGATCGACCTCCCCTTGATGATGAAAGGCACTTCGGTAGACGGAGCAGCTGAGTTGTACGCGTCCACAATGGCAAGATTCATCGTCATGGACGTCCCGTCTTCGTACAACGCCATCCTTGGAAGGCAGACTCAGGGGAACCTGCACATTCGCCCCGATGTGAAGTACTTGACTGTCACATTCGCCACCAAGGATGGAGATGCAGAGGTCTTCATCGACCAAGCCGAGGTAAGAAAGGTGTTTGTAAAAGCACGAAAGGCTCCGGCAAACAACTCTACACAAACGGTGGAGGCAAAGGCGCAGGAGAAAGGCAAAGAAGGAGATCCCGTAGAAGCAGAAATGGAAGCAGTAGATCTTGTCCCAGGACAATCTACCCGAATAGGGAAGAGCTTGGCCAAAGGTGACAAGGAAAATCTTGTATCCTTTCTGCTGAAAAATAAAGATCTGTTTGCCTACTCGCCGAAAGACATGCCAGGAGTAAACCCTGGCATAATACAGCACAGCCTCAAAGTAAGCCAGGAAGCAAAACCTATCAGGCAAAAGAAACGAAGCATCTCAGCCCACAAAAGCAACTTCGTGAAAACCGAAGTCCAGCGCCTATTGGATGCTGAAGTTATCAGGGAGGTAAAATACCCCGAATGGTTAAGCAACGTGGTCATCGCCACAAAAGAAGGTAGCAGCAAACTCCGGATGTGCATTGATTTCAGAAACTTGAACGATGCTTGCCCGAAAGACTCATTTCCCCTCCCGCCAATAGATCAACTGGTAGATTCAACGGCCGAATACGGGCTCCTGAGCTTCCTAGATGCCTTCAACGGCTACCATCAGATAAGGATGGACCCCGAAGATGAAGAGAAAACTGCCTTCATCACCGAGGGAGGAACGTACTGCTATGTCAGAATGCCCTTCGGGCTCAAAAATGCAGGAGCCACCTACCAGAGACTGATGAACAAGGCCTTCAAGGACCAAATGGGGAGAAACATGGAGGTATATGCTGATGATATGATAGTCAAAAGCAAGCTGCCCGGCTACCACGTTGCAGATTTGGAGGAAACCTTCCAAAAGCTCAGAGCCTTCGGGATTCACCTTAATCCCGAGAAGTGTATCTTCGGCGTGACCTCGGGAAAGTTCCTTGGGTACATGGTATCCGAAAGAGGCATCGACGCCAATCCTGAGAAGATTAAGGCTCTGCTTGAGTTCTGAACTCCTGCCACAGTCAAAGACGTACAGAGACTAACCGGAAGAATAACCTCTCTGAGCAGGTTTATTTCCAGGTACGGAGATAGGTGTAGACCTTTCTTCAATGTCCTCACAAAGGCAGCAAAGATGGAAGGCGACCTCGGAAGAAACAATCATCCTTGGGATGAAGATTGCCAAAAGGCCTGGGAAGAACTCAAAGTCTACCTGGCCAGCCTGCCGACTCTGCGACAACCTCGGGAGGGAGAACCCCTCGTACTGTAGCTCGCCGTCACAGAAAAGGCCGTGAGCTCGGTCCTGGTGAAAGAAGAAGGGCCGAAACAATGGCCGGTCTACTACGTCAGCAAGTCCCTGCATGGCGCCGAAGTCAGGTACCCTTTGCTTCAAAAAGCTATATACGCCTTGGTGCTTGCAGGAAGAAGACTGCGACCATATTTCCAGGCTCACCCCATCATCGTCCGAAGTAGTCTACCACTACGGGATGTTATGAAGAGAGTTGATCATTCGGGAAGGCTCTCTAAGTGGTGCATAGAGCTTGGCGAACACGAAATCACGTATGAGCCTCGGAAGGCCATAAAAGCCCAAGCATTGGCAGATTTTATCGCCGAAATACCCACCACTGAGGAGAACCACTCAGATCCGAAAGAAGGTGAGCCAGAATGGACCTTGCATGTTGACGGAGCCTCGGGGTCCGAACACCAGGGAGCTGGAATAGTTATCAGAGGACCCGAAGGCCTAGAGGTGATGAAGGCTATCAAGTTCAGCTTCAACGTCACCAATAATGTGGCTGAGTATGAAGCCCTCATAGCGGGATTACGCTTGGCCAGAAAGATTGGCGTGAGAAACTTAAGGGCTCACAGCGATTCCCAGCTGGTAGTTCGGAAGACGGCAGGAGATTATGGGGTGAAGGACCCCATCTTGGCAAAATACCACGAGCTGGTAACAAAACTCATCCAAGAGTTTGACGCCGTGCGGATCGAAAATGTACCCCGGCGGAATAACACTGAGGCAGATTGCTTAGCGAAGTCCAAAACATACACCGAGGTGCTAGACCATCCAAGCATCTCCGTGCTGAGCGTAACGACCTCGGGAACAGGGTGGAAGGACCCCATAAAGAGATACCTCGCAGAGAATGAGCTTCCCGAAGACGCCGGCAATGCTGCAAGACTGCGAACACGCGCCGGAAGATTCTTCCTGATTGGTGAAGAGTTATATCGGCAAGGATATGCAAATCCGCTGCAGAGATGTGTGGGCGAAGAGGATACTGAGATGGTCCTCGAAGAAGTTCACGAAGGCATGTGCGGCTCGCACATTGGAACTGATGCCCTTGCAGCAGTGATACTCCGCCAAGAATACTTCTGGCCTACCCTGAGAAAAGACGCAAGGCAGTTTGTCCAGAAGTGCGGTAGTTGCCAGAGACATGCAAAAATCTAGAGGATACCCTCGGAAATGGTAACGTCGGCAGACTATCCTTGGCCCTTCGCAGTCTGGGGTATAGACCTTATTGGGCCACTCCCCACAGTGCCCGGAGGCGTGAAATTCTGCGTGGTAGCAGTGGACTATTTCTCAAAGTGGGTAGAGGCAGAACCACTAGCAACTATCTCGGCAAAAGATGACACGATCCCCGTGCCCCTGCCCGGGATACCCTGTGAGCGTTTGTCTCACGGTGGATTGTAATTGGCTAGCTGGTTATGTGTGTGGATTAAATCCAATGCTACTAGTTGATTAACCTAGAAATGCAATATGTATGCACTTATGCTTTGACTTGGTTTATTAAAACCATAAAACATTTAATCATTTAGACATTTAGCCGGCTAAGTAAAATTCTATATAAATAAATACAAAATGTCAAAGCATAGCAAAATCAACCTTTGAGTGATTAACTACACATACACCGCTCGTGAAAGCATTTATACATAAGTAACTAATGCTCTCACCCAGAGAACAATCCCCTGAGTCAAGGACTCTTTATAACATAAATACTGGAGGCAAAATAAAGTACTGTATCAAAATACAAGACTTTGCTGAGATCTTTTACCCTAACTCCCACTTTGGACTCCTGTCCCAGTGGCGAGTCTCACAAGTTCTGTGCCAAGTGCTACTAGGCTCTGCAGCCAAAGGAAGAAGCAAGTTAGTACCACAGCCTGACCAACAGACCAATTAAACACTTAAGCAGGCTAGAAACTTAAAGTTTCTCAACTACCGTACCTTTACAGACAAAAAGGTACTACCGTGATAATCCTCAGCGATTATCCGGTCCTGCTACTTCAGACTCTGCATAACAAACAGGGAGTGAGAATTCAACATTCTCAGTAAGGGTCTTCAATGTACCTGCAAGAAAAAGCTAGGACTCTGGCTGCGAGCTCACACAGCATGAGGGTACTAGTCATATATATATATACTAGGCCGGTAGACCTCTCCTCAAGTAGTCCTTTGTATCAGGCCAAGTGCAATCACTTAGCAACCTGACACATATACAGGCCAAGCGCAATCACTTAGCAACCTGAAATATAGGCCAAGCGCTATCACTTAGCAACCTATCATATGGCTCAAGGGCGAACCTTAGCAAGCCTCATTCAAACATAGAACCTCTCACCTAGTTGTTATGCAGGGGAATTTATGATGGGACTTGTAGACTAGGCCGCAGGGCCTCTTTGATGTAAACTAGATGAACAAGGTTTCGCCTCGTGGCCTCGTGGCTCCGGCACGGCTAGGCCGACGAGGGTTCTAAACCTCTCACCTGAGCTATTGATAGCTAATTAAGTTCAATTGCAACATTTGTTTCCTTACTTGTTGCCTAAGCAACTTACTTACCTCAAACAGTTCAAGAAAACTCATACTTCCGGTGGGACTTTCGGAAGTTTCGGAGTACCATCGGGATCCTCGGACCCTTAGGCACGTTCCGAGCCTTCCGTAGTCTCGGTCGGGTCAACGCAGCAAAAAGTCAAACCCTCCATTTTTAGGTGTTGGCGCCGCGTCGCCAAAGGCAAAAAGGAATTGGCGACGCGTCGCCGACGAGCAGACGCTCTGTGAAGAAAAATTGAATTGGCGACGCGTCGCCAATTTTCGGGCCAATTGGCGCCGCGTCGCCAATTCTGCAGAAATGCAGAATTTGGCCGATTGCTGCTACGAACTTTGGCAACCAAATACATATAGCAAACATGCATCAAAAGTTACCAAATTTCATACACATGAAGTACATGTTGCAAGGAACAAAACCAACTATCAAAGCCAAACTATGATGCATTAGAAGCATCAAACCAATCCTTCGAACATAGCTAGTCCATCATAATTCCCAAAACGTTTCTTCATACCATACCCAAAAATTACTCAACTTTCTCAATCCATTTCAATTCAAAAGCAATCCAACAACTTAAAAACACTTTCTCCCTTACCTTAACACCAAGAACAAGCAAGAATTCGAACCCTTCCTCTTCCAAACAAGCTTCCAAAGTTCTACACAAAACCATACCAAAACAAAGCTCTAAAACATCAAAAACACCTCTTTCAACCAAAACCCAAGCTTCCAATCAATCAAATAACATGAATTCAATCAAGAACATGAATCATACCTCGTTCAAAAACAGGGGATGGAGAAAAACGCCTCTCCAAGCTTCAAAAACATGGATTCAAGCTTGAAAATCACTTCTCCAAGCTTGAACATCCTTAATTGCGCCTCTTGACACCAAGATCACTTGATTCCAAGTTCAATTTGAGAGAGAAATGAGTGAGGGAAGCTTAAGAACGTGTTAATGGCAGCTTCTCCCCCTCTTTCCCTTCTTAAACCCTCACTTAGCAACCAAGATCACCAAGGTTTCAAGTTAAGTGCAATTAGGTCCCCCATCTTTGTAACTTGACAATTCTTGATTAAATTCTTGTCTATTTGTTGAGTTTGAGTTAAGGTTAAAAGTTAAGTTCTAAAAATTCATTTTAAAACACTCGGGACTCGTCCCGGCCACTCAGGGTGCAAAATTACCATTTTGCCCCTGAACTTAGTTCAGAGCTTTATTCTTGTCGGAACTTAGTGAACTTTGGCAAACTTCTTAATTCTTGCTAGGCAAACTTAAATTAAACTTCTAAACTAAATTCTAAAGTCCTTACCTCCCTCTAGAAGGGCCGTAACATTCTCCCCTCCTTCTGGAATTTGGTCCCCCAAATTCCGTTGCAACTCTGGAAAAACACCAGGATATCTTTTCAGCATATCCTGCTCTGTCTCCCAGGTAGCTTCCTCCTCACTATGGTTAGACCAAAGGATCTTAACCATCGGAATCCACTTAGTCCGCAGTTTCTTGACTTGCCTATCCAAAATCTGGACTGGTTTCTCTTCATAAGTCAAGTCCTCCTGAATGGGTATCACTGAAGGATTTACTGTCGTGCCCTAAACTGCCCCTGGCCCATCCGGGCCCAATTATCTAAAACATGCAGCGGAAGTTTAATTAAACAGAAGGGACTTTTATTACTCACTAAGACTTATGGGCACGAACCCCAGGATACTTACTAGTACTAGCTTGTTATGTTCTTATTAAAGGTTTAAGTTTAAGTGCTCTTGGAAACAAACTAGCACCTATGTGGATTTCATGTGTTCATTTTCATGGTATTTACCAAGCTTTAGCCAAGAGTATGCATGGCATCCAAAACACCAACTTAAGTTTGAAAACTTATTTTCATGCATATGCTTTGCATGCTTATGTGTTTTGGTGTTCACTAGTGCACATAATCACTTAATGCCTTTAGATGCAACTAATGCTTAGGCATATATTAATTCACGTACGTGCACTTGAATTCCTTATTAGCCAATCTTTACACATGCATCCAATTTCATGCTTCTCCAAGTTTATTTGCATGTTTTTCTTTGAGTGCGCATACAAAACCAAACATAGCATGCTTTCAACATAAACATGGGCTTATGGGCCTTTTCCATACTTAACATGCATATGGCCCAAAATTAACCAAGAATATATTCAAATTTTCTAATTTCTTATTTAAGCCCAAAACATGCATTTAAGCCCAATTTATACATGCTTCCGATTTTCATGAAAATCATACTTCCATAAAACATGCATGGGCCTTGGTAAGTCCACCAAGCAATAAAAGCACCCAAAGTGTCCATAGTCCATCTTACAAGCCCAAAATCAAGTTTGGCCGAATTTTAACTAAGTCCATAATTTGGTCACTAAACTTAGACCAACAAATTACATGCTTAAAATCAAGCCATAAATCATAGTGCCAAGGAACACTAATTATCCACCTTAAGACGTTGTTCCCACAAACTCTAGACTCGTAGTCCTGCACACAAAGTCCACGCTTATTAGCTTGATTTTCAAGCAACTTAAAATACTTAGAATACTTAGTATAATTGAGCAATACCATACACATACCCAACCTTTATACCACAAAAAGAGTACTCAAGACTTTTAGCTCAATCTTTCGAGCACACTTTTACCTACAAAAGTATAGTAGGGCGGGTGAGTTTTAAAACTCAATAAGGATTCCGTATGGCTTCCAAAGCCTAACATATGGCCTTTATGGCCTAACATATGCCAAGAATGTAATGGCAATAAATATTCCAAAAATCCTGCAAAGAAAACATAAAGACAAAGAAAACACAAAGATACATGTATATACAATAATAATCGAAATCGGGGGTTAGCATGCACAACAAATTCATAGAAGCACACAAACACATGCCACTTAACACCTTGATTTACAGAAGGGCAGCAAGCATCCCTCAAGTTTTATTTCATTAATTTCACATACTTTTCATTTTCGGAGATCTCACTTAGCATAGGAATTTAAGGTGGCCTACTTAAATCCTAGCCCATAATGCTTGCTTACTTAACTTAGCTCATGAGCGATACAGAATTGCCGAAGCAATAATTTAACTTATGCCCTCTTAGCACACCTAGGATCATATGGTTCTTTGACCATCACCTAGGGGCCTGAATACTCAAAGAGTATAGGAATCCTTACCAATACCGAAAGCTTCTTAGAAGCTTGTTTTCCTTCGATTTCCTCGCTTGTTGGTTTCTAGAAATGATTTTCTAGCACAAGAACCAAAATGGCCAAATAAATTAGTAATCCATAAAATACCAAGAACACTTGGTAATTATCTTAAAGAAATCAAAATACCAAGAATACTTGGTTCACACTTACGAAACCTCGACTAGGAGGTGAGACCGAATTTTGTGTGCTTGATGTTCTTCAAATTTTCTTCTTGATTCTTCCTCCCAATGAGCTTAGAAGCTCATATACATAAAGAACTCCTTGAGAAGAGTTCAAAACCTCTAAGAAATGAAGATGGCCGAATTTCTCTCCTTGGTTTTCTTTGAATCTTTTACTTGATTCTTGCTCTTTGGGTGTTTAGAGCATGAATTCCACCAAGAACACTTGGTTTTAATTTATGGAAGGGTGATTTCTAGTGATGGCAGAATTTTTGGAGGAAGGAGAAGAGTTAGAAATGTTCTTGGAGAGAAGAACAAGTGTTGGCCAAAACTAGAGAGAAGGGAGAGAGAGTTTGTAGAGAGAGATTGAAGAAAGAGAGTGAAATGGCTTGAATGAGGTGAGATGAGTGAAGAAATGTATTTTGTTGAATGGGGGAGTGTATGTACGGTTATGGGTGTCCAAAATGGGTGGGAATAATGCCTTAGTGGAGTAATAATTCAAATGGGAAGTGGGAGACAAAGTGGGGGGACAAATTGGAAGAGTTGGTGAAGTTAAATGATGAAGTGGTGAAGGTGGGAGACAAAGGTGAGTGGAGGTGTGGGTGGAGGTGGAGGTGGCATAAAATATATTAATTTGAATGGACATGGCTAGCCATGGCATCCAAGGCCATGAAAATGGGTCAATTCCCCACTTAGTCCTCCAATCTTTTGAATTTGGGCAATTGAGCCCAACTTACAACAATTCCTTTGTTCAATTGAGTCCTTCATCTTTGAAATCCACCATTTTCACCATTATTTTTCTTGGCCTAAGCCAAGCTTAATTTCATGAATCCTTAACACTTAATTTAATGTCCCCTCACATTAATTCAGCTAAATTCCCAAATTAGGAAAATTCTTTGGCTCCCAATCCACTTACCCCGGGACCTAATCAGTTTGGATTTTCCGGGCATTACAACACTCCCCTCCTTAAGAAATTTGGTCCTCCAAATTTCCTAGGAGCTTAGGAAAGGTATCCGGATAGTTCTTAAGCATTTCAGTTTCAACCTCCCATGTTGCCTCCTCCTCAGAATGGTTAGTCCATTGGACTTTTACCATCGATATCCACTTACTCCTGAGCTTTCTAGTGTCCCTTGCCAATACCCGAATTGGTTCTTCCTCATATGTAAGATCTTGGGTAATGGGCACACTAGTGACATGTACCACTTGTTTAGGGTCGGAGACACACTTCTTCAACAAGCTTACATGAAATGTGTCATGTACATGTCCCAGCTCAGGTGGTAGTTCTAACTTGTAGGCTACATTTCCTACTCTTGCGAGTATTAGGTATGGTCCTACATACCTCGGGGCTAATTTTCCCCGCTTACCAAACCTCATTACTCCCTTCATGGGAGATACTTTCAACCACACTTGGTCTCCTGCCTGGAACTCCAGGTCTCTTCTTTTCTTGAGGTTGGCATATGATTCTTGCCTATTGTTGGCAGCCTTAATCCTTTCCTGGATTAGCTTAACTTTCCCAGTAGTCTCTCTTATGAGTTCTGGGCCAATTTCCAACTTATCACCTGGCTCATGCCAGCAGTGTGGAGTTATGCATCTCCTTCCATATAGTGCCTCATAAGGTGCCATGCCAATCACTGAGTGATGACTATTATTGTATGAAAACTCCACTAAAGGCAAGTGTTTATCCCATTCTCCTTGGAAGTCAATAATACAACACCTCAACATATCTTCCAAGGTTTGAATGGTTCTTTCAGTCTGTCCGTCCGTTTGAGGATGGTATGCGGAACTGAATTTTAACTTAGTGCCCATGGCATGGTGCAAGGACTTCCAGAATCTGGAAACAAATCTTGGGTCTCGATCTGAGACAATGTCGTCTGGTACACCATGTAGCCTTACTATCTCCTTAACATATTGTTGGGCTAACTTCTCCAAGGAGTCTGTAAGGTTTATGGGCAAGAAGTGGGCTGCCTTAGTCAATCTGTCCACTATGACCCAGATTGTATTACTCTTTCTTCGGGTCAATGGCAAACCCACTACAAAGTCCATGGATATGGATCCCCATTTCCTTTCTGGTATAGGTAAGCTCTGTAATTTTCCACCAGGTCTCTGGTGTTCCACTTTGACTTGCTGACAAGTCATACACTTAGCCACAGAAGCACCAATCTCCTGCTTCATATATGGCCACCAGAAATGGGATCTCAAATTCTTATACATTTTCTGAGCTCCAGGATGCATACTCATCAAGCTGGAGTGGGCTTCTTCTAGGATTTGTTGCCTGATTCCATTCCTATTTGGCACATAAATCCTATTCTGGAAATATAATATTCCAGCCTTAAAGGAAAATCCTTGATACAATTTCCCTCGTTTTTGCCCAGAGATCCTGGGAATCTCCTCATCTTGAAGCTGAGCTTCCTGAATTAGGTCTTTCCATTCAGACCTAATAGTTAGGACCTTTACTTGGTCCATCTCCCAGTGTTTCCATTCCTGGGCCAATTCAGATAAACTGAGTACCTCTGCCTTAGTAGGCTCTCCAGTGGCTTTGAGTATTCCCGTGTACTTCCTACTGAGAGCATCAGCTACCACATTGGCCTTCCCGGCCATATACTCGATGACGCACTCAAAATCTTTTAGGTACTCAAGCCATCTTCTTTGCCTCATGTTCAGGTCCTTTTGTGTAAACAAGTACCTTAGACTCTTGTGGTCTGTGAAGACTTGGAATCTGCCTCCAAGTAGGTAGTGCCTCCACTGCTTCAGAGCAAAGATCACTGCCGCTAACTCCAGATCATGAACTGGATAATTCTTCTCATGAGGCCTTAATTGTCTTGACCCATAGGCTATTGCTTGCTTCCCTTGCATTAAGACACAGCCCAGCCCAACCCGAGAAGCATCAGTGTAAACTATATACTCCTTAGTAGGGTCTGGTAGAACCAGTATTGGGGCTGTAGTCAATCTTTCCTTAAGTTCTTGGAAGCTAGCCTCACATTGCTCACTCCACTCAAACTTTTGGTCCTTTCTTGTCAATTGAGTGAGCGGAGCTGCTAGTACAGAAAACTTGGGCACGAATCTCCTGTAGTAGCCAGCAAGTCCTAGGAAGCTTCTTATGTCCCTCACAGTCTGAGGTTGCTTCCATTCCAAGACAGCTTTGATTTTCTCGGGATCAACAGCTAATCCATGCTCATTGATCACATGTCCGAGAAACCCAATTTCCTTAGCCCAGAATTGGCACTTACTTAGTTTGCCATATAACTCATGTTCCTTTAACAGGCTTAGCACCCTTCTCAGGTGCTCCTTATGGGCTTCTTCATCATTTGAGTACACTAATATGTCATCGATAAATACCACAACAAAGTGGTCCAAATAAGCCTTGAACACTCTTTGCATAAGGTCCATGAAAAAGGCTGGCGCATTTGTGAGCCCAAATGGCATAACTGTGTACTCAAAGTGACCATATCTGGCTCTGAAAGCTGTCTTTGGGACATCTTCTTCCCTGACTCTCAGCTGGAAGTATCCAGATCTGAGGTCTATTTTGGAAAAGACCTTAGCTCCCTTTAACTGATCAAATAGATCCTCGATCCTTGGGAGGGGGTACTTATTCTTAATGGTTAGTACATTGAGCTTCCTGTAATCGATGCACAACCTAAGGGTTCCATCTTTCTTCTTCACAAAAAGTACAGGTGCTCCCCAAGGAGATGTACTTGGCCTTATGAAACCCTTCTCAAGCAACTCATCCAGTTGCTTCTTTAGTTCCATCATTTCAGGAATAGCCATCTTGTAAGGAGCAATAGATGCTGGTGCAGCTCCTGGCACCAATTTGATCTCAAACTCAACCTCTCTTGCAGGAGGGAGTCCTGGGAGATCAGTGGGGAACACTTCAGGGAATTCTCTTGCTATGGGTATTTTACCCAGCTCTATTTCAACTTCAGTTCCATTTAACCCTAGGTATTCACCTTTTATTATTAGGGGTTTGTGTTCCACCACTTTCAAAAGATGTTCTAGGACTAACCTAGAAGATTTTTTCAAAGATTGAGGTTTGTGTCCAGGCAGATAAAGTTGCCTGGCATGGCAGTCTATGACTACCCGGTTGGTACTAAGCCAGTTCATACCTAGTATGATATCATATCCATTAGTATCCAAGATTATTAGGTCGGCTCTAAGCTCTAGCTCACCTAGCCTAAGCATGCAATCTTTTACCATATGGTATGTTATCAAGACCTCGTTCCCGGCAGTTTTAACCAGGTACATTTTATCCGTATTGCATACTTCTAGGTTCATATCTTTAACTAGCTTAGAGGATACTATAGATAAAGATGCACCAGTATCAAATAAAACTGATACCTCATCACCATTAATAATAATGGTACCTGCAAGAGTTTGCCTGACCAGCCTGGCCTGGTCCATTTCTTCTTCATCGTCCCCAGCTCTGTTGTCCTCTGGGTCCTCTCGTGCTTTTCTCGAACTCTCAATCTGGAATACTCTTCCAGCAGCTTGAGCTTGTTTATTCCTGCCCTGGGGCATGCTTGGGCCCTGGTCCCTCCTCGGTGGTGGAGGTATATTGGGCCTCTTTATGGGCAATTGTCTATGTGCCCATCTGTTATTGAACCCTCCTGGGGTCCTCTGATCTTCTCCCTTGGCAGGGCAGTCTTTTACCCAGTGATCTTGGGCGCCGCATTTTAGGCATCCGAAAGTGAGCCTGTAGCATGGCTTTTGGCCATGGAACTTACCACACGTTTCACATTGTGGCCCGTAGGGGGCTGTGGCCTTCATTCTCTTATCCATTCTTGGCTCATATGCCAAGCTATCTTTTCCTCTCTTTTTAGAGGGCTTTTGTAGTCTACTGGTACTTCCGGAGCCAATCATGAATTGTCCCCTGAACTCTTGCTCTAGGGCCATAGCCTTCTGTACAATGTCGTGGTATTTGTTGGCTCCTACTGCTCTGAGTATTTGCCTCAGCTCTGGCCTAAGTCCTCGAAGAAACCTCTTGGCCTTTAGATCCTCTCGATCATCGTACTGTGGTGCATATCTTATGAGGTTACTGAACCTCTGTTCATATTCTAGTACGGAGAGCTCTTTCTGCTTAAGCAGGTCAAACTCAACCTGCTTTTGGTCTTTCTGTGCTTCACCGATGTATTGTTGATGAAACACTTGTTCGAATTCGGGCCATCTCATTGCTCTTCTCCTTTGAGCAGGCCGCCTAGCATTTTTGCTAGCATAGGTCCTATGGACTGCTCTCCACCATAACTCAGCATTTCCTTCTAGTTTGAAGGTTGCCAGTAAGACCTTCTGAGAAGCGGAAACCTCCATTCTCTCAAAGATCTTTTCGATCTGGTTTTTCCAGAATTCTGCTTCATCTGGGTTACAGCTTCCTTTAAATACTGGAGGTTTTAGGGCAAGGAACCCCTCCAATTGGCCTTCTCTTAGGCCCCCAGCATTATCAATATTGGGCCTCCCTCTTTGCGCCCTCACTGCCCTGGTGGTGGCAGTGAGTTGGGTAGGTCCATCAATATCCTCCATGTCCAGCTCTTCTGCATCTGGACTTTCTTCCTCTTCTTCTCTTAATTCTTGTTGGATCTCAGATCTTATTCTTCTTGCTCGTGGGTTTCTTCTTTCTTCATCCTCATCATCGCCATTCTCGCTAGCTTGATCATCGAGTACAGGTTCTTTTCCTGGCCTCCTTCTCATTGGTGGCTCTCTTTGCTGCCCAGCAGGCTCTGGGACTTGGGCTTGACCCCTTGCCAGGATCTACATGCTAGCTGCTAATTGGGCCATATTGGCCTGCATAGCTTCCATCATTGCTTCCATTCTTGCTTCTCTTCTTTCTTGGGCATTAATGCTAGGCCCAGTAACATTAGCCCTGATGGGCTCATAAGGCCTGACTTGGGCCTCTGGCACAAAGCCAGCATTTTCATTCCCTTGATGGGAATTTTCATTTCCATTTCGGCCTTGGTTCATATTTCTGGTTCTCATCCTACAATTAACAACAAGCAAGGCACACAATTGCTCAATATTCATAAATATTCATTAGTGGACTTAACCTATGTGGGAACAAGTCTATACTAAGAATCATAGACCAAAACTTTGGTCCTTCAGAGCAAACTTGCTCTGATACCAAGCTGTCGTGCCCTAAACTGCCCCTGGCCCATCCGGGCCCAATTATCTAAAACATGCAGCGGAAGTTTAATTAAACAGAAGGGACTTTTATTACTCACTAAGACTTATGGGCACGAACCCCAGGATACTTACTAGTACTAGCTTGTTATGTTCTTATTGAAGGTTTAAGTTTAAGTGCTCTTGGAAACAAACTAGCACCTATGTGGATTTCATGTGTTCATTTTCATGGTATTTACCAAGCTTTAGCCAAGAGTATGCATGGCATCCAAAACACCAACTTAAGTTTGAAAACTTATTTTCATGCATATGCTTTGCATGCTTATGTGTTTTGGTGTTCACTAGTGCACATAATCACTTAATGCCTTTAGATGCAACTAATGCTTAGGCATATATTAATTCACGTACGTGCACTTGAATTCCTTATTAGCCAATCTTTACACATGCATCCAATTTCATGCTTCTCCAAGTTTATTTGCATGTTTTTCTTTGAGTGCGCATACAAAACCAAACATAGCATGCTTTCAACATAAACATGGGCTTATGGGCCTTTTCCATACTTAACATGCATATGGCCCAAAATTAACCAAGAATATATTCAAATTTTCTAATTTCTTATTTAAGCCCAAAACATGCATTTAAGCCCAATTTATACATGCTTCCGATTTTCATGAAAATCATACTTCCATAAAACATGCATGGGCCTTGGTAAGTCCACCAAGCAATAAAAGCACCCAAAGTGTCCATAGTCCATCTTACAAGCCCAAAATCAAGTTTGGCCGAATTTTAACTAAGTCCATAATTTGGTCACTAAACTTAGACCAACAAATTACATGCTTAAAATCAAGCCATAAATCATAGTGCCAAGGAACACTAATTATCCACCTTAAGACGTTGTTCCCACAAACTCTAGACTCGTAGTCCTGCACACAAAGTCCACGCTTATTAGCTTGATTTTCAAGCAACTTAAAATACTTAGAATACTTAGTATAATTGAGCAATACCATACACATACCCAACCTTTATACCACAAAAAGAGTACTCAAGACTTTTAGCTCAATCTTTCGAGCACACTTTTACCTACAAAAGTATAGTAGGGCGGGTGAGTTTTAAAACTCAATAAGGATTCCGTATGGCTTCCAAAGCCTAACATATGGCCTTTATGGCCTAACATATGCCAAGAATGTAATGGCAATAAATATTCCAAAAATCCTGCAAAGAAAACATAAAGACAAAGAAAACACAAAGATACATGTATATACAATAATAATCGAAATCGGGGGTTAGCATGCACAACAAATTCATAGAAGCACACAAACACATGCCACTTAACACCTTGATTTACAGAAGGGCAGCAAGCATCCCTCAAGTTTTATTTCATTAATTTCACATACTTTTCATTTTCGGAGATCTCACTTAGCATAGGAATTTAAGGTGGCCTACTTAAATCCTAGCCCATAATGCTTGCTTACTTAACTTAGCTCATGAGCGATACAGAATTGCCGAAGCAATAATTTAACTTATGCCCTCTTAGCACACCTAGGATCATATGGTTCTTTGACCATCACCTAGGGGCCTGAATACTCAAAGAGTATAGGAATCCTTACCAATACCGAAAGCTTCTTAGAAGCTTGTTTTCCTTCGATTTCCTCGCTTGTTGGTTTCTAGAAATGATTTTCTAGCACAAGAACCAAAATGGCCAAATAAATTAGTAATCCATAAAATACCAAGAACACTTGGTAATTATCTTAAAGAAATCAAAATACCAAGAATACTTGGTTCACACTTACGAAACCTCGACTAGGAGGTGAGACCGAATTTTGTGTGCTTGATGTTCTTCAAATTTTCTTCTTGATTCTTCCTCCCAATGAGCTTAGAAGCTCATATACATAAAGAACTCCTTGAGAAGAGTTCAAAACCTCTAAGAAATGAAGATGGCCGAATTTCTCTCCTTGGTTTTCTTTGAATCTTTTACTTGATTCTTGCTCTTTGGGTGTTTAGAGCATGAATTCCACCAAGAACACTTGGTTTTAATTTATGGAAGGGTGATTTCTAGTGATGGCAGAATTTTTGGAGGAAGGAGAAGAGTTAGAAATGTTCTTGGAGAGAAGAACAAGTGTTGGCCAAAACTAGAGAGAAGGGAGAGAGAGTTTGTAGAGAGAGATTGAAGAAAGAGAGTGAAATGGCTTGAATGAGGTGAGATGAGTGAAGAAATGTATTTTGTTGAATGGGGGAGTGTATGTACGGTTATGGGTGTCCAAAATGGGTGGGAATAATGCCTTAGTGGAGTAATAATTCAAATGGGAAGTGGGAGACAAAGTGGGGGGACAAATTGGAAGAGTTGGTGAAGTTAAATGATGAAGTGGTGAAGGTGGGAGACAAAGGTGAGTGGAGGTGTGGGTGGAGGTGGAGGTGGCATAAAATATATTAATTTGAATGGACATGGCTAGCCATGGCATCCAAGGCCATGAAAATGGGTCAATTCCCCACTTAGTCCTCCAATCTTTTGAATTTGGGCAATTGAGCCCAACTTACAACAATTCCTTTGTTCAATTGAGTCCTTCATCTTTGAAATCCACCATTTTCACCATTATTTTTCTTGGCCTAAGCCAAGCTTAATTTCATGAATCCTTAACACTTAATTTAATGTCCCCTCACATTAATTCAGCTAAATTCCCAAATTAGGAAAATTCTTTGGCTCCCAATCCACTTACCCCGGGACCTAATCAGTTTGGATTTTCCGGGCATTACAACACTCCCCTCCTTAAGAAATTTGGTCCTCCAAATTTCCTAGGAGCTTAGGAAAGGTATCCGGATAGTTCTTAAGCATTTCAGTTTCAACCTCCCATGTTGCCTCCTCCTCAGAATGGTTAGTCCATTGGACTTTTACCATCGATATCCACTTACTCCTGAGCTTTCTAGTGTCCCTTGCCAATACCCGAATTGGTTCTTCCTCATATGTAAGATCTTGGGTAATGGGCACACTAGTGACATGTACCACTTGTTTAGGGTCGGAGACACACTTCTTCAACAAGCTTACATGAAATGTGTCATGTACATGTCCCAGCTCAGGTGGTAGTTCTAACTTGTAGGCTACATTTCCTACTCTTGCGAGTATTAGGTATGGTCCTACATACCTCGGGGCTAATTTTCCCCGCTTACCAAACCTCATTACTCCCTTCATGGGAGATACTTTCAACCACACTTGGTCTCCTGCCTGGAACTCCAGGTCTCTTCTTTTCTTGAGGTTGGCATATGATTCTTGCCTATTGTTGGCAGCCTTAATCCTTTCCTGGATTAGCTTAACTTTCCCAGTAGTCTCTCTTATGAGTTCTGGGCCAATTTCCAACTTATCACCTGGCTCATGCCAGCAGTGTGGAGTTATGCATCTCCTTCCATATAGTGCCTCATAAGGTGCCATGCCAATCACTGAGTGATGACTATTATTGTATGAAAACTCCACTAAAGGCAAGTGTTTATCCCATTCTCCTTGGAAGTCAATAATACAACACCTCAACATATCTTCCAAGGTTTGAATGGTTCTTTCAGTCTGTCCGTCCGTTTGAGGATGGTATGCGGAACTGAATTTTAACTTAGTGCCCATGGCATGGTGCAAGGACTTCCAGAATCTGGAAACAAATCTTGGGTCTCGATCTGAGACAATGTCGTCTGGTACACCATGTAGCCTTACTATCTCCTTAACATATTGTTGGGCTAACTTCTCCAAGGAGTCTGTAAGGTTTATGGGCAAGAAGTGGGCTGCCTTAGTCAATCTGTCCACTATGACCCAGATTGTATTACTCTTTCTTCGGGTCAATGGCAAACCCACTACAAAGTCCATGGATATGGATCCCCATTTCCTTTCTGGTATAGGTAAGCTCTGTAATTTTCCACCAGGTCTCTGGTGTTCCACTTTGACTTGCTGACAAGTCATACACTTAGCCACAGAAGCACCAATCTCCTGCTTCATATATGGCCACCAGAAATGGGATCTCAAATTCTTATACATTTTCTGAGCTCCAGGATGCATACTCATCAAGCTGGAGTGGGCTTCTTCTAGGATTTGTTGCCTGATTCCATTCCTATTTGGCACATAAATCCTATTCTGGAAATATAATATTCCAGCCTTAAAGGAAAATCCTTGATACAATTTCCCTCGTTTTTGCCCAGAGATCCTGGGAATCTCCTCATCTTGAAGCTGAGCTTCCTGAATTAGGTCTTTCCATTCAGACCTAATAGTTAGGACCTTTACTTGGTCCATCTCCCAGTGTTTCCATTCCTGGGCCAATTCAGATAAACTGAGTACCTCTGCCTTAGTAGGCTCTCCAGTGGCTTTGAGTATTCCCGTGTACTTCCTACTGAGAGCATCAGCTACCACATTGGCCTTCCCGGCCATATACTCGATGACGCACTCAAAATCTTTTAGGTACTCAAGCCATCTTCTTTGCCTCATGTTCAGGTCCTTTTGTGTAAACAAGTACCTTAGACTCTTGTGGTCTGTGAAGACTTGGAATCTGCCTCCAAGTAGGTAGTGCCTCCACTGCTTCAGAGCAAAGATCACTGCCGCTAACTCCAGATCATGAACTGGATAATTCTTCTCATGAGGCCTTAATTGTCTTGACCCATAGGCTATTGCTTGCTTCCCTTGCATTAAGACACAGCCCAGCCCAACCCGAGAAGCATCAGTGTAAACTATATACTCCTTAGTAGGGTCTGGTAGAACCAGTATTGGGGCTGTAGTCAATCTTTCCTTAAGTTCTTGGAAGCTAGCCTCACATTGCTCACTCCACTCAAACTTTTGGTCCTTTCTTGTCAATTGAGTGAGCGGAGCTGCTAGTACAGAAAACTTGGGCACGAATCTCCTGTAGTAGCCAGCAAGTCCTAGGAAGCTTCTTATGTCCCTCACAGTCTGAGGTTGCTTCCATTCCAAGACAGCTTTGATTTTCTCGGGATCAACAGCTAATCCATGCTCATTGATCACATGTCCGAGAAACCCAATTTCCTTAGCCCAGAATTGGCACTTACTTAGTTTGCCATATAACTCATGTTCCTTTAACAGGCTTAGCACCCTTCTCAGGTGCTCCTTATGGGCTTCTTCATCATTTGAGTACACTAATATGTCATCGATAAATACCACAACAAAGTGGTCCAAATAAGCCTTGAACACTCTTTGCATAAGGTCCATGAAAAAGGCTGGCGCATTTGTGAGCCCAAATGGCATCACTGTGTACTCAAAGTGACCATATCTGGCTCTGAAAGCTGTCTTTGGGACATCTTCTTCCCTGACTCTCAGCTGGAAGTATCCAGATCTGAGGTCTATTTTGGAAAAGACCTTAGCTCCCTTTAACTGATCAAATAGATCCTCGATCCTTGGGAGGGGGTACTTATTCTTAATGGTTAGTACATTGAGCTTCCTGTAATCGATGCACAACCTAAGGGTTCCATCTTTCTTCTTCACAAAAAGTACAGGTGCTCCCCAAGGAGATGTACTTGGCCTTATGAAACCCTTCTCAAGCAACTCATCCAGTTGCTTCTTTAGTTCCATCATTTCAGGAATAGCCATCTTGTAAGGAGCAATAGATGCTGGTGCAGCTCCTGGCACCAATTTGATCTCAAACTCAACCTCTCTTGCAGGAGGGAGTCCTGGGAGATCAGTGGGGAACACTTCAGGGAATTCTCTTGCTATGGGTATTTTACCCAGCTCTATTTCAACTTCAGTTCCATTTAACCCTAGGTATTCACCTTTTATTATTAGGGGTTTGTGTTCCACCACTTTCAAAAGATGTTCTAGGACTAACCTAGAAGATTTTTTCAAAGATTGAGGTTTGTGTCCAGGCAGATAAAGTTGCCTGGCATGGCAGTCTATGACTACCCGGTTGGTACTAAGCCAGTTCATACCTAGTATGATATCATATCCATTAGTATCCAAGATTATTAGGTCGGCTCTAAGCTCTAGCTCACCTAGCCTAAGCATGCAATCTTTTACCATATGGTATGTTATCAAGACCTCGTTCCCGGCAGTTTTAACCAGGTACATTTTATCCGTATTGCATACTTCTAGGTTCATATCTTTAACTAGCTTAGAGGATACTATAGATAAAGATGCACCAGTATCAAATAAAACTGATACCTCATCACCATTAATAATAATGGTACCTGCAAGAGTTTGCCTGACCAGCCTGGCCTGGTCCATTTCTTCTTCATCGTCCCCAGCTCTGTTGTCCTCTGGGTCCTCTCGTGCTTTTCTCGAACTCTCAATCTGGAATACTCTTCCAGCAGCTTGAGCTTGTTTATTCCTGCCCTGGGGCATGCTTGGGCCCTGGTCCCTCCTCGGTGGTGGAGGTATATTGGGCCTCTTTATGGGCAATTGTCTATGTGCCCATCTGTTATTGAACCCTCCTGGGGTCCTCTGATCTTCTCCCTTGGCAGGGCAGTCTTTTACCCAGTGATCTTGGGCGCCGCATTTTAGGCATCCGAAAGTGAGCCTGTAGCATGGCTTTTGGCCATGGAACTTACCACACGTTTCACATTGTGGCCCGTAGGGGGCTGTGGCCTTCATTCTCTTATCCATTCTTCGCTCATATGCCAAGCTATCTTTTCCTCTCTTTTTAGAGGGCTTTTGTAGTCTACTGGTACTTCCGGAGCCAATCATGAATTGTCCCCTGAACTCTTGCTCTAGGGCCATAGCCTTCTGTACAATGTCGTGGTATTTGTTGGCTCCTACTGCTCTGAGTATTTGCCTCAGCTCTGGCCTAAGTCCTCGAAGAAACCTCTTGGCCTTTAGATCCTCTCGATCATCGTACTGTGGTGCATATCTTATGAGGTTACTGAACCTCTGTTCATATTCTAGTACGGAGAGCTCTTTCTGCTTAAGCAGGTCAAACTCAACCTGCTTTTGGTCTTTCTGTGCTTCACCGATGTATTGTTGATGAAACACTTGTTCGAATTCGGGCCATCTCATTGCTCTTCTCCTTTGAGCAGGCCGCCTAGCATTTTTGCTAGCATAGGTCCTATGGACTGCTCTCCACCATAACTCAGCATTTCCTTCTAGTTTGAAGGTTGCCAGTAAGACCTTCTGAGAAGCGGAAACCTCCATTCTCTCAAAGATCTTTTCGATCTGGTTTTTCCAGAATTCTGCTTCATCTGGGTTACAGCTTCCTTTAAATACTGGAGGTTTTAGGGCAAGGAACCCCTCCAATTGGCCTTCTCTTAGGCCCCCAGCATTATCAATATTGGGCCTCCCTCTTTGCGCCCTCACTGCCCTGGTGGTGGCAGTGAGTTGGGTAGGTCCATCAATATCCTCCATGTCCAGCTCTTCTGCATCTGGACTTTCTTCCTCTTCTTCTCTTAATTCTTGTTGGATCTCAGATCTTATTCTTCTTGCTCGTGGGTTTCTTCTTTCTTCATCCTCATCATCGCCATTCTCGCTAGCTTGATCATCGAGTACAGGTTCTTTTCCTGGCCTCCTTCTCATTGGTGGCTCTCTTTGCTGCCCAGCAGGCTCTGGGACTTGGGCTTGACCCCTTGCCAGGATCTACATGCTAGCTGCTAATTGGGCCATATTGGCCTGCATAGCTTCCATCATTGCTTCCATTCTTGCTTCTCTTCTTTCTTGGGCATTAATGCTAGGCCCAGTAACATTAGCCCTGATGGGCTCATAAGGCCTGACTTGGGCCTCTGGCACAAAGCCAGCATTTTCATTCCCTTGATGGGAATTTTCATTTCCATTTCGGCCTTGGTTCATATTTCTGGTTCTCATCCTACAATTAACAACAAGCAAGGCACACAATTGCTCAATATTCATAAATATTCATTAGTGGACTTAACCTATGTGGGAACAAGTCTATACTAAGAATCATAGACCAAAACTTTGGTCCTTCAGAGCAAACTTGCTCTGATACCAAGCTGTCGTGCCCTAAACTGCCCCTGGCCCATCCGGGCCCAATTATCTAAAACATGCAGCGGAAGTTTAATTAAACAGAAGGGACTTTTATTACTCACTAAGACTTATGGGCACGAACCCCAGGATACTTACTAGTACTAGCTTGTTATGTTCTTATTGAAGGTTTAAGTTTAAGTGCTCTTGGAAACAAACTAGCACCTATGTGGATTTCATGTGTTCATTTTCATGGTATTTACCAAGCTTTAGCCAAGAGTATGCATGGCATCCAAAACACCAACTTAAGTTTGAAAACTTATTTTCATGCATATGCTTTGCATGCTTATGTGTTTTGGTGTTCACTAGTGCACATAATCACTTAATGCCTTTAGATGCAACTAATGCTTAGGCATATATTAATTCACGTACGTGCACTTGAATTCCTTATTAGCCAATCTTTACACATGCATCCAATTTCATGCTTCTCCAAGTTTATTTGCATGTTTTTCTTTGAGTGCGCATACAAAACCAAACATAGCATGCTTTCAACATAAACATGGGCTTATGGGCCTTTTCCATACTTAACATGCATATGGCCCAAAATTAACCAAGAATATATTCAAATTTTCTAATTTCTTATTTAAGCCCAAAACATGCATTTAAGCCCAATTTATACATGCTTCCGATTTTCATGAAAATCATACTTCCATAAAACATGCATGGGCCTTGGTAAGTCCACCAAGCAATAAAAGCACCCAAAGTGTCCATAGTCCATCTTACAAGCCCAAAATCAAGTTTGGCCGAATTTTAACTAAGTCCATAATTTGGTCACTAAACTTAGACCAACAAATTACATGCTTAAAATCAAGCCATAAATCATAGTGCCAAGGAACACTAATTATCCACCTTAAGACGTTGTTCCCACAAACTCTAGACTCGTAGTCCTGCACACAAAGTCCACGCTTATTAGCTTGATTTTCAAGCAACTTAAAATACTTAGAATACTTAGTATAATTGAGCAATACCATACACATACCCAACCTTTATACCACAAAAAGAGTACTCAAGACTTTTAGCTCAATCTTTCGAGCACACTTTTACCTACAAAAGTATAGTAGGGCGGGTGAGTTTTAAAACTCAATAAGGATTCCGTATGGCTTCCAAAGCCTAACATATGGCCTTTATGGCCTAACATATGCCAAGAATGTAATGGCAATAAATATTCCAAAAATCCTGCAAAGAAAACATAAAGACAAAGAAAACACAAAGATACATGTATATACAATAATAATCGAAATCGGGGGTTAGCATGCACAACAAATTCATAGAAGCACACAAACACATGCCACTTAACACCTTGATTTACAGAAGGGCAGCAAGCATCCCTCAAGTTTTATTTCATTAATTTCACATACTTTTCATTTTCGGAGATCTCACTTAGCATAGGAATTTAAGGTGGCCTACTTAAATCCTAGCCCATAATGCTTGCTTACTTAACTTAGCTCATGAGCGATACAGAATTGCCGAAGCAATAATTTAACTTATGCCCTCTTAGCACACCTAGGATCATATGGTTCTTTGACCATCACCTAGGGGCCTGAATACTCAAAGAGTATAGGAATCCTTACCAATACCGAAAGCTTCTTAGAAGCTTGTTTTCCTTCAATTTCCTCGCTTGTTGGTTTCTAGAAATGATTTTCTAGCACAAGAACCAAAATGGCCAAATAAATTAGTAATCCATAAAATACCAAGAACACTTGGTAATTATCTTAAAGAAATCAAAATACCAAGAATACTTGGTTCACACTTACGAAACCTCGACTAGGAGGTGAGACCGAATTTTGTGTGCTTGATGTTCTTCAAATTTTCTTCTTGATTCTTCCTCCCAATGAGCTTAGAAGCTCATATACATAAAGAACTCCTTGAGAAGAGTTCAAAACCTCTAAGAAATGAAGATGGCCGAATTTCTCTCCTTGGTTTTCTTTGAATCTTTTACTTGATTCTTGCTCTTTGGGTGTTTAGAGCATGAATTCCACCAAGAACACTTGGTTTTAATTTATGGAAGGGTGATTTCTAGTGATGGCAGAATTTTTGGAGGAAGGAGAAGAGTTAGAAATGTTCTTGGAGAGAAGAACAAGTGTTGGCCAAAACTAGAGAGAAGGGAGAGAGAGTTTGTAGAGAGAGATTGAAGAAAGAGAGTGAAATGGCTTGAATGAGGTGAGATGAGTGAAGAAATGTATTTTGTTGAATGGGGGAGTGTATGTACGGTTATGGGTGTCCAAAATGGGTGGGAATAATGCCTTAGTGGAGTAATAATTCAAATGGGAAGTGGGAGACAAAGTGGGGGGACAAATTGGAAGAGTTGGTGAAGTTAAATGATGAAGTGGTGAAGGTGGGAGACAAAGGTGAGTGGAGGTGTGGGTGGAGGTGGAGGTGGCATAAAATATATTAATTTGAATGGACATGGCTAGCCATGGCATCCAAGGCCATGAAAATGGGTCAATTCCCCACTTAGTCCTCCAATCTTTTGAATTTGGGCAATTGAGCCCAACTTACAACAATTCCTTTGTTCAATTGAGTCCTTCATCTTTGAAATCCACCATTTTCACCATTATTTTTCTTGGCCTAAGCCAAGCTTAATTTCATGAATCCTTAACACTTAATTTAATGTCCCCTCACATTAATTCAGCTAAATTCCCAAATTAGGAAAATTCTTTGGCTCCCAATCCACTTACCCCGGGACCTAATCAGTTTGGATTTTCCGGGCATTACATTTACTACCTGTCCGGGCTCAACTGTGCACTTCCTGAGTAAACTAACGTGAAACACATTATGCACTTGAGAAAGGTTAGGCGGTAAAGCCAACCGATAAGCAACTTTCCCAACTTTCTCTAACACTTCATAAGGTCCAATGAACCTTGGAGCTAACTTGCCCCTTTGTCCAAAACGACTAACTCCTCTCATGGGCGACACTTTCAGAAGTACTTTATCACCAACCTCAAAACTCAATTCTCTTCTTCTTCTGTTTGCATATTTAGTCTGTCTGTCATTAGCTGTCTTGATTCTCTGCTGAATCAACTTAATCTTAGCTGTAGTGTCAGCTATGATCTCAGGTCCAATAACCACTCTGTCTGTCGGATCTGCCCAACAATGAGGTGTCATACACCGTCTCCCATACAAAGCTTCATTGGGCGCCATTCCAATAACAGATTGATGACTGTTATTATAGGCAAACTCGATCAGTGGTAAGTGCTGATCCCAATCACCTCTGAAATCAATGACACACATGCGTAGCATGTCCTCCAAAGTCTGAATCACCCTCTCTGACTGTCCGTCAGTCTGTGGATGAAAAGCGGTACTGAGGCTAACTTTACTGCCCAATGCTTCCTGAAAAGCATTCCAAAACCGTGATGTAAATCGTGGATCTCTGTCCGATATGATCTGATCCGGTATCCCATGGAGTCTCACAATCTCCCTGAGATATAACTGAGCCAACCTCTCCAATGTATAGGTGACTCTGATCGGTATAAAGTGTGCCGACTTCGTCAATCTGTCAACCACTACCCAAATAGCATCATGTTGGCTCCGGGTGGTCGGTAACCCCACTAGGAAATCCATAGTAACGGATCCCCACTTCCTCACTGGTAGAGATAAACTCTGAAGTGTGCCTGCTGGTTTCTGGTGTTCAGCTTTCACCACCTGGCATGTCAAACACTTTGCCACATGTCCTCGTACATCTCTCTTCAGTCCTGGCCACCAAAAATGTGTCTTCAGATCTTGATACATCTTACTAACACCAGGGTGAATACTCAATGTGCTACTATGTGCCTCCTGTAGGACTTGCTGCCTAAGTCCCTCAACATTCGACACATAGAGTCGATCACCATAATGCAGTATTCCATCTTTGTACTTGAACTCTTTCTTCAAAGCACCAGTCTTAGCTTCACCTGAAATCTTCTTCAACAATGGATCTTTCAACTGAGCTTCTCTGACTCTGGCTAACCAAGCCGTCTGAATCTCCAAAACGTAGACTAAGGATTTTTCTCGACTTTGCCATAATTCATGCAAAGCTAAGAAACAATCCTTCAATGCTCCTTCTGAAGAATCTGTAGCCTGATCCTTGGACAAGATCACTCCTGTGTACTTCCGGCTCAAAGCATCTGCTACCACGTTCCCTTTACCCGCACAATACTCGATCGAACAATCATAATCTTTAATGTACTCAATCCATCGCCGCTGTCTCATGTTCAGATCCTTCTGAGTAAACAAATACTTCAAACTCTTGTGATCAGTGAAGATTCTGAACGATCTTCCCATCAAATAATGTCTCCATAGTTTCAGTGCAAAGATCACTGCTGCAAGCTCAAGATCATGAACAGGGTAGTTCAACTCATTAGGCCTCAACTGTCTTGAACCATAAGCAATCACCTGACTGTCCTGATGTAGAACACAACCCAAACCTGAACCTGACGCATCAGTATAAACTGTAAAGGCTCTGTCCGGGTCTGGTAATACAAGTATGGGTGCATTGGTCAACTTTTCCTTCAGCTTCATGTAGGCTTCTTCACACTTCGGTGTCCACTCAAATTTCTGAGCTTTCCTGGTCAATGCTGTCAACGGCGTAGCTATCACAGAGAATTTCTCTATGAAGCGTCTGTAGTAACCTGCTAAACCCAAGAAACTCCTGACCTCTGTAACTGTAGTCGGTCTCTTCCAATCAACCACTGCTTGAACCTTTTCAGGATCAACTGCCAAACCTTGAGCACTGATAATATGCCCTAAAAACTGAATCCTCTCGGACCAAAACTCACACTTAGAAAATTTTGCATAGTACCGATTATCCTTCAGCACTTGCAAAACCGTTCTAAAGTGCTCCTCATGCTCTGCTATAGACTGTGAATAGATCAGAATATCATCGATGAAGACCTCAACAAACTGATCCAGAAATGGCTTAAAGATCCGATTCATAGCTTCCATAAACACTGCTGGAGCATTAGTCACACCAAAAGGCATAACCGTATACTCATAATGCCCGTACCTTGTCCTGAAGGCAGTCTTCGGAATGTCTTCCTCCTTAACTCTGATCTGAAAATACCCAGACCGAAGATCAATCCTGGAAAACACTCTCGCTCCTCTGAGTCTGTCAAACAAATCATCAATTCTAGGAAGTGGATACTTATTCTTAACTGTCACTGCATTCAACTTCCTGTAATCGATGCACAACCTGAAAGTTCCATCCTTCTTCTTCACAAATAATACTGGAGCTCCCCACGGTGATACACTCGGTCTTATGAAACCTTTCCCTAGCAGTTCCTCCAACTGCTTCTTCAACTCATCCATCTCAGGAGCCGACATCCTATAAGGTGGTACTGAAATAGGCTCAACCCCTGGTTGCAGATGGATAGCAAACTCAGTATCCCTCCTAGGTGGTAACCCAGGTAACTCCACTGGAAACACCTCAGGAAACTGATTAGCTACAGGAATGCTTCCCAACTCTTCCTCTATAGCTACTCCATTCAACAAGTAATACTCCTCTTCACCAACTACAGGGATGGTATCTACAAGTCTAAGATGTAAACTCTTAGCACTAGATGCCAACCCTCCTGTGCAAGTCACTCTAGCCCCCTGAGCATCAATGATGTCAACTGAGTGATTCGCACAGTTAATTTGTGCCTTGTGCTTACTCAACCAATCCATTCCTAGCACCAGGTCATATGATTTCAACTCAATCACCCACAACTCACAACAAAAGTCATGATCACCTAACTGCAAAGGATACCTAGTAACCACTTCATTGGTCACAATAAAACCTCTCCCTGCAGTCCTGATGAGTCTCAACTCACCCGCAATTTCACGCTGTAAACTATGCTTATCTACCAAGGCAGAAGATATCACTGAAAGAGTAGCTCCCGTATCGAAAAGCACTCTAACACTACTGCTCAGAAAAGTAAAATTACCTCGTACAGCTGGCGGTTCTCTGGCCGCCTGGTTCGTCAAAGCGAACACTCTTGGGTTCACTGCTGCAGCAACTACTCCAGGCCGGTTCCCAATGGCAAGCGGTACTGGAGGTAAAACCCGAGATGGACCTGTAACTGATCGAACTCTTGGGCAGTCCCTGGCCCAATGCCCTCTCTGACCACAGACATTACAAATATCTGTGCCCAGTGTACATGGTCTTCCACCATGGAACCGTCTGCACCTAGGACACACACCTGTCCTCCTCCTCTTAGATAGATCCTGGTTCCCTACCATTGGTCGCTTTCCAGCACTTTTCCCCAAGTTAGATGGCCCAGCTTCCACCTTTTTCACAGGTGCTCTGGAATCCTCGAATTCCCTTTCCAATGCCAATGCCTTCTGAACCATTTGGCGATAACTCCTGATGTCAACTGTCGCCATATACCTCCTGAAAATAGGCTTCAGGCCCTGGGAAAACTTCTTGGCTTTCAGCTCATCATTACCCAACATGTATGGAGCATACCGGATAAGTGAGTTGTAGCGCTGCTCATACTCTCGTACTGACATCTCCCCCTGTGTCAGATTCTCAAACTGGATCCTCCTCTGATCCTGTGCAGCTTCACTGATATACTCCTGTCTAAACTTCTTCTCGAAGTCTGACCACTTGAGCACCTTTTTCTTGTGCTCTGGACGAGTGCCATTACTCTCCCTCAATAACTCCATCACATCGTCCCACCAAAGACTGGGTCTCCCTCTCAGAAAGAAAGGTACTAGAACCATCCTCTACTCTGTCTCATAACCACCACAAGTAAAGAGGCGGTTCATAACAGACAACCAATCCTCTGCTCTATCAGGATCTCCTGTCCCGTCGAAGCTAGGTGGATCAACTGTCTTGAACTTCTCTAACAGTCTCATCTGATGTGGAGTGTCTCCCCTCCTTGGAGCCTCCATCATCTCTGGTTCCTCAACCTCCTCAAGAACTTGATTTCTGGGTTCCTGAGCTCTAGGCACTTGCTGTTGCTCAGCATGCCTTTCCTGTTCCTGTTGTGGCTCAACTTCCTCCTGGGCAACACCTCTGTCCCCATAATCTCTGAACATCTCCATTACAAGAGTGTTCATACCCTGTGCCACCTGAGCCATAGTCTCAGTCAAACTCTGTAGCACTCTGGATATCTCATCCAACCTCGCCACAACTGGGTCACTAGAACCTTCACCAGGTTCCCTAGTCCCCCTCGAAGTTCCAGACCTCGTATCAACCATAATAACCTGCAACCACAGCCAGACAACATTTCCCCAGATGTTGGTCAGTACTAACTTCCTAGCACTTGGACTTTACCACTAGATCTCAGTCTAAGCCTCCAATATCTATGAAATAAACCCTTAGCTCTGATACCAAGAACGCTGACACGATCCCCGTGCCCCTGCCCGGGATACCCTGTGAGCGTTTGTCTCACGGTGGATTGTAATTGGCTAGCTGGTTATGTGTGTGGATTAAATCCAATGCTACTAGTTGATTAACCTAGAAATGCAATATGTATGCACTTATGCTTTGACTTGGTTTATTAAAACCATAAAACATTTAATCATTTAGACATTTAGCCGGCTAAGTAAAATTCTATATAAATAAATACAAAATGTCAAAGCATAGCAAAATCAACCTTTGAGTGATTAACTACACATACACCGCTCGTGAAAGCATTTATACATAAGTAACTAATGCTCTCACCCAGAGAACAATCCCCTGAGTCAAGGACTCTTTATAACATAAATACTGGAGGCAAAATAAAGTACTGTATCAAAATACAAGACTTTGCTGAGATCTTTTACCCTAACTCCCACTTTGGACTCCTGTCCCAGTGGCGAGTCTCACAAGTTCTGTGCCAAGTGCTACTAGGCTCTGCAGCCAAAGGAAGAAGCAAGTTAGTACCACAGCCTGACCAACAGACCAATTAAACACTTAAGCAGGCTAGAAACTTAAAGTTTCTCAACTACCGTACCTTTACAGACAAAAAGGTACTACCGTGATAATCCTCAGCGATTATCCGGTCCTGCTACTTCAGACTCTGCATAACAAACAGGGAGTGAGAATTCAACATTCTCAGTAAGGGTCTTCAATGTACCTGCAAGAAAAAGCTAGGACTCTGGCTGCGAGCTCACACAGCATGAGGGTACTAGTCATATATATATATACTAGGCCGGTAGACCTCTCCTCAAGTAGTCCTTTGTATCAGGCCAAGTGCAATCACTTAGCAACCTGACACATATACAGGCCAAGCGCAATCACTTAGCAACCTGAAATATAGGCCAAGCGCTATCACTTAGCAACCTATCATATGGCTCAAGGGCGAACCTTAGCAAGCCTCATTCAAACATAGAACCTCTCACCTAGTTGTTATGCAGGGGAATTTATGATGGGACTTGTAGACTAGGCCGCAGGGCCTCTTTGATGTAAACTAGATGAACAAGGTTTCGCCTCGTGGCCTCGTGGCTCCGGCACGGCTAGGCCGACGAGGGTTCTAAACCTCTCACCTGAGCTATTGATAGCTAATTAAGTTCAATTGCAACATTTGTTTCCTTACTTGTTGCCTAAGCAACTTACTTACCTCAAACAGTTCAAGAAAACTCATACTTCCGGTGGGACTTTCGGAAGTTTCGGAGTACCATCGGGATCCTCGGACCCTTAGGCACGTTCCGAGCCTTCCGTAGTCTCGGTCGGGTCAACGCAGCAAAAAGTCAAACCCTCCATTTTTAGGTGTTGGCGCCGCGTCGCCAAAGGCAAAAAGGAATTGGCGACGCGTCGCCGACGAGCAGACGCTCTATGAAGAAAAATTGAATTGGCGACGCGTCGCCAATTTTCGGGCCAATTGGCGCCGCGTCGCCAATTCTGCAGAAATGCAGAATTTGGCCGATTGCTGCTACGAACTTTGGCAACCAAATACATATAGCAAACATGCATCAAAAGTTACCAAATTTCATACACATGAAGTACATGTTGCAAGGAACAAAACCAACTATCAAAGCCAAACTATGATGCATTAGAAGCATCAAACCAATCCTTCGAACATAGCTAGTCCATCATAATTCCCAAAACGTTTCTTCATACCATACCCAAAAATTACTCAACTTTCTCAATCCATTTCAATTCAAAAGCAATCCAACAACTTAAAAACACTTTCTCCCTTACCTTAACACCAAGAACAAGCAAGAATTCGAACCCTTCCTCTTCCAAACAAGCTTCCAAAGTTCTACACAAAACCATACCAAAACAAAGCTCTAAAACATCAAAAACACCTCTTTCAACCAAAACCCAAGCTTCCAATCAATCAAATAACATGAATTCAATCAAGAACATGAATCATACCTCGTTCAAAAACAGGGGATGGAGAAAAACGCCTCTCCAAGCTTCAAAAACATGGATTCAAGCTTGAAAATCACTTCTCCAAGCTTGAACATCCTTAATTGCGCCTCTTGACACCAAGATCACTTGATTCCAAGTTCAATTTGAGAGAGAAATGAGTGAGGGAAGCTTAAGAACGTGTTAATGGCAGCTTCTCCCCCTCTTTCCCTTCTTAAACCCTCACTTAGCAACCAAGATCACCAAGGTTTCAAGTTAAGTGCAATTAGGTCCCCCATCTTTGTAACTTGACAATTCTTGATTAAATTCTTATCTATTTGTTGAGTTTGAGTTAAGGTTAAAAGTTAAGTTCTAAAAATTCATTTTAAAACACTCGGGACTCGTCCCGGCCACTCAGGGTGCAAAATTACCATTTTGCCCCTGAACTTAGTTCAGAGCTTTATTCTTGTCGGAACTTAGTGAACTTTGGCAAACTTCTTAATTCTTGCTAGGCAAACTTAAATTAAACTTCTAAACTAAATTCTAAAGTCCTTACCTCCCTCTAGAAGGGCCGTAACAAAAGAAGTGCAGAAGTTCGTATGGAACAACATCGTATGCAGATTTCGCATACCGAGGGTACTAGTAGCTGATAATGGATCCCAGTTCATAGACAAAGGATTCCAGGAATTCATCAGCGACCTCGGAATAAAGATGCACTTCGCCCCAGTAGCTCACCCCCAAAGCAATGGGCAGGTGGAAGTATCAAACAGGACCATAAAAGATGGCCTGAAAAAGAGACTTGGGGAAGCCAAGGGGAAATGGCCAGGAGAACTCCAAAGTGTATTGTGGAGCTACCGAACGACGCCACGAAGAGCCACAGGGGAGACTCCCTTCTCACTCGTCTTCGGAACAGAGGCCATTATCCCAATAGAGATAGTTCAGCCTTCAATACGGGTGCAAGTATTTGATGAAGGCGGAAACGACCTCGGTCTGAGAACTAAGCTCGACCTTGTGGCTGAACACAGAGAAATAGCCGAGCTGAGAAGAAAAGCTTTCCAGCAAAGAGTGGCCGCGGCTATCAACTTAAAAGCCAGGCCAAAAGAAATCAAAAAAGGAGACCTCGTTCTCTGAAAGGCCGACTTTGCACCCCGAAGGCCATCTCACGGAGTACTTCACGCAAATTGGGAAGGACCTTATCTGGTTCTCACCGAAGTACGAAAAGGCGTGTACAAGCTTGGCGACGCCGAAGGCGTAGAATTAAAAAACACTTGGCATTCAGACGCCTTGAAAAAATTTTACGCCTAAGGTTTGAGTGGAGGAGATATATTGTACAAGAAATTTTTTAAGTACAGAATGGTCTGGAGAAGAGTGGTCTTGAGAAAAATTTTCAAGTATACCAAATTGTCCAAGACAGAATTCCGCAAAGGTGCTCGCCACGAAAAAAGCAGATGTGACTTCCCAAAGTCCCTTGAGCCACTATGCTCGGGAAAAATGGGAAACAAGAATCTTGCAAAGGTACTCGGCATAATCAGTGCAGAGAAAATTTTCCGAACACCCTTGAGCGAACATGCTCGGGAAAAAGGGAAAGCAAGAATCTCGCAAAAGTACACGCCAAAACAAAAGCAGAGGTAATTTCCGAACACCCTTGAGCGAACGTGCTCGGGAAAAAGGGAAATGAGCAAACTCGTGAAAATTTTCCTAAGTCCCTTGAGCAAATATGCTCGGGACAATAGGAAGACAGAAAAATTTGGCTTTAGGTTTTCCGAAGTCCCTTGAGCGAACATGTTCGGGATAAAAGGGAACAAAAAGCCTGCAAAAGACTTAGCCAAATTTTTACAAACTTTCCAGAAAGTCTCTTGAGCGAGCACACTCGGGACAAAGGAAGGTAAAAAGTTTCTTTGGTTGCAGGTTTTCCGAAAGTCTCTTGAGCAAACGTGTTCGGGACAGTGGAAATGAAGAAACTTGCAAGAAAGGACTTAGCCAAAAGATTGTTCATTAAGAGCAAACGCTGCCTTACAAAAGAAGTGCCCAAAGAAGGAGCACAAAGGAGAAAAATAAGAGGAGCCCTAAAGCAAATTAGGGAGAGCCAGGCGGACGAAGAGCAGGAAGCTTCAGATGCTCGACCTTGGACCACTGCCACCGAGGTCCCTCAGGAATATTTAGGCCCTCCAGAAAAGAGAGGTCCAAATCTGGGAACCTCTGCAGGACTTGGTGCCGAACAAGGCAGAAGCCGTCCTGAAAGGCGACCTTGGCCATTTGATCAGAAGTATGTTTTTGAACGCCAAGGTCGTTGAGCTCGTCCCTCAGCTCAGCAATCTCCTCCTCCAACTCGCTTGTCCCCAGCGTCCCTTCGGACTCCTTCTTCAGAGCCTCGACCTCGGCTCGGAGAGCATTGTTCTCATCCGTCAACCTCGCCGCAAGACTGTCAGAAACAGCCTTGTCCTTGACAAGATCTCCATTGGCGGCGAGCAACCCCTTTACTTGGTCGCCGAGGTCGGCAATATTCCGGGAGGAGTCCTTTTCAAGTTCTTCTCTCTTCTTCGAGAACTCCTCCCGAACGGCGGCGATTTGCAGAGAACAATCCGCTGCCAGCTGCTGGTTGCTGGCGACCGCCTTCGCAAGCGAAGCCTTCGCTTCACTGAGTTCCCGCGAAGCCGCATCCTTGAAGGCAGCCTCTCTGGCCACCCGAACTCGGAGGTAACCAGCGTACTCCAGCAGCTACGGCAAGGCAAAAGTCCAGGTTAGTACAAGTCTAAACACTTAGAAAATTGAGGAAAAAGAGTGTAAAGACTATACCTGAGCAGCATGCTTGGTGACTTTTGCGGAAAGGGTATGATCCCTCGGGTGAGCCGCCGCAATGGCCCGGAAGGAGGCGTCAGTGGTCATCCCCTTCCAAATCTCCTTTGTCATTTTTGGACAATCGTCGGAGAACAAATTCATATCCTCCGTGATTGTCCAAAAGGGCTCCAAGGGGATCTTCCCCTCAGGGATTGTGGCATCGCGCAGGGCCCATTTCCTCTCATGAATGGCCCTCCAGCCGGCAGTAAGAGGCTCCTATGAAAGTGAGAAGGAAGTTAGGAGTAGAAGAAAAATTCACGAAAAGCAAAGGAGCTGAACTTCGCCTGAAGGCATACCTGGAGGAACCTCGGAGATAGTGTCCTTGGGATCCTCGGGCCCCTCGGTAGAAAGACCCTTACCCTTCTGCCGATACCGCTCCTCGGCAGTAGGTACTTCTACCACTACAGTGTTTCTGGGGGCCTCGAGGTCGGCAGGAGGCACCTCGGCGGAAGTAGCGGGGACCTCAGCCGGTGAAATTTCAACAAGACCAGCTTCTTCGCCAGCTTCTTCTTCCGAAAGCTCTGGCAGAGGAGGCTGGACAGCCTTCCTAGCTCGCTTCGCCGAAGGCCCCGCCCCTGTCAATTTCCTTCTTCGGGAAGCCGCCTTCTTTGTCTGCTCCCCCTTCTCCACTTGGCCAGAAAAGAGGGCCTTGTAGTAGGCGGCAGCCCCATCGGCCATCTCTGACAAAGAGAATCAGCGTAAGTCCGAGGAAAAAATATAAAGGGGTGGAAGATTACTCACTTTCGGCAAAAGTTTTGAAAGAAGTCTCCCCCTTAAGGAGCTTGACCAGCCAGGAGTCCTTCCCGGCGATGGCGGGAGCAGGCATATTGAGGTCAGTCTCGTGCTCCTTAACCACTTTCAGCTCCCGAAGGACTTCTTCGGTCATCAACCTCCAGTTGATATGAAAGGGGTAAAGAGCACGAGGAGAGACCTCGGGAGCCCAGTCAGCGACTGCCCGAATGCGGGCGTCAAAATCCGCGAACACGGAAGCCAACGGTGGGGTCAGCAACATCCTCGGATCAACGACGTCTGCGTTCAGCACTCCCTAAGCCCATCTGGTCGGGACACCAGACCAGTTCTTATCCACCTTCAGGAAAAAGAACTTAGGCTGCCACCCCCGCCAGCTATCCTTCGTGTCGAAGGTGAAGGTGAATTTTTTGCTCCCGGATCCCCGAGGCAGCAGGAAATAGAAGCCACCCTTCGGGACCACGTAGAGCTTGTAGTACTGCATGAAAATGATGAAGTGGGGCTCTATCCTGAACACGCCACACATGCAGAGGTAGGCGTTAAAATAGCAGTACGCGTTCGGGGGAAGCTGGTTCACAGCAATGCCATGGAATTGGCAGAACTCGCAAACCACCTTCGGGGGAGGATACCGAAGTCCGGCCTTCAGTTGGGCTCCGAAGACGGTAACATCGTCGCCGCGGTTTGAAAAAGCAAAATGGCTAGAACGAGGCAGCCTGGTCACAGCGTAAGAAGGAAGAAAGAATTTTTTCTTCCACCTCTCTAGTTTTTCGGGGGTGGTACAGCAAGGATGGGCCAGAAGAGGTTTCCAGCTCTCGGGAACAGGCATCGTAGACGTGGAAAAGAGTTTGAGATGGAAAAGAAAGTAGTTTCCAGAAAAAACTCAGAAGACGAGTTTGGAAAAAAACAACAGTTTTCCAGAAAAACTCAGAAAAACAGAGAAATCAGAGTACTCTGGAAATCAAAAACCACCAAAAGATTTGCCTGAGGACGCCGTCGTGAAAGTTGGTAGGAAAAGCTCTGATTAAAGAAGCTCCGCCACAGAAAGCAAGATAAAACGCAAGAACAGAGGGCAAAGCAGAAAGAGAGCAGAAAAAACAGTAAGTGGGACTTATGATAGGTTGGGCTATTTATAGGCCAAAGGTGGGTAGCCGAAAAGAGATCATAAGTACCCATTGGAGGCGAACCGTCGCCGTAACTGCCCACTGCACCCGAAAAGGCGCGGCCTCTGTAAATGACGCGTCTCTCTTCCAATGGCAAGAAGCCGTGTGTCAACCGCTGCGCAGAAATAAGGGACATGCCTCCCCAAACGTCCCTGGAAAACCGGGACACACCTCCTGAGTGGGACACGTCGTTTGACATCCCTGAAAAGTGGAGACACGCCGCTCAGTCTGACACGCTTGGCCATCAGACCTGCAGAAATAAAAAGCGGGCCACCTCGAGGACACCAAGAGACAGGCTCTGGCTGAACAGCCCATGACTTTTGGGCAAGAGGTGTATCTTCGGTACAGGCTTTGCCTCAGAGACACTAAAGAATAGGCCAAGGCCGAACAGCCCAGACCCTTGGGCAAACGGTGTGACCTCGGAACAGGTTATGCTTCCCAACAAGACTCCCAACGACAACCTCGGAAAGAGATGCAAACCGAAGTCTTCACTTCGGCTTTCCAGAGGGGGGCATGTGATAGCCAAAGGCTATCGCCTCAATCTGGCCGAACACCCTGCCACATCAATGGCCAGAAGAACTGGCGCTTCCCGGGAACAGGTGGAATCATGCACCTCGGGAGATAGCCGGAGAGCTCCGAGCCTCGGCACGCCAGTAAAACTTGAGGACTCTATTCTCCCCCCAAGGTTGTGAACAGCGCGCCTTCGGAAAAGTGGCACCAGACATTGCTGCCCGAACATGATATCCCCGAAGGCGGAACCCCCTAGAACTGGGAACCCCCGAACTGAGGGTATGCTTCCCGAAGAGGCTCTGTCCGAACTAGAGGACGACCTCGCCCAGGGACCTCGGGAGTACGGCACGCGCATTTAAGGAAGCATTTAAGGAAGCCTCTGACACGTCCCACCACAGACGTAAAAAGTCGCCCTGACGCGCAGACGCCATCAGAATCACATCATGGCCCGTCTCAGCACAAGGCTCGAGGCCATCTGGTTACCAACTATCTGTCCCCTATGCCCAGAAGTTCAGGAGCATCCGACCGCACACGTGTCATGATCTGAACGGGCTAGGTATTCCTATATATACAGGAAATAAATACTTGACAGGAGGTTGGTTGGCCGGGGATACAGCTCCCACACTCTGAGAAAATACCAGGCGAGACTTTTCTGCCTTTCTCTTTGAGCTAGTGACTTTCTCCTTTTTACCGGCCACCACTGACTTGGGCGTCGGAGGCTCCCCCCCCGGAAAAACACTCCGGGGGCCTCCTAACCCTGTTTACCAGCTTTTCAGGTACTCTCCTTGGGGCGATCCACCTTCCAGGCGTTCTTCCTCCTAGAAGTCTCTTCAACAGTCATCATGACTCACAACGATGAGGCCCCAGGCCATCAGATATGCCGGGGGTGAACCCTGGCATAATACAGCACAGCCTCAAAGTAAGTTCGGAAGCAAGGCCTGTCCGGCAAAAGAAACGAAGCATCTCAGCCCACAAAAGCAACTTTGTCAAAACTGAAGTCCAGCGTCTCTTAGATGATGAAGTTATCAGGGAGGTCAAGTACCCCAAGTGGTTAAGCAACGTGGTCATCGCCACAAAAGAAGGTAGCAGCAAACTCCGAATGTGCATCGACTTCAGAAACTTGAACGATGCTTGCCCGAAAGACTCATACCCTCTGCCGCCAATAGATCAACTGGTAGATTCAACTACTGAATATGGGCTCCTAAGTTTCCTAGACGCCTTCAGTGGCTACCATCAGATAAGGATGGACCCCGAAGATGAAGAGAAGACTGCCTTCATCACCGAGGGAGGAACATACTGCTATATCAGGATGCCATTCAGGCTAAAAAATGCAGGCGCCACCTACCAGAGGCTGATGAACAAGGTCTTCAAAGACCAAATGGGGAGAAACGTGGAGGTGTATGTTGATGATATGATAGTCAAGAACAAGCTGCCTAGCTACCACGTTGCGGATTTAGAGGAAGCCTTCCAAAAGCTCAAAGACTTCGGGATCCGCCTTAATCCTGAGAAGTGCATCTTCGGGGTGACCTCGGGAAAATTCCTTGGGTACATGGTATCCGAAAGTGGCATCGATGCTAACCCTGAGAAGATTAAGGCTCTGCTTGAGTCCCGAACTCCTGCCACAGTCAAAGATGTGCAGAGACTCACCGGAAGAATAACCTCTCTGAGCAGGTTTATCTCCAGGTACGGAGATAGGTGTAGACCTTTCTTCAAAGTCTTCACAAAGGCAACAAAAATGGAAGGCGACCTCGGAAGAAATGATCATCCTTGGGATGACGATTGCCAAAAGGCCTAGGAAGGACTTTGAGCCTGCCGACTCTGCGACAACCTCGGGAGGGAGAGCCCCTCGTACTGTACCTCGCCGTCACATAAAAAGCTGTGAGCTCGGTCCTCGTGAAGGAAGAAGGGTCAAAGCAATGGCCGGTCTACTATGTCAGCAAGTCCCTGCATGGCGCCGAAGTCAGGTACCCTTTTGCTTCAAAAAGCTATATACGCCTTGGTGCTTGCAGGGAGAAGGCTGCGATCATTCGGGAAGGTTCTCCAAGTGGTGCATAGAGCTGGGCGAACACGAAATTACGCATGAGCCTCGGAAGGCCATAAAAGCTCAAGGCGTATTATCAGGGCCCCCGAAGGCCTGGAGGTAATGAAGGCTATCAAGTTCAGCTTCAACGTCACCAACAAAGTAGCTGAGTATGAAGCCCTCATAGAGGGATTGCGCTTGGCCAGAAAGATTGGCGTGAGAAACTTAAAGGCTCACAGCGATTCCCAGCTGGTAGTTCGGTAGACAGCAGGAGATTATGGGGTGAAGGACCCAATCTTGGCAAAATATCATGAGCTAGTAGCAAAGCTCATCCAAGAGTTTGACGCCCTACGGATCGAAAATGTACCTCGGAGGAATAACACTGAGGCAGATTGCTTGGCGAAGTCAAAAACATATACCGAGGTGCTAGATCATCCGAGCATCTCAGTACTGAGCATGACGACCTCGGGAACAGGATGGAAAGACCCAATAAAAAGATACCTCACAGAGAATTTGCTCCCCGAAGACCCCGGCGACACTGCAAGACTGCAAAGACGCTCCGGAAGATTCTTCCTGATTGGTGAAGAGTTATATCGGCAGGGATATGCGAATCCGCTGCAAAGATGTGTGGATGAAAAGGATAGTAAAATGGTCCTTGAAGAAGTTCACGAAGGCATGTGTGGTTCACACATTGGAACTGATGCCCTGGCAGCAGTGATACTCCGCCAAGGATACTTCTGGCCTACCCTGAGAAAGGACGCAAGACAGTTCGTCCGGAAATGTGGTAGCTGCCAGAGACACGCGAAAATCCAGAAGGACACCCTCGGAAATGGTAACTTCGGCAGACTATCCTTGGCCCTTCGCAGTCTGGGGTATAGACCTTATTGGGCCACTCCCCACAGCACCCGGAGGCGTGAAATTCTGCGTTGTAGCAGTGGACTATTTCTCAAAATGGGTGGAGGCAGAACCACTAGCAACTATCTCGGCAAAAGAAGTGCAGAAGTTCCTATGGAAGAACATCGTATGCAGATTTGGCATACCGAGGGTACTAGTAGCTGATAATGGATCCCAGTTCACAGACAAAGGATTCCAAGAATTCATCAGCGACCTCGGAATAAAGATGCACTTCGCCCCAGTAGCTCACCCCCAAAGTAACGGGTAGGTGGAAGTATCGAACAGGACCATAAAAGATGGCCTGAAAAAGAAACTAAGGGAAGCCAAAGGGAAATGGCCAGGAGAACTCCAAAATGTATTATGAAGCTACCGAACGACGCCCCGAAGAGCCACAGGGGAGACTCCTTTCTCACTCGTCTTCGGAACAGAGGCCATTATCCCACTAGAGGTAGTTCAACCTTCAGTACGGGTGCAAGTATTTGATGAAGGTGGTAATGACCTCGGCCTGAGAACCAATCTCGATCTTGTGGCCAAACACAGAGAAATAGCCGAGCTGAGAAGAAAAGCTTTTCAGCAAAGAGTGGCCGCGGCTGTAAACTTACGGGCCAGGCCAAAAGAAATGAAGAAGGGAGACCTCGTTCTCCGAAAGGCCGACTTCGCACCCCGAAGGCCATCCTATGGCGTACTTCACGCAAACTGGGAAGGACCCTATCTGGTTCTCGATGAAGTACGAAAAGGAGTGTACAAGCTTGGCGACGCCGAAGGCGTAGAATTGAAGAACACTTGGCACTCAGACGCCTTGATAAAATTCTACGCTTAAGGTTGAGCGGAGGAGTTATGTTGTACATAATGGCCTTGAGAAAAATTCTTAAGTGTACAGAAATTATGCAAAACAGAATTCCGCAAAGGTGCTCGCCATGATAAAGCGTAGATATGACTTTCCGAAGTCCCTTGAGCCATCACGCTCGGGAAAGATGGAAAACAAAAATCTCGCAGAAGTACTCGCCATAGCCAGCGCAGAGATAATTTTCTGAACTCCCTTGAGCGAACATGCTCGGGAAAATGGGAAGTGAAAAATCTCGCGAAAGGTTTTCCGAAGTCCCTTGAGCAAACATGCTCGGGACAACTGGAGAAACAAAAAATTTGACTGAAGGTTTCCGAAGGCCCTTGAGCAATCATGTTCGGGGTAAATTGGAAATGCAAAAGCCTGCAAAAAGACTTAGTCAAATTTTTTCAGGCCTTCCAGAAAGTCTTACAAGCAAGCGCACTCGGGACAAAGGAAGGTAAAAAAAAAAAAAAAGTTTCTTTAATCGCAGGTTTTCCGAAGTCTCTTGTTCGGGACAATGGAAATGAAGAAACTTGCAAGAAAAGACTTAGCCAAAAAATCCTCATTAAGAGCAAAGCTGCTTTAAAATAAAGAACTGCCCGAAGAAGGATTACAAAATAGAAGGGAAGGAAAAGGGGCCCTAAAATTGGCTAAGGGTTCGCGGCGTCCCGAGAGCCACTAATCTGCCCGCCCTTTTCCATCACCTTCGGCGCTGGAATTGAAGGAGGAAGTTTCAGATGTTCAACCTTGGACCATTTCCACCGAGGTCCCCGAGGAATGTTTAGACCCTCTAGAAAAGAGAGGTCCAGATCTGGGAACCTCTGGAGAACCTGGTGCCGAGCAAGGCAGAAGCCGTCCTGGAACGCGACCTTGCTCATCTGATCAGACTTGTTCTTCTCAAGCTCGAGGTCGTGAAGCTCGTCCTTCAGATCCGCGACCTCCTCCTCCAGCGCCTTTATCTGCCCCTCCCCATTCGGCTCCTTCTTCAACGACTCGACCTCGGCCCGGAGAGCGTTATTCTCACACGTCAGCGACACTATACGGCCGTCAGAACCAGCCTTGTGCTGGAGAAGATCTTCGTTGGCAGCGAGCATCCCCTTTATTTGGTCACCGAGATCAGCGATCTTCCTGGAGTAGTCCTTTTGAAGTTCTTCTTTTTTCTTCCGGAACTCCTCCCGAAGGGCAGCTACTTCTTTCTCAGCAGCCTCTTTCAGCTGCTGGTTTTTGGCGACCGACTCCGCGAGTGCGGTCCTCGTCTCATTCATGGTTCGAGTGGCCGAAGTTCGAAAAGCAACCTCCCTGGCCACCCGAACTTGGAGAAAGGCGGTGTACCCCATCAGCTGCAAAAAAATAAACGCAAGGTCAGTAAGAGCCAAACACTTAGGAAAAAATTGAAGGGAAAGAGCTGTGAAGGATATACCTGAGCAGCATGCTCGGTGATCTTTGCGACGAGGGTGTTATCCCCCGGGTGGGCCGCCGCTATAGCCTTGAAGGAGGCCTCGGTGAGCACCCCCTTCGAAATTTCCTTAGCCATTTGAGGAACGTCCTCGAAGTACATATTCATGTCCTCCGTGAACGCCCAAAAAAGCTCCTTGGGTATCTTCCCTTGCGGGATTTTGGCATCCCGAAGAGCTCATTTCCGAGCATGATCGGCCACCCAGCCAGGGGTAGTCAACTCCCCTGCGTGATAAGAATGAGAAGGAGATTAAAGACAAAGAAGCCAATCCAGAAAAAACAAAGGAAGTACACTTTGTCTGGAAACAAACCTGGCGGAACCTCGACAACGTCATCCTCGGAGTCCTCGGCCGAAAGGCCCTTGCCCTTTCGCTTGGGCCGCTCCTCGGCAGAAGGTACTTCTACCACTACATCAAGGAGGGCCTGTGACGCGGTAGGACACTGAGGAGGGACGTTGGTTGAAGGGACCTCAGAAGCAGCAGCCTCAGACTCTGGAATCTCGGCTGCCCCAAGCTCCTCGGCAGTCTCCTCGGGATTTTCCTCTAAAGGAGCCTGGGCAGCTCTCTTTGCCCGTTTCCTCGAAGGTCCCATACCAGTAGACTTTCGCCTTCGGGAAGACGCCTTGTTCGTCTGATCGCCCTTCTCCACCTGGCCGGTGAAAAGGGACTTGTAATAGGCGGCAGTCGCGTCGCCCATCTCTGAAAAATGAGAGAAACTTCAGCGTAAGTCCGAGGAAAGAACAGTAAAGGAGTAGAAGATAACTCACTTTCGGCAAGCGCTTCAAAAGAAATTTCCTCCTTAAGAAGCTTGACCAACCAGGAATCCTTCCCGGAGATGGCAGGAGCTGGCATCTCGAGGTCAGTCTCGTGCTCCTTTACCACCTTTAGCTCCCGAATGACCTCTTCGGTCATCAACCTCCAGTTGATTGGAAAAGGGTAAAGGGTGAGCGGAACGACCTCGGGATCCCAGTCAGAGACAGCCCGAATGCGGGCGTCGAAATCCGCGAACAAGGGAGCTAACTCTGGGGTCAGCAGCATCCTCGGATCAGCAACGACCACATCCAGTGTTCCCTGAGCCCATTTGGTCGGAACGTACGACCAGGCCTCGTCCATCTTCATGAAGAAAAACTTCTGTTGCCACCCCCGCCAGCTATCTTTAGTGGCGAAGGTGAACATGAATTTCTTGCTCCCGGATCCCCGAGGTAGCATGAAATTGAAGCCACCCTTCGGAACCACAGAGAGCTTGTAATACTGCATAAAGATTCTGAAATTGGGTTCTATCCCGAAGACGCCACACATGCAGAGGTAGGCGTTAAAATAGCAGAACGAGTTCGGGGGAATCTGCTTCACAGCAATGCCATGAAATTCGCAGAACTCGCACACCATTTTCGGGGGAGGATATCGAAGACCCGCCTTCAGCTGGGCTCGGAAAACGGTAACCTCCTTACTGTGGTTCGAAAAAGCATAATGGCTAGAACGAGGCAGCCTAGTAATGGCGTAAGAGGGAAGAAAGAATTCTTTCTTCCACCTCTCTAACTTCTCAGGGGTGGTGCAACAAGGATGGGCTAAAAGAGGCTGCCAGCTCTCAGGAATGGGCATTTTCGACATAAAAATGAGTTTGAAAGTGGAAGAAAACAGTTTCCAAAGAAAAACTCAAAAGAACACAGGGATCAAAGCACTCTGAAAAACAAAAACCTACCGAAAGATTTTCCAAAATCTGAGGACGCCGTCGTGAAAGCTGGCTGGAAAAAAAGCCCTGATTAAGGTAGCTCCGCCACAGAAAGCAAGAAAGTGCAAGAACAGGGGCAAAGCAGATAGAAGAGCAGAAGAGAAAGCAAAAGGAACTTATGATGGAGTGGTCTATTTATAAGCCAGAGATGGGTAACCGAAACATCGTCATAAGTACCATTTGGAGGCGAACCGTCGCCGTAACTGCTCTCCGCACCTGAAAAGGCGCGCCTTCTGTAACCGACGCGACTCTCCTCCAATGGCAAAGCGCCACGTGTCAACCGCTGCGCGAAAATGGGGGACACTTCCTCCAAACGTCCCTTGAAAGCTGGGACACATCTTCTGACATCCCTGGAAAACTGGGACGAAACTGGGACGCGCCGCTCAAACTGACACGCTTGGCCAAACAGACCTACAGAAACAAAGAGCAAGCCACTTCGAGGACGCCAAGAAACAGGCTATGGCCGAACAGCCCATGACCTTTGGGCAAGAGGTGTATCTTCGGCACAGGCTCCACCTCGAAGACACCAAAGAACAGGCCAAGGCTGAAGAGCCCATGATCTTCGGGCAAAAGGCACATCCTCGGAACAGGTTAAGCTTCCAAAGAAACTCCCATACACAACCTCGGAAAGAGATGCAAAACTGAAGTCTTCACTTCGGCTTTCCAAAGGGGGCATATGATAGCCAAACACTATCGCCTCTATCTGGCCGAACTTCCTGCCACAATGACGGCCAGAAGAAGCTAGCGCTACACGAGAAAAGGTGCGATCAGGCACCTAGGGAGATAGCCGAAGAGCTCCGAGCCCGGCACGCTAGGAAACCCCGAGGACACTACTCGCCCCCCAAGGTTGTGAACATATCACCTTCGGAAAAGCGGCACCCGAAATAGCGAGCCGAACATGATATCCCCGAAGGTGGAACTCCCTAAAACTGGGAACCTCCGAACTGAGGGCTTGTTTCCCGAAGAGGCTCTGTCCGAACTAGAGGACGACCTCAACAAGGGACCTCGGGAGTACGGCAGGAGCATTTATGGAAGCATTTAAGGAAGCCTCTGACACGTCCTTTCACAGACGTCATAAAGTCGCCTGAATAGGTGCTCTGACATACGGACGCCATCAGAATCACATCATGGCCCATCTCAGCACGTGGCTCAGGACAACCTGCTACCAGTTATCTGTCTCCTACGCCCAGAAACTCAGGGAACATCCGACCGAACACGTGTCATGATCTGAACGGGCTAGGCGCTCCTATAAATACCAGGAATTAATACTTGGTAGGAGGCTGGTGGGTTGACCAAACACTGCTCCCATACTCTGAGAAAACTACCATGCGAGACTCTTCAGCCCTTTGTGCTATTTCCTCTGCCTTTTCTCAGCCACCACTGACTTGGGCGTCGGAGGCTCCGCCCCCGGAAAAACACTCCGGGGGCCTCCTAACCCTTTGTTTCTGAGCTTTCAGGCACTCTCCTTCGGGCTATCCATTCCACCAGGCGTTCTTCCTCCCAGAAGTCTCTCCACTAGTCACCATGACTATAAACGATGAGGCCCCTGGCCATCACTATCCCCCCCGAGGTTGTGAACAGATCGCATTCGGAAAAGAGGCACCAGCTATCGCGGGCCGAATATGATCTCCCCGAAAGCAGAACTCCTTGAAGCTGGGAACCCCCAAACTGAGGGCATGTTTCCCGAAGAGGCACCGTCCGTACCAGAGGATGACCTCGCCCAGGGACCTCAGGAGTACGGCAGGAGCATTTAAGGAAGCCTCTGACATGTCACCCACAGACATCACAAGTCACCTCAAACGGCGCCCTGACACGCCGACGCCATCAAAGTCACGTCATGGCCCGTCTCGGCTCAAGGTTCAAGGGGCCTACCACCGGCTACTTGCCCCTTACGCCCAGAAATTCAGGAACATCTGACCGTACACGTGTCAAGATCTGAACGGGCTAGGCACTCCTATAAATACAATGAAACAATATCTGGCTAGGGGGCTGGCAAATATCCTGACTCCTCACTCTGAGAAAATATTACCTGGCGAGTTCATTGGACCCCTCAGTGCTATTTCCTTTGCCTTCTCTCAGCATCACTGACTTGGGCGTCGGAGGCTGCTCCGCGGAAAAACACCCCGGGGACCTCCTAACCCATTTTTTCTGAGCATCCCAGGTACTCTCCCTTGGGCAAAACGGACACCAGGCGTCTTTCCTCTCTGGGAGTCCCTCCATCAGTCACCATGACTACCAACGATGAAGCCCCCGGGCATCAGGTTGTATGTAACCTGGCATGAACAACTTATGGATGCTTGGCATATATAGCCATGTTAGATACTAGGTAGACTACCATTTTGATTTGTATATATGTGTAGTCTTGGATACCTAGTTTGTGGATGTTTTGTGGGTTTTGTATGCTAGGTTATGTATGGATTATGGATGGCATTATGCTTGCTTATGTATGCTGGATATTATGGGCCAAGGTTTGGCACCTTTATGTGAATAGTATGGGCTTTGCATCAGGAAAATGTTGTACACAGTTATATGTACCTTAGTTGGCCGAGAGCATCATGCATCTTTACTTGTGGTTTTCAGAAATCTAAACCAACCTTGTGGGCTTCTTGGTTGCCATATAGTTAGTACACTTGATGCACACCATGTATGCACTTAAATTGCATTTAAGTGTTGCCTTGCTTGTTATGCAAGTTATTATTTGAAACCTTGCTTGTTGTGAAAGTTAGGGGTTTTGGGCCTTGCCCTTGCTGCAAGTTGTTAATGGACCTTTGTTAAAGCCACCTGGGCCACATTCCAGGCCTCTTAACTTAAGAAAATAAGACATAAAAGTTGCCTTTGATTGCTACGCCGAGAGCTAGGAACCTAGTTATGAAGTTGGGTTTGTGAGCTAGTTTAGGAACTCTTAGGCCAGGGCCTGAGAGAGGTGTGACACGGGGTCCTAGTCTGCCACGGCCCGGATAAGCCTATCAAATCGATCAAACTCAACAGCCAGCTCCAAAGTCAGGAGTTTTCAAGGATCAACGATGTCCATCTTCAGGCCCCCCGTAGCCCATCTAGTGGACACATGATGCCAAAGCTCGGGGACCGGCAGGAAGAAAAACTTCTTCTGCCACCCCCGCCAGCTGTCCTTCTTTTCGAAGGTGAAGGTAAACTTTTTGCTCCCGGACCCTCATGGAAGCAGGAAATAAAAGCCGCCCTTCGGGACCGGGTGGTGTTTGTAGTACTGCATGAAGAAAAGAAAATAGGGCTTTATCTTAAACACCCCACACATGTAGAGAAAAGAATTGAAGTAGGAGTAAGAATTCGGGGGATGTTGGTTCACGGTGATCCCGTGGAATTTGCAAAATTCATAGATTACGCGGTGAGGAGGGTACTGAAGACCGGCTTTCAATTGTGCTCGGTAAACGGTAACCTCATGCGAATCTGACATAAAGCCATAGGTGCCCGGGATGGGCGACCTCGGGACAAGATAAGAAGGAAGGTAATACTTAGCCATCCGCTTCCTCACCTTCTCCGGAGTGGTACTACAAGGATGAGATTCGAGAGGAAGAAAGCTCTCGGGGAGAGGTCGAACAGTTAGCAACGGGGTCGGATCAGACATTTTTTACAAAAGAAAAGAAGGATGACACCAGAAAGGTAAGGAAACAAAGAGACCTCGGAAAAGCGAGCTCGAAAAAGAGAAGAGAAAAGAAATTACAAGAGGAAGCACCTACCAAAAGCCGTGCCGAAATTACTGAACGCCGCCGCAAAAATTGCCCGAAATCGTTCCTCCGCGGAAACGTCCGCCAGGGGGACAAAAACAAGAGCAGGCTCTGGAATAGATGAGAGCAAAGGCAAAAAGTGAGGCAAAAAAATGAGGTGAAAGGCACTTATATAAACTGAAAAGAGTAAGCGAAATGTCGTCATTATTATCTCTCGGAAGCACAACAGACTCATTATTACTCCTCAAAGGCGAAGAGACGCAATTAGTATGACTGGCGTAACTATCCCGCCATCTAGCGGCCACGTGTCATCCAACGTAAAGAACTAGGGCACTCCCCTCTGACATCACGAAAACCCAGGCACGCTTATCCATAACTGACATGTTTGACCAAAGGATACGACGGTTCACGAACCTGCAGCAGAAGAAAGCAAAAGCAAAAGCAGTACGCACCTTGAGGTCACAGAAAGAACTAGGGAAGGGTACCTCGGCTATGAAGGAACACCTTCTGAAAAATAGCAACTCATTGAGTAGAGCTTCAACCGCGAATTCGGTAAAGAAGCCTTCCCAAAAGCATAAAGCCGAACTCCCCGCTTCGGCTTCCCGGGAGGGCGCATGTGATAGCCAAGGTGATGATCACCCTTAGAACCCACTGGTTCAGGCAAAGCGCTGACCTCGGAAGGGAAACCACCTGCCGCGGAAAGAAGGATGCCCCACCTCCCGAAATCCTGCCTCGGCATTTCTCCATTCCTAGAAAAAATAGTGCCAACCTTGGGAGAACGAGTAAGCCATCCTCGGAAGTAGGGGTGCCTCTGAGAAAGGTCACCCTCAAGAAATATACTCCTACGATACTAAAGTGACACCGGAGGACAAGTTCTCCGACGAGGCTTCCTCTACCAAAAGGGACCTCAGGAGTACGACATAAGCATTTAAGGAGCCTCTGACACATCCCCGATAATCTGCCCGGCCATACCCAGACACGCCATTTACAGGGACACTCTAGCACGTCACTCTCGGTTTGATTAGACTCTTAACCCAGAGGCCCATGCCCTGCCAGGAGTCCCCTGTTGACCAAAAGATGTGGAACGCAACCCACCGAACACGTGTCACGATCTAGGCTGGCCAGACGAGAAGAACTATCATTATCCGCCCCTCTATATGTACTGGGTAATTATTCCAGGTAATGGGGACGTTACTTAAAAAAGGTACTCCTTTACTCTACAAACATCATCTTATTACCTCCAAAAAGACTCACTTGGGCGTCGGAGGCTCCTCCCCAGAAAAACACTATGGGGACCTCCTAACCCTTGCTTCCTATGACTTTCAGGTGATCTTCTCAGAGTATGTTTGTCCCAGACCTTTCTGCATTTCCATAAGCCCTTGCCGCCTTCGCCATGACACATGAAGAAGATGTCGAAGGGCATCACTTCATATTCAGCGATGTTGTTGGTGACATCGAAACCGAATTTAATGGCTTTGTTGGTTTCCATACCTTCGGGCCCCCGGAGGATTACTCCAGCGGCTTGGTGTTCGGCGCCTGACAATTCATCGACAAAGAGTTTCCACATTGGTCTAGTCCTTATTAGATCTTCCGAGGTAGCTTCAGCATCCTCGATTTTTGGAACTTCGGCAATGAAGTCTACCAATGCTTGGGCTTTTATTGCCTTTCTTGGCTTGTAAGTGATGTCATATTCTCCAAGCTCGATACACCATTTTGACAGCCTTCCCGAATGCTCTACTTTCTTCATTACGTCACGAAGAGGTAGGTTACCTTGGACAATGATGGCGTGTCCTTGAAAGTAGGGCCGTAGCTTCCTACCTACAAGTTCTAAGGCATAAATGGCTTTTTGGAACAATGGGTACCCGACCTCGGCACCATGCAGGGACTTGCTCACAAAATATACTGGCCACTACCTTCCGCCTTCTCCCTTTACTAGGACTGAACTCACAGCTTTTTCAGTGACGGCAAGGTAGAGGAGGAGAGGCTCTCCTTCCCAAGGTTGCTGTACTGTCGGTAGTCGGGTTAGGTAGCTTTTAAGCTCATCCCAAGCTTTCTGACATTCTTGGTTCCAAGCGTGTTCCTCAGTTTTGGAGTTACCTTTGCTCTTGGTTGCTTTAGTGAGTACCTTGAAGAATGGTCGACATCGGTCACCGTACCTGGAAATGAATCTACTAAGGGAAGTGATTCTTCCGGTAAGTCTTTGTATATCTTTAGTAGTTGTAGGTGTTTAGAATCCTAGCAAGGCTTTGACCTTTTTGCGGTTGGCGTCTATTCCCCTTTCTGACACTATGAACCCGAGGAACTTGCCTGCGCTCACTCCAAACACGCACTTCTTGGGGTTAAGGCGAATGCCAAACTCCCGAAGTCGTTGGAAGGTTTCGTCTAAGTCCAAGATATGATTACTAGGCATTATACTCTTAACTATTATATCATTGAAATATGCTTCCATGTTCCTCCCGATCTGGGAGTCGAACAATTTATTCATCAACCTCTGGTAGGTAGCCCCTGCGTTCTTAAGGTCGAAGGGCATTCTGATGTAGCAATAGGTACCCACTTCGGTGATGAAGGAGGTTTTTTCTTCATCTTTGGGGTTCATGCAAATTTGATGATACCCACTGAAGGCATCGAGGAAACTGAAGAGACCATACTTGGCGATTGAATCCACCAATTGGTCTATAGCTGGCAAAGGGTATGAGTTCTTTGGACAGGCATCATTCAAATTTTGAAAATTGATGCACATTCGGAGCTTTTCACTCCCTTCTTCTATGGCGATGAGCACATTGCTGAGCCATTTGGGGTATTTAACTACTCTTATTACGCCAAGGTCAATCAGGCGCTTAACCTCAACTTTAACGAATGAGTTCTTATGAGCTGATAGGTTCCATTTTTTCTGCCGAATCGGCCTTACGTTAGGGCGTACTTTGAGACTATAGTGGATTATGCCGGGATCGACCCCAGGCATGTCTTTCGGAGAGTAGGTGAATAGTTCTTTGTTCATTAACAAGAAAGATACAAGCCTATCTTTGTCACCCTTGGCCAGTTTTCTCCCCACTCGGGTGTTTCGGCCGGGGGCCAGCTCTATATCTTTTGTTTCTACTTTTTCCAACTCTTCTATTCCCTCCCCTGTTGTCTCTTTGCCTGTCGTGACTGCTATTTCAGTGGCCAAAGTCTATACTTGGACCTTTGCCGGGCTTTGTCTAGCCTTGGTAAAGACCCTCCTGACCTCGGCTTGGTCAATGAAGATTTCTGCATCTTCTTTTTTAGTTGCGAAGGTGACTGATAAGTGCTTTACATCCTGGCGGATGTGGAAATTGCCTTGACTTTGCCTTCCGAGGATGGCGTTGTATGATGAGGGAACATCAATGATAATGAATCTTGTCATAACGGAGGGGAACAGTTCCTCCTGACTCTCAGGCAAGGTCCCTTTCAACATTAGGGGTAGATCGATGTATCCGAGGACTCGGAGCTCAGATGGCGCAACCCCAAAGGTGGAGGATTTGACTGTGTTGAGGTTGCCTTTTAAGATGCCTAGTTTAGGCAATAGGTGCGAGAAGATGATGTCGGTGTTGGAGCCATCATCCAGGAGTACCCTTTGGACATCCCAACTCCCTATCCTTGCCGTGACAAGGAGTGGGTCATCGTGGGGGAACTTTACAGTAGACCCATATTTCCGAACAAGCCTTTTCGGCGAGTTGCTATACTCCATCACGGAGATTTCTCTTATCTTTCCTTTCCTCTCAGCCGAGGGTATCCCTATAGTGATGATCTGGATGAGACCTGCTGATGGTGGTGAATTCTTTCCAGGACTTCGATCGCGACGTCTGTCGGAATCAAAGTCCTCCTCATCCCCCCTTCTTTCTTCTTCCTTTCTTCCTTTGGGGGAAGGTATCTGCAAGTACCGTTGGAGTTATCCCTGCTTTATCAGAGACTTGATGTATTTCCTTAGCTGGAAGCAGTCTTCAGTGTCATGGCTATGATCTCGGTGGAATTGGCAGAACTTCTTCATGTTCTTTTTGTTTTCCAAAGTCATTGTCAGGTTTCGGGAGCCAAACAGCGCTGCAGAATTTAACCGAAACCCTCCAAGATCCAAGTGAAACGGGGTAAATCGGGTGTTCAAAAATTTTCATACCTAATTTTTGGTTGAGATCTCTCACTCAACTGTAGAGTTGAATCACAAAACCTAAACAGTTGACGTGTTCAAGCTCTCTATGGTATCCACATGAGCCTCTCGGGATCACCATGCTTCCACCACGTCTCGGCAAATGCGTTTCTCTTGCACTCGCAGTGCTAGCTTGCGTCCTCCAAGGAATTGCAAGAGAAGAGTGCGACTGTCCTTTTGGGAGGCTAGGGAAGGAGACCTGTGAATTTCTCACTAAAAGTAGTATTTATACTGAGACTCAACTTCCAGGCCTAATGGGTTTGAAAGCCCTAATCCAATTAGGCTTTCATTTCGGGCTTAATAATGGCTCAACTCTTGGGCCCATTATTAATACAAAATTAAAGTGAAACCATAACCCAAATAATTAGCCCATTCACTCTAATGATCCAAATAGCTCTATGTGTATGACCCAATAGGCTCTTGCCACATTGGCAATGATCATAAATCATATTTATGATCATAAGCAATGAGCGGTGTCTAGCAGCACATCATTGCTACCCAAGTGACAAGATTGTCGGTGATTCGACTAAACGTTTATGATCATCACCGATATATGCCATTGTCCCTTTGTCCAAGATATCAAGACTAAGCACGAGACATGGAATGTGTCACTCTCGTATAGCCCAATCTTTGGTTTCTTGATTACCGAGTAGACCAACTTAAACTGATGACATTGATATCGTATATCAACTCATCCGAGCATGGCCATGCATTTTTCTAAGTCTTACTCTATCAAGGGGCCCAAAGATATCACTCCCATTACATAGGAGGGACAAATCCCATCTTGATCATATAAAGCCCTCCGCATGGTATGTGACATACACAATGACCTCCTTCAAGTTCACTCAGTTACGAGCAACAAAGGAAAGTATCAAAGTACGTGACTCACATGTAGGGAACCTTGATGATCTTAGGTCGAAGGACTACATATACCATGATCACTATGAGAATCACTTATGACACTCATATAACGATCCATGAAGTGTTCTCATGGTGGGTCGGTCCAGTACACAAGTTCTGCAACTTGTACCCATATGTAGACTACATATCTCATATTAGTCTCCTCATATGCTAGTCATTATGTATTATTGCAACCCGCTCCACAATAATACTAGACAAGGGACGTTTAAGAATATCATTATTCTAGGGTTACAATTGTGTTTATTAGGTTACGCAGAAACAAAAACAACGAACATAATTGTTGGATTAATGCCTTAATAAAATATCATGACTCAATGTGCAAAAAATACAATCATCTCATGATTGGCTTTTTGGGCACAACAAAACAGTCATTGCCTTTCACCTTGGAACCGTAGTCCCTTGCCTTTCTAAGGCCATGAGAATGCTAGCCTTCATGGCGTTTAAGGGAGTCAATGTCATTGGTCTTTTACCCCTTTGTTTTCGGGTCCTTCCTCCAACCTCATTCTAGTGACAAAGCTAGTGGCTTAGTCCTTCGGGCCGAGGGTGTTCCACCTTAGGCCCTCCCATTCTGAGCTTTTCGGCCATCATGTGCTATTCGGCCCTTTTGTAGAACTCTCCAAGAGTGTCTGGGGGGTCTTTGGAGAACTCATAAAAAAGCTGGGAGTCCCTCCGAAGTCCCCTTATCATTGCGAGGATGTGAATCTCGGGCCGAAAATCAGGCACGCTTAGTGCTTCTCGGTTGAACCTTTCGACGTAGTTGTGGATGGATTCCCTACTTCGCTGTGGTATGTCAAACATCTGTACCGGCATTGATAGCCGAAGTGCTATTGCCCTGACCACCTACCAACCACGGGAAAGAAGGAGCCAAACACCTGAGTCATACGACCTCGGAAAGGACTCCGGAGTGAAGGAAGTCATACACCTGAGGCGCACGACCTCGGTAGCTCACCAAATTCCAACTTCGGGAGACAGCGTCGCGCCTCCTTTGGGAGGGCGACCGAACTAGCTTCGGGGGAGAAAGACCAACCACCCCATGCGGGAGAAAGCCCCCCAAAGACGTCGACACCAAAGTTCCAGCCCGACTCCGGGAAATGGCCCCTCAGCCCGAAGTGAGACATCAACCAAAGGGACCTCGGTTGTACGACAGGAGCCATCAAGGAGTCTCTGACACTCCGCTCATATACATCTCTGACACACCACCCCCAGACCCGCTCTAACACCGCATCGCAGCATACGTCCTATCACACAGGGTTACACCTACCACGGCTCGCGGACCGAGGAGCCAGCAGGTGGCTAGGGGCCTCCAGACCCAAAAATACGATCGCCATCCGACCATACATGTGTCACAATCTGAAGGATTCACCCCTTCCCTTATAGACTAGGGAAATGGTCACAGGCAGGGGGTCCTTCGGGGGACAAGAGGACGCTCTCCTCTCTCCACCTGGATACTCTCCCTTCAGCCCTCAGAAAGACATGCCAGGCAAGCATCTCTTGTTCTTATTACTACGTCCTTCTCTCTCTCCCAAAGCACTGACTTGGGCGTCGGAGGTTCCCCCCCCCCCCCGAAAAACCACCCCGGGGGCCTCCTAACCCCTGTTTTCTGAGTGTTTAAGCTAGGTCTCCCTGAAGGATCTCCGCTCTAGGCTCTCTCCCGTGCCGAAAGTCTTTCCCATCCTCACTAGCCACGGTACCAGGAAGCTGCCGGCCACCACTTAAGGTGACCCTCTCAGGGTACCTTCTTGTACCTCCAGGACCCCCTGCTGCCCACACCGCTACACAGAGGGGAGATGCTGGCTCCGCCTAACCGGACTACATCAGATGTTGGCTCCGCACCCCCGGACAGCATCATCTGGCGCCATCTATGGGAAACACACCTAGGTTACCATTGTTGGAGCTCGACGTTCTAAGGAGAAGGGACTCCCGAGGTCCCTGTTCGTGCCAGAGATTCAACGGGCAACCGAATAATGGCAGCAGGCACTTCCGTGACGGAGGGTGAGCACCCTCTAACTATTACCATAGGCTAGTTTGCGTGAATTCCCACGCCCTGTCATGGCTGAAATGACGCGGCAGTTAAGCCGAAGATGGCCGCAACAAAATTTGGGCCAAAGGCCCTCCTCATCAGTACCTCGTGGGGTGGAGAGTCCCATGCCAATTCACTAGAATTGGGAAAACGGAGATCAACAGGATGAGTGCTCGGCGGGAACCATGCTCCCCACACTACGACCTACGGGAAAAGCAAGGTTGGATGACCCAGACCTCCTCGTTGAAAGAGTTCTGCACCCAAGGAAAGCATCGTCATCTCCTCGGCAACGAAGTCAAAACCCACTGCCACGAAAGGTCATCTACGACTTGACATAGGGGCAGAAGGCGCCGACTCTATTTCCCTGAACACGCTATCGCTGTCCGAAGTGACCCGCTCAGCACGACGTCCCGAAAAAGGAGTAGAGCATTTGGAAAAGACTATCGAAATTGTGCATCGAACTGGGAGAGTACTAGATCAGGTATAAGCCTAGAAGGGTAGTGAACGCCCAGGTACTGGCAGACTGCATTGTCGAAGTACCAGAAGAAGGGAAGGCTGAAACCAACAAAGGAGACAGAGCGAACGTAGATCCAGGGTGGAAACTCCTTGTCAGTGGAACCCCAAGCGCAGAACATCAGGGCGCTGGGATACCCCCCCGGGGGCCTGAAGGCAGGGAGGCCACCAAAACAATCAAATTTGATTACCAAAAAGTGTTGGGCCATCCGAGCATGGCAATGCTAGGTATAATAACCTCACACAAAAGGCGGACAGATCCTACAAAGAGGAATCTCGCAACCAAAGAGTCCCAAAAATCCTCATGAAGAGGCAGAAAGTGCAAAGATGTTCGGAACGATATTTCCTGATTAAGGAAAAACTATGCAGGCAATGGTACGCAACTCTGTTATAAAAGTATATATATCGGTAAAAAGGGTGCAGGACAATTCATCCAAGAGGTGTGAAAATGGCCATAGACACGCCAGGACCCGAAGACTACCTTCGGAGTGGATAACCTCAGAAAGATTGCACCGAGCCACTCCTTACAGCACCCGAAGATGTGAAGTTCTGCATGATAGCAGAGGACTACTTCACTAAGTAGGGTAAGGAAGAACTCCTGGCAACCATGCCGGCAAAAAGTGCACAAAAAGTTCATCTGGAAGAACATAGTATGCTGATTTGGAATACCGACGGTGACACCGGCCAGTAATGATTTCCAGTCTATGGACAGAGGATTTCAAGAATCTGTCACCGACCTCAGAATAAAAGGGCACCTCAGCCTACTAGCTCAGCCCCTGAGCAACAGACAAGTAGAGGTAGCCAAAAGAGGGACTATAAGAAATGCAAAGGGAAAGTGGCCAAGAGAACTTCCTACTGTACTAAGGAGTTATCAGACAACTCCCCGAAGGGCAAATGCGGAGACACCTTTCTCACTTATCTCCAGTACAGAAGCCACTATCCATTTGAAGTAGTTCAGCCATCATACAGATGTTTGACGAAAAAGGAAAGGACCTCGGGTTGAGAACTAACCTCGACTTAGTTGTCAAACACTGAGAAAAGGCCAAGCTCGAAAGCAGGCCTTTTCGACAAAAGGTGGCCATAAGTGCAAACCTGTATGATAGGCCAAAAGGAATAAGGAAAAGGAGACCTTGCCCCCGAAAGGCCGAATTAGAACCCCAAAAGCTGTCCTATGGGGTACTTCGGCCAAACGGGAAAGGGCCTTATTTGGTCCTAAACGATGTATGAAGGGGAGCATACAAGCTTGGCAATAGCGAAGAAGGAAAACTAAAAGGTACAAGGCACTCGGGCGCCTTAAAGATATTCTATACTCAGAATTTTTAGACAAGAAATGGTGGAAGCCAGAAATTTGTCTAAGTACAGAAAGTTTTCCCTTGTATGAGAATGTTCGCCGAACAAAGTTGAAGTATGGACTCCCGAAAGCCTCCTAGTCCTTCCGAAGTTGGGTTATATGCCCAAAAGAGGGCAAGTCTACCGAACACGACCGACAAAGGGCAGGCTAAAATTTGCCTAAAAAGGAACTTCACCAACTGCGAAAGACCGCACGAAGAATGGCTGACGAAACGAGCAAAGAAAGTAATGAAGTCCCTTGACCGAAAATGGTCAGGACAATTGGGAAACAAAAATTGCTCAAAAAGACTTACCCAAAATAATGAAGGAAAATTCATTGAAGAAGGTCTTGATAGAAGGAGAAGATTACAAGAAGAAGAGTACAAAGAAAAAGAAGAAGACAAAGGTCCTAGAATATCTAAAGGACCTCGGGGTCATCGGAAGCTTCGGCTCCTGAATCTTTCGCCGCCACCTTCGGTGCGGGAGGAGGAAACGGCAGGTTAAGGTACTTGACTCTTGACCACATCCACCGAGGCCCCCCGGGAATATCCAGGGCAGCGAGAAAGGAAGGATTGAGGGCCAGATACTTCTTCAGAAACTGATGATGAGCTAGGTAGAAGCCATCCTGAAAAGCAACCTTGGACATCTGGACGGCTTTGTCTTTTTCAACGTCCAACTCATCCACCTCATGTTGAAGATCCGAAACCTCCTGCCGAAGGTCAAAAATCTCCTTCTCCAGCTCCTCGGTTTTCTTCTTCTTCTTCGAACCCTCATTCAGCAAGTTGACCTTGGCCTGGAGTTCAGCATTTTCAGCCATTGCCTTCACCAAGAGGGCAGACTCCCCTTCCTTTTCCTTTTGAAGGGTCTCGTTGGCCGAAGATAGGCTAGTTAATTTGTCGCCAAGGTCAGAGATCTTCTGGGAAAAATCCTTCAAGAGCTCCTCTTGGCCCTTCAAGAACTACTCCCGAAGACTGGCAATCTTCTCCTTGCATATTTGGCTCAACTTGGCGTTTGTCACCACCGAGTTGGCACAGAAGACTTTGGCCTTCTCCAATTTGTCTTCGGCCCAGGCTTGGACCGAAGACTACTTTGCTGCCCAAGCTCGAAGGTATCCACTACCCCCCAAAAGCTGAAAAAAAAAAAAGAGAGTGAAGGTACTTAGTGAAATTTGCACGAGGAAAGCCAAAACACTTAGAGAAAAAGTGGGAGGAAAAGTGAAGAGCATCCTCACAGGCACACTCCTCGGTGACTGCCTTGAAGGATGCCTGAGTAAGCACGCCCCTCGCCATTTGGGGAGCCATCTCCCGGCAGTCTTCGGAGAACAGGTTCATGTCCTCCGTGAAAGACCAGAACGGCTCCCTCGGAACTTTGTCCTTCGGGACATGAGAATCCCGAATAGCCCACCTTCGGGCGTGCTTAACCATCCAAGTTGAGGGCGCCGGATCCTCTGCAAAAAGAAACATACATCTCATCAGGTAAAAATTCCTTGATTATGAAACATGTAAGATTGCAGGAGAAAAGAGACAAACCTGGCGCGACCTCAGCAACATCGTCATCAGAGTCCCGGACTTCCTCCACGTCGGCATGAATATGTTTGCACTTGGCCCTTCAGCACTTTTCTATATCTTCGGCAGAAAGATTTGCCAAAGAGCCCAACAAATCGGCCGACGTGGCAGGACTCGGAGGGGTAGGAACAGCGAACACCCCGGCAAGAACCACGCTGGGCGTTTCAGGCCGGGAAAAAGTTGCAACCTCGATCGAAGTTGCAATGACATCGCCAGCCTTAGTGGAAGTAGCAATAACATCGCCGACCTCTAAAACATCCTCCAAGGAGGGAAGAAGGGTGTCCTTCTTGGCCTTCTTGGCCGAAGATGGTCTGCCCCCAGAAGTCTTGCGCCTCTTCTTCGCTTGTGGTCCCTTCTTGGCATGACCAAGGAAGAGAAACCTGTAGTAGGCGGCAGACTCATCGCCCATCTCTGGAAAAGAGGGAAGATATTAGTGTAAGTCCACAAGCACTTATGCTGAAAAAAACCTTGAAAAGAACTTACTTTCAGAAAAGGCTTCGTAAGTGAGCTCGCTCCAAAGGAGCTTCACCAGCCAGGAGCTTTTCCCCTCGGTAGCAGGAGCGGGCATGCTGAGATCCGTCTTATGCTCCATAACCACCCCCAACTCCCGAAGGACATCCTTAGTCATGAGTTTCCACATGATCGGGAAAGGGTAGAAAGAGCGTGGAGGGACCTTGGTATCCCAGTCGGCAACAGCACGAATTTGTTTGTCAAAGTCCCCAAACCTAGCTGCCAACTCAGGAGTTAGCAACTTCCTGGGATCCATGACATCCGCCTCCAGCTTTCCCCGACCCAACTTAGTCCGTACGTGCGACCAGGGCTCCGCCACCTTTAGGAAGAAGAACTTCCTTTGCCACCCTCACCAGCTATCCTTGGTAGCGAAGGTGAACATAAATTTCTTGCTCCCAGATCCCCGAGGCAGCATGAAATAAAAGCCACCCTTCGGAACCGGATAGAGCTTATAATACTGCATGAACAGGATGAAATGGGGTTCTACCCCGAAGATCCCGCACATGCAGAGAAAAGCATTGAAATAGCAGTATGAGTTGGGAGGAAGCTGATTCACGACTATGCCATGAAATTGGCAAAAGTTGCAAATCATCTTCACAGGAGGAAACCGAAGTCCGACCTTCAGTTGGGCTTAGAACTCATCACCTCGATTCATAAAGCTAAACTGGCCAAGGTGAGGTAACCTTGTGATGGCATACGAGGGAAGGAAAAATTTGGTCTTCAACTTTTCTAATTTTTCAGGAGTGGTGCAACAAGGGTGAGACATAAAATGTTAGGCTCACCTCCTAAGTGCTTGGCTTAGGCCAAGGAATATAAAGGAATGATTAAGGACTATGAGAACTAGTACAGTGATGTATGTGCAAAGCTGGAAACTTTCAGGTCCTAAGTGCACATAGAAACTAGACTATGGAAAAAACTGACAGAAATCAGAGAAAGGGGATCAAATTGCACACTTAACTTGGTGGTGCAATTGAAACTACAAAGTATAAGATGATGATTTCGGCCATGCAAGTTTATATGGTGACTAGTGCAATACTAGACCAAGTATGGTGGACAACAATGATAACTAGTCATATCATGTCTTCCACTAAGGCAATAATCATTATTTAACTAGTTAGACTAACTAGTGTTCACACTAGTTACTTGGACGGTTTTATTTGGGAAAAATGGCACTTTGGAACTTGTGTTGACATGTGCATGGCATTATAGGCCATGAGGTGACTTAAGTGCCAAGTGAAACAAGTGTTTTAATGGCGCATGTGTGACCGTGAGTAAGTGAAGGCCTCATTGCACCATGCAAGTAAATTGAAGCCAAAAGCTAGCATAATTGCCAACTTATGTACATGTGTCTTATGGCCGGTTTTAGTCAAAGCCACTTAAGCCATTCCTGTTGCCATTTTCAGGCTTGTTCCTTCCTTTCTTGGCTGAGAGCTTGTTCTTGAGTACTTCCAAAATTGCTCTTGAATTCAAGCTTCGTTGGAGACAATTGAAGGAGGCAAGCTAAGACATCCTTGTTTCGGCACTAGACCACTTGAATTGAAGCTTGGTTCTTGAAGAACAAAGAAGGGCGGAGCCAACCAAGCTAGGGTTTTGAGGTAACTTCTGTGTTTCCTTGATTCCATGCTAGTTCTTCCATGAACAAGGAGTTAAAGTGTTGAATTGATGGAATATTAGGCCAATTTGGTGAAGAACACTTTGGCTTGGAAGTTTGGTGCTTGGCCGAAAGCTTAAGTTGAGGTAATCTCATGTTCTTTCCTTGATTACATGGTGTTAGTTCCATGAACAAGGAATGGTAATGCTTAATTGGTATATTGATGGGCTAATTGTGCAAGTGTTGTTTCGGCTTGGAAACTAAGTGTTGGCCAAAAGAGTGAATTAAAGAAACTTGGTGTTCTTCCTTGAATACATGATAATTAATCCATGAACAAGGGTTATTGATGCCTAATTGTTTATGTGGTAGGCGAAATTGAGTGAAGAACACTTGGGCTTTGAAAGTTGGATTGTGGCCGAAAGCAATATTGAGGTAGGGTTCACTCAACACTTGACATGCTTGGTGAATTACCATGATTCAAGTGTCTAGAGTAGCTAAGTGATGGAAAAAATTGCCAAATGACCTTAGTTGCTTGATGGGCTATTGAGAATATATTCGGTTTTAGTGTTGATTAGCTAATTAACTATTGGACATGTGCTAGAAATGCTAGTAAATGTGGCCTATTTGCTAGACATTTTGGAGCTCTAGTGGAATTGAAGTGTTTGGTGAAGTTTTGTGTGCAAATGCACATGGGCACATGTTATGGAGATTTTGGCCGAGAGCACTTTGTGGTGTGTGTGTGTGTGTTATTATGTGCTTTAGTGAATTCTATGTGCTTGCTAAACCAATTTGATAGCCAAAGGCTATTGCCTCCTCGGTAGTAACTCCCTGCCAGAATATTGGCCGAGGAGTCTGACGTCACCCAAGAGAGGATCTTTTCACTGACCTCGGAAGGTGCGAAGTCAAACACTATGAGCTCGAGACTTTGGTTAGCTCGTCAGGAATTCCGAGGACAACACCGTCTCCATCGAGGGGCCAAACTGACCGTCTTCGGGTAAGAGAGCCATCTCCCTGAAGCAAGGAAGAATCTCCTCGAAGGCAGAGGCCCCGAAGAGGATCTTCCCCGAACAAGAAACACCTGAACAAGGGAATCCCCGAACTATGGGTGTGAGTCCCGAAGAAGGTGTTCATCAAGGGAACTCCCAGAACTATGGGATAGATCCCGAAGGAGGTGCTCGCACCGAAGGACGGATAGAATCCGAATAGGGTGCACGCAGCGTAGGGCGACCTCGCCCAGGGGACCTCGGGAGTACGGTATGAGCATTTAAGGAGCCTCTGACATGTCGCCCACAAGCCCTACACGTCACATCAGAACGGCGAACTGACACGCCGCAGCCGCCCTAGTCCTGACACAACCTGTCCGGGTCCAGGGCTAAAGGAGGCTGCAAACGGCTGCCTGTCCCCTAGGTCCAAAAGCACAGATCAAATCCGACCGAACACGTGTCATGATCTGAATGGACCATCTACTCCTATAAATACTAGGAAAGGGGACTGGGCAAAGGATGGGCATTTTTCCTCCCTCTGAGAAAACACAGAACAGGCAAGACACTTGATCCCTTAGTGTTCTTCCTCCACTTTCACTCAGAAAACTGACTTGGGCGTCGGAGGGTCCTCCCCGAAAAAGCAAACCAGGGACCTCCTAACCTCTTCTTTGAGCTTTTCAGGCACGCTCAGCTGGGAAACCAGAGCTCCAGGCGCTCACCTCCTTAGGAAGTCTCCCCACCTGTCAACATGACAGCAAATGAAGATACTTTGGGGCATCACAATTTATGTTATTGATGCTTATATGCCTCAGTTATTATAGCATGTATAGGTATATGTTTGGTTTTCCTTGTCTTTGTGTTTGTTTTGCAGGTTAAGTTGAGCTATTGGGAGGTTAAGCTTGAGTTGTATACTCAGCTTAACTAAATAAACTCTTAATTGAGTTGTGTTGAAAGTGAGCTCTACTGAGTTTTATACTCACTGCCCATCCTACTTGTTTTTCAGGAAAAGATATTCGGCCTGAATAGTGTTTGCTTCCATTGTGCTTGTGGTTTGTGCTAGCTTGCTTACTTGTCAAGGTATGTGCCAATGTGTGCTTGGCTTATTGATTTTGGTTCATTACAAGTCTTATATCATGTTGGCCGAGACTTATTGACTAAGTTTGCAGGCTTCTAGTGTTGGGACCTGTCTAGGAGTGCAGTTTGGACACATGGACTTTGGCTCTGATCATAGTGTTCACCTTTATGACTATGACTATGGCTATTGGGTTGGTGTTGCAATGTGTGCTTTTGTAAGGGATTCTTAAGGTACTATTTGACCATTAGTGGTCTCGGGTTGTACTATAACTTGGCATGGAAGACTTTTGGGTTCATGGCATGTAGCCATGTTGGATACTAGGTAGACTACCCTTTTTGAGTGTACATGTATGTAGTCTTGGATACCTAGCTTTGGTGTTGGTTTTGTTCGGCTTATGTGCCAAGTTATGTGTATGGCCTTATGGTTAGTTTTGGACATGTATATATATATATATATATATATATATATATGTTGAATGCTTTAGGCCAAGGTTTGGCATATCAATGTGAATAGTTATGGGCTTATGCTTGATTATGTGAGTATGGAGCGTGAAATGTTATGAACCACTTTGTGTACCTTTGTTGGCCGAGAAGATCATGTGCATATTAACATGTGTTTTCCAAACTAAAGAAAATATTGCAGGCTTCTTGGTTGCCATTTAAGTAGCATACTTGATTGCACACCATATAAGCACTTAACTTTCATTAAGTGTTGCCTTGCTTGTCATGCAAGAAACTATTAAAGCCTTGCTTGTTTTGCAAGTTAGTGGTGTTGGGCCTTGCATCCGCTGCAAGTAAACAATGGATTTGGTTTAAAGCCTCCTGGGCCACCTCCCAGGCTTTTTACCTTAAGAAAATAAGACTTAAAGGCAACTTTGGTTGCTTGGCCGAATTGTTGAACAAGGGTTTTGGTTACAGTTTTGAGAGTTAAACTTAGAACTTATGGGCCAAGGCCTGTGTGAGGTGTGAAATAAGAGGTTGCCAGCTCTCGAGAATAGGCATGGTTGACCGAAAAATGACTTCAAAAAAATGGGGAAAAACAATTTCAAAAAAAGGAAAAATGACTTCGAGATGCGAAAAGAAAAGCATAAACCGAAGGAACTCTAGAAATCAAAACCCACCAAAAGTCTTGCCGAAGTCTGGGTTTGAGGACACCGTCGTGAAAGATCACTGGAAATCGCTCCGCCACTAAAACCGCCGCAAAAGAGGAGAAAAAGGTACAGAAAAAAGCAAGAGCAAAGTGAGAGTAAAGAAACACAAATGAAGAAGTATGACAGGAGGAAGGCTTATATAGATCAAGGAACGGCAGCCAAAAGGGCGTCATAAATGCTGCGCGAAGGCAAAATGTCGCCATAATGGCCCCTCGCGCGCGAAAAGGCATGCCTATCCCAGCTGATGCCTGCCACGTGTCGCCCGTCACGAGAAACTAGGACACATTTTCTGACATCCAGAAAACCAGGGCACGCTGCTCGAGACTGGCATGATTAGTTTCAAGACACGAGGGTTCACTAGCCTATGGCGGGAAAAATTAAAAAGTTGGGTCTCTCGAGAACACCGAAGGATGGATAGATGACATCTGTCCGAACAAGGCTTATCACCTAGGAGGCGAAGTGCCTTCCCAACCGACGTCATACTCCGAGTGTAAATCCATAAGGTCAGGGGTTCAACGCTCCGTGCCGCCTTGTTCGTCCGAAATGGACATACTACCACATGGGCCTCCGAGAGTCCACGAGGTTGTCCTGTCAAAACTGCCAATTCGGGGATAGACGCACACCAAAAGGACTACTTGCCGAAGTCTCCACTTTGGCCTTTCCATGGGGGGCAAGCGATAGCTGAAGTGCTATCGCCCTGACCACATACTGACCATGGGAAAGAAGGAGCTAGACACCTGAGGCATACGACCTCGGAAAGGACTCCGGAGTGAAGGAAGTCATACACCTGAGGCGCATGACCTCGGTAGCTCACCAAATTCCAACTTCGGGAGCCAGCGTAGTGCTTGCTTTGGGAGGGCGACCGAACCAGCTTCGGGGGAGAAAGACCAACCACCCCCTGCGGGAGAAAGCCCCATGAAGACGTAGACATTGAAGTTCTAGCCCGACTCCGAGAAATGGCCCCTTAGCCCGAAGTGAGACATCAACCAAAGGGACCTCGGTTGTTCGGCAAGAGCCATCAAGGAGTCTCTGACACTCCGCTCATATACATCTCCGACACGCCACCCCCATACCCGCTCTGACATGGCATGGTAGCATACGTCCTATCACACAAGGCTACACCTACCATGGCTCGTGAACCGGGGAGCCAGTAGGTGGCTAAGGGCCTCCACGCCCAAAAATACGAACACCATCCGACCATACATGTGCCACAATCTGAAGGGATCAGCCCCTCCCATATAGGCCACGGAAATGGTCACAGGCAGGGGGCTCTCTGCCCGGAGGGCCTAAAGGACAAGTGGACGCTCTCCTCTTGCCGCCTGGATACTCTCCCTTCAGCCCTCAGAAAGACACGCCAGGCAAGCGTCTCTTGTGCTTAATACTACATCTCTCTCTTTCTCTCAAAGCACGGACTTGGGCGTCGGAGGTTCCCCCCCTGAAAACCACCCCGGGGGCCTCCTAACCCTGTTTTCTGAGTGTTTCAGCTAGGTCTCCCTAAAGGATCTCCGCTCCGAGCTCTCTCCCATGCCGGAAGTCTTTCCCGTCCTCACCAACCATGGTACCAGGAAGTTGCCGGCCACCACTTAAGGTGACCCTCTCAGGGTACCTTCTTGTACCTTCAGGACCCCCTACTGCCCACACCGCTAGACACAGTGGAGATGCTGGCTCCGCCTAACCAGACCGCATAAGATGCTGGCTCCGCACCCCTGGACCGCATCAAGCATCTTGGCCATTGGCTTACTGCCAATGAACTGTTGGGTGAAGGCGTTGGACAACTCCTGGAAACTCAGCAAGGTTTCGTGGGCCAGGCAGTTACACCATGCCGTTGCTGGACTGGAGAGGGTCACCTTGAAACACTTGCAGAGGGTGGCATCATCTGTGCGCTGGAGCACCATGCTTCACTTGTACTTTGTCAGGTGCGCCTAGGGGTCACTACACCCATCGTAGGTTTCCAAGCGCAGCACCCTGAAGTGACTAGGCATGGGCGACTCCACCCCTTCCCGTACAAAGGGTGACTCTTCTCCGGTATAAGCGTCGAACAATCTTAACCAGACTGGTTTTTGGGAGATTTGTCTTTCAACCTTTTCCATTCTTCCAAGGATCTTTTCCATGAGGGTAGCTGTGTTAGCTTCCCCCAGCTGCCTGGTGGTCGTCGGCAATGGAGAACTTGTTCTCTTTTTTGGAGAGTAACTTCAGCGGCAAGGAGACTGGGACCTTCGGTATAAGGGCAGACTCCTCCAACGGGAGGTCATAGTTTGTTTTTAGGCCCCTTCTTTCGTGGGTCGTACCCTAGGGGGCACGTCCTCTGTCGAAGATGTGTCATGAGAGCGCTCACTCCTGGAACTCTAGTGGGTGGCCTTCGGGCCTCTCTCCCGGTGCGTTGCCTAGGGCCACGTCCGATCAAGTTGCTGGGTCATTTCAGTGACAATGGAGCGCTGGAAGTCTCGTAAGAAGTGCATCATCACTGTTAGAGGGCGGTCATCTTCTGGCACAGAAGTTTCTGTAGTGGGCTGCTGGGTCGCCGACTGAGCCTCCGACGCAGAGGAGGACTTCGGGAGCCACCTGTCTTTTGAACGCCGAGTCTCTACCACGGCGAACTGGGAAAGGGTTCCCATAGACGGTGCCAAATGATGCCCTTCCACATCTTCGTTGTTAAACATGGTGAGCTTGGAGCAGATACTTCCAGTGAGGGGACACCTGGATGAGGGGCCTTTGCTGGGAGAGACTGCCTGAAACGGTCAAAGAATGAGGGTTTGGAGGTCCCTGAAATGTTTTTCGAGGGAGGAGCCTTTGACGCCCAAGTCAGTGTTTGGAAAGGGAGAATGAATAAGGAGTGGAGACATTTTTCCCCTTGGAGTCGGATGCCCTTACCTAGGGCGTTTCCCGAATATTTATAGGGAGGTGTATAGGAGAAGTTCGTTTGCCACAGCCGGCCCAGATCGTGTCACGTGTTCGGTCGGATGTGGTCTGTACCTTCGGGAGTGGGGGGGGCCTCTAGCCGGCTATAGGCCGCCTGGTCAGAAGCCTAGGGTGGCATGCCAGACCGTGTCCAAGGACAGTGTGTCAGATAGTGTCCGAGGGCGGCGTGTCGGGGCCGTACGAGTACGGTGTGTTAGAGAGTGTCCGAGGGTGGCGTGTCAGGGCCGTACAAGTACGGTGTGTTAGAGACTCCTCAGACATTCTGTCGTATGCCAGTCTAGCCTTTTCGGGGGACCGAACTCCTTCGGAGTACAGAGCTCCTTCGCGGAGGTGAGCTCGTTTGGAGGGAGGTCCCTTGAGGCTCCTCAAGTTCAGCTCTCCCGAGGTCAGGCTCGGGTACCTAATGATGGCACTTCACGAGTGCGATCGATAGGGTGGCCCAAAGAGTATCCGAAGGTGGTTTTTGGGCACGCGAGGTTGGCGCGAGGTCTGTTGGGTTTCGGGAGCCAAACAGCACCGCGGATTTTAACCGAAACCCTCTAGGATCCAAGTGAAACGCGATACACTAAGTGTTCAAAAATTTTCATACCTAATTTTTGGTTGAGATCTCTCACTCAACTGTATAGTCGAATGACAAAACCTGAGCAGTTGACGTGTTCAGGCTCTCTATGGTATCCACACGAGCCTCTCGGGATCACCACGCTTCCACCACGTCCCGGCAGATTCATTTCTCTTGCGTTCACAGTGCTAGCTTGCGTCCTCCAAGGAATTGCAAGAGAAGAGTGCGGCTGTCCTTTTTGGAAGGCTTGGGCAAGGAGACCTGCGAATTTCTCACTAGAAGTTGTATTTATAGTGAGACTCAACTTCCAGGCCTAATGGGTTTCAAAGCCCTAATCCAATTAGGCTTCAATTTTGGGCTTAATAAGGGCTCAACTATTGGGCCCATTATTAATATGAAATTATTGTGAAACCAAAACCCACATTATTAGCCCATGCATTATAATGATCCAAATAGCTCTATGTGTGCGACCCAATAGGCTTTTGGCATGCTAGCAATGATCATAAATCACATTTATGATCATAAGCAATGAGCGGTGTCTAGCAACACATCATTGCTACCCAAGTGACAAGATTGTCGGTGATTCAACTAAACCTTTATGATCATCACCGATATATGCCATTGTCCCTTTGTCCAAGATATCAAGACTAAGCACGAGACATGGAATGTGTCACTCTCGTATAGCCCAATCTTTGGTTTCTTGATTACCGAGTAGACCAACTTAAACTGATGACATTGATATCGTATATCAACTCATCCGAGCGTGGGCATGCATTTTTCTAAGTCTTACTTTATCAAGGGGCCCGAAGATATCACTCCCGTTACATAGGAGGGACAAATCCCATCTTGATCATACAAATGCCTCCGCATGATATGTGACATACCCAATGACCTCCTTCAAGTTCACTTAGTTATGAGCAAGAAAGGAAAGTATCAAAGTATGTGGCTCACATGTAGGGAACCTTGATGATCTTAGGTCGAAGGACTACATATACCATAATCACTATGAGAATCACTTGTGACACTCATACAACGATCCATGAAGTGTTCTCATGGTGGGTCGGTCCAGTACACAAGTTCTCCAACTTGTACCCATATGTAGACTACATATCTCATATTAGTCTCCACATATGCTAGTCATTATGTATTATTGCTACCCGCTCCACAATAATAGTATACTAGGGACGTTTAAGAATATCATTTTTCTAGGGTTACAATTGTGTTTATTATGTTACGCAGAAACAAAACAGCAAACATAATTGCTAGATTAATGCCTCAATAAAATATCATGACTCAATGTGCAAAAATACAATCATCTCATGATTGGCTTTTTCGGCACAACACTAACAAGCTCTTCCTCAGGAAGGGTGGTGACCCCTTCTGCCTAAAGTCAGCCCCATGGGTTTCCTCATAGTAGCGCTTATCTGGCCTGTCTGAAGGTGTTGAGACCCTCCCTTTGCCGGGGCTTCGTCGTGCCTGTTTCGACTGGAGGTGGTGCAATGGCCAAGGGTGGTGCGCATATGTGAAGTCCTTTAGGGGCTGATAGCCCTTCAGCTATCAGGAGTCTACCAATTGGTCTACCAGTAGCAGTGGGTAAGAGTCCTTCGGGCAGGCGTTGTTTATGTTTTAGAAGTTGATACACATTTGGAGTTTATTGCTCCCCTCCTTTGTCGCAACAACTATATTGCTTAACCATTCGGGGTACTTGACCTTTCTTATTATTCTCACCTTCATTAGCTGTTGGACTTTGATTTTAATGAAGTTTTTCTTATGCACTGGGAGGCTACATTTTTTCTGCCGAATAGGCTTCACCTCCTGAGATGCTTTAAGACAATGTTGGATGATACTCAGGCCCACCCCAGACATATCACTCGGAGAATAAGCAAACAGATCTTTTTTTCATTAACAGAAGGGATACAAGCCTTTCCATGTCACATTCGGCCAGTTGTTTCCCCACTCGGGTACTTCAGCCCGGGACAAGCTTTGCATCCTCTGTTTCTATTTTCTCAGAGTCATTTTTTTCTCCTCCCATTACCTCTTCACTGACCATTCTTTTTTCTCTTGAAGTCCATGCGTGAACTTTTATTGGGCTTTGTCTTGCCTTCGTGAAGACTTTCCTTACTTCGGCTTGATTAATGAATATTTACATGTCTCCTTCCTTCACGCCAAACATGACCATTAGGTACTTCACATCTGGGCGAATATAAAGATTTCCTTGTGTCTACCTTCTGGGGATGGCGTTATATGAAGAAGGGACATCTATGATGGTGAACCTTGTCATTGTAGAGCCAAAGAGCTCTTTCTTGTTCTAAACCGAAGCTCCCCTTACCATCAAAAGTAGATTGATCCACCCGATCACAGGGAGCTTGAAGGGGCCTACACCAAAGGTAAGGGAGGTAATGGGTTTGAGATCACTCTTGGAGATGCCCAACTGTGGCAACAAGTAGGAGAATAGAATGTCAACATTGGAGCCATCATCGATGAGTACTCTTTTGACATCCGAGTTCCCTATCCTTGCCATGATTAGGAGGGGCTCGTCATGAGGGAACTTCATGATAGACCCATCTTTTCGAACAAGCTTGTTTGATGGGTTTATGTACTCCGTCATTGAGATTTCCTGGGCATTCATTTTCATCTCGGCCGAGGGTATCCCACCGGTGATTGTTTGAATCACTTCAACCGGAGGTGGTGGATGCTTTCTGGGACTTCAGTTCTGATGTTGATCGGAGTCATAGTCCTCATTTAATCTTTTCCTCTCTTCTTCCCTTCATCCCTTGGGGGACAGCATCCATAGGTAGCGATGAAGTTACCTCTTCTTGATTAAAGATTCAATGTACTTTCTCAGTTGGAAGCAGTCTTCAGTGTTGTGCCAGTGGTCTCAGTGGAACTTGCAGAACTTTCTGATGTTCTTTTTATTTTCTGAGGTCACGGCCTTCGGTGTCTGAATCAAAGTTCCTTCTCTCTCCAAGGCCATCAATATGTTCATCCTTGTAGTGTTCAAGGGAGTGCATGACATCGGTTTCTTCCCCCTTTGTTTCTGAGCTCTACCCCCACCCTCGGTTTGGTACCGAGGTTGGTGACTCTAACCCTCGGAGTGATTGTAATCAGACTTCAGCCCTCCCATCCTCAATTCTTCAGCCATTATGTGCTATTTTGCCCTTTTATGGAATTCTCCGAGGGTGTTAGGGGGATCTTTGAAGAACTCGTAGAAGGGTTGTGAATATCTCCTAAGTCCCCTGATCATAGCCAGGATGCAGATTTCAGGCTGGAAGTCGGGCACACTCAGGGCTTCTCGGTGTCAGTCTACTTCCGATGAATTGCTGGGTTAATGCGGCAAATAACTCTTGGAAGCCCATTATGGTTCCAAGAGCAAGGGAGTTATACCACGCAGTTGCCAACCCTGAAAGGGTGACTTCGAAGCACTTGCAGAGGGTGGTGTCATCAGCACCGTGCAGCACCATGCTGCATCTATATTTTGTCAAATGAGCCTGGGGGTCGCTGCACCCATCATACATTTCTAAGCGCGGCACTCGGAAGTCACTTGGCATAGGTGCTTCTACTACTGCATGGATGAAGGGTGACTTTTCTCAGGTGAAGGTCTCCAACAACCTTGACCAGATAGGTTTTTGAGAAATCTGTTCTCCACCTTCTCCAACCTCTTTACAATCTTATCCATTTAGTGAAGTAATCCACTGCCACTATGCAGAACTTCACTCCTCTGGGTGTTGTCGGGAGCTGCCCAATGAGATCTATGCCCCACACTGCAAAGGGACAAGGGTAATCTGCCGAGGTTATTAACTCCTAGGGGAGTCTTTGGATACTAGTGTGTCTTTGGCAATTGTCACACTTCTGGATGAACTACCTTGCATCCTTTCTCAAGGTAGGCCAGAAGTATCCTTGGCGGAGTATTACTCCCGCCAAGGCGTCAGTTCTGATATGGGAACCACAAACCCGCTCGTGGACCTCTTCGAGAACCATCCTAGCGTCCTATTCACTAACACACCTTTGCAATGGATTCACGTACCCTTGCCAGTATAGTTCATCCCCAATTAGAAAATATCATCCGGAACACCTTCGCACCTTCGCCGCTTCGTGAGGATCTTCGAGGAGCTCTTCAGTTGCAAGATACCTCTTTATAGGATCTTTCCACCCTTGGCCCGAGGTTGCTATGGTTAGCGTCGCTATGATCGGTTGGCTTAACACTTCGGTGAACCTTTTTGATTTGGCCAAGCTGTCCGCTTCGGCATTGTCTCGGTGAGGTACATTTTCAATATGTACTGGGTCGTACTCCTGGATGAGCTTCGATACGCACTCGTGATATTTCGCCAGAGTTGGGTCCTTTGCACTATAGTCCCCTACCATCTGCCACACCACCAGTTAGGAGTCACTGTGGGCTTTTAGATTTCTCACACCAATCTTTTTGGCCAAGCGTAACCCTGCTATGAGAGCTTCATATTCTGCCATATTGTTGGTGACATTAAACCCAAATTTGATGGATTTCATGACTTCGAGGCCTTTGGGGCCATGAATGATTACCCCAGGTCCTTGGTATTTGGAACCGGAGGCCCTATCCACAAACAAGGTCCATTCTGGCTCAGCTTTGCCGAGGTCCAATTGTTCTCTTTCGGCAATGGGCACTTCAGCAATGAAATCTGCTAGAGCTTGAGCTTTTATTGCTTTCCTTGGCTCGTAAGTAATATCATACTCGCCAAGCTCTATGCACCATTTGGAAAGTCTTCCCAAATGATCTACTCTCTTCATGACATCCCGAAGAGGTAGGTTACTTCGGATAATAATGGGGTGAGCTTGAAAGTACAGGCGTAGTCTCCTGCTTGGTAACACCAGGGCATAAATAGCCTTTTGTAGCAGGGGATACCTGACCTCGGCGCCATGCAGGGACTTGCTCACGTAGTATACTGGCCATTGCTCCACCGTCTCTTCTTTTATGAGAATCGAACTTAGTGCTTTTTCGGTAACTGCGAGGTACAATATAAGAGGTTATCCCTCTCGTGGTTGCCGAAGAGTGGGTAGGCGTGATAGATAGACTTTAAGCTCCTCCCAGGCTTTTTGGCACTCCTCGTTCCAAGGACTATCATCGTCTCTGAGGTTGCCACCATTTTTTGCTGCCTTTGTAAGGACTTTAAAGAATGCTCGGCAGCGATCCCCGTACCCAAAAATGATTCTGCTAAGGGACGTTACTTTTTCGGTGAGTCTTTTGATATCCTTTGTTGTGACGGGAGTTCAGAATCCAAGTAGTGCTTTGACTTTTTCTGGATTGGCATCGATACCTTTTTCTGACACCATAAATTCGAGGAACTTGCCCGAACTTACGCCAAAGACGCACTTTTCCGAATTAAAGTGTATTCCGAATGCCCTAAGTTGGTGGAAAGTCTCCTCCAAGTCTGCAATATGACTGACGGGCAGCTTGCTTTTGACTATCATGTCATCAACGTTGACTTCCATGTTTCTCCCCATTTGTTCTTCAAAGACCTTATTCATCAACCTCTGGTAGGTAGCTCCTGCATTTTTAAGCCCGAAGGGCATTCTGACATAGTAGTACATACCGACTTCGGTGATGAAGGTGGTTTTTTCCTCATCTTCGGGATCCATTCTGATTTGATGATACCCGCTAAAGGCATTGAGGAAGCTCAAGAGTCTATACTCAGCAGTTGAGTCTACCAACTGGTCTATTGTCGGGAGAGGGTACAAATCTTTAGGGCAAGCGTCATTTAAGTTTCGAAAGTCAATGCACATTCGGAGCTTGTTGTTCCCTTCTTTTGTAGCGCTGACCACATTGCTTGACCATTCGGGGTACTTGACCTCCCTGATTACACTCGCATCTATTAAGTGTTGGACTTCGGTTTTCATGAAGTTGTTTTTGTGTCCCGAGAGGCTTCACTTTTTTTGGCGAACGGGCTTTGCCTTTGGGTTTACTTTGAGGCTATGCTGTATTATGCGAGGGTCTACCCCAGGCATGTCTCTCGGCGAGTACGCAAACAGATCTTTATTCTTTAGTAGGAAAGATACAAGCTTTTCCTTGTCACCTTCGGCCAATTTTTTCCCTATTCGTGTGTTTCGGCTTGGGACAAGCTCTATTTCTTCCGTTTTTATTTTCTCAAGATCTTCTGTTCTTTTTCCTTTTGACTCTTCTGCGGGCAGGTCCTTCGTTTCCATAGTCTGCGCGCAATTCGTCACTGGGGCTTTCCTCGCCTTGTGGAACACTCTCCTTACCTCCCCCTGGTCGATGAAGATCTCAGCATCTCCATCCTTGGTGGCAAAGGTGACCGTTAGGTACTTCACATCTAGGTAGATGTGGAGGTTTCCTTGTGTTTTCCTTCTGAGGATGGCGTTGTACGAAGAAGGGACATCAATGACAATGAACCATGTCATTACTGAGGCAAACAGCTCTTCATCAGGTGACATGGTGTGATTGAGAGGGACTTCTGATGTGGAGGAACGCTCGGAGTGTAGGTTTCCCAGGGGGGTGCGCCTGAAATGCTCAGAAAATAGGGGTTAAGAGGTCCCGGGAGTCTTTTTCCGGGGAGGAGCCTCCGACGCCCAAGTTAGTGTTTTGGAGGTGGAGAGGGAATGCAAAGGGCAGAGATTCTTGCCTGTGGCGTTTTCTTTTCAGGGAGGAGGAGAAGGGGGGGATCCATCTCTCCGAAGCAGCTTTTTGGACAGCTTCCCATGTTCCATTACCGAAATCTCCCTTGCTTTTCTCTTCTTTTCTATCGATGGCAATCCTATTGTGATCATTTGTATCACTCCTACCGGGGGTGGCAGGCACCTTTTCGGATTTCGGTTCCAACGCCTGTCAGAGTCGTATTCCTCGTCATCTCCTTTATCAGGGATTCAATGTACTTTTTTAGCTAAAAGCAGTCCTCGGTATCATGGCCATGGTCCTGGTGAAACTGGCAGAACTTCTTCATATTCTTTTTGTTGTCCGAGGTCATGGCCTTCGGTCTTTGGATTTAAGCTCCCTGTCTTTCCATTGTCATGAGGATGCTCATCCTTGAGGTGTTCAGACGGGTGAAAGCCAATGGCTTCCTTCCCCTAGGCTTTCGAGGTCGTACCCCTGACTCGATCGGGTAACGAGGTTGCTGGCTTGGCCCTTCGGTGCGGATGTGGTCGGGCTTCGGGCCACCATTCCTAGTTCTTTAGCGGTCATGTGCTGCTCGGCCCATTGGTAAAACTCACCGAACGTATCGGGGGGATCCTTGGAAAACTCATAGAACAACTGGGAGTCCCTCCAAAGTCCTCGTGTCATGGCCAAGATACGTATTTCTGGCCTGAAGTCTGGAACACTCAAGGCTTCCCTGTTAGACATTTCGACATAGTCGCGAATGGTTTCCCCATTTTTATGCGCTATGTCAAACATCTGGACTGGCATCTTCGCCATTGGTCGGCTCCCAAAGAATTGCTGCGTGAAGGCAGTAGACGACTCTCGGAACTCCATGATAGTTCCTGGAGCCTACGAGTTGTAAGACGCCGTTGCTGGTCCGGGGTGGGTGACCTCAAAACATTTGCACAAGGTGGCATCATCAGCACCGTGCAACAACATGTTGCGTTTGTATTTCATCAGATGAGCCTGAGGGTCAGTTCGGCCATCGTAGGTTTCCAACCGAGGTACCCGACAGTCACTCGGCATGGGAGCTTCGACCACTGCTCGGGCGAATGGTGATTCGTCCCCATTAAAAGTTTCTGACAGCCTAGCCCAGACGGGCTTCCGAGCTACCTGCCTCTCCACCCTTTCTATCCTCTATAATATTTTCTCCATAAGGAGTGCAGCACTAGGCTCTTCTTCCTGCTATCCATAGGTCTCCGGGAACGGAGACTAAAGTCTCCTTTTTGGGGAGTGACTTCGATGCCGATGAGATGGTGATTTTTTTTCAGGTGAAGAGCTCCTTCGGCTAGGAGTTCTGGGCCATTTTGACGCTGTTTCTCTAATAGGTCGCCTCTCGAGGGGTATGTTCTCCGTGGAGGATTCATCTCATTGCCTTCCGCTTCCTGAACTCCGGTGGGTCGACCTGGGGCTCTTCTCCCGATAAGGCACCGGTGAGGAGGGCTTTCGCCCTGGAGTTGCCTGCGGCCACTGGCGGTCTAACTGCTGCATCATTTCAGCCACGATAGAGCATTGGAACTCACGTAGAAAGCCTGTGGTGATAGTCAGGGGGCGTTCATCCTCAGGCAGGGAAGCCCCTGCTGTAGCTTGCTCGGTCGCCGGTTTAATCTCCGGCACAGACGGGGACTTCGGAAGTCCCTTGTCCTTAGAACGCCGAGTCTCAACAACGGTGACCTGGGAATGGGTTCCCACAGACGGCGCCATATGATGCCCCGTAGCATCTTCGTCAGGTGACATGGTGTGACCGAGAGGGACTTCTGATGTGGATGAATGCCCCAAGTGTAGGTTTCCCAGGGGGGTGCGCCTGAAATGCTCAGAAAACACGGGTTAAGAGGTCCCCGGAGTCTTTTTCCGGGGAGGAGCCTCCGACGCCCAAGTTAGTGTTTTGAAGGTGGAAATGGAATGCAAAGGGCCAAAGATTCTTGCCTGTGGTGCTTTCTTTTCAGGGAGGAGGAGAAGGGGGGGATCCATTGTTAAGACCATTTCCCTAGCATATATAGGGGGAGGAGGCACATTCAGATTGTGACACGTGTTCAGTCAGATGTAATCTGTCCTTTTTGGGCGTGGGGGCCTCTAGCCGCTTATAGGCTCCTCGGGCCATGGGCTAGGGCTAGCCCTACATGACAAGATGTAGGCGGCGTCGGCATGTCAGAGCGCATACGGGGGTGGCGTGTAGCGTGTGCAGGCGACATGTCAGAGACTCCCTAAATACTTCTGCCGTACCCACGAGGTCCCTTTGGTTGAAGTGAACCTTTGGGGTGGGGGACCTTTTACCAGAGTCATTCTGGCAGTTCGAGGGATCCCCTAGCTTTGAAGTTACTCCTTCGGGGGGATTCTCTCCTGCCGATGGTAGCTGGTCCTTCTCCCCTGAAGCCAGTTGGGTCATCTTCCCAAGGGAGGTAACACGCTAGTTCCTGAGGTCGGTACTGTCATTCTCGGAGCTGCTGTCGGACTTTCGAGATCATGTACCCATGGTGTCAAACTCCCTCCTTTCCAAGGTCGGTATTGGCATTCCTCATCAGTGATGCCAGATTTTTCGGAGCATGGTGCTTGATCGAGGTCGTCAGGCAATGGGGACGATAGCACTTTGCTTATCAAGTATGTTCTGTAGGCCATCAGAACAATACCGGTAGTGTGCATACCCAAATGGCCATCTTGGGCACTATGTAAATGCATGTGTATTGGTCCAACAATTCCACACATATCCATAATTTATTTTCACCATGGCAACAAGGAAGGAAAACACTAGCACAAGTCTTAATCTTGTCTACCACACAATAGGCAATCTTATTATGTGTAAATGACTAGCCACTGCACCTTAAACTTATTCCAAAAAAATATATTAATCTAGCCATGTAAGCCCATATTTTATTCACTTCATTATCAAGTAGTATTTAAGCAATCTAAGGAATTTTGTTTTACATCAATAGCCCACCTATGGACCAAGTTATGGATTTTTTAAGTTGGTGACAAAATTCTGACCAAATGAATAGTAACTTTGCCAAATTTGCAACATCATATCTTTGGCTAGAAGGCTCCAAATTCAGAAATTATAGATCCCAGTTCAACCAATAGATGTGTTCTAGGGTTGGTCAAAATTGCATACCAAGATTCATTATATAGAGGGAGATATAGAACTTTGAGTGCAAAGGCAAAATTCTGATCACTTTATGACCATTTTGCCCATACAAAATTTCATAAGTGTGCAAACACTTCATTCACAAGGGGTAAGCCCTCTAAGGCTATACCATAAATGTCCAATACAGATAGGAATTACATGCTCTTGAATCTAGCAACTTTATGTGGCAAAAACAGAATTTACAAGTAAGCAGCCTATCATTCACACTTTGGCAACTATGCACCACATCACATACATAGCCAAATCATTACTCAAATGTTCACATATTTGTCTCACTTTACATACACTACATGTACTACATAATGGTCTTAACCAAGCTAAATACACACCCTAAGTTTCAGGAGTGTCTAAGACACAATGGACATTAGAAACATGACGCTGGACAACCACTGCATGACACAATAAGGACCATCACTAAAAACACCAAATGTGCTCCTAAAATCACCAAAGTTTCCAGATCACAACTAGATACATGGAAGTTAAAACACCTAAAATTTTAGATCAAAACTAAAAAAAAAAAGTCAGTTTCAATGTGAACTTTCTACTGGACCAGAAATGGAAAAGTGAGGCGAGTAAGTCTTGTTGTGAAACTTAGTAAGTTACACACTTTGTTTCTTAAGGAAAAGTGACCCTCATGAAAACCTACATCCAAAGACACTAAAATACAAAACCACAATGCATATTTACAAGATATACCAACCAAATGCAGCGACCATTCACAACCAACAAACACATGAAATGCGGCAGCAACATAAACCATAGGTTAGTCCATAAAACATGCAATAAGCTTAAGTAAATCACTATGGAAGCCCTCCTCAACCTAATGCTTGGTCTTAGGAGGACTTTAACACTAGTTAGTACTAAATTTGGGCTCTAGAAACCCTTACTTCATTTCCATCATTGTGAACTTCACACTAGGTCACACAACTTTCAATAAGTGCACTCCCTTCACTAACCTTGGTTCATCCAGCTCATGGCTCTCTCCCAAGCTTAACCCTAGCTACATGGATGCTTGAAAATATAGTAAATAATCCATGAGAGCAAGAGAACCTTGACCAAGATGAGTAAGCCGAATTTGAAGCTTTGATCCTTGAAGTATTCAAGCAATAGATCTAGTTTGCTTCCAATTGCTTCAATTTCAAACTTGGAGGTATGGTCACTATGGAAGAGATATCAAAGAAGTGTGTTGGAGGGTGGTGGCTGGTTTGGTCGAATATGACAGAAGAAAAATTGAGTTTGGCTTCTTAAATTAGCTTTAGGACACTAAACATCCTTATTAGCCTTAATCATGCTTTATGTCATTTCTTTGCCCATAAGCACGATTTATTTGTCCTAAACTTATTGGTCCACATTTTGCCCACCTTTTTGACTATTTATCAAGCCATAGCCACCTCCCCCATGTGGGGATAACTCCACAATTGCACCCTTTAACTTAAGTTAAAAGCTTAAAGACCTTAAGGTTTTCACTAAGACATTTAGGTCCTTAACGCCTTTAGTGTTTCCTTTGTCCGAACTTGTCTTCTATGAGCAATTTGGTCCTCCAATAGCACTTTCATACCACTCATATCCTTCCCATAACTCTCCAAGTTTCTTTCTTAAGAGTTTTGCAATTAAGTACCTAAATTTCCAAAAGCTTACAAAAAGGTTCGTAGGGTGCTTGAAAAACAAGCAATCCTTAAGGCTTTTCTTGGGGGCCAGGTTACCAACTTAGAATAGTTTTAAGGAGGTGTTCAGTATACCTTTTATCCCTCATACTTCAATCACTATGAAGAGAATTACACAAAATAATGATTTTTTTTTACCATTATGCCCAACTTGTAATTCTCCAATTTTTGTGAGGTGGTAATATTACCAAAGCTCCCAAGCATCAAAATCTTTGGTTTCCAGGCTCACCACAGAAAATCCAAGCATCCAACTCTTTGGTTTCTTATCCCTTAGGTCCAAAAGAACAACTTATGAGCTTAAATATTGAAACTATCACCTTGGGGTACAAAATGACCATTTTTCCCCTATTGACACTTGGGTGCCAAATTGAACTAGGAACCATATACCTTTTAAAGACTTGTTTCACTTGCTTATTCACCTAACTAAGGCATTAAACTAGGGATTTTGAGTTGTTTGACAAGTGTCACCTGGCCTTTAAAGATCCGCTACCTAGACGGCCATAACAAGTCATGTTTATTGGGCAAGCTAACCAAATCTTCATTCACTGGGAAAAGTGAAAGCGTTGATGACTTACCTGGACTCATACATTGACACAGCTGTCCTTGGCCCCTGCCTAGGAAGCCTGTGAAAGCTGGTCTCACGGTGGTTGTAATTGGCTAGCTGTATGTATGTGCGAATTAAAGCTCCGTAATACTAGTTGATTAACCTAGGCTATGCAAAATGCATGCTCTTTATGCTTTGACTTGGATTAACAAGATCCATAAAACATTGACCTAGCCAAGAGATTTCCAAAGAAAACAAGTTCAACTAGCCAAAACATGCAAAATCAACATTTATGTGAATTTAGTACACATAACAACTGTGTGGGAGTGTTCAAACATAAAGTAGGCTAATGCCCTCACCGAAGAGGAACCCTAGAGTTTAGGACTCCTCAAAACTTAGACAATGGAGGTAGCTAGGGGCACTACATATACAAGCCTGAACTGAGATCTTTTTCAACTAACTCCCACCTTGGATGCAAGTCCGTGCGGGAAGTCACAAAAGTCCTTGTCTACATGCTACTAAGCTTTGCGGCCAAAAGAAGACTATAGTTAGTACCGTTAGTTAGCCAACAAGTCATCCAAATAGAGTAGAATAAAAAAGATTCTCAAGCAAGGTACCTGCAGCAACAAAGAACTACCATGACAACCCTCTAGGGTTATTTGGTCCAGTAACGTCAGAGTCTGCACATCATAACTAAGGAGTGAGAATTCAGAAATTCTTAGTAAGGGTCTTCACTTCACCTACAAGAAAAGTTGCTAAGGCCTCCACATATGAGAATATATGTAACCTGTTCTAAGCTCATATCGCCCGAGGGTCTAATATATGCATGTACCTAGGTCCCTTGGCACCACTCCTCATCCTTGTCCATGAACTACAAGGCATAGCATTATTTTTTAGCAAGCTTAGCTTGCCTGCCTAACTAGTGATAAATCATCATTTGAACCTCTCCCTTTTATGTTGTATAGGGGCAATATGGCGAGACTATTGTAGACTAGGACAAAAAGACCTTGCAGACTAGGTTGTAAAGACCTTGTAGACTAGGTGCACTAAGGTTTCACCTTGTAACCTCATGGCATATAGAACGGTTAGGTCACCAAGGGTTTTAAACCTTTCACCCAAGCTAGTGATACTTAGTTGTAATCTTTTGAAAATTGGTTTCCTGGCTTATGGTGAAAGCAACCATAAAACTCAAGGAACCTCTCAGGTCTGGAAGGAATTTTGGAAGACTTGGAGTACCCCCGGAATGCTTAGACCTTATGGTACCCTAAAAACACCCTTAAGTCTGCCACCGACCTTTCTAGCAAAATTGGAAACTTTCAGCCATTGTGCTTGCAGCAACGCATCACCAAGTGTGGTGACATGTTGCCACAGTTGGTAAAAGGTTGCCAATTTTCATGGTAATGGTGGCGTGTCATGGGGACTGGCGATGATTGGTGATGCATCACCAGTACTTGCAACAACCCAAAAGATTTCCAGTTTCACTTCTATGAAATTTGGACACTTTCCAAACATACCAAACATGCATGGATAGCCTCCAAACTTTAGATACATATAAAACATGTTCCATACATCACAACCAACTATCACAAGCCAACCTATGTTGCATTATAACATCATTCCAATCATCACAAACCTCATAGTCCACCATGATTCAACCTTGCTTGTAAACTAGTGCTATTGCTAAAACTACTTGAATTCATCATGCTAACTCATTCCAATAGTGTCAATTAACCTTCAAAGCACAACTCCCTTACCTTAACTTCACCTCACAAGGAAGAAACAAGCAACCCTTCCTTAGGAACTCAAGTTCTACAAAGCTCCATATAGTTCCAAGCAACCAAAGGGACAAATCACATAATTACTACCTTCTAACTAAAACTCAACCTTCCAAACATCTAATAAACAAGAATCTACCAAGAACATAAGTGTTACCTCGCATAAAAAATAGGGGATGGCAGAAAAGTCGGTTCCAAGCTTCAAACACTTGAAATCACCCTTGAAACAAGCTTCCATAGCATGTGCATCATTGGTGCCTCCCATTTTCATCAAAATTTCTTGGTTTTGGGCTTGGTTTGATAGAGAATTCATAGGGTGAAGAAGGAACTCGGGTTTAAGCAACAAATATTGTTACCCAATCTGGGGTAGTCTAATTATGGTGCAAAAAATGTGCATTTAGACTCCCAGGATTGGTAATGTTCTGTAGGCCATCATAACAGTACCCTTAGTGTGCATACCCAAGTGGCCCTCTTGGGCACTATGTAAATACATGTATATTGCTCCAACCATTACACACATATTCACATTTCATGCACACCATGGCAGCAAAGAAGGAAAACACTAGCACAAGTCTTAATCTTGGCTACCACACATTAGGCAATCTTGTTAAGTTCTAGTGACCAGCCACTGCACCTTTAACTGCCATTAATAAACTGTATCATTGTAGTTAGGTACCCCCATTTTTTATTTGCTCCATTATCAAATAGAGGTTTAGATCAAACCAAGGAATTTTTCTATACATCAATAGCCCACCTATAGACCAAGCTATGGATTTTTTAAGTTGGTTACAAAATTCTGACCAAATGAACAGTAACGTAGCCAAATTTGTAATGTCATAACTTTGGTTCCAGGGCTCCAAGTTCAGAAATTCCAAATTCCAGTTCAACCTATAGATGCTCTCTAGGTGTGGTCAAAATTTCATACCAAGATTCCCTATACACAGGGAGATATATAAATTTAAGTGCAGAGTCAAAATTCTGGTCACTTTATGAGAATTTTGCCCATACAAAATTTCATAAGTGTGCAAACACTTAATTCACAAGGGGAAAACCCTCCAAGGCTATCCAATATATGTCCATTAAACATAGGAATTAAATTCTCTTGCATCTAGCAACTTTATGTGGCCAAAACAGACTTTACAAGTAAGCAACCTATCATTCACACTCAGGCAGCTTTGCACTACATCACTTACATAGCCAAAACATTACTCAAATGTTCACATACTTGTCTCATCTTACATACAATACATGCACATGCATACATGCACTACATTATGGTCTTAACTTTTCTAAATACAAAACCTAAGTTACAAAAGTGCCTGAGACACAATGGACACCAGAAACAGGATGCTGGACAGCTGCTACACAACACAATAAGTACCACCATTAAAAATACCAAATGTGCTCCTAAAATCACCAAAATTTCCAGATCATAACTAGACATATGGAAGTTCATGTGCCAAAAATTTCAGATCAAAAATCAAACCACAAAGGTTAGTTAGAAAGTGATCTTTCTGCTGGACCTGAAATGACAGAATTGAGGGGGTTAAGTTTGATTGAGAAACTTAGTAAGGGTAGCACTTGCATTCAATAGGCAATGTAACCATCATTAAAACCTGAATCTAAAGACACTAAAACAAAAAGACCACAATGCATGTATACAAGATATAGCAACCAAATGCAGCAGCCATTCACAAGAAACAATCACATGAAATGTGGCAGCAACATATACCATAGGTTAGTCCATAAAACACATAATAAACATAACCAAATCACTATGGCAGCCCTCCTCAAGCTAATGTTTAGCCTTATGAGGATTTTAACAGTAGTTAGTACTAACTTTTGGGCTAGAAACCCAGAAATTCGCTACCGTCACTGTGCACTTTACACTAGGTCACAAAACCTTGAATAAGTGCACTCCCCTCACTAAGCTTAGTTCACCAAGCTCATGGCTCACTTCGAAGCTTAACCCTAGCTCCATGGTTGCTTGAAAATATAGAAAACAACCCATGAGAGCAAGAGAACCCTTACCAAAATGGGTAGGCCAAAAATCAAGCTTGATCCTTGAAGTATCCAAGCAATAGCTCTAGTTTGCTTCTAGTTGCTTCCTTTTGCCTTCAATTTCAATCAATTGCAAGTTTGAAGGTGTAGTGGCTATAGAGGAATTGTAGCTGTGTTCTTGGGCTGGAGGAGGATGAAAATAAGGGAGGGATAAGTGATTTGGGCACTTAAATGGCCTTAAATGAGCTTAAGGGCACAAAACACACTTAACATGCTTAACCTTGCTTTATGTCATTTTCCTTCTCACTAATTATGGTTTCTTTGTCCTAAAATCATTGGTACACATGTGCCCTAACATTTCTTACTAATTATCAAGTCTTGGCTGCCTCCTCCATGGTGGGATAACCCCACAATTCCACCCTTAGACTTAAGTCAAAAGCTTGAACACCTTAAGGTTTACACTTGGACATTTAGGTCCTTATTGCCTTTAGTGTTTCCTTTGTCTAAGCTTGTCTTCCATGAGCAATTTGGTCTTCCAACATCACTTTCATACCATTCATATCCTTCCCATAACTCTCCAAGTCTCTTTCTTGGGAGTTTTGCAATTGAGTACCCGAATTTCCAAAACCTTATAAAAAAGTCCACAGGTTGCTTCAAAAACAAGCAATCCTTAATGCCTTTCTTGGGGGCCAAGTTACCAACTTGGAACACTTTTAAGGAGGTGTTGATCATGCCTTTTACTGCCCACACTTCAATCACTATGGTGAGAATTACACAATATAATGGTTTTTAGCCATTATGACACACTTGTAATTCTCCTATTTTTATGAGGTGGTAACAAATATGGAATCCTACCACACTTCACCATGTTTTATAACCTCTTAACCAAGAAGCCAACCAAGAATTTAAAAAGTTACAAATACGTCCCTTATTTCAGGTAACCTTAGTTAAACTTCGTCAAATCATGTTTGTTTTAACTAAGTTTAGGTCAAAGTTAAAAGTTAGGCTATCCAAAACTAATTCACAACACTTAGGACCAAGCTGAACTATTCATGATGCAAAATTACCATTTTTCCCCGAAACCTCATTTAGTCCCTTAATCTCCTCAAAACTTAGTGAATTTTGCTAAACTTAGCCATTCTTTCTAGGTGAATGTGAATTAAGGTTAAAAATTTAATTTGAAACACCTTACCCTCCTCAACCAAGCCTTCATCTAGGAGAGCCATAACATACATAGTAATTTTAAACTTTTATGAATGACTGAAGTAGATAGGGCTATGTGTATCTCATGAAACACAAGTGAGAATCCTTTAAAAAGTTCAAAAAATTCAACAATGAAGTACATAATCAAGCTAGGAAAAGTATCAAAGTTCATCGATCAGATCAGGGTAGTGAATACTTGGACCGGGAATTCCTTGACTGTCTGAAGAAGTGTGGTATAGTATCATAACTCACTCCACCAGGTACACCTCAATGGAATGGTGCATCTGAAAGGAGAAATAGAATTCTGTTAGACATGGTTTGATTTTTGATGAGTCAAGCAGACCTTCCAAACTCCTATTGTAGACATGCTCTAAAGACAGCCACTTTTACACTAAATTGAGTTCAATCTAAATTGGTTCAAAATGCGCCATATGAGATATAGAGTACGAGGTTTCCTAATCTATCCTTTATAAAGACTTGGGGCTATGAGGCTTACGTGAAACATCAATCCCCTAACAAGCACGGGCCTAAATCTCATAAATGTTTCTTTGTTGGGTATCCCAAAGAAACAAAGGGTTACTATTTCTACAATCCAAGGTTTCTATTTCTACAATCTATTTGACCAGAAAATGTTTGCTGCTTGAATTGGTGTATTTCTAGAGAACGAATCTATCTCTAAAAGAACTAGTGGGAGGAAATTAGAACTCAAAAAAATTTGAGAACAACAAAGGAACATTGAACCTGAAATAGAACCCGAGCAAACACCATAAGATGTTGTGGCTCAAAAGTCTATTTCTAAAGCATTGAGCTCACGTACGTCTAGTAGGATTCGACGTAAGCCTGAGAGATATGGATTTCTCATGACTCATATTGGTGATTTGATGCTCATGGATAAGGATGAGTGCATAACCTATGAAGAAGGTATGTTAGCACCAGATTCTGAGAAATGGCTAGAGGCCATAAAGTCTTGGATGGAATCCATTTATGAAAACCAAGTATGGACTTTGGTTGATCGACCTGAAGGGGTAAAACCCATAGGGTGCAAATGGGTTTTCAAGAAGAAAACTAAGATGGACGGTATTGTGATTACCCTTAAATGATGATTAGTTGCAAAAGGTTTCAAGCGAATTCATGGTATTGACTATGTTGAGACTTTTTCACCAGTTACCATGCTTAAATCTATTATTGCACATTATGATTTTGGGATATGGCAAATAGATGTTGACACTTGAGTACATCTTCAATGTAGGACATGTTGGACCCCTAGCCAAACTTCACCTAAATGATATCTATGACACTTGAAGAACATGGGTTAGGAGCTCATCATAATGTTTTCCGGGCGAGCGCCCTCCGACACGCAAGTCAGTTTGTAAGGGAGAGGTTACCAAGAGTAGAGAGCATAGAAAGGGTGTCTCATGTGTATTACCCAGGAGCCTCCCAATAATTTATACAAGGCTTGGAGGAGAAGTCCATTGTACCCAAGTCGAGCAGATTTGGACACATGATTTCCCAGATTTGCTGGACATTCGATCTGTACCTCATGGAGAGGCTCTCCGTAGGTGGTCATGCTTAGAGGATAGGGGCATGTGCAAGGTTCCTATCTATGGTCCCTCAAAATTATATGTTTTTCATCTTTCCTTAAGACCCCTTAGGGGCTTATGAACCCCTTTGGGGGTTGTGGTTATACCCAAAGGTTGTTTGGGGAGCCTTTTGGAGTCATAAATCATGTTCGGGAGGCATCTCTCCTACTATGGTAGGGTTCAATCTTCGAGGCCGGTTAGGGTAGTAACCTAGGGTGGTGATTCACTTTTTTTAAGGTTGATCATGTGACCGAACGACGGTGGTGCCGATCCTTCTCACAAGGTTGGTCATGTGGAGTTTCCCGAAGGTGGTCCTGATCATTCTACCAAGGTTGGTCGTAGGGCTTTTCGGGGTTGAGTCATGAGGGCGATAGCCCTTTAGCTATAAGATGTCTAAACTTCCTTAATCGAAAGCTTATTGAGGATGTGTACATGACATAACTTGTGGGCTTTGTCCCTTCGAAGATTGCCAATAAATTGTGCAACTTGCAAAGTTCCATTTATTGACGCAGCCCTAGGCCACCTGTGGCTACCTACATAGCCCAAGATCGCTAGGAATCTATAGAATTCCTAAGTTTTCATTCATAATTGTTAGTTTCTATGCTTGTAATAAAAATTAATGCATGTGAGCTATGCTTACTAACCTAGATACTAGCATTAAATAATGCATAATTTGCTTTGGCATAGAAATTAAAATAATCAAAATAGTGGCAGATCCACACTTAAAAAAAATTATAAAACTAGCCAAGTGCATAAACACATTTGCTACAAGCATTAACCCTATGTACATTACTTAGTTATGTACAAGAATCATAAACCAAAACATAAAACCAACAAATGTTGCTAGAGGCATTTAGTATAGTTAAGTACTCAAGCATAACCTACTGAGATGACCAAACTAGACTAACCACCTAAGCTCCTCAAGTGCCTTTAGCATCAAACTCCCCTTGTGCTCTTAGATCAACCACTACTTAAGGTCAATCCAACATAGTTAGTACTCAACAACAAATAAACATGAAGATACAGACTACCAAGTATAACTCATACTTGCTCAACTAGCTCAACAACCAAGCCCAAGTTGTTGGCCAAACCATCTAACCCTACAAAAGAAAACACTATAGGACACTGGGCAATAAATGTCACAAATCCACTACGACCTTATTTCAGTCTGAGGCCTAATATATGCCCATATAGTCAAGTCCCTTGGAACACTTCCTCATCCTAGTCGTCTTTTACCTACTTCTGGGCTTTAACTCAATTTAGCAAGCCTTGACTTGTTTACTGTGCTAGGTTGTCACCTTAGCACATAATGACCTCCCCTTGAATACTATGTGCAGGAGCAATCCAAGCTACTTAGCAAAGCCAAGTTGGGTGCACTAAGGTCCCACACTAGTGCATTAGGTATAGGACCAGGCTAGGCCACTAGGTGTTATTAACATTTCACCCTTTCTATGGTGAACCTTGACTAGCACATGGCCAATATAGTTTGGGCGTATCCCGCTGTAGCTCATCGGGCCTAAGACCCAAATAGCTAGCTAGGCATACTAAACCTCCACCCCTAGGTGTACTAGTCTCCCACTTTTTTCCCTTGGGTCTAAGACCTGACTAGGTGACCCAGTGTTAATAAGCCTCCACCTTTCTTGGTAAACCTTGTATAATACTATGCTTGGCACTTGCTACACTTCAATGAGTTGGTCATCACTAGGAATCATGCTTACTCTAAGTGCCCCTTATGTTTCCTAGAACATATAATGGTCCCAAATGCACAAAGGTAGCTTAACTACCTTGCTCCTCAAAGATCTGTCAACGTGCCCAAGTGACTTAGTTTGAATGCTAAGTCGCTTACCTACTTAGAGCTTTTAGTGTTCCTCTTGATTCCTTCGGGTAGCTTGCACTTAATTGGCTATTAAGCAAGCTTCCAAGCCATGCCAAGCTCCCAAATTACCCAATATAGGATTCCCATGGGCCTTAGAGCTCACATTGTGCCCTAATGCACTTATGTGCCCCTATTGGCCTCATAGTGCCTTCTTTTGCCCTTAGCCATTTTCATTAACTCTTTGTAGTTCTTGTAGCTCTTGAACCAATCTAGGGTCAATGAAATACTAACCCAACATCTCACCAAGCTATAAGAATTTGTGCAATAAGTTGCCTACACTAACCGTGCCATAGTGCACATGCACCATTCTTCGTTAACTAGGCTACAATACTAGTTCACAATAGCTGGTTCACCATGTTCCTTATTTAAAATACTTGGTTACTCAGTAGTAATGCATTTAAAATACCTTAGGGATGACTACAAGTCTCAACTAGGGCACTAAAATTGTCAGACCCTTACCTTAGAGATTGGCCTAGGCAAAAAATGTAAGAGAAAAATACATTAAGGACCATGAGGGACTTAAATGAAAATGTGAAAAGTGGTGTATGTGTGCAACCAAGAGCTATTGGGTTTAAAATGCACATGGGAAGTGACTATGTGGCTAATGGTGAGAAAGAAACTTTAAGGGCCATTATGTTGATGGCAGAGGGTTAGGCCTCCGCCGACCACTAGGGCGGACCATGGTGGTAGTATTGTCCCTTTGAACGGCGCATTAACGGGCGGCGCGGAGCCTTGAACCCGAGACCGCAGGGATTTACACCCCCTCAGGGGGGGTGGCGTCCTACCACTAGGACGCCACCCCCCCTGAGGGGGTGTAAATCCCTGCGGTCTCGGGTTCAAGGCTCCGCGCCGCCCGTTAATGCGCCGTTCAAAGGGACAATACTACCACCATGGTCCGCCCTAGTGGTCGGCGGAGGCCTAACCCTCTGCCATCAAAACGCGCGTTTTGATGGCAGAGGGTTAGGCCTCCGCCGACGCGACCCCCCCTGAGGGGGTGTAAATCCCTGCGGTCTCGGGTTCAAGGCTCCGCGCCGCCCGTTAATGCGCCGTTCAAAGGGACAATACTACCACCATGGTCCGCCCTAGTGGTCGGCGGAGGCCTAACCCTCTGCCATCACCCCTGAGGGGGTGTAAATCCCTGCGGTCTCGGGTTCAAGGCTACGCGCCGCCCGTTAATGCGTCCTAGTGGTTAGACGCGACCCCCCCTGAGGGGGTGTAAATCCCTGCGGTCTCGGGTTCAAGGCTCCGCGCCGCCCGTTAATGCGCCGTTCAAAGGGACAATACTACCACCATGGTCCGCCCTAGTGGTCGGCGGAGGCCTAACCCTCTGCCATCATATGTATTCTTAACCGGGTGCTTAAACTTACACTTATGTTAAGGATGGATTATATGGCACCATGCAAACAAATGGTGGAACCGAGAACGGCATTACGCCCAATTGTGTGCCATGTGGTCTATCACTAGAAATGCATGCTTCCACCCAAACTAATGACATGATTTTGGGTCAAAGTATCATGTTAAGCCTGGCCAAGTCTCGGCTTGGTGTTCTTTGTGTTCTTGGGTTGAAGGCTTCAGGTTCATGCCAAATTGGTGTTGATTGGTGCTCGGATTGAACAATTAAGCTTGAAATTGGTGTTTTCGGCCAAAGGTGATCTTGCACTTGAGTTGCCAAGCTTGGTCTTGAAGATTCAAGTGTTAACCAAGAGTTCAAGCTAGTGATTGGTAAGGTTTCATGAATTCTACTTGATTTTGGTCATGTTCAATGTCCAAGTAGAGTAATGGCATCCAAGTGATAGTATTATTGAGCTATATGATCTGAGATTGCTAGATGGGGCATATATGGAACCTTCGAGTTTATGTGAATTCTTGGCTAGCTAGTCAATAATAGCAAGTACTAATGTTCAAGGTAAGTAGGCCAACTTATCTTTGAACTTGGAGCTCTAGTGGAGTGGAGTTCGTTTGGAAAAGCTTGGAGTGCAAACTATGTGTGTGTACTTGCTAGTGGTTTCGGTCAAGAAGGGCATTGTGTTGTGGTGTGTGTGTTGTGTGCTTGTGTGCTTGGATATGCTTGCTAACCCTTTGTTGTTGTTGTTATCATGTATATATGTCTCGGTTGTCGTGTGTATATACTATTGTGCTTGTATTTAGAGTGTTTTGTTGTCTTCCTTGCAGGTTAAGTAAAGCTATAAGGAGGTTAAGCTTTCGGGCTTAACTAAATTAGCTCCTTGGAGCTATAGTGAACCTTACTGAGTTATAAACTGATGACCCTTATTGTATGTGTTTCAGGAAAAGGCTTAAAGCTTGAGTGATTGTGGTTGTTAGTTGCTTGAGTGCTAAGTAGTGCTCGATTTGCCAAGGTATGTGTTGCAACCGAATACTTGGCTTGTTAAGTACATAGTGCAAGTCTTATGCTTAATGTATAAACTCATGACGTTAAGTTTTGCAAGATACTGTTTGTGTAGAATCATGGGTCAAGTCTAGGAGGAGCCATGGATGTGTGTTCATGGGCATTAGTGTTTTGGTTTGCTTTCATGACCATGAATTTGGTTATAGAACTTTTCCTACAATCTTTGATCTTGTATTGCACCTTTAAGGTGGCTCTCGAGTATTATCATTGAGTGGGGAATGTAATGCACAACTTGTGCTTATTTTGGATTGTAAGTACTCTTGGTATGCTACCAAGTAGGTAGTACATTGGTGGAGGTTTCTTTTGTGTATATATGGCCTAGGTGAACTATGGAACTTTGTCTATATTTTGAAGGTTTGGAACGCCAAGTTATGCTATGAATGCTTTGATTTGTATGTATTGGGATTATCTTATAGAGCTAAACCTCTTCATGGTTGTTAGGCCAAAAGTGCATTGACTTGAAAAACAAGTTTTTGAACTTGAGATATGATCGGCTTCTTGGTTTCCATGCATTAAAATGCCACACTTGATGAGCGCGCACCTTAGACACTTAAAGATAAAAAGTGTACATGCCTTGCCTTGTGTAGCAAGGAACTTTAAAAGCCTTGCCTTGTGTTACAAGTAATTTATGGGCCTTGCCTTATGTTGGAACTAAAGTTTTCAGGACTACTTAGTAACCCTCCTGGGGCACCTCCCAGGCCTTAACCTTAAGAAAATTAGACTTAAGCTACAAGATTGAAAGTTGGCCAAAACCTAAGTCTACTCATAATACATATAAGTGCAAGCATCTAATAACATTTATGGTAGCTTGGTGAGTGGCAACTGTGAGTGCGCAGGCTGGGGCTTGTGTGGGGTGTGACAAAAATACCATTAGAAACACACATGGTTCAACTGAGCACACACCATCTTCTCCTTGCTTCATTTGATCCATTTGTCATTTGTTTATCATTTCACTTCCATTTTAAACCTTGATCCAGCCTTAGGGACATGTCTAGGATTTTTAGGAACCAATTAGGAACCAAAAACAACTTATTTGGCTGTGTTTTAAAGCGATTGTGATGCTGCAGTGTGAGCCTGGTGCCGCAGTGCCACAGTTATGTGATTTTGGTGAATATGTGCCTAGTGGACTTGACACGGCCGTCCCTGGCCCCTGCCCAGGACACCTGTGAGAACTTGGTCTCACGGCGGATTACAGTTGGACTCATTGATATGTGTGCAGATTAAATCCATGTCACTAGTTGATTATCCTAGAATATGCAATATGCATGCTCTTTATGCTTTGATGGGTTATTTAAAACCATAAAAAGTTAATGTGGCCACAATTTTTCAAATAAAACAAGTAGAGCAGTCAAAGCATACAAATCAACCTTTATATGAGTTAACTACACATAGCAACATGCGTGAGCATTCATACATATAGTAGCTAATGCCCCCGCCCAGAAAGCAATCCTTGAGTCCATGACTCTTCATTTCATAACTAGGGAGGCAACTAGAGTACTATGTACACATACAAAATCCTCTACTGAGATCTTCTCATACTAACTCCCACCTTGGATGTGAATCCTAGTGGCGAGCTTTAGATACTCCTTTGGACCCAACTAGGTCTAGCTATGCCTGACTATGTCCAATGTGCACTAGGCCCTGTAACCAATGAGCAATTTAGTTAGTATTGTGCAAGACCAAAAAGCATCCAAACAATAAGTACTAGAATCATCAAAACTCAGGTATTCTACCTGTGCACCAAAAACTACTACCAGAGTAACCTTCAACGGTCACTCGGCCTGACTCCTTCTGTATCTGCACAAAAAAATAGTAAGGGTGAGAATCCAAGATTCTCAGTAAGGGGTAACCTCATGTACCAACAGTAAAACTGTGGACAAATATGAAATAACTCATGCATACTCTCTGCTGGCTCTCGCAGTGTGAGGGACCTCTCATATATGTAAATATATGGATATGCATGCTCGGATCCTGAAGGACCACTCCTCACATAATTTTCTTACTTTCTCATGGGCGTCACTCCATGGCTTACAAGTCTAGCCCTCGACTTGTGCCTCGTAAGCCTTAGCTTACGCCAGACTTATTATTTAACCTCTCCTTAACTTTGTTGTGTAGGGGAATTGTGGTGAGAACTATGTAACTAGGTTGTTAACCTCATAACCTCGATGCATTTGAAGCCTCTCCTTACAACCCCGTGATTTCCAACACTGCCAGGTTGCCAAGGGTTCTAAAACTTACACCTCAAGCTCATGATACTTGGTTATATTCGCTTGCAACTTAGTTTCCTTGCTTACTCAACAAATAACCTCAAAACTTTTCAAAACTCATGGAAACTCTGACTTCTCTTGGGACTTCAGGATGTCTCGAAGTACCCCCGGCATACTTGAGGGCCAAGCTGCCCAAAGGACCTCCTTGGGACTCACCTCAATCATCCTAGCAAAATGTGCAAAATTCTACCTTTAAAAATTATCCTCACTTTGATTCCAAACAACTTTAAATCTGGGGCATTTTAGATGTTTCTAAAACTTATAAATGATATTACTCCCTCTTAGCTTCATGTGGAACTTTGAATCACCTCAATCGGACACCCGAGCGAAAAGTTATGCTAAAAGTAAAATCGGGTCTCCAATGCTATTTTGGCGATGCGTCGTCAACCGTGGCGACGCGTCGCCACAGTTGTCGATGTTCTGTGATTCTTTTGCCAATTGATGATGCGTCGCCAATTATGGGTACCTCTTGGCGACGCGTCGCCAATCTGTGAAACTACAGAATTGGCACACATTTTGCTGCTATGACCTTTGGCTACTTAGTACACATATCAAACATGCATAAAAAGCCACCAAACTTTACACACACTTAGTTCATGTTGCAAGGAACATAACCAACTATCACAATGCCATTAATGATGCTCTATAACATCATCAAATCTTCCTCAAACCTCATAGTTCACCACAATTCAACCAAAACTCATACTCAATGCTATGGCTAATTTCAATGAATTTCTTACAACAAACTAAAGCCACAAGCATTGTTCAAGCTTAAAAACACTACTCCCTTACCTCAACTCCAAGATACAAGCTAGAATCACTCCTCTTTTCAAGCAACCAAGTGCAAGAAATCCTCACCTAAGTTCCAATCAAAACCAATGCACGAAACATCACAATCTTCCTCTCTAACCAAAACCCAAGCCTCAATTCACTCAAATAACATAGAATTAACCAAGAACACAATGCTTACCACGTATCAAAAATAGGGGTGTAGAGAAATCATGCTTCCAAGCCTCCAAACCTTGTTTTCTAGCTTGAAACAAGTTCCTCTTCATTGGTATCCTTGGATGGCAACTCTAGGAATCAAGATCACTTGACTTCCAGCTTGAATTGAGAGAGAAATGAGTGCTTGAGAGGGGAAAACGTGGTTATGGCAGCCATTAGCCAACTTTCCCTTCTTAAACCCTCACTCAACCCCTTAACCCCTCCAAGTTACAACCCTTAAACACATACACCCCCATCTTTTAACACATGCTCATTTCTTGATTAATTCTTGTTATTGTTTCAAGTTTGAGTTAAGGTTAAAGGTTAAGTTACAAAACTTAAGTTAAAACACTTGGGACCCCGCCCGGTTACTCAGGATGCAAAATTACCACTTTGCCCCTGGTCCTCATCTAGTGCTTAAACCTCCTTGGAACTTAGTGAATTTTTGTAACTCCTTTATTCTAGCTTTGTAAACTTGAAATTAAAGTTCTAAACTTAATTTAGAACATTTTACCTCTCTCGGGAGTGCTGACTACTAGGAGGTCCATAACAGGACTGGTGTCGCTGGGGCTACAATATCTAGGCTGTGTTTTGGGTAACCATTTATTTGGCACCTCAGCACCAGAATGGCGCCGCAGTGCCCAGAGCTCTCCAAGTTCGTCCAACTTCATGAAATCTATGTGAAATTGATCCAAATGTAATTCTAATCAATTCTAGGCTTGCAATTACTCATCCCCAAGCCCAAATATGATAGAAATGCATTAACATAACATGGAAAATAAGAAATACCCTTACCTTAAACAAAAATTATGCAAGATCAAAGAACTTGAACACCAAAGCTTCCATGGCTCCACTATGAGTTTTCTATGGTTCTTGGGCAAATTCATCATCAATAGGCACCATTTTAAGCTCAAATAAGCTTGACCCAACCTCTAGGAAGCTTAAGAATCCAAGAACACAAAGGGAAAAAAATGTACCAAAGCTCCCATGCACCAAAAAGTCCATTCAAAGTTCTCCACACCAAAACTAAGCAAGAGCAAGCATGCTTTTAGTTGGATACTCCATTGGGCTTGTAATTTCACCAAGAATTGATGGAATGAATGAGATTTAGGCATGAAATTTGTAGGGGAAGAGAGAACTATAGTTTTGAGGTGGAGAAGATGATGAATGGTGGCATTCAAGCGACCCAAAAAGGTTTAAATGCCAACTCCTCCTCCATGGCTCCTTCAACTTCTTGAACTTTGCCAAAAGAACCCCACTTCCAAATATTGCACTATCATAGGCAACTTTACCCCTTACTTTGGTTTCTTGTCAATTAGGTCTAAATGAATTACTTTGACTTTTAAAACCAATCCTATCACCTCAGAACACAAAGTGACCATTTTGTGCCTAGTGACACTTAGGTGCCATTTGCGCTCTAAGAACCTTTTTTATCCTTTCTTACTAGCTTGAAATGCATAATAAATATTTACTATGGGATTTCTTACCTCGTAACCAAGTCTTACTAGACTATCACTGGTTTGATACTTGGGGGGTGGTAACATTTATTGATTGAGGCAAGCATCTCAGAGGTAGAATCTTTGTTTTGATGAACCAATCAAAGAGTTTGGTTTCTTCAGAAATGAAGATGAACCTTGTGTCTACAAGAAGGTTAGTCTAAGTGCTATTATCTTCTTGGTGTTGTATGTGGGTGACATACTACTCATCAGGAATGACATTATGAGCTACAGTGTGTGAAGATTTGGTTGGGGAAATGTTTCTCTATGAAAAACTTGGGTGATGCAACCTATGTGTTAGGCGTTAGGATCTATAGGGATAGATCTAGAAAGCTGCTTGGCCTAAGTGAAAGTACATACATTGACAAGGTGCTAAAGGTTTATTGTTACCAGCACACAAAAATGCGAGAATTACAAGCGTGGCATAATGGCTAAAAATCATTATATTGTGGAATTCTCACCATAGTGATTGAAGTGTGGGGGGGTAAAAGACATGATCAACACCTCCTTAAAAGTATTCCAAGTTAGTAACTTGGCCCTCAAGAAAAGCCTTAAGGGTTGATTGTTTGTCAAGCAACTTATGGACTTTTTTGTAAGATTTTGAAAATTCAGTTACTCAATTGTAAAACTCTCAAGAAAGAGACTTGGATAGTTATGGGAAGGATATGAATGGTATGAAAATGCTATTGTAGGACCAAATTGCTATGGAAGATAAGTTTGGACGAAGGAAACACTAAAGGTATTAACAACCTAAATGTCTTAGTGTAAACCTTAAGGTGTTCAAGCTTTTCACATAAGTCAAAGGGTGGAATTCTGGGGTTATCCCATCATGGGGGAGGCAGCAAAGACTGGATAAATAGTCAACAATGGTGGGAACATGTGTACCAATGATTTTAAGACAAAGAAACCATAATTAGTGAGAAGGAAAATCACATAAGGCAAGCCCAAGAACACAGCCACACTTCCTCCGTAGCCACCACATCTTCAAACTTGTAATTGATTGAAATTGAAGGCAAAAGGAAGCAATTGTAAGCAAACTAGAGCTATTACTTGGATGCTTCAAGGATCTAGCTTGATTTTTTGCCTACCCATCAAGGTAAGGGTTCTGTTGCTCTCATGGGTTATTTTTTGTATTTTTCAAGCAACCATGGAGCCAGGGCTAAGCTTGGAAGAGAGCCATGAGCATAATGAGCCAAGCTTATTGAGAAGAGTGAACTTATTGAAGGTTTTGTGGCCTGGTGTGAAGTGCACAAATATTATAGTGAAATGAGGGTTTGTAGAGCCAAAAGTTAGTACTAACTAGTGTTAAAATCCTCCGAAGACCAAGCATTAGTTTTAGAAGGGCTTCCATAGTGATTTACTTATGTTTCTTATGTGTTTTATGGACTAACGTATGGTATATGTTGTTGCCGCATTGTGTTTTGTTTTTTTAGTCTCTTTGGAGGCAATTTTAACGATGGTCATATTACCTATTGAACGTAAGTGTTACCCTTACTAAGTTTTTAAATGAAACTTACTCCCCTCAATTCTATCATTTTAGGTCTAGCAGAAAGATCTCATTGAAAATGACATTTGTAGTTTGAGTTTTGATCTAAATTTTCAGGTATATGTGTCTAGTTATGATCTGGAGAGTTTGGTGATTTTAGGAGCACATTTGGTATTTTTAGTGGTGGTACTTATTGTGTTGTGCACCAGCTGTCCAGCATCGTGTTCTGGAGTCCATTGTGTCTCAAGCACCCCAGTAACTTAAGGTGCATATTTAGCTGAGTTAAGACCAGTATGTAGTGCATGTATGCATGTATATGTGGTGTATGTAGGATGAGACAAGTATGTGAATATTTGAGTAATGTTTTGGCTATGTAAGTGATGTGGTGCAAAGTTGCCTAAGTGTGAATGAAGGCCTGCTTACTTGTAAACTCTGTTTTAGCTGCATATGGTTATTAAAAGCAATGGAATCTATTTCGCATGTGTAATGGACATATATGGGATAACTTTGGATGGCTTTTCCCTGGTGAAATACGTGTTTGCACACTTATGAAATTTTGTATGAGCAAAATGGTCATAAGGTGACCAGAATTTTGACTCTATACTTAAAGTTCTATATCTCCTTGTGTGGAAGGAATCTTAAGATGAAACTTTCACAACACCTAGAGAACATCTAAAGGTTGAATTGGGGTTTTGAATTTTTGAATTTGGAGCCCTGTACCCAAAGGTAGAGGGCCACTTGGGTATGCACATTAAGGGTAGTCTTCTGATGGCTTACAGAACATTACCAATCCTGGGAGTCTAAATGCACAATTTTGCCACCATAATTGGACTACCTTGGAGTGGGTAACAGAAGTTGGTATCAGAGCATGGTTAGCGCATTATTTGTGCTTGTACATAGCATATAGTTGCATTGCATGCATTTCCATACATGAACTCAGTTTGGTCAGCTACTAGTGTTAAGTACCATTAAAATACCTATGATCTTTATATATGCTCTATGATGGATCACCAATTCAAGACGTAAACATGGTTGCCACAGGAAGAGGGGAATGACCCCGAAGGCCTCTTACTAATTCTGGGCAACAAAGAAATGGACAGAATAGGGGGAATCAAGGGCAACAGGGGGTACCAAAACCCTGAAGTGCCCTAGGTTTGGTTAGAGCTTTAGAGGAACTTAGCTCCAATCAATGAGCACTTAATGAAGTTGATTCGAACACAACAGCAAAGAGTCCAGCTAGCTTCAGTAGAACGAGTTTAGGATGCATAGCAGCAACCAGAAGAGGATACTAGGAGCACATTTGAATATGTTCCTTCTGGAAGCTTAGAAGATACAAATGATGAGACCATTGAGGAGAAATATGGGGATAAGAGAAATCCAAGAGGTAGAAGACTAAGGTTTAAGATTGGTCTGGTATCCAGGACCAATCCCTCCATCTATGACCATTCCTCCACTAGGAATAAGATTGAGGAAGGCCATGAGAGAAGATCCAGGAGAAGGTAGAAAAATCAGAGAGAACATCACCATACAGAGGGCTCTCACAGATCCAGAAGACAAAGATCAGAGGATCTAGAAGGCCTTGATGAAGTCAGACTATTGGAGAGGTTCCAAGTCCTAAGACCTCCATAGTTTGATTGAAGAGCTGGGCCAAAGATGTTACCACCTCACAAAACGGGAGAATTACAAATGTGTCATAATGGCTAAAAACCATTATATTGTGTAATTCTCACCATAGTGATTGAAGTGTGGGGGGTAAAAGGCATGACCAACACCTCCTTAAAAGTGTTCCAAGTTGGTAACATGGCCCCCAAGAAAAGCCTAAAGGATTGCTTGTTTGTCAAGCAACCTATGGACTTTTTTGTAAGGTTTTGGAAACTCGGGTACTCAATTGCAAAACTCTCAAGAAAGAGACTTGGAGAGTTGTGGGAAGGATATAAATGGCACGAAAGTGCTATTGGAGGACCAAATTACTCATGGAAGACAACTTTGGACAAAGGAAACAATAAAGGCAATAAGGACATAAATGTCTTAGTGTAAACCTTAAGGTGTTCAAGCTTTTGACTTAAGTCTAAGGGTGGAGTTGTGGAGTTATCCCACCATGGGGGAGGCTGCCAAGACTTGATAATTAGTCAAAAATGTTGGGCACATGTGTACCAATGAGTTTAAGACAAAGAAACCATAATTAGTGAGAAAGAAAATGACATAAAGCAAGGTTACGCTTGTTAAGTGTGTTTTGTGCCTTTAAGCCCATTTAATGACACGGCCATCCCTGGCCCCTGCCCAGGACACCTGTGAGAACTTCGTCTCACGGTGGATTGCAGTTGGTACTCATTGATATGTGTGCAGATTAAATCCATGTCACTAGTTGATTATCCTAGAATATGCAATATGCATGCTCTTTATGCTTTGACGGGTTATTTAAAACCATAAAATGTTAATGTGGCCACAATTTTTCATATAAAACAAGTAGAGCAGTCAAAGCATACAAATCAACCTTTATATGAGTTAACTACACATAGCAACATGCATGAGCATTCATACATATAGTAGCTAATGCCCCCGCCCAGAAAGCAATCCTCGAGTCCATGACTCTTCATTTCATAACTAAGGAGGCAACTAGAGTACTATGTACACAGACAAAATCCTCTACTGAGATCTTCTCATACTGATACGATCAAAGAATGCACAACCAGGAATGGCAAGGACCCATTGAAGATAATTAGTGGACCATTGACAACAAAGAAGGCTAAGGAGCTGCTGAAATATGCAAGGAATCATATGGAGATGATGGCCAAGCTTGGATGTTGACAGATTGGTGATGTTCTGGTAGAAAAATCATATCTTGAGCTAAACAGATCAAAATTGAGTAATTCTTGATTCATTAGAAATCTAACATCTGGAGCTACAAATAATATGCATACCATCAAACCCAGTTTTCACGTTAAGGACGTCCAACTTAGCTTCAAAGTCTCGATTTATGAGTTATCGCTGGTTCAAAAGCAGTTGCAGTATTTTGGGCATATCTTTGGCTTTAGATGTCCGTTTTGTGTGGTTCAGGTGTCATTTCAAAGATAAGAAATAGGTCTAAAAATTTCATTATTTGAATTTTGAGAAATCATGGATACATCAAGTTCGAATTTCATCTTGAAGTTGAATACACAAGCAAGAACCACCTGGGAAGACCATTTTGGGGTTTTTATGGCCAATCTTGTTTTGTAACATATTTTATTTTAGTTTCCTATTTATTTACATTATTTAGGATGTTTTTTAGGCCATGGAAGTGATTTAGGCCACTTAGGATAAATGGAATTCGCTGCACACCTTAAACATGTGTTAAAAGTGTGTAGGAATCCTAGTTTGACTAGGTTTTCTTGAGTCCTTTGTAACTAGGTTTCCTAGTTGACTTGGGCTGCGAATTTTGCCCAGATTTTTACCCTAGTTTAGGCCTATATAAAGGCACATATTCTAGTTGTAAAAAAACAGCCTTGACACGAAACAATATTGCCACTTTGGAGAGAATTTCTCTTTGGTTCTTTGTGGACTACCTTGGTGCACAGGTGTGCTTGTGTTCTTGGTGTTCTTATACTTCTCGTTTCTAGTCACAGGTTGATTAGGGGTGGGGGTCTTCAAATCCAGTCTCTTTGATGTCTTGTGGAGCTTGAAAAACATCTTGGGTGCATTTCATGGTCTTTATACCATCGGGGTTCGCATCACATACTAACTCCCACCTAGGATGTGAATCCCAGTGGTGAGCTTTAGAGGCTCCTCTGGATCCAACTAGGTCTAGCTATGCCTGGCTATGTCCAATGTGCACTATGCTCTGTAACCAATGAGCAATTTAGTTAGTACTGTGCAAGACCAACAAGCATCCAAACAATAAGTACTAGAATCATCAAAACTCAGGTATTCTACCTGTGCACCAAAAACTACTACCAGAGTAGCCCTCAACGGTCACTCGACCCAACTCCTTCTGTATCTACACAACCAAACAGTAAGGGTGAGAATCCAAGATTCTCAGTAAGGGGTAACCTCATGTACCAACAGTAAAAATGTGGACAGATATGAAAAAACTCATGCATACTCTCTGCTAGCTATCGCAGTGTGAGGGACTTCTCATATATGTAAATATATGGATATGCATGCTCGGATCCCGAAGGACCACTCCTCACATAATTTTCTTTCTCAAGGGCATCACTCCTTGGCTCACAAGTCTAGCTCTCGACTTGTGGCTCATAAGCCTTAGCTTACGCTTGGCTTATTATATAACCTCTCCTTAACTTTGTTGTGCAGGGGAATTGTGGTGAGAACTATGTAAGTAGGTTGTTAAACCTCATAACCTCTATGAATTTGAAGCCTCTCCTTACAACCCCATGATTTCCAACACTACCAGGTTGCCAAGGATTCTAAAACTTACACCTCAAGCTCATGACACTTGGTTATATTTGCTTGCAACTTAGTTTCCTTGCTTACTCAACAAGTAACCTCAAAAATTTTCAAAACTCAAGGAAACTCTGAATTCTTGTGGGACTTCAGGAAGTCTCAAAGTACCCCCGGCATACTTGAGGGCCAAGGTACCCAAAGGACCTCCTTGTGACTCACCTCAATCATCTTAGCAAAATGTGCAAAATTCTGCCTTTAACAAAATATCCTCACTTTGATTCAAAATAACTTTAAATCTGGGGCATTTTAGATGTTTCTAAAACTTGGAAGTGATAGTACTCCCTCTTAGCTTTGTGTGGAACTTTGAATCACCTCAATCGAACACCCGAGCGAAAAGTTATGCTAAAAAAAAATCAGGTCTCCAATGCTGTCTTGGCGACGCGTCGCCACAATTGTCGACGTTCTGTGATCCTTTTTCCAATTGGTGATGCGTCACCAATTATGGGTACCTCTTGGTGACGTGTCGCCAATCTGTGAAACTGTAGAATTGGCACACATTTTTCTGCTATAACCTTTGGCTACTAAGTACACATATCAAACATGCATAAAAAGCCACCAAACTTCGCACACACTTAGTTGAAGTTGCAAGGAACATAACCAACTATCACAGTGCCATTAATGATGCTCTATAACATCATCAAATCTTCCTCTAACCTCATAGTTCACCACAATTCAACCAAAACTCATACTCAATGCTATGGCTAATTTCAATCAATTTCTTACAACAAACTCAAGCCACAAGCATTGTTCAAGCTTAAAAACACTACTCCCTTACCTCAACTCCAAGATACAAGCTAGAATCACTCCTTTTTTCAAGCAACCAAGTGCAAGAAATCCTCACCTAAGTTCCAATCAAAACCAAAGCACCAAACATCACAATCTTCCTCTCTAACGAAAACCCAAGCCTCAAATCTCTCAAATAACATAGAATTAACCAAGAACACAATGCTTACCAAGTATCAAAAACAGGGGAGTAGAGAAATCATGCTTCCAAGCCTCCAAACCTTGTCTTCTAGCTTGAAACAAGTTCCTCTTGGTTGGCATCCTTGGATGGCAACTCTAGGAATCAAGATCACTTGATTTCTAGCTTGAATTGAGAGAGAAATGAGTGGTTGAGAGTGGAAAACGTGGTTATGGCCGCCATTAGCCACCATCCTTTAACACATGCTCATTTCTTGCTTAGTTCATGTTATTGTTTCAAGTTTGAGTTAAGGTTAAAGGTTAAGTTACTAAACTTAAGTTAAAACACTCGGGACCCCCCCGGTTACTCAGGATGCAAAATTACCATTTTGCCCCTGCTCCTCCTCTAGTGCTTAAACCTCCTTGGAACATAGTGAATTTTTGTAACTCCTTTATTCTAGCTTTGTAAACTTGAAATTAAAGTTCTAAACTTAATTTAGAACATTTTACCTCTCTCGGGAGTGCTGATTACTAGGAGGTCCATAACATTTAAGGCCATTTAAGTGTCCAAATCACTTATCCCTCTCTCATTTTCCTCCTCCCCCAGCCCAAGAACACAGCCATACTTCCTCCATAGCCACCACACCTTCAAACTTGCAATTGATGGAAATTGAAAGCAAAAGGAAGCAATTGGAAGCAAACTATAGCTATTTCTTCGATACTTCAAGGATCAAGCTTGATTTTGGCCTACTAGTTTGGTAAGGGTTCTATTGCTATCATGGGTTGTTTTCAGAATTTTCAAACATCCATGGAGCTATGGCTAAGCCTCGAAGAGAGCCATGAGCTTGATGAACCAAGCTTATTGAGGGGAGAGCACTTATTGAAGGTTTTGTGACCTAGTGTGAAGTGCACAAAGATGGTAGTAAAATGAGGGTTTCTAGAGCCCAAAGTTAGTACTAACTACTGTTAAAATCCTCCTACGACCAAGAATTAGCTTGAGGAGGGCTGCCATAGTGATTTATTTAAGTTTATTGCTTGTTTTATGGACTAACCTATGGTATATGTTGCTGCCACATTTCATGTGTTTGTTGTTTGTGTTTGGCTGCTACATTTGGTTGCTATATCTTGTATATATTGTTAGTGTTGTGCCCAAAAGCCAATCATGAGATGATTGGATTTTTGCACATTGAGTCATGATATTTTATTAAGGCATTAATCCAGCAATTATGTTTGTTGTTTTGTTTCTGCGTAACTTAACAAACATAATTGTAACCCTAGAATAATGATATTCTTAAACGTCCCTCGTGTAGTATTATTGTGGAGCGGGTTGCAGTAATACATAACGACTAGCATATGTGGAGACTAATATGAGATATGTAGTCTACATATGGGTACAAGTTGGAGAACTTGTGTACTGGACCGACCGACCGTGAGAACACTACATGGATCGTTATATGAGTGTCATAAGTGATTCTCATAGTGATCATGGTATATCTAGTCCTTTGACCTAAGATCATCAAGGTTCCCTACATGTGAGTCACATACTTTGATACTTTCCTTTGTTGCTCGTAACTGAGTGAACTTGAAGGAGGTCATTGGGTATGTCACATATCATGCGGAGGGATTTGTATGATGAAGATGGGATTTGTCCCTCCTATGTAACGGGAGTGATATGTTCGGGCCCCTTGATAAAGTAAGACTTAGAAAAATGCATGGCCATGGTCAGATGAGTTGATATATGATATCAATGTCATCAGTTTAAGTTGGTCTACTCAGTAATCAAGAAACCAAAGATTGGGCTATATGAGAGTGACACATTCCATGTCTCATGCTTAGTCTTGATATCTTGGACAAAGGGACAATGGCATATATCGGTGATGATCATAAAGGTTTAGTCGAATCATCGACAATCTTGTCACTTGGGTAGCAATGATGTGTTGCTAGACACCGCTCATTGCTTATGATCATAAATGTGATTTATGATCATTGCCAACGTGGTATGAGCCTATTGGGTCGTACACATAGAGCTATTTGGATCATTAGAGTGCATGGGCTAATTATTTGGGTTTTGGTTTCACAATAATTTCGTATTAATAATGGGCCCAATAGTTGAGCCATTATTAAGCCCAAAATTAAAGCCTAATTGGATTAGGGCTTTGAAACCTATTAGGCCTGGAAGTTGAGTCTCACTATAAATATAACTTCTAGTGAGAAATTCACAGGTCTCCTTGCCCTAGCCTCCCAAAAGGACAACCGCACTCTTCTCTTGCAATTCCTTGGAGGACGCAAGCTAGAACTACGAGCGCAAGAGAAACACATCTGCTGGGACGTGGTGGAAGCGTGGTGATCCCGAGAGGCTCGTGTGGATACCATAGAGAGCTTGAACACATCAATTGTTCAGGTTTTGTGATTTGACTCTACAGTTGAGTGAGAGATCTCAACCGAAAATTAGGTATGAAAATTTTCGAACACCCGGTTTACCCCGTTTCACTTGGATCCTAGAGGGTTTCGGTTAAATTTCTCTGCGCTGTTTGGCTCCCGAAACCCATCATATATGAATTGTGGTATTTTTGTTTTAGTGTCTTTGGATGCAGGTTTTAATGATGGTTACATTGCCTATTGAATCCAAGTGCTACCCTTACTAAGTTTCTCAATGAAACTTACTCCCCTTAATTCTGTCATTTCAGGTCTAGCTGAAAGATCACCTTCAAACTAACCTTTGTAGTTTGATTTTTGATCTGCAATTTTAGGTACATGAACTTCCATATGTATAGTTATGATTTGGAATGTTTGGTGATTTTAGGAGCACATTTGGTATTTTTAATGGTGTACTTATTGTGTTGTACAGCAACTGTCCAGCATCCTATTTTTGGAGTCTATTGTGTCTCAGAACCTCGTGTAACCTAGGGTGCGTATTTAGCTTAGTTAAGACCATATTGTAGTGCATGTATGCATGTGCATGTAGTGTATGTAAAATGGGACAAGTATGTGAACATTTGAGTAATGTTTTGGCTATGTAAGTGATGTGGTGCAAAGCTGCCTAAGTGTGAATGACTGGCTGCTTACTTGTAAATTCTGTTTTGGCCACATAAAGTTGTTAAAAGAAAGGGACTGTAATTCATATGTGTAATGGATATATATGGGATAGCCTTGGAGGGCTTTCCCCTTGTGAATGAAGTGTTTGCATGGTTTCGAAAAATTGTATGGGCAAAATGGTCCAAAATTTGCCAGAATTTTGAGTCTGGACCTAAAGTTGAATATCTCCCTGTGTAGAATGAATTTTGGCATGCAAGTTTGACCAAGCATAGAGCACATCTAGAGGGTTAACTGGGATTGAGAATTTCTGGATTTAGGTCCCTGTACCCAAATATATGATGCTGCAAACTTGGCTGAGTTACTGTTCATTTGGTCAGAATTTTGTAACCAACTTAAAAAATCCATAACTTGGTCCATAGGTGGGCTATTGATGTAAAAAAAAATTCCTCAGTTTTCCCTAAGTCTCTACTTGATAATGGAGCAAAGAAAACAGGGGGTTACGTGGCTAGAATGATACAGTTTATTAGTGGAAGTTACAGGTGCAGTAGCTGGTCACTAGAACTTAACAAGATTGCCTAATGTGTGGTAGCCAAGATTAAGACTTGTGCTAGTGTTTTCCTTCTTTGCTGTGATGGTGTGCATGAAATTTGAATAGGTGTGGGATGGTTGGACCAATATGCATGTGTTTACATAATGGCCAAGAGGGCCACTTGGGTAAGCACACTAAGGGTATTGTTCTACTGGCTTACAGAACATTACCAATCCTGGGAGTCTAAATGCACAATTTTGGCACCATAACTGGACTACCCCGAAGTGGGTAACAAGAGAGGGTAGAGGAGTGGTTAATCTTCATTGAAAAAATGGTTGGGAGGATGCCACTCAGCTCCACCAAGAAAGTGTCACTGGGTACTTACAATCTAATAGGCATGGTAGAGATATGGTGGAGGAGCACCAGAGATAGTTATGCTGTCCAAAAGGGAAAAAGGCTAGGCGAAGACATGGAAATGACTTGGCCAGTGTTCACCCAGCTATTTCAAGAGCAGTACATTAGTGGTGCTATCAAGGATATGAAGCAAGCTGAATTTGATGCTCTAAGGCAGGACAACCTTAGTGTCCTAGAGTTTGAGCACAAATTCAATTAGTTAGTGAGGTATGCTCCTCAGTCTCATGGTCTAGAGGAGTTGAAGGCCAAAATATTTGTCAGAGGCCTAAAGCTAGAAATTAGAAAGGCTATTAGACCTTTTGGAGCAGGTACATACAATGAAGCAGTGCAGAAAGCTCTATTAGCAAAGCAAGAGGAGTATGAGACTAAGTACTTTCCAAGTGGACCAGGGGAACGTAGTCAAGCAGGAGGCAAGTAGAAAAAGCCACCACATGGCAAAGGCATTGCCAAGAATTCTCATCTTGGTGGTGAGGGCAAGGTTAAAGGGAAGTTCCCTAGGCTAAGGTGCCCTAAATGCAAGAAGTGTCATGGAAAGAAACCTTGCTATTTTGACACCCAAGCGTGTCTAAGATATGGATCCATGGATCATTCGATCAAAAACTGCCCACAGGCTTAGAGGAGGCTAGAAGACCAACGTCCAGTAAGGCCGATTAGGTCAAAAGCTAGAGGAGGAGCACCTAGGGAGGGACAGTAGAGGCCAGTTCCTCTAGTGCCTTTGCCTCTAGTGCAGAGAGTTGGCAGAGTGTTCCAAGTGGAGATGCCAGAGACATTAGAGCAGGGAGGAGCACTAAGTGGTAACATTTACCTTAATGGTATGCCTGTTAGTGTTTTATTTGATACTGGTGCATCTGTGACTATAGTGGCTAGGAAATTTGTTGAAAATTGCTTACTGAAATCATGCCTAGGATATCTATTGTGGCTCTCCTACTAGGAAGCACACCTGAAGGAGGTAAAGTGCTCTAAATTAAGTTTGGAACCTTAATTCAAGTTTAGATAGCAAGAATAGAAAAGTTTAGCAAAGTTCACTAGGTTCCAAGTAGGGGTGTAACCGAAACCCGAAACCCAACCCAAAATCGATCCAAAATATCGGGTTAGGGTCGGGTCATAAGGTAAGAAATGTCCACTTTGGGTTAACCCGAACCCGACCCGATATAAAGACAAAAAAATAGGGTTGGTTCGGGTCCAACCCGAATTAACCTGAATTACTCAAAATTCATCCCAGCCCATGTAAGCCCAATCTTCAAACTAACTCCTAGCAAATAACTTGAACCCAAGCCTACTACCTAAGCCCAACCCTCATAAGCCCTAACCTTAGCATCCCGCAACCATCCTTTTATGCCCTAGCTGTCAGTCACACACCTCCTGCTGCCCTTCCTCGCGTCCCTCACCTAGCCATCCTTCCCTCCTACACTGTCTCTGCCCTCCAGCTGCTCTCCCACCGCCTTCCTTCGCCTAGCCAATTGCCTTTGGTCGCCCTCCTTCCCCTCGCCAATCACCTTCTGCCGCCCTCCCTCACATCGTCACTAGCCAATTGCCCCCGCTGCCCTCTCTCACCTCATGCCACCCTCACTCGCCGCACCAAATGCCTCTAGTTGCCATCCCCACCCTTGCACTGCCCTCCCTCGTTCCACTTTTGCTCGTTGTTGTCCTTGGGTTTATTCACCATTGTCGTCAATGCACTACACAGCCACGGGCCACCAGATCTAGATCGATTGACGCCCCCGCCTCCTTCATGCTACAGCCTCCCTCCCTCTCCTCACTTGATTAATGCCCTACTGTCATCCGAGTCATCACTCACCGTCGTTCAAGACACCATCAATCAAGACCGGTGGTTAGTGCCGGGTAAACCTGACCCTAATCCGAAAATTTAGGGTTAGAGTCAGTTTGGTTATAATCTAATTTTGGGTCAGTTCGGGTTGTGTTTTTTGGATTGTAAAATAATCGGTTTATTTTGGGTTTTAACCCAAACCCGAACCGAAACCCGAAACTTTCACCCCTAGTTCCAAGAAAGTTAAGGCACTAAATGAGGTTGAGGGGAAAACTGGTAATTTTGCATCCTGAATAGCCGGGTTAGGTCCTGAGTGGTTAAAATGAAGTTTTGTAATGTAACTTTCAACTTTAACCCAAACTTGATGAAATAAACATGGAATAATCAAGGATAGCTAAGGTTACCAAAAGATGGGAGCTTAAGTGTATCAGGTCTAATACTTTGGTTGATTTTGTGTTAAACAAGGGTTATAAGAGGGTAAAGTGAAGGGTGGCTACCATAAACCCAGGTTCATTCTCTCCACCCTCATTTTTCCTTCCAATTGAGTTTGAAATCAAAGTTTCTTGGTTAAAACAAAAGCCATCATAAGTATATAGGCCATTGGGAGCTCATTTCAAGCATAAAACCATCATTTTGGAGCTTGGAAGCATGTTTGCTCCCATCCCCTATTTTTAGTACGAGGTAACCAATCTGTTCTTGATTGAATTCTTGTTTATTGGTTAGTTAGGAGCTTGGGTTTTGGTTAGAAAGCAAGAATTTGATGCTGGGTGCCTATGTTTTGCTTGGAACTTAGGCGGTGCTTTGGTGAGCTTAGTGGGTTGGAAGAGTGCTTGATTCTTGCTTGAAGAATTTGAGTAATTCTAGCAATAGCATTAGTTAGTGAACAAGGTTAAATCATGGTGGAGTATAAGGTTTGTGATGATTCGAATGATGTTATAATGCATCATTGATTGGCTTGTGATAGTTGGTTGTGATCTATGCAACATGTTTTACATGTATGTTAAGTTTGGAGGTTAACCAAGCATGTTTGATATGTTTGGTAAGTCTCCCAAGTTTGTAGAAACAAAATCCGTGAAAATTCTGCAGATTCACAGATTGGCGACGCGTCGCCAGTTTGGTACCATTGTCCACAACGTGTCAGCAATACCAGAAAAGTTGGCAGAACATTACCAACTGGCGTTGCCACAGGTAGCTTGGCTGAATTTTCCAAGGTTTTCTAGAAAGGTCGAGCGGAGACCTATGGGGGTTCTTAAGGTACCTTAGGGTCTAAGTATTCTGGGGGTACTCCGAGACTTCCAAAAGTCCTTCAAGACCTAGGAGTTTTCTTGAGTTTTATAAAGTTTTATGGTGACTTGTATCATAAGCAAGAAAACTAGTTTACTAAGGATCACAACTAAGTACCACTAGCTAGGGTGGAAAGTTTAGAGCCCTTAGCGACCTAGTCGTGTCGTTAGCCATGAGGTTGCAAGGTGAAACCTTAGTGCACCTAGTTTACAAGTTATTTATGACCTAGTTACAATAGTCCCACCATAATTCCCTTGTACAACATAAATAGGAGAGGATCAACTGGTGATTTATCATTAGTTAGGATGGCCAGCTAAGCTTGCTAAAGGACAAGGCTATGCCTTGTGGTTCAAGGACTAGGTGATAAGAGGTCTAAAGTGACCTAGTCATACGTGCATATATATTAGACCCTCAAGCTGTAAAAGCTCACAACAAGTTACATATGTTATCATATGTGGAGTCCATAGTAATTTTCTTGCAGGCACAATGAAGACCCTTACTAAGAATGCTTAAGTTCTCACTCCCTAGTTATGTTGTGCAGATTCTAAAGTTGTTGGACTGAGTAACCATTGAGGGTTATTGCGGTAGTTAGCTTTTTTTGTAGGTATTTCCCTTGAGAATCTTTTGATTCTAGTCTACTTGGGTAACTTGTTGGTCAAGTAACAATATTAACTAGAGTCTTCCTTTGGCTGCAGAGCCTAGTAGTACTTGGACAAGGACTTTTGTGACTCACCACCGGGACTTGCATCCAAGGTGGGAGTTAGTTTAAGAAGATCTCAATTGAGGCTTGTATATATAGTACTTTTAGCTTCCTCCATTGTTTATGTTTTGAGGAGTCCTAGACTCTAGGGTTGCTCTTGGGTAAGGGCGTTAGTCTTTTTTATGTATGAATGCTCCCACATAGTTGTTATGTGTAGTAAACTTACATAAATGTTGATTTTGTATGCTTTGGCTATTCGAACTTATTTTCTATGAAAATCTCTTGGCCAAATCAATGTTTTATGGTTTTTGTTAATCTAAGTCAAAACATGAAGAGCATGCATCCTGCATATTATAAGTTAATCAACTAGCATCATGGAGTTTTAATTCACACGGTTATACAACTAGCGAATTGCAATCCACCGTAAGACCAGCTCTCACAGGTCTCCTGGGCAGGGGCCAAGGATGGTTGTGTCAATATCCTTAGTGAAAATAGCAAGTAGTCAATGTCTTTTCACTAATGGCCTAGTTAAGGATTGTCAGCTAGTAGTTGGAAGGACTTAGGTTATGACTAATCTGCTAGTGTTGGACATTCCTAAGTATGATTTAGTGCTGGGTATGAATTGGCTTGGTATGCGTAACATAAGAATTGATTGTGTTAAGAGGTAAATCACATTGTCTGACAGTGAAGTGCATGCACTAGTGAATTCTAAGGAATTAGTGTATGAAATGCTTGGCATGGAGCTAGAGGTACTAGATGAGATACTTGTGATTTTTGAGCATGATTACTGTTATGCGTTGAATGAATTGCACTGTAATGAGGAAGTGGACAGAATACCTGAGTGAGAAACTTTCCACAAGTCTTTCCTAAAGACCTGCTAGGTATTCCTCCACTAAGGGGGATTGAGTTTGAAATGAAGCTGCAACCAAAAGCTAGTCCAATATCCATACCTCCTTACAGAATGCCAATCACAGAGATGAATGGGCTAAAGAAACAACTTGATGAACTTCTTGAAAAAGGGTTCATAAGGCCAGGTGTTTCACCATGTGGAGCTCCTGTTCTCTTTGTGAAAAAGAAGGATGGATCTTTGAGGCTATACATTGACTACAGGAAGCTCAATGTAGTGACTATGAAGAAAAAGTATCCACTCCCTAACATTGAGTATCTTTTTGATCAACTCAAGGAAGCTAAGATCTTCTCCAAGATAGATTTGAGATCTGGATACTTCCAATTGAGAGTAAAGGAGGAGGACATTCCTAATACTGCATTTAGGACTAGATATGGGCATTATGAGTACACAGTCATGCCATTTGGTTTGACTAAAGCCCCAGCTGCTTTCGTGGACCTAATGAACAGGTTGTTCAGAGCACATCTAGATAATTTGTGGTTATGTTAATTAATGACATCCTAGTGTATTCTAACGATGAAAATGAACATGAACATCATATGAAGATTGTCCTAAAGACTCTGTTGGAACATCAGCTTTATGCCAAATTATCTTTCCTAAGACACATCATAGATGCACAAGGCCTTAAGGCAGACACTAAAAAGGTCAAGGCAATGCAAGAGTGGGAAAGACCAAGGACTGTGAAGGGAATCAGAAGTTTCCTAGGATTAGCTGGATACTACAGGAGATTGCTATCAGGCTTTTCCATGATTGCCTCGGTTCTCACTGATTTGGCCAATAAGGTCAAAGGTTTAAGTGGACTGAGAAGTGTGAAAAGGATATCAAGAGAAGGAAAAGGTTCCTTGTATAAATCCTTTGCCTACAAGCAAGGATTACTATATTTCAAGGACCGAATCTATGTGCCTGAAGAACTAAAGCTTAGGGATGAAATACTTGAAGAAGTTCAGACAAGCAAGTTGAACATACATCCAGGAATTCAAAAATTGTATAAAGACTTGAAGACTCACTTCTGGTGGCCAAACATGAAGAGAGACATACTTACTTATGTGCCACATGCCAGAGGGTAAAGGTAGAGCACTAGAAGCCAGCTGGTATCCCATAGACTCTACCTATACCAATGAGGAAGTGGGGCAACATAACCATGGACTTTTTGACTGGTTGCTTATGACCAGATTAAGGCATGATACAATCTCTATCATTGTGGATAGGCTAACCAAATGTGCCCACTTCTTACCTATGAAACTCACAGACAACTTGGAGAAGTTAGCTCAGATGTATCTCCAAGAGATAATGAGACTACATAGAGTGCCAGACTCCATTGTATCTAAAAGAGATCCAAGATTTACAACTCAATTTTGGAGTGCTTTTCATAAAGCACTAGGAACCAAAATCTACCTGAGTACTGATTATCATCCTCAGACAAATGGGCAATATAAAAAGGTGATATAGATATTGGAAGACATGCTCAGTACCTGTGTGATGGATTTCAAAGGTGAATGGGATGAACACTTGCCATTGGTGGAACTCTCATATAACAATAGTTACCAAAGCACCATTGGCATGGCAGCTTATGAAGCATTATAAGGAAGAAGGTGCCTGACACCCCACTGTTAGGTGGAAGCCTCAGACAAGCTAGAGTTGGCTCTCGAAATTATTAAAGAGACAACTGCCAAAATCAAGAAAATTCAAGGGAGATTAAAGGTAGCCAATGAAAGGACCATAGCCTATGTTAACAAAAGAAGGAGAGACTTGGAATTTGAGGTTGGTGACAATGTTTGGCTGAAAGTTGCACCAACCAAAGGCACTATTAGATTTGGCAAAAGTACCAAGTTAGCTCCAAGATACATAGGTCCTTTTGAGATCTTGGATAGAGTTGGCAAGGTAGAATACAGGTTAGCTCTACCACCAAGCATCTCAAGTGTTCATAATGTTTTTCACATTAGTATGCTTAAGAAGTGTTTATTGGGGACAAAGCATGCTATTGTAGTAGAAGACATACAGTTGCAACATAGCTTGACATATGAAGAGAAACCTATAGCTATCTTGGCCAAGGATACCAGAAGGTTAAGAAACAAGCTTATTCCCACGGTTAAAGTTTAGTGGTCACACCACTTTGAAAGAAAAGCAACCTGGGAAACTGAAATATACCTTACGGAAAGGTATCCTGAAGAATACCGGAAGCTAAAGGCTATTTTGGAGGACCAAAATTTTTAAGGGGGGGGAGGATTGTTACCACCACACAAAAATGAGAGAATTACAAGTATGGCATAATGGCTAAAAACCATTATATTGTGGAATTCTCACCATAGTGATTAAAGTGTGGGGGGTAAAAGACATGATCAGCACCTCCTTAAAAGTGTTCTAAGTTAGTAACTTGGCCCTCAGGAAAAGCCTTAAGGGTTGCTTGTTTATCAAGTAACCTATGGACTTTTTTGTAAGATTTTGGAAATTCGGGTACTCAATTGCAATACTCTTAAGAAAAAGACTTGGAGAGTTATGGGGAGGATATGAATTGTATGAAAGTGATATTGCAGGACCAAATTACTCATGGAAGACATGTTTGGACAAAGGAAACACTAAAGCCATTAAGGATCCAAATGTCTTAGTGTAAACCTTAAGGTGTTCAAGCTTTTGACTTAAGTCAAAGGTGGAATTGTTGGCTTATCCCATCATGTGGGCGATAGCAAAGAGTTTAGAAATAGTCAACAATGTTGGGCACATGTGTGCCAATGATTTTGAGAGAAAAAAAACCATAATTAATGATAAGGAAAATGAAATAAAGCAAGCCCAAGAACACAGCCACACTTCCTCCATAGCCACCTCACCTTCAAACTTGCTATTGATTGAAATTGAAGGCAAAAGGAAGCAAATGGAAGCAGACAAGAACTATTACTTGGATGCTTCAAGGATCAAGCTTGATTTTCGGCCTACCCATCAAGGTAAGGGTTCTCTTACTCTCATGAGTTATTTTCTATATTTTTCAAGAAGCCATGGAGCTAGGGTTAAGTTTGGAAGAGAGCCATGAGCTTGATGAACCAAGCTTAGTGACGGGAAGGCACTTATTGAAGGTTTTGTGACCTAGTGTGAAGTGCACAAAGATGGCAGTGAAATGAAGGTTTGTAGAGCCCAAAGTTAGTACTACTAGTGTTAAAATCCTCCAAAGCCCAAAAATTAGCTTGAAGAGGGCTTCCATAGTGATTTATTTATGTTTATTATGTGTTTTATGGACTAACCTATGGTATATGTTGCTGTCGCATTTCATGTGTTTGTTGGTTGTGATTGGCTGCTACGTTTGGTTTCTATATCTTGTATATATGCATTGTTTTTTTCTATGTTTTAGTGTCTTTGGATGGAGTTTTAATGATGGTCACATTGCCTATTGAATCCAAGTGTTACTCTTAGCAAGTTTCTCAATGCAACTTACTCCCCTCAATTCTGTCATTTCAGGTCCAGCAGAAAGATCTCATTCAAACTAAAATTTGTAGTTTGAGGTTTAATCTAAATTTTTAGGTACATGAACTTCCAAATGTCTAGTTATTATTTGGGAAGTTTGGTGATCTTAGGAGCACATTTGGTATTTTTAATGGTGGTACTTATTGTGTTGTGCACTAGTTGTCCAACATCCTGTTCTGGAGTCCATTGTGTCTCAGGCACTCCAGTAACTTAGGGTGTGTATTTAGCTAAGTTAAGAACATTATGTAGTGCATGTATGCATGTACATGTATTGTATGTAAGATGAGTGTATGTCGACATTTGCGTAATGTTTTAGCTATGTAAGTGATGTGGTGTAAAGCTGCCTATGTGTGAATGATGGGCTGCTTACTTGTAAATTCTGTTTTAGCCACATATGGTTGTTAAAAGCAAGGGAATCTATTTCCCATGTGTAATGTACATATATGGGATAACTTTGGATGTCTTTCCCCTAGTGAATGACGTGTTTGCACAGTTATGAAATTTTGTATGGGCAAAATGGTCATAAGGTGACGAGAATTTTGACTCTGTACTTAAAGTTCTATATCTCCCTGTGTAGAAGGAATCTTAGTATCAAATTTTCACAAAAACTAGAGAACATCTAGAGGTTGAACTGGGGTTTGGAATTTCTAAATTTGGAGTGCTGTAGCCAAAGATATGACATAGCAAAATTGTCTAGGTTACTATTTATTTGGTCAGAATTTTGTAACAAACTTCAAAAATCCATAACTTGGTCCATGGGTGGGCTATTGATGTAAAAAAAATTCCTTGGTTTTCTCTAAGTCTATAATTGAGAATGGAGAAAAGAAAATAGGGGTACATGGCTAGAATGATATAGTTTATTAGTGGAAGTTACAGGTGCAGTGGCTGGTCACTAGAACTTAACAAGATGGCCTAATGTGTGGTAGCCAAGATTAAGACTTGCGCTAGTGTTTTTCTTCTTTGTTGCCATAGTGTGCATGAAATTTGAATATGTGTATGATGGCTAGACCAATATGCATGTGTTTACATGGTGTCCAAGAGGGCCACTTGGGTATGCATACTAAAGGTAGTGTTCTGATGGCCTACAGAACATTACCAATCCTATGAGTCTAAATGCACAATTTTGGCACCATAATTAGACTACCCCGGAGTGGGTAACATTTAGCATGCAAGACTCCAAGAAGAGGTTCTTGGCCATGTCACATGGTTTAACTTCATCAATATCTCAAAATCTAAGTACACTTTAGGAGAGAGAAGACATGAGTCAGATTCTATATGCGTCATCAATTGGATCTATCATGTATGCCATGAAATGTACTCATCCCAATGTCTTGTATGGCATGAGTATGACAAGTAGGTACCAATTGAATCCTAGTGAGAGTCACTGAATAGCTATTAAGAATATCCTCGAGTACTTGAGAGGGACTAAGGATTCATTCTTGGTCTACAGAGGTGAAGATGAGCTCATTATAAGGGGTTACACCGATGCTAGCTTCCAATCCAACAAGGATGATTTTAGATCACAATTTTTTTATCTGTTTCACATTGGTAGTGGTGCTATGAGCTGTAAAATTTGAAACAGGAGATAGTAGCAGACTTTATAACAAATCCTGAATACATTGCCACATCTGATGCTGCGAATGAGGCAATTTGGATTAAGATGTTCATCACAGAACTTGGAGGGGTTTTAAGTATTGCTAACCAGATAAAGCTCTATTGTGACAACAATGGGATAGTCACACAAGCTAAGGAACCATGATTTTACCAATGATCCAAGGACGTACTCTGACACTATTATCTCATTAGGGAGATCATCGAGAGGGGTGATGTAAGGATATGCAGGACCTCGATAGATAAGAACATTGCTTATCCACTAATGAAACCCATCACATAGTAGAAGCATGGCAGTCATTCTAGATTGATTGGTATTAGATGCAGGGATGATCGGCTTTAGTGCAAGTAGGAGATTTTTAGTGTTGTCCTTAAAAGCCAAGCATGAGATGATTGTATTTGCACACTGAGTCATGATATTTTATGGAGGCATTAATTTAGTAAATGTGCTTGTTATTTTGTTTTTGTGTGGCATAATCAAACACAATTATAACCCTAGAATAATAGTATTCTTAAACATCCTAGGTCTAGTATTATTGTGGAGTTGGTTGCAATAATACATAAAGACTAGCATGTTTGGAGACTAATATGAGATATGTAGTCTACATATGGGTACAAGTTGGAGAACATGTGTACTAGATTGACCCACCATGAATATGCTATATGGATCATTATATAAATCTGATAAGTAATTCTTGTACTGATCATGGTATATGTATTCCTTTGACCTAAGGTCATCAAGATTCCCTACATGTGATTCATCTACTTTAATACTTCCCTTTGTTGCTCATAACTGAGTGAACATGGTGGTTGATAGCCAAAGGCTATCGCCTCTATCTGGCCGAACTCGCTGCCACAAGAATGGCCAGAAGAAAGTGGCGCTACCCGAGTAAAGGTGGGATCATACACCTCGGGAGATAGCCGAAGAGCTCCGAGCCCGGCACGCCAGGAAACTTGAGGATACTACTAGCCCCCCCAGGTTGTAAACAGATCACCTTCGGAAAAGAGGCACCAGCTATTGCGGGCCGAACATGATCTCCCCGAAGGCGGAACTTCCTGAAGCTGGGTACCCCCGAACTGAGGGCGTGTTCCCGAAGAGGCACCGTCCGTACCAAAGGACGACCTCACCCAGGCACCTCGGGAATACGGCAGGAGCATTTAAGGAAGCCTCTGACACGTCCTTTCACAGACGTCATAAGCCGCCTCAAAAGGCGCTCTGACACGCTGACGCCATGAAAATCATATCATGGCCCATCTCAGCACAAGGCTCAAGGCAACCTGCTACCAGTTATCTGTCCCCTACGCCCAGAAACTCAGGGAACATCCGACCGAACAGGTGTCGCGATCTGAACGGGCTAGGTACTCCTATAAATACCAGGAAATAAATACTTGGCAGGAGGTTGGTTGGCAAAGGTCTGACTCCCAGACTCTGAGAAAATCACCAGGCGAGACTCTTCAGCCCTTTTGTGCTATTTTCTCTGCCCTTTCTCAGCCACCACTGACTTGGGCGTCGGAGGCTCCCCCCCCGGAAACACATTCCGGGGGCCTCCTAACCCACTTATTCTGAGCATTTCAGGTACTCTCCCTTGGGTGAACCATCCTCCAGGCGTTCTTCCTCCTAGAAGTCCCTCCATCAGTCACCATGACTACCAACGATGAAGCCCCCGGGCATCATTTGGCGCCGTCTGTGGGAACCCGTTCTGAGATTGCCGTCGTTGAAACTCGGCGTTCTAAGGACAAGGGACTCCCAAGGTCTCCGTCCGCGCCTGAGACACAACCGGCTGCTGAGCAAACACTCCCAGGGACTTCTGCATCCGAGGAAGACCGCCCTCTAGTAATAATTATGAGCTTTATGAGGGAGTTTCAGCGTTCGGTCGTGGCCGAAATGACACAGCAGATCGACCGAAGATGGTCACAGCAGACACAGGCCCAAAGACCTCCCTCACCTGCACGCCCTCGGGAAAAAAGTCAGAGGTCAACCCATCGCAGTTTGGGAAGCGTAGACCCGCGCGAAGAGTCATCAAGGAGAATATACCCCTCGGGAAACGGCCTGTGGGACAAACTGGGTCCAAACGACCGAAAGTTTCACGGCGAAGGAGTTCGTCGCCTGAGGCGAGGTCCCTGTCTCCTCAGCGCCAAACTCGCTCCCCGAAGAGGCGCCGACGATCTCCCTTCCCAGAAGAAGAGCCTAATGCTATAGTTCTCATGGAAAGAATACTAGCGCAGCTAGATAGGGTGGAGAAACAAATGGCTAGAAAACCCGTTTGGGCCAGACTTTCGGGAACATTCTGCGAAGATGACTCCCCATTCATTCAGGCCGTTGTTGAGGCAGCCATGCCAGGTGACTTCAGAGTACCTCGGTTGGAGATTTATGATGGCCGTACTGATCCACAGGCCCATCTGACGAAGTACAAACGCAACATGATAATGCACGGTGCTGACGACGCTACCATGTGCAAGTGCTTCGAAGTCACCCTCACAGGGCCAGCAACTGCATGGTACAATTCATTGCCTTCAGGGACCATCACTGAGTTCCAGGAGTTGTCCACGGCCTTCACGCAGCAATTCATTGGGAGTCGACCTACTGCGAAGATGCCTGTCCAGATGTTCGACATAGAGCAGAGGAACGGAGAGACCATCCGAGACTATGTCGAAAGATTCAACAGGGAAGCTCTGAGCGTCCCAGACTTTCGGCCCGAAATCCACATTCTTGCCATGACACGGGGCCTTCGGCGAGACTCACAGCTGTTTTATGAGTTCTAAAAGGACCCCCCGGAGACCCTCGGAGAATTTTACCGAAGGGCAGAACAGCACATGACCGCCGAGGAACTAAGAACGGCTGGGCCGAAGTCTGATCACCACCCCGTCGAAGGGTCCAATCAACAAGCTCGGCATCCGACCGAACAGGCAGGATGACCTCGGAGCATGCGGGGAAGGAAACCCCAAAGTTTCACACCACTGAGCACTACACGGACCAACATCCTCATGGCGCTGGAAAGGCAAGGGACGCAGATTCGGCGGCCAAGGGCCATGACCGCCGATAATAAGAAGAATGCAAGAAAGTTCTGCCAGTTTCATCGCGACCACGGTCATGACACCGAAGACTGCTTGCAGCTGAAGAAGTACATAGAGTCACTGATAAAGCAGGGCCAACTTTGGAAATACCTGCCGATGCCATCCCCGAAAGGCAGAAAAGTGGAGGAAGAAAGGGCCGAAGATGAGGACTATGACTCCGACAGGCGGAGAAACCGAAGTCCAAAAAGGCGCCCTCCACCTCCGGCAGGGGTTATCCAAACAATCACCACTGGGCTCCCATCCTCGGAAAGAAAGCGGAAGGCCAGAGAGATTGCGGTCATGGAATATGAGAGCCCGGCAAAGAAACTGGCTCGCAATGACGGATCCACCGTCATCTTCCCCCATGACAATCCGCTGCTGATCATGGCAAGGATAGGGAACTGGGACGTCAAGAGAGTGTTGCTTGATGATGGATCAAATACTGACGTCCTATTCTCGCATTTACTGCCGAACTTGGACATCTCCAACAGCGAGCTCAAGCCTGTCACCTCGCCCACCTTCGAGGTTGGACTGTCCGAACTCCCTGTTCTCGGATGGATCGACCTCCCCCTGATGATAAAAGGAACTTTGGTCGACGGAACAGCTGAGTTGTACGCCTCCACAATGGCAAGATTTATCGTCATGGACGTTCCTTCTTCGTACAACGCCATCCTTGGAAGGCAGACACAGGGAAACCTGCACATTCACCCTGATGTGAAGTACTTAACTGTCACATTCGCCACCAAGGATGGGGATGCAGAGGTCTTTATAGATCAAGCCGAGGTAAGGAAGGTGTTTGTGAAAGCACGAAAAGCTCCGGAAAATAACCTCGCACAAACAATAGAGGCAAAGGCACCAGAGAAGGGCAAAGATGGAGAACCCCCAAGAGCGGAAACAGAAACAGTGGAACTTGTCGCAGGACAATCTACCCGAATAGGGAAGAGCTTGCCCGAAGGTGACAAGAAAAACCTTGTATCTTTTCTACTGGGAAATAAAGATCTCTTTGCCTACTCGCCGAAAGACATGCTAGGGGTGCACCCTGGCATAATACAGCATAGCCTCAAAGTAAGCCCGGAAGCAAAGCCTGTCCGGCAAAAGAAGCGAAGCATCTCAGCCCATAAGAGCAACTTTGTGAAAACCGAAGTCCAACGCCTGTTGGACGCTGAAGTCATCAGGGAGGTCAAATACCCCGAATGGTTAAGCAATGTGGTGATTGCCGCGAAAGAAGGCAGCAGCAAACTTCGGATGTGCATCGACTTCAGAAACTTGAACGATGCTTGCCCGAAAGACTCATACCCTCTTTCGCCAATAGACCAACTGGTAGACTCGACCGCCGAAGACGGGCTCCTAAGTTTCCTAAACGCCTTCAGAGGCTACCATCAAATAAGGATGGACCCCGAAGATGAAGAAAAAACCGCCTTCATCACCGAGGGAGGAACATACTGCTATGTCAGGATGCCCTTCGGGCTAAAAAATGCAGGAGCCACCTACCAAAGGTTGATGAACAAGGTCTTTAAAGACCAAATAGGGAGAAACATGGAGGTGTATGTTGATGATATGATAGTCAAGAGCAAGCTGACTAGCTATCACATTGCAGATCTAGAGGAAACCTTCCAAAAGCTCAGAGCCTTCGGGATTCGGCTCAATCCTGAAATGTGCATCTTCTGGGTAACCTTGGGAAAATTCCTTGGGTACATGGTATCCGAAAGAGGCATTGACGCTAACCCCGAGAAGATTAAGGCGCTGCTTGAGTTCCGAACTCCTGCCATAGTCAAAGATGTGCAGAGGCTCACCGGAAGAATAACCTCCCTGAGCAGATTTATTTCCAGGTACGGAGATAGGTGTCGACCCTTCTTCAAAGTCCTCACAAAGGCAGCAAAAATGGAAGGCGACCTCGGAAAGAATGATCACCCTTGGGACGAAGATTGCCAAAAGGCCTGGGAAGAACTCAAAGTCTACTTGGCTAACCTGCCGACTCTGCGACAACCTTGGGAGGGAGAGCCCCTCGTTTTGTACCTCGCCGTCACGGAGAAAGCTGTAAGCTCGGTCCTCGTGAAAGAAGAAGGGCCAAAGCAATGGCCAGTCTATTACGTCAGCAAATCCCTGCATGGCGCCGAAGTCAGGTACCCTCTGCTGCAAAAAGCTATATACGCCTTGGTGCTTGCAGGGAGAAGGCTGCGACCATACTTTCAGGCTCACCCCATCATCGTCCGAAGTAGTCTCCCACTACGGGACGTTATGAGGAAAGTGGATCATTCGGGAAGGCTCTCCAAGTGGTGTATAGAGCTTGGCGAACACGATATCACCTATGAACCTCGGAATGCAATAAAAGCTCAAGCAGTGGCAGAATTCATTGCCGAAATACCCACCACTGAGGACAGTCATCCGGATCTGAACGAAGGTGAGCCAGAATAGACCTTACATGTTGACGGAGCCTCGGGGTCCGAACACCAGGGAGCTGTGGTAATTATCAAAGGCCCCGAAGGCCTGGAAGTAATGAAGGCTATCAAGTTCAGCTTCAGCGTCACTAACAATATGGCTGAGTATGAGGCCCTCATAGCGGGATTACGCTTGGCCAGAAGGATTGGCGTGAGAAACTTAAAGGCTCACAGCGATTCCCAGCTGGTAGTTCGGCAGACGGTAGGAGATTATGGGGCGAAGGACCCAACCTTGGCAAAATACCACGAGCTGGTAGCAAAACTCATTCAAGAGTTTGATGCCGTACGGATCGAAAATGTACGTCGGTGGAATAACACCGAGGCAGATTGCTTGGCGAAGTCGAAAACATACACCGAGGTGCTAGATCACCCGAGCATCTCAGGGCTGAGCATAGCGACCTCTGGAAAAGGATGGAAAGATCCCATAAAAAGATACCTCATAGAAAATGTGCTCCCTGAAGACCGCGGCGACGCCGCAAGACTACGAAGACGCTCTGGCCGATTCTTCCTGATTGGCGAAGAGTTATACCGACAGGGATATGCAAACCCGCTGCAAAGATGCGTGGATGAAGAGGATACTGAAATAGTCCTTGAAGAGGTCCACGAAGGCATGTGTGGTTCACATATTGGAACTGATGCCCTTGCGGCAGTGATACTCCGCCAAGGATACTTCTGGCCTACCCTGAGAAAGGACGCAAGGCAGTTCATCCGGAAATGCGGTAGTTGCCAGAAACTCGCGAACATCCAGAGGGCACCCTCGAAATTGGTAACTTCGGCTGACTATCCCTAGCCCTTCACAGTCTGGGGTATAGACCTTATTGGGCCACTCCCCTCAGCGCCCGGAGGCGTGAAATTCTGCGTGGTAGCGGTAGACAATTTCTCCAAATGGGTCGAGGCAGAACCACTAGCAACTATCTCGGCAAAAGAAGTGCAGAAATTTGTATGGAAGAACATTGTATGCAGATTCGGCATACCGAGGGTACTAGTGGTTGATAATGGATCCCAATTCATAGACAAAGGATTCCAGGAATTTATCTGCAACCTCGGAATAAAGATGCACTTCGCCCCAGTAGCTCACCCCCAAAGCAACGGGCAGGTGGATGTATCTAACAGGACCATAAAAGATGGCCTGAAGAAGAGACTGGGGGAAGCAAAAGGGAAATGCCCAGGAGAACTCCAAAGCGTGTTATGGAGTTACCGAACAACGCCCCGAAGAGCCACAGGGGAGACTCCCATCTCACTCGTCTTCGGAACAGAGGCCATCATCCCTATCGAGATAGTTAGACCATCAGTACGGGTTAAGGTATTTGATGAAGGTGGAAACGACCTCGGCCTGAGAACGAAGCTCAACCTCATCGGCGAACACAGAGAAATAGCTGAGCTGAGAAGAAAAGCTTTCCAGCAAAGAGTCGCCGCGGCTATAAATTTACGAGCCAGGCCAAAAGAAATAAAAAAAGGGGACCTCGTTCTCCTAAAGGCTGACTTTGCACCCCGAAAGCCATCTCACGGGGTATTTCGCGTGAACTGGGAAGGACCTTATCTGGTTCTTGCCGAAGTATGAAAAGGCGTGTACGAACTTGGCGACACCGAAGGCGTAGAATTGAAAAACACCTGGCACTCAGATGCCTTGAAGAAATTCTACGCTTAAGATGGAGCGGAAGGATTGTGATGTGCAAAAAATATCCTAAGTACAAAATGTGCTTGAGAAAAAATTCTTAAGTGTACAAAATGGTGCAAGACAGAATTCCGTGAAGGTGTTCGCCATAAAAAAGCGCAGATGTGATTTTCCGAAGTCCCTTGAGCCGTCATGCTCGGGAAAGTGGGAAACAAAAATCCTGTGAAAATACTCGTCGAAAAAAGCGGGTAATAAATTTTGGTGATTGCAGGTTTCCCGAAGTCTGTTGAGCGAACTTGTTCGGGACAATGGAAATGCAAAATCTTGCAAAAAGACTTAGCCAAAAAATATATTCATTGAGAATGATCAGGCTTACAAAGAAGAAGTGCCCGAAGAAGGAGCACAAAAATGAAGAGGAAAAAAGGAAAAGGCCCCTAAAACAGCCTAAGGGTTCTCGGCGTCCCAGGAGCCGCCAGCCTCTGTGCCCTTTTCCACCACCTTCGGCGCCGTAATTGTGGAAAGCAGGTTCAGGTGCTCGATTTTGGACCAGGACCACCGAGGCCTATCGGGAATGTTGAGAGCTTCCAAAAAAGAGAGGTCCAGACCTGGGATCCTCTCAAGGACTTGGTGCCGAGCAAGGCAGAATCCGTCTTGGAAGGCGACCTTGGTCATTTGGTCGGATTTGTCCTTCTCAACCTCAAGGTCCTCGAGCTCGTCCTTCAAGTCTGCAACCTCTTTCTTCAGCGCCTTCACCCTCTTCTTTCCATCGGGCTCCTTCTTCAAAGACTGGACCTCGGCTTCAAGGGCCTTTTTCTCACTCACCAATGACCGAATGAGATTGTCAGAATCTGACTTATCTTTGAGAAGGTCTTGGTTGGCAGTGAGCATCCCTTTCACCTCATCACCGAGGTCAGCAATCTGCAGAGAGGAGTTCTTCTCAAGATCTTCCTTCTCCTTTCGGAACTCCTCCCGAAGGGCAGCAACTTCTTTCTTCGCAGCATCTGACAGCTGCTGGTTCTTGGCGATCAATGTCGAGCGCGTGGCCTTCGCTTTCTCCAAGGTCTCTAAGGCCGAAGCTCGGAACGCCAAATGCCTGGCTACCCGAACTCGGAGAAAGCCGGCGTACCCCAGCAGCTGCAAAAAGATGAACGCAAGGTTAGTAAGAGCCAAGCACTTTGGAAAAATTGAAGGGAAAAAGGTGTGAAGAACATACCTGAGCAGCATGCTCGGTGACTTTCGCGGCAAGGGTGTCATCGTCCGGATGGGCCGCCGCAATAGCCTTGAAGGAGGCCTCTGTAAGCACCCCCTTCAAAATCTATTTCGCCATTTCAGGACAGTCTTCGGAGTACAAGTTCATGTCCTTCGTGAATGTCCAGAAAGGCTCTTTTGGTATCTTCCCTTGCGGGACTTTGGCGTCGCGAAGGGCCCCAGCCTTCGCGTGTTCGGCCACCTAGTTCGAGGTAAGCAACTCCCCTGCATGGCGAAAATGAGAAGCAGGTCAGAGACAAAAGAAAATTCAGAAAAACAAAAGAGCCAAACTTGTTCTGAAAACAACGAACCTGGCGGCACTTCGAACACGGCGTCCTCAGAATCCTGAGACTCCTCGGTCGAAATCCCCTTGCCTTTCTTCTTGCGCCGCTCCTCGGCAGAAGAAGCCTCCACCACGGCCTCCAGAAGGGCCTGCGGCGCGGAAGGGCTCTTGGGAGGGACGTCGGCAGAAGAAACTTCAGCAGCGGCAGGAACTTCGGCAGCTGCCTCAGACGCCGGAATCTCGGTTGTCCTAGGCTCCTCGGCAGCTTCGTCAGACATTTCCTCCGGAGGAACCTGGGCAGTTTTCTTTGCCCGTTTCGCCGAAGGCCCAACGCCAGTAGACTTCCGCCTTCGGGAAGCCGCTTTCTTTGTCTGATCACCCTTCTCCACCTGGCCGGAGAAAAGGGACTTGTAAAATGCAGCAGTCCCGTCGCCCATCTCTGAAAAAGAAAAAAGACATCAGCATAAGTCCGAGGGAAAAACAACAAGGGAGTAGAAGATAACTTACTTTCGACAAGCGTTTTGAAAGAAATTTCCTCCTTAAGAAGCTTGACCAACCAGGAATCCTTCTCGGTGATGGCAGGAGCTGGCATCTCGAGGTCAGTCTCGTGCTCCTTAACCACCTTTAACTCCCGGAGGACCTCTTTGGTCATCAACCTCCAGTTGTTAGGGAAGGGGTACAGAGAGCGCGGCGCGACCTCAGGAGCCCAGTTAGAGACGGCGCGAATGCGGCCGTCGAAGTCCGTGAAAGTGGAAGCCAACTCTGGAGTCAGCAACAACCTCGGATCAACGACGTCCACATCTAGCCTTCCCTGAGCCCATTTGGTCAGAACATAGGACCAGGCCTCCTCCATCTTCAAGAAGAAGAATTTCTGTTGCCACCCCCGCCAGCTGTCCTTGGTGGCGAAGGTGAACATGAATTTTTTGCTCCCGGATCCCCGAGGTAGCATAAAATAGAAGCCACCCTTCGAGACCACAAAGAGCTTGTAGTACTGCATGAAGATTATAAAATGGGGTTTTATCCCGAACACGCCACACATGCAGAGGTAGGCGTTAAAATAGCAGAACGAGTTCGGGGGAAGCTGGTTCACAGCAATGCCATGAAATTGGCAGAACTCGCAAACCATCTTCAGGGGAAGATACCGAAGTCCGGCCTTCAGCTGGGCTCGCAAAATGGTAACCTCGTTACTATGGTTTGAAAAAGCATAATGGCTAGAGCGAGGCAGCCTAGTAATGGCGTAAGAGGGAAGAAATAACTTTTTCTTCCACCTCTCTAATTTTGCGGGGGTGGTGCAACAAGGATGGGCTAAAAGAGGCTGCCAGCTCTCAGGGATAGGCATTTTCGACATGAAAACGAGTTCGGAAAAGGCAAGAAAACAGTTTCCGGAAAAAACTCAAAAGAATAGAGGAATCAAAACACTCTGGAAAAAATAAACCCACCAAAAGATTTGCCAAAGTCTGAGGACGCCGTCATGAAAGTTGGATGAAAAAAGCTCTGATTAAGGCAGCTCCACCACAGAAAGCAAGAAAGTACAAAAACAGGGGCAAAGCAGAGGAAAGAGCAGAAGTAAAAGCAAATGGGACTTATGATGGAATGGGCTATTTATAGGCCAAAGGTTGGTAACCGAAACGTCGTCATAAGTACCCTTTTGGAGGCGAACCGTCGCCGTAACTGCCCTCTGCACCTGAAAAGGCGCCCCCTCTGTAACCGACGCGACTCTCCTCCAATGGCAAAGTGCCACGTGTCAACCGCCGCGCCAAAACAGGGGACACGTCTTCTGACATCCCTAAAAAGCTGGGACGCGTCGCTTAGACTGACACGCTTGGCCCTCAGACACGACGTTACACAGACCTGCAAGAAGAAAAAGCAGGTTACCTCGAGGACACCAAGAGACAGGCTATGGCCAAACAGCCCATGACCTTCGGGCAAGAGGTGTATCTTCGGCACAGGCTCCGCCTCGAAGACACCAAAGAACAGGCCAAGGCCGAACAGCCCATACCTTTGGGCAAGAGGTGCATCCTCGGAACAGGTTGAGCTTCCTAAGAGACTCCCAAGAACAACCTCGGAAAGAGATGCAAAACCGAAGTCTTCACTTCGGCTTTCCAAAGGGGGGCATGTGATAGCCAAAGGCTATCGCCTCTATCTGGCTGAACTCCCTGCCACAAGAATGGCCAGAAGAAACTGGCGCTACCCGAGTAAAGGTGGGATTATACACCTCGGGAGATAGCCGAAGAGCTCCGAGCCCGGCACGCCAGGAAACTTGAGGATACTACTAGCCCCCCTAGGTTGTAAACAGATCGCCTTCGGAAAAGAGGCACTAGCTATTGCTGGCCGAACATGATCTCCCCGAAGGCGGAACTGCCTGAAGCTGGGTACCCCCGAACTGAGGGCGTGTTCCCGAAGAGGCACCGTCCGTACCAAAGGACGACCTCGCCCAAGGACCTCGGGAGTACGGCAGGAGCATTTAAGGAAGCATTTAAGGAAGCCTCTGACACGTCCTTTCATAGACGTCATAAGCTGCCTCAAAAGGCGCTCTGACACGCTGACGCCATGAAAATCACATCATGGCCCATCTCAGCACAAGGCTCAAGGCAACCTGCTACCAGCTATCTGTCCCTTACGCCCAGAAACTCAGGGAACATCTGACCGAACGCGTATCACGATCTGAACGGGCTAGGTACTCCTATAAATACCAGGAAATAAATACTTGGCAGGAGGTTGGTTGGCAAAGGTCTGACTCCCAGACTCTGAGAAAATCACCAGGCGAGACTCTTCAGCGCTTTTGTGCTATTTTCTCTGCCCTTTCTCAGCCACCACTGACTTGGGCGTCGGAGGCTCCCCCCCCGGAAACACATTCCGGGGGCCTCCTAACCCACTTATTTTGAGCATTTCAGGTACTCTCCCTTGGGTGAACCATCCTCCAGGCGTTCTTCCTCCTAGAAGTCCCTCCATCAGTCACCATGACTACCAACGATGAAGCCCCCGGGCATCAGTGGTGGTCAATGGTTATATAACATATCATGTAGAGGGTTTTCTATGATCAATATAGGATTTGTCCTTCCTATGTCAAAAAGTGATATTTTCAGGCCCCTTAATTGAGTGAGACTGAGGAAATGCATGGCCATGCTTGTATGAGTTGGTATGGCATGTCAATGTCATCAATTTTAGTTAGTTTATTCCGTAATCAAGAAGCCTTAGAATGGGCTGTACGAGATAGACACATTCCATGTTTCTTGCTCAATCTTGATATCTTGGACAAAGGGGCAAAGACATATACGAATACTGACCATAGAGGTTTACTTGAAGCATCCACTGTCTTGTCACTTGGGTAGCAATGATGTGTCGCTAGACATCACTCGTTGTTTATGATCATAAATTAAGTTTATGATCATTTCCAATGTGATAGGAGCCTATTGGGTCACACACTTAGAACCAATTAGAATATTTGAGTGCATGGACCAAATTGTTTGGTTTCGGTTTTCTGATAATTTTGGATTAATAATTGGCCTAAAGGTTTAGCGATTATCAAGCCCAAAATTAAACCTAATTGGATCAGGGTTTTGAAATCCATTAGGCTTAAGGGTTGAGCCTCACAATATATACATCATATAGTGAGAATTTTTGTAGCCCCAGCCCTAGCCTCCCAAAGGATGAAATTAGAAGGATTCTGAAAAGTTTCAGCTACACTTTCCTCTTGCCTTTCCCTCTAGGATGCAAGCTAGCACTGCGGGTGTATGAGGAATGAACCTAGCAAAACATGGTGCAAGCATGCTGATTTGAAAGGTTTGTATGGATACCGCAGAGGGCTTGAACACATCAACCGTTCAAGTTTGTAATCAATTCAATAGTTTGATGAAACATCCCAAGGGACTAGGCATAAAAATTTTGAACACCTGATTTACTCCGTTTCACTTGGATCTTGGGAGGGTTTTGGTTAGTTTCTACCGCATTTATTTGGCTCCTAAAACCCTACATTGTGCACAAAGAGGTATGATTCAAATCAATAGCTTATCGATAAAAGCTTGGAAAGTTCATAAGATTGAATTAATGGTTGTTTTGTGTGTTGGTTTGTAAGCCTTAATGCCTATAGTGGGACACACTATATTTGGATCCATCTTGGTATAGGCTAGGACTAGATGAATAATAAGGCAACTATGGCCTAAGTGTCAACTGAAAGTACAAGTCAAAGTCACTGTGGGCATAAAAATAGTTTGACCTATACTATGTACCATGCATGACATCTAGTGAACAAACTTTCAGTTATATGTAATTTTGGGTCATGTAGTCCCTATCTGCCCAATTTTGGTCTGTAAATATCTATAATTACCTAATGACAAAGGGGTTTAGAGTAGGACATGGCTAGTGCCTTATATGTAAATATTGGGCTTAGGAAAGCCTTAAGGCACTAAATGTGATAGGCTAGGAAAAATGGATGCATGGTTCGTAACTAACTAATCTAGGTTGTATGTATGCATGAATGTGTGTATGTTTTGGCAAATCCACTAAGTAGGCTTCCAATAAGCCTCCTAAGGACACAAAACACACACATAAGTCACCTAGGCTTATTAAACCCCACATGAACTCACTAAACACCAAGGTATGTTCAACCAAGTAAAACTCAATCAATTGGGTGAATTAAGTAAAACTTATTAGAGCATCAAAAGCTTAAGCAAGGACTCGCACCTAATTAAGAAAAAAGTTAGGGCTAAGAATAATAGGTGTCATGGCCTGGTCCACCATATGTTAGTAAATTAGCTAAACCTTCTAAAATTGTTTATGGTGAGGGTGAATTGGGCCCTGATAGAGTTGGTATTGGAGCTTAAGGTTGTATATGGCCTTAATGGTTTATTAGGCTAATTCCTACTATGATACACATCCATTCTTATCTTTTGGAAAAATGATGACCAATGGAAGAGAAAAGGAAAGAGAAAGTAAGGAACAACTGAATACTAAGGTTGATCAAATGAAAGATCAACAGCTTGAAAATGAGGAGGTGGTTGAAGGAAAGAGAAGGACCTCCTAATAGGGCCATAAAGCATCAACCCATTGTACAGGGTCAACACATAATGGAACATAAGATGACAAAGATGCAAGCTTCCATTATTCAGTTTGTAATAGGTTCGCAAGCTCTTACTAGGGGCTAGGCACAGGCACCTAGAGGCACTACTGCCAATGAAGAACAAGAAGAAGAAAAAAAGGTCAAAATAAGGCAAGGAATAGAACCAATAAGTGAAGAGCAAGCTTAGCAGGCTTGGAGATGAAGTACAAGAACATGATAAAGAAAGAAGGAATCCAAGAGGCAGAATACTGAGGTCAGAAATCAGGAGAAGCAATGACAGCAGAGAAGGGGAGCAAATAGGCACTAATGCGAGAAAAATAGGGCAAGTTTCAAAAAGCTCAAAAGAGTTGGCTTTTCAAAGAAAGATGACACGAACCCTCATTGGCCTGCCCGGGAAGCCTATTGGAACTTGTCCCACACTAGTCCCAATTGGCTAATTAATTACGTGTGCACTAGGTAAAACCTTTACACTTCTAGTTATTTAATCCTACTATGCAATCATGCATGTGTTTATGCTTTTACTTAATCAATAAAATAAAGAAATGGTACTTAAAACATTGCCATTGCATATTTTGATAAAAACAGATATCAAAACTGTAAAAGTATTTAAAGAATTTAAGTGCAATTAGCTACACATAATCAATTGTATGCAAGCATCCAAACAAGAGTAGACTATACTCGCATCCAAGAGCGACTCTATAGTAGACTACTCATACATGACCATTGGAGGCAAACTAGTGTATGAAAACTTTACACAAAATGGCTCTACTGAGATCCGGAACTAAGCTTCCAGCTTCTAGCAAATTCCCAGTGGCAAGCTTTGTAAGCCCTCCCTCGTGCTTCACTACCCTCTCTAGGCAAAAAAAATGACTATAGTTAGTACCATTACTTAACCAACAAGCAAACCACAAACTAGAATCATAAAGATTCAAATAAACCAAATACCACCTATCTCAAAAGCCCTCAACGATTGCTGGCTAACAAAACTACACAACAAAAAGTAAGGGAGTAAGAATCAAAGATTCTTAGTAAGAGGTCTTCAACCTGCAAGTAAAACCCTGAGGACTCGACATATACAATGATATGAAACCTGCTACGTGCGCTTATAGCCTAAAGGTCTAATTTATGTATATATCTAGGTCCCTTGGCATCCTTCCTCATCCTAGTCCTCTTCATAGGGCATCATTCGGTGCCTAGTGAGTTCTGCCACTAACTTGCTCCTAGTAAACCTTAGCTTACTGATGCAGTAACGTAGCCTTCCCTTAGTTGTTGTGTAGGAAAACATGGTCGATCCTCATTGCTTGTGCTGTAAGAAATCCACTAGGTGTACTAGGCCTCCAGAAAGTGCCACAAGTCCTTCCACTTTCCAAGGTAACTTGTGTACTAAGCCTCCACCTATTAATCTTACCAAAGATGCACTATGCTTTCACTTCTACCTCAAGGCACACTTCGCTAAGGCATAAGTGCGTTAAGCCTTCATCCTTGGTGCTCCCCTACCCACCATTACTTGGTTCACACTAGTGGTGTGGCAATGACCATGGTTGGACTAAAGAAGACTAGGCCAACTAAGGTTCCACATTGCAACCCTGTGGCTAACTAAATAGCTAGGTCACTGATGGTACTATACCTTTCACCCAAGCTAGTGATACCTAGTTGTGGTTCTTTATTAACTAGTTTTCTTGCTTATGTTGGAAGTAACCATAAAACTCAATAAAACTCAAGAACACTCATAGGTCTCAGAAAGTTTTGGAAACCTCGGAATACCCCCAGAATACTTAGAGCCCTAGGTATGCTAAGAACCACTGTAGACCTCCCCTTGATCCTCCTAGCAAAATTGGAAAAGTTTAGCCATCAAAACTGTGGCAACATTATGAATGTATTGTGGTATTTTATGGTAACAGTGATGCATCGCTAGTGTTGGCAACACATCGCCAACATATTGTGGCACTGGTGACGCATCACAGGGATTGGCAATGCATCGTTAATAGCTGCAATGCCCAGGATTTTTCCAGTTTTGTTGCTATGACCTTTGAACACCTACCAAACATATCAAACATGCTTGGATGGTCTTCAAACTTCACATATATGCAAAACTTGTTGCAAAGACCACAACCAACTATCACAAGCCAACCGATGATGCATTTAAACATCATTCTAATCAAGCCAAATGCACTAGTCCACCATGATCAAACCAAACCACTAACTAATGCAATGGCCAAAACTATTTGATTTCATCAAGCAAACTCTACCCAATAGAATTAGTCAAAATTGAAAACATAACTCCCTTGCCCTAATTTCAATCCACAAGCAAGAATCAAGCAACCCATCCATCAAAACCAAGTTCCTCAAAGTCTACGTAAGTTCCAAGCAAACAACAACGTAAAAGAAATAACTACTAACTTCTAACTAAAACCCAAGCATCTAATCACATCCTAAACAATAAATACCAAAGAAATCATGAGTTACCTCGGATAAAAAATATGGGATGTGGCAAACACTGTACCAAGCTCCAAAAAATTTAAATTATACTTAGAACAAGCTTTCTTTTGCATAAACACCCTTGGTCTTCCATTGTCACCAAAATCTCTTGGTTTTGAGCTTGGATTGATGAAGAATTGGTAGAGAGAAGGATGAGCTCGGGTGTAGGAAGTAAATGGCAGCCATCCCTCACCTTTACCAACTTATAGACTCTTTTAAACCCCAAGCCACCAAACTATTTAAGAACCTCATCAGACTTAGCCTTCTCCGCCTTCAAGTCCTCCAGCTCTTTCTTGAGAACCTTGACCTCCTTCTCCAGCTTCTTATTCTTGTTCTTCTTCTCTTTCTTAAGTCGATCGATCTCAACTAAGAATTCAGCATTGAGCCCTAGCATCTTCGGAAGGTCGGCAACAGCTTCCCTCTTCTTATTTTGGAAAGCTTCATTTGTAGAAGTAAAGACCACTACCCTCGAGCTGAGGTCTGACACCTTGGAAGAAAGGCCTTCCAACAGCTCATTTTGCCTCTTCAGCACCTCTTGCCAGAGACTAGCCAGGTCGTTCTTCACAATTTTATTAAGCTCACCATACTTGACGATTAAGCTAGCAAAAAGTTTGTTGGCTTTGGCCAAGCTTTCCTCTAACCGACTTCGAACCGAAGATTGCTTAGCTGCCCAAGCTTGAAGATATCCACTATATGCCAATAGCTGCAAAAGGGGAGGATTATGAATAAGGGTCAAAAAGCAACAAAAGCTCAAAATTTTTCTAAGTCCTAAAGGGTTAAGGTTACCTGGGCTGCGTGTTCACTCATCCTCACAGAGAGGACTTCCTCATTGGGGCAATCCTCTGTTAGGGACTGAAAGGTGCCATGAGTCATAATGTCCTCCGCAAAAGTGCAGAAGGGCTCCCTTGGAACTTTGTTCCTAGGGATTTTTGAGTCCCAAACAGCCTTCTCCTGAGCATGGTCCTCCATCCACGGAGCGTACACTCCTTCGTCTGCAAAGTCATGCCAAAGTTCTGTTAAAATGTTATCCCTTAGCCATTTGTCTACAGGGTCTAAAATACCAAAAATTCCCAAACTCATAGATGAATGGCTAAGGGACGAACCTGGGGGGAGTTCGGCGTCATCTCCCTTAGAGTCATTAACATCAAGGACTTCGGTGGGAAGACCTTCGCCCATTTTCTTTTGACGTTCCTCTAGTTATTTCATCGATTGCTCCACGACTGAAGTCCCCAACATCTCAATAGTTGCATTGGGACTGAGAGGGGTTGAACAGATGGCTGGTTCTGTAGATGATTCAGCATGAATTGGAGTTTGATCAAGCACCTCCACTTCCCTATCGGGCAGAGGTTGAAAGGAGTCCTCCTTGGCCTTCTTCAACTTCGATGCCGAAGATGGTCCAGCCGGTGCCTTCTTCCTCTTCGGTGCCTTCTTCTTTTGCTACTCCCACTTCTCAACTTGGCTGAGGAAAAGACTCTTGTAGAAAGTAGTAGATTTATCACCCATCTCAGAAAAAATGAGAACATCAGTGTAAGTACAGAAAGGCATAAGTAACAAAATTGTAAAAGAGCTTACTTTTTTTCAGTGCCGAATATGTAAGTTCTCCCCGAAGGAGCTTCACCAACCACGCATTCTTCCCATCAACTTAGGGGTTTGGCATAACTTCATTGGTAACATGTTCTTTAACTACCCCAAGCTCCTGAAAAACCTCTTCGATGATGAAACTCCATCTGATGGGGATATGGTGTAGAGAACACGGAGGGACCTCAGGATCCTAATCTGTGATAGACCAAATACGGCTATCAAACTCTTCAAACTGGGACTCTAACTCTAAGGTTAAGAGCTTGCTCTGGTCTAATACATCATTATCAAGAATCCCCAAAGCCCATTTGGTCGGCATGTCCTTGCTCTGCTCATCCATCTTTAGAAAAAAGAACTTCTTCTGCCACCCTCACCAACTATCCTTTGTTCCAAAGGTGAACGTATATTTCTTGCTCCCAGATCCCTAACAGAGCAAGAAGTAGTACTTGCCCTTCGGAACGGGGTGGAGTTTGTAGTTTTGCATGAAAAAGATAAAGTGGGCTTCTATGTTGAAGACCCCACACATACAAAGAAAAGCATTAAAGTAGGAGTAGGAGTTTGAGGGAAGTTGGTTTACAGCTATGCCATGAAATTGGCGAAAGTCACAAATAATCTTTGTAGGGGGATACCAAAGTCGCACCTTTAGCTGAAACCTGAAGACGGTAACCTCATCTAAATGAGGAGCATACCTCGGCATACTAGGACTAGGTAGCCTGGTGATGGCATAGGAAGGGACAAAAAAATTTAGTCCACCACTTCTTCATTTTCTCTGAAGTGGCATAGCTCGTATGAGAGTTAAGAGGGAACCATCTAGGGAATGGGACGAGCTTCTACTTGGTAAGAAGACATGTTCGGGAATAGAGGAATTTAACCTCGGAAAGGTGAAGGGAAAAGAATTGAAACAAAAAAAGCACTTCAAAAGGAAACCCACCTAGTTCAAAATGAAGACAAGGACTTCAGAAATCACCACAAACACACTGGAAATTGCTCTACTGCTAGAACCACCGCCAGAGAAAGATGAAAGATGAGAGGAAATTAGAGAGCAAAAGGAATGAAAATTGAGAAGTGTGGAAAAAACTGAAGAAGGAATGGTTTATATAGACTAAAGGAGGCAGGCGAAGTGTTGCCATAATCACAGACGAAAGGACGTAACAGATGTAACAAATTGCTCTACTAGGACTAGTCACCTACTAACACGTGTCACCCGATGCTAGAAATGAGGGCATGCCTTCTACACTAGTAGGCCTATGCAGGCCAAGCCCGAAGTGACGTGACTGCCTGGTCAGAAGACATGACGATTCATTGACAAGGAATAAAGAACAAGAAAAAATAAGAAGAGGACATATTTTTCCTCATCTAAAGATACAACTTTGGAAACACCAGGAGCTCAATAAAAAATGAGGAATCCCATTTGATGCCGAAGGTACTGCTTCGGCCAAAAGGGACATCGTGAACCAAAGAGATGCTAACCCCAAAAAAGGTGACCCAACTCAGGATTCGGCGCTGTTAAACTGGAATGCCTGTCACTTTCATGACCCACTCACAAAAGCCTAACGCTGAAGATACTACTTCAGCTTCCCAAGGGGAGCATGTGATAACTGAAGGGCTATGGCCCTTAAGATCTCTTGATCAACTATTTGGAAACCACCTTTGGTGTTAGCTTAGCCCCAAATTTGGGGCACCCTCAACACCACCCTCGAAAAGGTAACATGACCAACTTCGAGAAAAGGTATCTTTCACCACCCTCAGATTTCTGAAGATACCGACCTCAGAAAAGTAGATCCTAGATCCTCTGCTAGCAAAAAGTCTCCCAAAGGTGACCCACTTCGCTGAAGGGCCTTCCTCCATTGCCCTCAAAGGAAAGTCTCTGCCCGAAGGGGTCTTATGGAGATATGATAAAATTGGTTAAGGAGCCTCTGGTAGAGAGACCTCGCACACACCCCTGCCCTCTAGCCAGAACAGCCTACGGGAAATTGGAGACACCTACCTTCGAAGGTATGAATCGGATCTGATAGAACAAGTGTCATGATCTGCACCAATTATGTCAAACGGCCTCCTCCCTCCACCATTCTATAAATACTTGGGAGGGACCTTGGTAAGAATAGGTGAGACACTCTTTACTCTTTGTTCGCTGCTTGTTACTTCCACCCTTAAATACTGACTTGGGTGTTGGAGGGTACTCCCCCAGAAACACACTCTTGTGAGCTCCTAACACACCAGAAGTCTCTCTTTCAGGCTAGCATGTCATACAATGAGAATGCTGCCGGGTATCAGTAATCCACTCCATAATAATACTAGACCAAGGACATTTGAGAATATCATTATTCTAGGTTTACAATTATGTTTATTACCTTACATAGAAACAAAACAACAAACATAGTTGTTGGATTAATGCCTTAATAAAATATCATGGCTCAATGTGCAAAATACAGTCGTCTCATGATTGGCTTTCGGGCACAACACTAACATTAAGGGACCAAAAATAAATGGAATTCGATCAGTTGGAGCAACGAAATCTTAGTGTGACGGAGTGTGAACAAAAATTTAACAGCTTGATAAGATATGCTTCACAATATGATGGATAATAGGAACTTAGAACCAAGAGGTTCTTAAGAGGCTTAACGCCTAAATAGAGGAAAATCCTTAGAGCTGTGGGAGGTAACGACTACTATCGAGTAGTGCAAAGTGTGATAGCACTTGAACAAGAATTTAGGGAGCAAACAAGGACTGGCCTAGGAAGTCGAAGTGTCCTAGAGAAGAGGCTGAATCTATTGGAGGGAGAAGAGAAAGTAAGAAGGAAAAGGGACCACAACAATATGGTCCACAATGCCCTACCTGTGGAAAGTTCCATGGCAATAGGTCGTGTTTTAAACTTACTAATGGCTGCCACAAGTATGGAGCCCCAGATCATTGGGTGAGAGATTTCTCAAAAAGGGGAAATGAAAAGAAAATCCTAGGGGGGTTCAACCCTAGATGGTTTGGAGGACAACTGCCAATGCCACAAATGAAGCCCAATGTACATAACCCGGGAGGGAACTATGTACCTAAGCTGGCACAGGATCAAAGGAGGCAAAATGCACCTACTGGCAGAGTGTTTCAACTGGAGACATCCAACAACGTGCAAGATGCATCAGAGGCCAAAGCAATGGAGAAGGAGACTAGACAACAAAGGGTGAGTAGAAGAGCCTTAAAAGCTATCATTTACTTTAATGGCCAGTCAGTATCTGCACTGTTTGATACTAGAGCTTCATTGTCTATAATTTCATCTAACTTGGTTAAGACCATGGACATAGGTGTAAAGCACATAAAAAATATGTATCTATTCAAGGCTGCTGGAAGTGAAATCTTGTTTGCTTATCACATAGTCGAGAATTGTGTAACCGAGTTTGATAATCTGGAACTTAAAGTAGACTTAATAGTGCTAGACACATATGACTATCATGTAATCTTAGGCATGAATTGGCTAAGTGAAAATAAAGTGGTGATAGTGTTACCTATTCTAGGGTAGTCCAATTATGGTGCCCAAATTGTGCATTTAGACTCCTAGGATTGGTAATGTTTTGTAGGCCGTCAGGACACTACCCTTTGTGTGCATACCCAGGTGGCCCTCTTGGGCACTATGTAAATACATGCATATTGGTCAAACCATCACACACATATTCACATTTCGTTCACACCATGGCATCAAAGAAGGAAAACACTAGTACAAGTCTTAATTTTGGCTACCACACATTAGGCATTCTTGTTAAGTTCTAGTGACCAGCCATTGCACTTGTAACTTCCGCTAATCAACTGTATCATTCTAGCCATGTAATGCCCTGTATTCTTTGGTCCTTATTAACTAGAGCCTTAGATCAAATCAAGGAATTTTTTTTACATCAATAGCCCACCTATGGTTCAAGTTATTGATTTTTAAAATTGGTTACAAAAATCTGACTAAATGAATAGTAACTTAGCCAAATTTGGAATGTCATATCTTTGGCTACAGGGCTCCAAATTCAGAAATTATAAATCCCAGTTCAACCTATAGATGTTCTCTAAATGTGGAAAAAAATCTATACCAAGATACACTCTACACAGGAACATATTAAACTTTACGTGTAAAGTCAAAATTCGGGTCATTTTATGACCATTTTGCCGATACAAAATTCCATAAGTATGTAAACACTTCATTAACAATAAAAAAGTGCTCCAAGGCTATCCCATACAGGTCAAATACACATAGGAATTAAATGCTCTTTCAACTAACAACTTTATGTGGCCAAAATAGAATTTACAAGTAAGCACCCTATCATTCACACTTAGGTAGCTTTGCACCACGTCACATACATAGCCAAAACATTGCTCAAATGTTCACATAATTGTCTCATTTTACATACACTACATTTAAATCCATACATGCATCACATAATGGTTTAAAATCAGCTAAATAAGCACCCTAAGTTACAGGAGTGCCTAAGACATAATGGACTTCAGAACAGGATGATGGACAGCTACTGTACAACACAATAAGTACCATCATTAAAAATACCAAATGTGCTCATAAAATCCCTAAACTTTCCAGATCAGAAAGAGAGATATGGAAGTTTAGTACCTGTAATTTTAGATAAAAACTCAAACTAGAAGGGTCAATTTAAATGTGATTTTTTCTGTTGGACCTGAAATGGCAGAATTGAGGGGATCAAGTTTTATATAGAAACTTAGTAAGGGTAGCACTTAGATTCAATAAGCAATGTAACCATCATCAAAACCTGCATGCAAAGACACTAAAACAGAAAAACCACAATGCATATATACAAGATATAGCAACCAAATGCAATAGCCATTGACAACCTTCAAACACATGAAATGATGCAGCAACATAAACCATAGGTTAGTCAATAAAACATGCAATAAACATAAATAAATCACTATGGTAGCCCTCCTCAAGCTAATTATTGGTCTTGGGAGGAATTTAACACTAGCTAGTACTAACTTTGGGCTTTAGAAAGTGTTATTTCACAGCCATCTTTGTGCTGTTCACACTAGGTCACAAAACCTTTGATAAGCTACTTGCCTTACTAAGCTTGGTTCATTAAGCTCATGGCTCTCTTCCAACCTAAGCTTAGGCTCCATGGTTGCTTTGAAAATATAGAAAACAACCAATGAAAGCAAAATAACCCTTACCAAAGTGGGTAGACCAAAAATCAAGCTTGATCGTTGAAGTATCCAAGTAATAGCTATAGTTTGCTTCCAATTGCTTGCTTTTGCCTTCAATTTCAATGTTGGAGGTATGGTGGCTATGGAAGAGCTATGGAAGAAGTATGGAGGAGGGTGGTGGCTGTGTGGGTCAAATATGGCAGAACAAAATTCAAGTTATGTTTCTGAAATTAGCTTTAGGGCACTAAACACCCTTATAAGCCTTACTCATGCTTTATGACATTTTCTTTGCCCATAAGCATGGTTTGTCTATCTTAAACTTATTGGTACACATGTGCCCAACATTTTTGACCCATTTATCAAGCCTTGGCTGCATCGTCCATGGTGGGATAATTCCATAATCTCACACATTGAGTTAAGTCAAAAGCTTGAACTTAAGGTTTCCCCTAAGACATTTAGGTCCTTAATGCCTTTAGTGTTCTCTTTGTCCAAATTTGACTTCCTTGAGCAATTTGGTCCTCCAATAGCACTTTTATACCATTCTTATCCTTCCCATAACTCTTCAAAGCTCTTTCTTGAGAGTTTTACAATTAAGTTCCTGAATTTCCAAAACCTTACAAAAAAGTCCATAGGTTGCTTGACAGACAACCAATCCTTAAGGCTTTTCTCAGAGGCTAAGTTACCAACTTGGAACCCTGTTAAGGAGCTATTCATTATACCTTTTACCCCTTATACTTTGATCACTATGAAGAGAATTAGACAATATAATGGTTTTTAACCATTATCCCACACTTTGTAATTCTCCCATTTCTGAGAGGTGGTAACAGATAGATTGTCATGCAAGACAACTATTGGTAGCTGGTTGTAAACCATTTGAGCTCGACAAGTCACTTGAATTAGTCTTGGATCACCAAGTTGAAGTAGTAAAGCTAATAACTTTAGAAAATGAATATGAGTGCTTGGAATTGAATGAGCAAGGAGTGACTAGTGAACCTAGTCAAATTCCTATAGTCCAGGACTACCCAGGGGTCTTCCCTATAGACCTACCTTGACTGCCACTTATAAGAGATGCGGAGATTGAATTAAAACTTGTACTAGGAGTAGCTCATATGTGTTTAGCCCCATATAGAATGGCATTGCCTGAAATGGTAGAATTGAAAAAGTTGTTAGATGAGTTGTTTGAAAAAAGGTTCATTAGACGAAGTGCATCCTTTTGGGGAGCACCTATCTTGTTTGTGAAAAAGAAAGATGGAACCCTTAGACTCTGTATAGATTATAGAAAGCTTAATTCCCTAACTATTAAGAACAAATATCCCCTCCCAAGAATTGAAGATTTGTTTGATCAATTGAAAGGAGCAAATGTATTCTCTCAAATAGACCTAAGGTCTGGTTATTTCCAGTTAAGGGTCAAAGAAGAAGACATATCTAAGACTACTTTCAAAACTAGGTATGGGCATTTTGAATATACAGTGATTCCATTTGGGCTCACAAATGCACCTGCATTCTTCATGGACCTTATGAAGAGGGTGTTTAGGGTATACCTAGACCACTTTGTGGTGGTTTTAATTGATGACATTTTGGTGTACTCAAAGGATGATGAAACTCATAAAGAACACTTAAGGCTTGTACTTGGCTCGCTCCAAGAACATAAACTTTATGGGAAGTTAAGTAAATGAAAATTTTGGACCCAAGTGAATGGATTTTTGGGTCATGTAATCAATGACCACGGGTCAATAGTGGATCCATAAAAGGTTAGATCAATTTTAGATTGGAAACAACCCTAGAATGTTAAGAAGGCAGAAGTTTCTTGGAGATTTGTACCAAAATTTTCTATACAGGAGATTTGTACCAAAATTTTCTATCATTGTAGCACCTATGACCCAATTAACTAGAAAGAATCAAAAGTTCATTTGGGAGAGTAAATGTGAAGATAACTTTTAGGTGCTAAAAAGGAGGTTGACAATAGCTCCTATGCTAGTCTTACCAAACCCTAAAAAGGCTTATGAGGTATATATTGATGCATCCCATGTAGGGTTGGGCTATGTCTTAATGCAAGACAAGCAAGCCATTGCTTTTGGATCAACACAATTGAGACCACATAAAAAGATATGCCTAGTGCATGACTTGGAATTAGTAGTTGTTGGCTTTGCTCTTAAGCAATGGAGACATTACCTATTGGGAAATAAATTTTAAGTTTATATAGACAATAAAAGCCATAAGTACCTTTCCACTTAAAAGGCCTTGAATATGAGGCAGAAAAAATGGTTGGAGTATGTAATGTACTTTGACTGTGAATTGAATATACAGCTGGCATGGCTAATGTAGTGGCAGATACCTTTAGCAAAAATTACACTGGAGTACTCAAAGGAGGAGAGAGGAACACAAGGTAAAGAGCCTTAATCTTACTTGCATAGCAAGTCAATGGTTAAAGTGGGAACTTGAACAACTAAGTGTGCTTTCTATTACACCTGATTGGAAGGAACTCATCAAAGAAACACAACTCGGTGATGAGAAAATTGATTTGGTATCTGGCCAAAGGAAAGGGGAACTATTCCAAGGTTTCTCTTATAGGTAAGGACTATTGTTGACACGATCCCCGTGCCCCTGCCCGGGATACCCTGTGAGCGTTTGTCTCACGGTGGATTGTAATTGGCTAGCTGGTTATGTGTGTGGATTAAATCCAATGCTACTAGTTGATTAACCTAGAAATGCAATATGTATGCACTTATGCTTTGACTTGGTTTATTAAAACCATAAAACATTTAAACATTTAGACATTTAGCCGGCTAAGTAAAATTCTATATAAATAAAATACAAAATGCCAAAGCATAGCAAAATCAACCTTTGAGTGATTAACTACACATACACCGCTCGTGAAAGCATTTATACATAAGTAACTAATGCTCTCACCCAGAGAACAATCCCCTGAGTCAAGGACTCTTTATAACATAAATACTGGAGGCAAAATAAAATACTATATCAAAATACAAGACTTTGCTGAGATCTTTTACCCTAGCTCCCACTTTGGACTCCTGTCCCAGTGGCGAGTCTCACAAGTCCTGTGCCAAGTGCTACTAGGCTCTGCAGCCAAAGGAAGAAGCAAGTTAGTACCACAGCCTGACCAACAGACCAACTAATCACTTAAGCAAGCTAGAAACTTAAAGTTTCTCAACTACCGTACCTTTACAGACAAAAAGGTACTACCGTGATAATCCTCAGCGATTATCCGGTCCTGCTACTCCAGACTCTGCATAACAAACAGGGAGTGAGAATTCAACATTCTCAGTAAGGGTCTTCGATGTACCTGCAAGAAAAATTACTAGGACTCTGGCTGCGAGCTCACACAGCATGAGGGTACTAGTCATATATATATAAACTAGGTCGGTAGACCTCTCCTCAAGTAGTCTTCTGTATCAGGCCAAGCGTAATCACTTAGCAACCTGACACATATACAGGCCAAGCGCAATCACTTAGCAACCTGAAATATAGGCCAAGCGCTATCACTTAGCAACCTATCATATGGCTCAAGGGCGAACCTTAGCAAGCCTCATTCAAACATAGAACCTCTCACCTAATTGTTATGCAGGGGAATTTATGACGGGACTTGTAGACTAGGCCGCAGGGCCTCTTTGATGTAAACTAGATGAACAAGGTTTCGCCTCGGGGCCTCGTGGCTACCGCACGGCTAGGCCGACGAGGGTTCTAAACCTCTCACCTGAGCTATTGATAGCTAATTAAGTTCAATTGCAACATTTGTTTCCTTACTTGTTGCCTAAGCAACTTACTTACCTCAAACAGTTCAAGAAAACTCATACTTCCGGTGGGACTTTCGGAAGTTTCGGAGTACCATCGGGATCCTCGGACCCTTAGGCACGTTCCGAGCCTTCCGTAGTCTCGGTCGGGTCAACGCAGCAAAAAGTCAAACCCCCCATTTTTAGGTGTTGGCGCCGCGTCGCCAAAGGCAAAAAGGAATTGGCGACGCGTCGCCAGCGAACAAACGTTCTGTGACCAAAAATTGAATTGGCGACGCGTCGCCAATTTTCGGGCCAATTGGCGCCGCGTCGCCAATTCTGCAGAAATGCAGAATTCGGCCGTTTGCTGCTACGAACTTTGGCAACCAAATACATATAGCAAACATGCATCAAAAGTTACCAAATTTCATACACATGAAGTACATGTTGCAAGGAACAAAACCAACTATCAACGCCAAACTATGATGCATTAGAAACATCAAACCAATCCTTCGAACATAGCTAGTCCATCATAATTCCCAAAAACGTTTCTTCACACCATACCCAAAAATTACTCAACTTTCTCAATCCATTTCAATCCAAAAGCAATCCAACAACTTAAAAACACTTTCTCCCTTACCTTAACACCAAGAACAAGCAAGAATTCGAACCCTTCCTCTTCCAAACAAGCTTCCAAAGTTCTACACAATTTCAAACCAAAACAAAGCTCCTAAACATCAAAAACACCTCTTCCAACCAAAACCCAAGCTTCCAATCAATCAAATAACACGAATTCAATCAAGAACATGAATCATACCTCGTTCAAAAACAGGGGATGGAGAAAAACGCCCTTTCAAGCTTCAAAAACATGGATTTAAGCTTGAAAATCACTTCTCCAAGCTTATACACCCTTAATTGCACCTTTTGGCACCAAAAGCTTTTGATTCCAGGCTTAATTTGAGAGAGAAATGGAGTTGAGAAGCTGGAAAATGGGTTATGGCAGCCCAAACCCCTCTTCCCTCTTCTTAAACCCCACTTAACCCTTCAAACCACCAAGGTTTCAAGTTTTGTGCAATTAGGTCCCCCATCTTTGTAACTTAACAGTTCTTGATTAAATCCTTGTCTATTTATTGAGTTTGAGTTAAGGTTAAAAGTTAAGTTCTAAAAATTCATTTTAAAACACTCGGGACTCGTCCCGGCCATTCAGGGTGCAAAATTACCATTTTGCCCCTGAACTTAGTTCAGAGCTTTCTTCTTGTCGGAACTTAGTGAACTTTGGCAAACTTCTTAATTCTTGCTAGGAAAACTTAAATTAAACTTCTACACTAAATTCTAAAGTCCTTACCTCCCACTAGAAGGGCCGTAACAATTGTACTTCCAAAATAGGTTATATGCACCTAAAAAAGGATGAACTGAGATCCCAGATTCTGGAAAAAGCACACTCTAGTAAACTTAGTATGCATCCAGGAGCTACAAAAATGTATCATGCTCTCAAAGCTTGTTTCTAGTGGCGATACATGAAACATGATATTAGTACTCAAGTAGCTAAGTATGAGATATGCCAACAAGTGGAAGTTGGGCACTAGAAACCAGTGGGGAACTTTAAAGCTTACCCATACCTAAGAGAAAGTGGGGGTCCATATCTATGGACTTTGTGGTGGGAATGCCACTGATAAGAAGGCAACTCAATGCCATTTAGGTTATTGTAAACAGATTAAGCAAGGTAGCACATTTTCTTCCTATAAATCTCACAAACTGATGAGATAAACTAGCCCAATTTTACATAAAGGAAACATTGAGACTTGATGGTGTGCCTGATGATATTGTGTCAGATAGGGATCCTAGGTTTGCTTCTTGGTTTTGGAAAACCTTACATCAGGCATTAGGCACTAAACTTTAAGTTTACTTTAGCATACCATCCATAGATAGATGGACAAACAGAAAAAACCATTCAAGTTCTCGAAGACATGCTAAGATGTTATGTTATTGATTTTCAAGGAGAATGGGATGTGCATCTCCCATTAGTGGAATTCTCGTACAATAATAGTTATCATTCAGAAATTGGAGTGGGCCCATATAAAGCTTTATATGGAAAAAAATGTATCACCCCACATTGCTAACATCAGCCAGAAGATAAGTTGAAAATAGGACCAAAAATAGTTAGAGAGACCACTGAAAAGATAAAGTTGATTCAAGCAAGAATCAAGATTGCAAATGAAACACAACAATCTTTTGTAAACTTAAAAAGAAGAAGACACCTGGAATTCCAAAAGGGAGACTGGGTATGGTTTAAGGTTTCTCTTATGAAAAGAATAATAAGGTTTGGAAACAAAGGAAAATTAGCACCCAAATATGTAGGGCCATATCAAGTGTTGGCTAGAGTTAAAAATGTGGCATATAAGCTGGACTTGCCACCTGAACTTAGTTATGCTCATGATGTGTTTCATGTGAGTTTGGTTAAGAAGTATTGATAGCCAAAGGCTATCGCCTCTATCTGGCCGAACTCCCTGCCACAAGAATGGCCAGAAGAAACTGGCGCTACCCGAGAAAAGGTGGGATTATACACCTCGGGAGATAGCTGAAGAGCCCCGAGCCCGGCACGCCAGGAAACTTGAGGATACTACTAGCCCCCCGAGGTCGTAAACAGATCGCCTTCGGAAAAGAGGCACCAGCTATTGCGGGCCGAACATGATCTTTCCGAAGGCGGAACTCCCTGAAGGTGGGAACCCCTAAACTGAGGGCATGTTTCCCGAAGAGGCACCGTCCGTACCAGAGGACGACCTCGCCCAGGGACCTCGGGAGTACGGCAGGAGCATTTAAGGAAGCCTTTGACATGTCACCCACAGACATAACAAGTCACCTCAAACGGCGCCCTGACATGCCGACGCCATCAAAGTCACATCATGGCCCATATCGGCTTAAGGCTCAAGGGGCCTGCCACCGGCTACTCGCCCCCTACGCCCAGAAATTCAGAAACATCTGACCATACAAGTGTCAAGATCTGAACGGGCTAGGCACTCCTATAAATACCAGGAAATAATATCTGGTTAGGGGTGGGCAAATATCCTGACTCCTCACTCTGAGAAAATACTACCAGGCGAATTCACTGAACCTCTCAGTACTATCTCCTCTGCCTTCTCTCAGCACCACTGACTTGGGCGTCGGAGGCTCCTCCCCGGAATAACACCCCGGGGACCTCCTAACCCATTTTCTCTGAGCATCTCAGGTACTCTCCCTTGGGCAAAATGGCCACCAGGCATTCTTCCTCTCCTGGAGTCCCTCCATCAGTCACCATGACTACCAACGATGAAGCCCCCGGGCATCAAGTATATTCCAAGTTCTTAGCAAGTAGTACTACCTGCTAGTGCACCTATAACACCAAACCTATCATATGAAGATGTGCCTATTCAAATCCTAGCTCAACACACTAGGAAGTTGAGAAGTAGATGGATTTCCATGATTAACGTTCAATGGAGCAATCATACTTCATAAGAGGCAACCTTGAAGGTAGGCGAAGAAATTGCCAAATGTTACCCTTATGTGTACCCAAAACATGTCAAGAATTTAGGGGGCCAAATTCTTTAAGGAGGGGAGACTGTCATGACCCTCACCTTAATATTTGTTCAAGGTTAATAAGAATAAAGATAAATACAAGATTAATGCATTATGGCTAGAGAAAATTAAGTGAACAAATGGGTAGAATCATGAGTAGGCCTACCCGAGGCTTATTAGGTGTGTATTGTGGATGCAAAATGATGTGAGTTAGTGATATCAAAAAACAAAGATTGAGGACCAAAATCAACATATATTCAAGTGGTAATAATGATAAAAAAGTTTGTGGAGGGACCTATATGTGCCACGCAATGAAAGAGCAATACTGAGAAGGGCAATTGAGCCCATTTAATGCATGTGTGGCGCCTACTCAATTTTTGAATGGCTGCACTACTCAGCCCATTGTTTAAATGGGTCAAAGGATCCCATTTAAGGTTAATCCATGTTTTCTTGGTGAAGGAGAGTTGGGTTCTTGGTGAGCCATTGCAAATTCTTGATACTTTGAACTTGGATTGAAGAATCAAGCTCATAATTGGTGATTACGGCCACAGGCAACCAAGTAAGCTTGAACTCAAAGCTTGACATTGAAGATTAAAGCTTAGCTAAAGGCTTGATACAAGAAATTGGTAAGGACTCATTATACTCTACTTGATTTTGGTATTATTCCATGTTCAAGTAGGTATTTGGCTTCTAAGTGATAGTGGATTGAGCTAGATGAGCTTAGAGTGCCATAGGGGCTATGTTCTACCTCCAAGTTTATATGGTACGGTTGCTTGCTAGCTACTAAAGGCAAGTACTAAATTTCTACAAAGGTAGGCCAACCTATGAATGGAATTAAAGCTCTAGGGGAATGGGAAGTTTGATGGAAATGTGAACTTGAAATGGAATTATGTGTACTTGCTTATTTGGCTTTTGGTCTAGATAATGACCAATGGGTGTCGTGTGTGAGTTATGTGCTTTGGTGACTTGTTTGGGCTTGTTGACCTTTACTAATTAGTGGTAGATGTATATATGCTTATATGTACATGTATTTTGTGTTTCCATGTCTTTGTTGCACGTGAAATTTGAAGGCGTGTGGTTAAGCCTTCGAACTTAACTAAATACGATCTATAGAGCTATGTGAATTTTTTACTGAGTTGTGTAACTCATGCCCCATATTTATATGTTTTCAAGAAAGGAATTTGAGCTTGAATAGCTTGTGTGCTAAGTTAGTAATCGATTGTACTACAGTATGTACTAAAACTGAGAGTTGCTCAATAAGTGCATAATACAAGGCTTGTATAATCAAGCAACTCATATGTTTGGGTTTTTGTAGGCTTGCATGTAGATTGTGGGACACGTCTAGAAACATGGATGTGTGCTCATGGGCTCTAGTATTGTTGCTTGCTCCTTTGATCATGAGTCTGGTTGTAGGACTCCTTTTGCAAGCTATTATCTTGTACTACATGTTCAGAGTAGCTTTCAGGTACTTCTAAGTACATGGGCATGTAATTCATAACCAAGTTATGTTTTGGAGTTTGAGTGCTCTTGGTGGTGTTCCAAGGACCTAAGCACTAGTAGGGTGTATATTTTGTAAGTGTAGCCTTGGTTGGCTTGCTAAACTTGAATATGCTTTTTGAATGGAAGACTAAGCTTGTGATGTGAAGTTATATGTACTCTCGATTATGAACCATATTTGTGTTAAACCTCTTTTGGTATTTTTTGGCATAAGACATGGAAAAACTTATGATTTCAAACTCTTATTGTATTGGCCTTCTTGGGTGCCATGCATTATGATGCCACACTTGATGAGCACACATGACACATTTTACCAAAATAAGTTAGAATATTGCCTTGTGGTGTAAAAAATGATTTTGGGCTTTTAAATGGTAGATTCTTAGGGCACCTACTAGTGCCATAGCCTTATGAGTAGAGCATGTATAGATGCTTAATAAACTTGGCCAAGCATTAAACCTACTTATAAGCCATTCTGGGTGCACCTAAGAAACATAAGCTTTGGTGTTTTTAGGTAGCACTATGGCATAGCTATATATGTGCACTGGTTAGGGCCTGTGTCGTGAGTGACAGAGGATGAGGGCTATGATTTTGACCAATGTCAGAACCGATGTCCCAGGAAACACCCACCACCTTCGGCAGATGTAATCTAGGAAATCAGACTTGGAATACCCTTGGCTGAGAGGAAAAGGATGGCACAGGAAATTGCGCTGATGGAATCCAACAACCTAATGAACAAGCTTGTTCAGAAGGATGGGTTTATAGCAAAGTTTCCTCACGATGACCCTTTCTTGATTATGGCAACGATAGGAAGTTGCTGAAACTAGGCATAACAAAGAATGATCTTAAGCTAATGACATCTCCCATATTCAAAGTAGGACTAGCCAAACTTCCGGTACTTAGATGGGTTGATCTCCAACTGATGTGAAAGGCACTTCGGCCAAAATGGGAGAACAATTCTTCACATCCACTATGACAAGATTCATAGTCCTAGATGTATCATCATCATACAACGCCATCATCGGGAGGCAAACACAGGGCAACCTCCATCTCCGAATAGATGTCAAATACCTGACAGTCACTTTCAAAGACAAAGAATGAGACATAAATATATTCATTGACCAACTAGAGGTCAGAAAGGTGTTTGCCATAGCAAGAAGGAGTCCCCCCAAAGTCCATGCACGCACTATCAGGAAATGAGTACCTTTGCCAAAGAAGCTGCAGGAAGAGAGAAAGATGGCAAGAAAATAATAATTGAGGATATTGAACCAGTCCCTGGCTATAGTACTGGAGTGGAAAAATAATTGGCCGAAGGGGAAAAGGAAAAACTTTTATCCTTTATGAAAATGAACAAAGATCTTTTTGCTTACTCGCTGAAGGATATGCTTGAAGCGAATCTAGACATAGCCCAACACTATCTTAAGATGTGACCTGGCTCAAAGCCCATTTGGTAGAAAAAGTGCACCTTTCAGCTCAAAAGAACTACTTCATCAAAGATGGTGTTCAAAGACTCTTGTAAGCCGAAGTTATAAGGGAAGTCAAATATCCTGAGTGGCTTAGCAACGTCATTGTCACCAGCAAGGAAGGAACCAGTAAGCTCTAAATGTACATTGAATTTTGAAATATCAATGACGCCTATCCTAAGGACTCATACCCCATCCCTTCAATAGATCACCTTCTTACCCACTCCGTGGTAGTGCAATTATGGTGCCAAAATCGTGCATTTAGACTCCCAGGATTGGTAATGTTTTGTAGGCCATCAGAACACTACCCTTAGTGTGCACACCCAAGTGGCCCTCTTGGCCACTATGTAAACACATGCATATTGGTCCAACCATCACACACAAATTCACATTTCACGCACACCATGGCATCAAATAAGGAAAATAATAGCACAAGTCTAATGACTAGCCACTGCACCTATAACTTCCACTAATAAATTGTATCATTCTAACTATGTACCCCTCAGTTTTCTTTGCTCCATTATCAATTAGAGACATAGAGAAAACCAATGAATTTTTGTTTTACAAAAATAGCCCACCTATGGACCATATTATGGATTTTTTAAATTGTTTACAAAATTCTGACCAAATTAACAGTATCTAAGCCAAATTTGCAGCAACATAGCTTTACCTACAAAGCTCCAAATTCAGAAATTCTAAATCCCAATTCAAGATCTAGATGTTTTCTAAGTGTGGTCAAATTTTCATATAAATATTCCTTCTACAAACAGAAATATAGAACTTTAAGTACAGAGTCAAAATTCTGGTCACATTATGACCATTTTGCCCATACAAAATTTCAAAAGTGTTCAAACACTTCATTCACAAGGGCAAAGTCCTCTAAGGCTACCCCGTTTATGTCCATTACACATAGGAAATACATTCCTTTGCATTTAACCACCATATGCAGCTAAAACAAAATTTACAAATAAGCAGCCCATCATTCACACTTCGGCAGCTTTACACCACATCACTTACATAGCCAAAACATTACTCAAATGTTCACATGCTTGTCTCATTTTTTGTACACTACATGTACATGCATAATGTGCTACAAAATGGTCTTAACTTAGCTAAATACACACCCTAGGTTATAGGAGTCCCTAAGACACAATGGACACAACGGACTCCAGAACAGGATGTTGCACAGCTGCCGCACAACACTGTTGGGTTTCGGGAGCCAAACAGTGCAGCGGAATTTAACCGAAACCCTCCAGGATCCAAGTGAAACGGGGTAAACCGGGTGTTCGAAAATTTCATACCTAATTTTCGGTTGAGATCTCTCACTCAACTGTAGAGTCGAATCACAAAACCTGAACAGTTGACGTGTTCAGGCTCTCTATGGTATCCACACGAGCCTCTCGGGATCACCACGCTTCCACCACGTCCCGGCAGATGTGTTTTTCTTGCGCTCGCAGTGCTAGCTTGCGTCCTCCAAGGAATTGCAAGAGAAGAGTGTGGCTGTCCTTTTGGGAGGCTAGGGCAAGGAGACCTGCGAATTTCTCACTTAAAAGTTGTATTTATAGTGAGACTCAACTTCCAGGCCTAGCTTGTCAAGGTCGTTCATGTTATAGTTCATGACGAACTGACTGTAGCTTTCAGGCAACGATTGCAAGACTACATCAATAGCCAACTCTTTCTGAAGAGCAAATCCCAAATTCTCAAGATTCTCAATGTACCCAATCATCTTGAGCACATGAGGACCCACGGGACTTCCCTCAGACATCTTGCACTGAAACAATGCCTTAGAGGTCTCAAACCTCTCATGCCTAGCTTGCTCTTGGAAAAGCATTTTGAGATGTTCGATCATATCGAACGCCCCCATGTTCTCATGTTGCTTCTGAAGCTCAGATTCCATGGTAATAAGCATGAGGCATGCAACATCCAAAGCATCATCAGAATGCCTCTTGTGAGCATCCCTTTCAGCTCTTGGAGCGGTGGCAGCAGGCTCATTCGGAATGGGCTGCTCTAGGACATATGCCTTTCTCTCTTGTTTGAGGACTATCCTCAAGTTTCGGTACCATTTGAGAAAGTTGGTCCCATTCAGTTTTTCCTTCTCAAGGATCGATCGCAACGAAAGTGTCGATGTGTTTTGTGCCATGGTTATCTACAACAGTAAATATGCAGTGTAAGAGTCATGTATTTTAATTCATTTAATAAGGACTTTTATTAAACGATACTCCCACTATTTTCCTCAAAATAATAACCCTCGGTACTATTTCGGAACACCTCGGCGCTAAGGTATTCTAGCGGGCCAAGATCCATATTTGACCACAACTTGAGTCAGCTTTGGCTTTTCTCTCAAGTTACAGCTATTTAGGTAGGCAACTCATTGCCAATTGCATCTTATGCAACTCTTGGATAGTTGGGTGAACAACACTTGTCCAAGCTCATCTCATGAACTTAAGCCCAACTCTATGCCTCTAAGTCCCTAATCCTATTATGATGACTTAGTTAAGTCGAACCCAAAGTTAGCAGTTTGGATATCACTATTATCCCATCGCGCCTTACCAAGATGAACATAGGTGCTTTGCTTTGGCAAACCCACCTAATGTTGATCAAAGTCTTGACGAGTGCCAACATTTGGAAGGCATCACATTTAATGACTTAATATTTGTTTGAGGGATTTTTCTTTTGATCTCACCAATTTGTTATCTCCGGTTGTTTTATACATGCATCACATACAAATATAAAACATGCATCTCATGCTTACAAGAAATAAACGTGACATGGTTATAGCCCAAACTATGCGATATTCTCAAGCCAATGAGAATATCATAAAAGCCTAAGAAAAGAAAAGAGTCTTCACAAGCTCCTTCTCTTCCTTTCTTGGCTGCCTTTTTGTTGTCACCTCCTTGGACATACCACCTTGGACGATCCCATAATGCACCATTACATCAATAATAGAAACCTCGAGTTACATTCGAGGGGAGTAGGGTGAGAAGAGAATGTACAATGAGAGTGATAAGAAAAGGCACGACTCGCAGGCCGTATTTACAAGTACAACCAATCAAGGGCTATAACCATGCACCATGCTTCAAACACCAATCAGCATATCATGTCAAATATCATTCAACAAAGATGCATGCCAAATTTCGCGTGTTGATTAACCAGGTTGTCTTTATGTGGCGCTTCGCATACGGCGGTCCCGCTGGCCGGTCAGCGGGCGGTGGTTCCGCTGACCGGTCAGCGGACGGGTCAAGGGGAGCCGCCCTTGCGGGGGGCGTGGGGGGCAGCGCCCCCCGGCGCAAAAAATTGTCTTACAATTGCTTAGCCCGAAATCTTCTATTTCGAGAAAGTAGGCACCCGAGACTCCTCCATTCGAGCCACCAAAAATACCTTACTTTCGGTGCCCGAACAGGCCGAATCCGAACAAACCTAGGGTTTTTGCAACTATTGCAAGAATCCTAATCCATATAGGTATCTCATACCTATCAATTTTGGGTTAATCTCATTAACCAATTTGTGTCGTTTCTTCATATATCTCATATGTTCATTACGAATTCCGGTTTCATGCATCATGAATCAATCTAATTAATCATGGCCGAAAACCAATCGAAGACATAGCATCATGCGATTCAACACTCAATCCCGATTTAGGGTTTCACCAGTAGCTCTGATACCACTGTTGGGTTTCGGGAGCCAAACAGCGCAACGGAATTTAACCGAAACCCTCCAGGATCCAAGTGAAACGGGGTAAACCGGGTGTTCGAAAATTTCATACCTAATTTTCGGTTGAGATCTCTCACTCAACTGTAGAGTCGAATCACAAAACCTGAACAGTTGACGTGTTCAGGCTCTCTATGGTATCCACACGAGCCTCTCGGGATCACCACGCTTCCACCACGTCCCGGCAGATGTGTTTTTCTTGCGCTCGCAGTGCTAGCTTGCGTCCTCCAAGGAATTGCAAGAGAAGAGTGTGGCTGTCCTTTTGGGAGGCTAGGGCAAGGAGACCTGCGAATTTCTCACTTAAAAGTTGTATTTATAGTGAGACTCAACTTCCAGGCCTAATGGGTTTCAAAGCCCTAATCCAATTAGGATTTAATTTCGGGCTTAATAATGGCTCAACTCCTTGGCCCATTATTAATACGAAATTAAAGTGAAACCATAACCCAAATAATTAGCCCATGCACTCTAATGATCCAAATAGCTCTATGTGTGCGACCCAATAGGCTCTTGCCATGTTGGCAATGATCATAAATCACATTTATGATCATAAGCAATGAGCGGTGTCTAGCAACACATCATTGCTACCCAAGTGACAAGATTGTCGGTGAATCGACTAAACGTTTATGATCATCACCGATATATGCCATTGTCCCTTTGTCCAAGATATCAAGACTAAGCACGAGACATGGAATGTGTCACTCTCGTATAGCCCAATCTTTGGTTTCTTGATTACCGAGTAGACTAACTTAAACTGATGACATTGATATCATATATCAACTCATCGGAGCATGGCCATGCATTTTCTAAGTCTCACTCTATCAAGGGGCCCAAAGATATCACTCCTGTTACATAGGAGGGACAAATCCCATCTTGATCATACAAATCCCTCCGCATGATATGTGACATACCCAATGACCTCCTTCAAGTTCACTCAGTTACGAGCAACAAAGGAAAGTATCAAAGTATGTGACTCACATGTAAGGAACCTTGATGATCTTAGGTCGAAGGACTACATATACCATGATCACTATGAGAATCACTTATGACACTCATATAACGATCCATGAAGTGTTCTCATGGTGGGTCGGTCCAGTACACAAGTTCTCCAACTTGTACCCATATGTAGACTACATATCTCATATTAGTCTCCACATATGCTAGTCATTATGTATTATTGCAACCCGCTCCACAATAATACTAGACTAGGGACGTTTAAGAATATCATTATTCTAGGGTTACAATTATGTTTATTACGTTACGCAGAAACAAAACAACAAACATAATTGCTGGATTAATGCCTCAATAAAATATCATGACTCAATGTGCAAAAATACAATCATCTCATGATTGGCTTTTTGGGCACAATACTAACAAACACAATAAGTACCATCACTAAAAATACCAAATGTGCTCCTAAGAGAACCAAAGTTTCAGATCACAACTAGACATATGGAAGTTCAAGTACCTAAAAATTCAGGTGAAAAATAAAACCACAATGGTTAGCTTGAAGGTGATGTTTCAGCTGGACCTGAAATGACAGAATTAAGGGGAGGAAGTTTCATTGAGAAGCTTAGCAAAGGTAGTACTTGGATTCAATAGGCAATGTAACCATCATTAAAACCAACATCCAAAGACACCAAAACAAAAAACCAAACACAGCAGCCATTTACAACCAACAAGCACATGAAATGTGGCGGCAACATAAACCATAGGTTAGTCCATAAAACATGCAATAAACTTAGGTAAATCACTATGGAAGCCCTCCTCAAGCTTAAGCTTTATCACATGAGAGTTTTAACACTAGTTAGTACTAACTTTGGGCTTTAGAAGCCCCAATTTTTGCCGCCATCACTATGCAGTTCACACTAGCTAACAAAACCTTCAGTAAGTGCACTCCCCTCACTAATCTTGGTTCATCAAGCTCATGGCTCTCTTCCAAGCTTAGCCCTAGCTCCTTGGTTGCTTGAAAATATAGGAAAAAACCCATGAGTGTAGGAGAACCCTTACCTTGATGGGTATGCTGAAATTGGAGATTGATCTTTGGTGCACTCAAGCAATAGCACCAAAAAGCTTCCAATTGTGCTTCGTTGACTTCAATTGCAAGTAGTTTTGAGTTTGAAGGTATGGTGGCTATAGAGGAAGTGTGGAGGAGAGGGCTGACTTCTTTTTTACTAGTGCAGACCCAAATTTGGGAGAGATGGACAAGAATGGACACTTATATTGTAATGTTGCCTACCCCTAATAGGGCCCTCCCAGGAAGACTATGGAACCAGAGTTTCGTGCTAGTTGCAGTTGGCTAGTTAATTACTTTTTCCATTTTAAAACCTTTCATGCTATCTAGTTATTAACCTAAAATGTAACATGCGTGGGCTTTCTTCGAATTTAATTAACAAACATGAAAAGAAACTAAGACATTTCTCAGAGTTTATTAAAACATATTTAAAACACAAGCTGAAGCATAAAATGCAAGTGATTTTACTACAAGTAATAACCATGCATGTGCATCATTACATAAGTAAAGACTATGCACAAGCCCAAAAACAACTGAAATACTACTTGACCTAGAGACCTTGGAGGCCAGCTAACATACATACGTATATTGAAGACTACTACTAAGATCCATAGTCGACTATGTCCATCCTTGTGCCACTAGCCTCTGTAAGGCAGCAAAACAACTACAGTTAGCAAAGACAACTTAACTTGTAAAACTATAATCAGTAATGATTCACTTGGTGGTTTACCTATGAGTAAAACACTAGCTTGGCAACCACCTTATGGTCACCGGCTCCAAATAGACAAAATCTGCATAACAACATTATAGGGAATGAGAATCCAAAGATTCCTAGTAGGGGATTTGGTTACTTGCAAACAAAAACCTGAGGACACTCATATATATAGATTATATGAAATCTATTATGGGCCCAATGCTGTTTGAGGGTCTAATATATGGACACATACCTAGGTCCCTTGGGACACCTCATCATACTTGTCCTCCTCATGGGGTGTCACTCCATGCCTAGTAAGTTCTGGCCACTAACTCACTCTTGGTAAGACTTAGATTACTGATTGACGCAGTAATGTAGCCTTCACTTGGTAATTATGCAGGTGAACATGGTGGATGATCCTTGCTTCCACTATAAAAAATCCACTAGGTGTACTAGGCCTCTACATAGTGCCTCAAGTCTTTAGACTTGACTAGGTCACTTGTGTACTTGGCCTCCACCCATTTAACCTACCAAGGATGCATTAGGTTTTCACTTGTGAGTCAAAGCACAACTTGCCTAGGCAATAAGGGCATTAAGCCTTCACCCATGGTGCTCCACTATCAAGCATTACTTAGTTCACATTATTATGGTAAGACTTCCTATGGATGGACTCAATATATATATACCAAGGTTTCTCATTGGTGTCCCAATCCTTAAGCCTTCAACTAGACCACCAATGGTGCTAAACCCCCTTGTACTTCCTAGTGGCTCTATTGTAGCACATGAAACATCTTCCAAATTATCTTCCACCATGATTCTTTTACATTCAATAAGGCTTCATTAACTACCTAGTGCTTTAAGGAGCCATGGGAAGTACTAAGGAATTCTTAAGTTCCATCCTTTGGAAATAAAATCAAAATATAATTTGGGCATAATTTGGCATTTCTGATAGCATACAATTGTAGTTCTTCCTCTTAGCTTTGCATGAAATGTTGAATCACCTAAATCGGGCACTCGAGCGAAAAGTTATGGCAAAAGTACTATAACATGTCAATGCTATTGGGGGCTTGGCGATGCATTGTCAGGAATGACGACACAGTTGGTGATGCATCGCCAACGACTATAATGCTTAGGTTCTCGACATGCCCTATTTATACTCCTTGTGTCCATATACACTTTGGGAGCATCCAACCCCTCCCAAACATCCAAGAAATACCACCACGACCTCCAGAACTCTATGAATACTACAATAGGCCATTTTGGTGCTAACCAATGAAAGGTTGAGGTGAATGATTACACCACACTAAGCCTTGAATTATACTAGTCCATCACAAGCAATTTCTATAATAACCTATGCATATCTTCCAAACTACTTGAAACCAACATTCAAGCAACTAAGACATGCATCCTATGAATGTGATAACTAAATCCCTTCCCTCAATTGTTAAGAACAAGCATGAATTATGCATCTACACCAAGCACAATGTGTTCCACTAAGGCTTTCATTGTTCCAAGCAAAATCAAAACACTAGGCATCCAAAAAATACTCAATTAAGCTAAACCAAAGCTCACGGAAGATCAATAAATGAAGAACATCAAGTGAACCATTTGGGCAAAAGATACCTAAGCTCCATAAGTTTAAAAAATGTCATCCCAAGATCACCACACAAAATCCACTCAAAAGAAAGCCCTTTCATGCATATATACCTCATGGGGCTTTCATTTCTGCAAAAAAATTGGTGAAAGATTGAAGTTTTGGCTATGGAATTGGAGAGGAGAAGGGAAGCTACAAATTTTGGAGCTTGAAGATGATGAATAGTAACTGGAAAATGTCCCAAAATGGCTTAAGTAACCATCTTCACACTTTAGTCCTTCAACTTCTTTAATTTTGCCAACATGACCCCATGCTCAAATAGTGCCATAAGATTTGGCAATTTAGCCCAACTCTTTGGTTTCTTGTCACTTAGGTCCAAAATAATAACTTATGAGCTTGGAAAAGCAAACTTATCACCTTCGGTTGCAAAATGACCATTTTGCCCCTGGTGACACTTAGGTGCCCAATTGAACTATGATCCATCTACCTTTTTAAACACTTGCTTGACTTGCTTATTCAAGTTAATTGAGGCATTAAAATAGGTATTTTGACTTGTCTAACAAGTCTTACTTGACCATTGAAGGTCTACTATCTAGAGGGTCATAACATATATGGTCTTAAGTGCACTAAGCACGCTTAACAAGCTTAACCAAGCTTTATGTCATTTTCCTTGCTACAAGACCAGGTTTTCTTTACCTTAATCTCTTGGCCCACATTTGACTTCTTTATCCCATGTCATAGCAACCCCTGCTTATGTGGTATAACCCCAGAAAACTTCCATTAGACTTAAGTCGTAAGAATGGACAACCGAAGGCACACAATAGGACACTTAAGTCCTTAAAAGGCCTTATTGTGTTTTCCTTTGTCCATACTTGTCTTCTATAAGTAATTCACTCATCCAATAGCACTTTCACACCATTCATATCCTTCCCATAACTCTCCAAATCTCTTTTGTGAAAGTTTTGCAATTTAGTACCTGAATTTCCAAAATCTTACAAAAAGGTCCATAGGTTGCTTGACAAACAGGCAATCGTTAAGGCTTTTCATGGGGGCCAAGTTACCAACTTTGAACACTTTTAAGGAGGTGTTGATCATGCCTTTTGGCCCATATACTTCAATCACCATGGTGAGAATTACACAATATACTGGTTTTTAGCCATTATGACACACTTTTAATTCTCCCATTTTTGTAAGGTGGCAACAATCTTCCCCCCCTTAAAGAGCTTGGCCCTCCAAAATAGCCTTTAGCTTTGAGAATTCTTTAGGATACCTTTTCGTAAGGTCTTTTTCTGTTTGCCCTATTGCTTTTCTTTTATAGTGGTGTGACCACTGAACTTTAGCCATCGGAAAGAGCTTGCTTCTTAACCTTTTGATATCCTTGGCTAAGATAGCTATCGGTTCTCTTCATATGTCAAGTTAGGTTCCAACTGTATGTCTTCCACTACAATAGCATGCTTTGTGTCCAATAGACACTTCTTAAGCATATTGATGTGAAAAACATTATGAACACTTGACATGCTTGGTGGTAGAGCTAACCTATATGCTACCTTGCCAGCTTTGTCCAAGATCTCATGAGCACCTATGTATCTTTGAGCTAACTTGGTTCTTCTACCAAATCTGACAATGCCTTTGGTTGGTACAACTTCCAGCCAAGCATTGTCACCAACCTCAAATTCCAAGTCTCTTATTCCTTCATTCACATAAGTTATGGTCCTTTCATTGGCTGCCTTTAATCTCTCTTGAATTTTCTTGATTTTGGCAATAATCTCATTAATAATTTCAGGACCTAACTCTAACCTACCTGACGCTTCCACTCAACAGTGGGGTGTCATGCATCTTCTTCTAAATAATGCTTCATACGGTGACATGCCAATAGTACCTTGGTAAGTATTGTTATATGAGAATTCAACCAATGCAAAGTGTTGGTCCCATGCACCTTTGAAATCCAAGACATAGCTCTTGAGCATGTCTTCGAGTACCTATATAGCTTTCTCAGATTGCCCATCAGTTTGAGGATGAGAAGTAGTACTCAGGTGGATTTTGGTGCATAGTGCTTTATGAAAAGCACTCCAAAATTGAGCTGTAAACCTTGGATCTCTATCAGATATAATGGAGTCTGGCACTCCATGTAGTCTCACCAATTCCTGGACATACATCTGAGCTAATTTCTCAAAGGAGTTTGTGAGTTTCATAGGTAAGAAGTGGGCACATTTGGTTAGCCCATCCATAATGACCTAAATTGTATCATGGCTTAATCTGGTCATAGGCAACCCAATCAAAAAGTCCATGTTTATGTTGCCCGCCTTCCTCACTGGTGTAGGTAGAGTCTACAAGGTACCAGCTGCCTTCTGGTGCTCTACCTTTACCTTCTAGCATGTGGCACATTTGGAGATATAAGTAACTATGTCTCTCCTCATGTTTGGCCACCGGAGGTGAGTCTTCAAGTCTTTATGCATTTTCTCACTTCCTGTATATATGTTAAACTTATTTGTGTGATCTTCTCCAAGTATTTCATCCCTAAGCTTTGGTCCTTTAGCCACAAAGATTTGGTCCTTGAAGTACAGTAATCCTTGCTTGTAGGCAAAGGATTGGTACAAGGATCCTTTTTCTTTTCCTGAAATCTTTTTTAGATCAAGATCTATCTCCTGTGCTTTTTGTTAGTGTTATGCCCAAAAGACAATCATGACATGATTGTATTTTTTGCATATTGAGTCATGATATTTTACTAAGGCATTAATCCAACAATTATGTTTGTTGTTTTGTTTCTGTGTAACTTAACAAACATAATTGTAACCCTAGAATAATGATATTCTTAAACGTTCCTGGTCTAGTATTATTGTGGAGCGGGTTGCAATAATACATAACAACTCGCATATATGGAGACAAATATGAGATATGTAGTCTACATATGGGTACAAGTTGGAGAACTTGTGTACTGGACCGACCCACCATGAGAACACTACATCGATCGTTATATGAGTGTCATAAGTGATTCTCATAGTGATCATGGTATATGTAGTCCTTCAACCTAAGATCATCAAGGTTCCTTACATCTGAGTGACATACCTTGATACTTTCCTTTGTTGCTCGTAACTGAGTGAACTTGAAGGAGGTCATTGGGTATGTCACATATCATGCGGAGGGATTTGTATGATGAAGATGGGATTTGTCCCTCCTATGTAACAGGAGTGTAATCTTCAGGCCCCTTGATAGAGTGAGACTTAGAAAAATGCGTGGCCATGCTCAGATGAGTTGATATACTATATCAATGTCATCAGTTTAAGTTGGTCTACTCGGTAATCAAGAAACCAAAGATTGGGCTATACGAGAGTGACACATTCCATGTCTCGTGCTTAGTCTTGATATCTTCGACAAAGGGACAATGGCATATATCGGTCATGATCATAAAGGTTTAGTCGAATCAGCAACAATCTTGTCACTTGGGTAGCAATGATGTGTTGCTAGACACCACTCACTGCTTATGATCATAAATGTGATTTATGATCATTGCCAACGTGGTAAAAGCCTATTGGGTCGCACACATAGAGCTATTTGGATCATTAGAGTGCATGGGTTAATAATTTGGGTTTTGGTTTCACAATAATTTTGTATTAATAATGGGCCCAATAGTTGAGCCATTATTAAGCTCGAAATTAAAGCCTAATTGGATTAGGGCTTCGAAACCTGTTAGGCCTGGAAGTTGAGTATCACTATAAATACAACTTCTAGTCAGAAATTCAGAGGTCTCCTTGCCCTAGCCTCCCAAAAGGACAGCCGTACTCTTCTCTTGCAATTCCTTTGAGGACGCAAGCTAGCACTGCGAGCACAAGTGAAACGCATATGTCGGGATGTGGTGCAAGCGTGGTGATCCTGAGATGCTCGTACGGATACCATAGAGAGCCTGAACACGTCAACTGTTCAGGTTTTGTGATTCGACTCTACAGTTGAGTGAGAGATCTCAACCGAAAATTAAGTATGAAAATTTTTGAACACCCCATTTACCCCGTTTCACTGGGATCCTGGAAGGTTTTGGTTAAATTCCGCTGTGCTGTTTGGCTCCTGAAACCCATCATGATATCTTTGGGCCCCTTGATAGAGTAAGACTGAGAAAAACTCATGGCCATGCTCGGATGAGTTGATATACGATATCAATGTCATCAGTTTAAGTTGGTCTACTCGGTAATCTAGTAACCAAAGATTGGGCTATATGAGAGTGAGACATTCCATGTCTTGTGCTCAGTCTTGATATCTTGGACAAAGGGACAATGGCATATATTCGTGATGATCATAAAGGTTTAGTCGAATCATCGAAAATCTTGTCACTTGTGTAGCAATGATGTGTTGCTAGACAGCGCTCATTGCATATGATCATAAATGTGATATATGATGATTGTCAACGTGGTAAGAGCCTATTGGGTCGCACATATAGAGCTATTTGGATCATTAGAGTGCATGGGCTAATAATTTTGCTTTTGGTTTCAGAATAATTTCATATTAATAATGGGCCCAATAGTTGAGCGATTATTAAGCCCGAAATTAAAGCCTAATTGGATTAGGGCTTTGAAACCCATTAGGCCTGGAAGTTGAGTCTCACTATAAATACAACTTTTAGTGAGAAATTAGCAGGTCTCCTTGCCCTAGCCTCCCAAAAGGATAGCCGCACTCTTCTCTTGCAATTCCTTGGAGGACACAAGCTAGCACTGCGAGCGTAAGAGAAACGCATTTGCCGAGACGTGGTGGAAGTGTGGTGATCCCGAGAGGCTTGTGTGGATACCATAGAGAGCTTGAACACGTCAACTGTTCAGGTTTTGTGAATCAACTCTACAGTTGAGTGAGAGATCTCAACCGAAAATTAGGTATGAAAATTTTTGAACACCCGGTTTAGTTTCACTTGGATCCTGGAGGGTTTCGGTTAAATTTCGCTGCGCTGTTTGGCTCCCGAAACCAAATAGTGGTATTAAAGTTATTGGTGAAACCCTAAATCGGTATTCAATGTTGAATCGCACGATGTTATGTGTTTGGATGCTTTCTGATAGCCAAAGGCTATCGCCTCAATCTGGCCGAACACCGTGCCACAACAATGGCCAGAAGAACTGGCGCTTCCCGGGAACAGGTGGAATCATGCACCTCGGGAGATAGCTGGAGAGCTCCGAGCCTCGGCACGCCAGTAAAACTTGAGGACTCTATTCGCCCCCCAAGGTTGTGAACAGCGCGCCTTCGGAAAAGTGGCACCAGACATTGCTGCCCGAACATGATATCCCCGAAGGCGGAACCCCCTGGAACTGGGAACCCCCGAACTGAGGGTATGCTTCCCGAAGAGGCTCTGTTCGAACTAGAGGACGACCTCGCCCAGGGACCTCGGGAGTACGGCAGGAGCATTTAAGGAAACATTTAAGGAAGCCTCTGACACGTCCCACCACAGACGTAAAAAGTCGCCCTGACGCGCAGACGCCATCAGAATCACATCATGGCCCGTCTCAGCACAAGGCTCGAGGCCATCTGGTTACCAACTATCTGTCCCCTACGCCCAGACGTTCAGGAGCATCCGACCGCACACGTGTCATGATCTGAACGAGCTAGGTATTCCTACATATACAGGAAATAAATACTTGACAGGGGGTTGGTTGGCCGGAGATTCAGCTCCCACACTCTGAGAAAATACCAGGCGAGACTTTTCTGCCTTTCTCTTTGAGCTAGTGACTTTCTCCTTTTTCCGGCCACCACTGACTTGGGCGTCGGAGGCTCCCCCCCCGGAAAAACACTCCGGGGGCCTCCTAACCCTGTTTACCAGCTTTTCAGGTACTCTCCTTGGGGCGATCCACCTTCCAGGCGTTCTTCCTCCTAGAAGTCTCTTCAACAGTCATCATGACTCACAACGATGAGGCCCCAGGCCATCATTTGGCGCCGTCTGTCGGAACCCGCTCGCAAATCGCCGTCGTTGAGACTCGGCGTTCTAAGGACAAGGGACTCCCAAGGTCCTCGTCCGCGCCTGAGATACAACCGGCCGCTGAGCAGACACTCCCAGAGACTTCTACGCCCGAGGAGGACCGCCCTCTGTTAATCACCATGAGCTTCTTGAGGGACTTTCAGCGCTCGGTCGTTGCTGAAATGACTCAGCAGATCGACCGAAGATGGCCACAGCAGTCACAGGCCCAGAAACCCTCCTTATCAGCACGCCCTCGGGAGAGAAGCCCCAAGTCTACATACCGCAGTTCAGGAAGTGGAGAGCCTCGCGGAGAATCATGCACAGAAATATAGCCCTCGGGAAACGGCCTGTGGGACAAACCGGGTCCAAGCGACCGAGAGTCTCACAGCGAAGCAGTTCATCGCCCGAGGCGAGGTCCCTGACCCTTCCTCGCCGAACTCGTTCCCCGAAGAGGCGCCGTCGATCTTCCTCCCGCGAAAATGGTCCTAGCACCACTGCGCTTATGGAAAGGATATTGGCACGGCTGGACAGAGTGGAGAAGCAAGTGGCCAGAAAACCCATTTGGGACAGCCTGTCGGGGGCATTATGCGAAGATGACTCCCCGTTTATTCGCGCCGTCGTTGAGGCAGCTATGCCAGGTGACTTCAGAGTGCCTAGGCTGGAGATCTATGATGGCCGGCCTGATCCACAGGCCCATCTGATGAAGTACAGACGGAGCATGATAATGCACGGAGCTGATGACGCTACCATGTGTAAATGCTTCGAAGTCACCCTCACGGGCCCAGCAACAGCATGGTACAATTCCTTGCCCCCAGGGACTATCACTGAGTTCCAGGAGTTGTCCACAGCCTTCACCCAGCAGTTCATTGGGAGCAGGCCGACGGCCAAAATGCCTGTGCAGATGTTCGACATAGAGCAGAGAAACGGATAGACAATCCGAGACTATGTCGAATGATTCAACAGGGAAGCACTCAGCGTCCCGGACTTCCGGCCCGAAATCCGCATCCTCGCTATGACACGGGGCCTTCGGCGTGACTCACAGCTGTTCTACGAGTTCTTAAAGGACCCCCCGGAGACCCTCGGAGAATTTTACCGAAGGGCAGAGCAGCACATGACAGCCGAGGAATTGAGGATGGCGGGGCCGAAGTCTGATCATCACCGCGCCGAAGGGTCCAGTCAGCAAGCTCGGCATCTTTCTGAACATACAGGCCGACCACGACGAATGCGAGGAAGGAAACCTCAAAGTTTCACACCCTTGAGCACGACACGGACCAACATTCTCATGGCGCTGGAAAGGCAAGGGACACAGATTCGGCGGCCAAAGGCCATGGCCGCCGATAATAAGAAGAATGCCAAGAAGTTCTGCCAGTTTCATCGCGACCACGGTCATGACACCGAAGACTGCTTCCAGCTGAAGAAGTACATAGAGTCGCTGATCAAACAGGGCCAACTTCGTAAATACCTGCGGATGCCCTCCCCAAAAGGCAGAAAAGAGGAGGAAGAGAGGGCCGAAAATGAGGACTATGACTCCGACAGACGGAGAAACAGAAGTCCAAAAAGGCGCCTTCCACCTCCAGTAGGGGTCATCCAAACCATCACCACGGGGCTCCCATCCTCGGAAAGAAAGCGGAAGGCCAGAGAAATTACAGTTATGGAGTATCAAAGTCCATCAAAGAAACTGGCTCGCAAAGATGGCTCCACCGTGGTCTTCCCCCACGACGACCCGCTGCTGATAATGGCGAGAATAGGGAACTGGGACGTCAAGGGAGTGTTGCTTGATGATGGCTCAAATGCTGACGTCCTATTCTCGCACTTACTGCCGAGCTTGGGCATCTCCAGCAGCGAGCTTAAACCTGTCACCACGCCCACCTTTGGCGTTGGGCCATCCGAACTACCCGTCCTCGGATGGATCGACCTCCCCTTGATGATGAAAGGCACTTCGGTAGACGGAGCAGCTGAGTTGTACGCGTCCGCAATGGCAAGATTCATCGTCATGGACGCCCCGTCTTCGTACAACGCCATCCTTGGAAGGCAGACTCAGGGGAACCTGCACGTTCGCCCCGATGTGAAGTACTTGACTGTCACATTTGCCACCAAGGATGGAGATGCAGAGGTCTTCATCGACCAAGCCGAGGCAAGAAAGGTGTTTGTAAAAGCACGAAAGGCTCCGGCAAACAACTCTACACAAACGGTGGAGGCAAAGGCGCAGGAGAACGGCAAAGAAGGAGATCCCGCAGAAGCAGAAATGGAAGCAGTAGATCTTGTCCCAGGACAATCTACCCGAATAGGGAAGAGCTTGGCCAAAGGTGACAAGGAAAATCTTGTATCCTTTCCGCTGAAAAATAAAGATCTGTTTGCCTACTCGCCGAAAGGCTTGCCAGGAGTGAACCCTGGCGTAATACAGCACAGCCTCAAAGTAAGCCCGGAAGCAAAACCTATCAGGCAAAAGAAACGAAGCATCTCAGCCCACAAAAGCAACTTCATGAAAACCGAAGTCCAGCACCTATTGGATGCTGAAGTTATCAGGGAGGTAAAATACCCCGATTGGTTAAGCAACGTGGTCATCGCCACAAAAGAAGGTAGCAGCAAACTCCGGATGTGCATTGATTTCAGAAACTTGAACGATGCTTGCCCGAAAGACTCATTTCCCCTCCCGCCAATAGATCAACTAGTAGATTCAACGGCCGAATACGGGCTCCTGAGCTTCCTAGATGCCTTCAGCGGCTACCATCAGATAAGGATGGACCCCGAAGATGAAGAGAAAACTGCCCTCATCACTGAGGGAGGAACGTACTGCTATGTCAGAATGCCCTTCGGGCTCAAAAATGCAGGAGCCACCTACCAGAGACTGATGAACAAGATCTTCAAGGACCAAATGGTGAGAAACATGGAGGTATATGTTGATAATATGATAGTCAAAAGCAAGCTGCCCGGCTACCACGTTGCAGATTTGGAGGAAACCTTCCAAAAGATCAGAGCCTTCGGGATTCGCCTTAATCCCGAGAAGTGTATCTTCGGCGTGACCTCGGGAAAATTTCTTGGGTACATGGTATCCGAAAGAGGCATCGACGCCAACCCTGAGAAGATTAAGGCTCTGCTTGAGTTCCGAACTCCTGCCACAGTCAAAGACGTGCAGAGACTAACCGGAAGAATAACCTCTCTGAGCAGGTTTATTTCCAGGTACGAAGATAGGTGTAGACCTTTCTTCAAAGTCCTCACAAAGGCAGCAAAGATGGAAGGCGACCTCGGAAGAAACAATCATCCTTGGGACAAAGATTGCCAAAAGGCCTGGGAAGAACTCAAAGTCTACCTGGCCAGCCTGCCGACTCTGTGACAACCTCAGGAGGGAGAACCCCTCGTACTGTACCTCGCCGTCACAGAAAAGGCCGTGAGCTCGGTCCTGGTGAAAGAAGAAGGGCCGAAACAATGGCCGGTCTACTACGTCAGCAAGTCCCTGCATGGTGCCGAAGTCAGGTACCCTTTGCTTCAAAAAGCTATATACGCCTTGGTGCTTGCAGGGAGAAGACTGCGACCATATTTCCAGGCTCACCCCATCATCGTCCGAAGTAGTCTACCACTACGGGATGTTATGAAGAGAGTTGATCATTCGGGAAGGCTCTCCAAGTGGTGCATAGAGCTTGGCGAACACGAAATCACGTATGAGCCTCGGAAGGCCATAAAAGCTCAAGCATTGGCAGATTTTATCGCCGAAATACCCACCACTGAGGAGAACCACTCAGATCCGAAAGAAGGTGAGCCAGAATGGACCTTGCATGTTGACGGAGCCTCGGGGTCCGAACACCAGGGAGCTGGAATAGTTATCAGAGGACCTGAAGGCCTAGAGGTGATGAAGGCTATCAAGTTCAGCTTCAACGTCACCAATAATGTGGCTGAGTATGAAGCCCTCATAGCGGGATTACGCTTGGCCAGAAAGATTGGCGTGAGAAACTTAAGGGCTCACAGCGATTTCCAGCTGCTAGTTCGGCAGATGGCAGGAGATTATGGGGCGAAGGACCCAATCTTGGCAAAATACCACGAGCTGGTAACAAAACTCATCCAAGAGTTTGACGCCGTGCGGATCGAAAATGTACCCCGGCGGAATAACACTGAGGCAGATTGCTTAGCGAAGTCCAAAACATACACCGAGGTGCTAGACCATTCAAGCATCTCCGTGCTAAGCGTAACGACCTCGGGAACAAGGTGGAAGGACCCCATAAAGAGATACCTCACAGAGAATGAGCTTCCCGAAGACGCCGGCAAGGCTGCAAGACTGCGAAGACGCGCCGGAAGATTCTTCCTGATTGGTGAAGAGTTATATCGGCAAGGATATGCAAATCCGCTGCAGAGATGTGTGGGTGAAGAGGATACTGAGATGGTCCTTGAAGAAGTTCACGAAGGCATGTGCGGCTCGCACATTGGAACTGATGCCCTTGCAGCAGTGATACTCCGCCAAGGATACTTCTGGCCTACCCTGAGAAAGGACGCAAGGCAGTTCATCCAGAAGTGCGGTAGTTGCCAGAGACATGCAAAAATCCAGAGGATACCCTCGGAAATGGTAACATCGGCAGACTATCCTTGGCCCTTCGCAGTCTGGGGTATAGACCTTATTGGGCCACTCCCCACAGCGCCCGGAGGCGTGAAATTCTGCGTGGTAGCAGTGGACTATTTCTCAAAGTGGGTAGAGGCAGAACCACTAGCAACTATCTCGGCAAAAGAAGTGCAGAAGTTCGTATGGAAGAACATCGTATGCAGATTTGGCATACCGAGGGTACTAGTAGCTGATAATGGATCCCAGTTCATAGACAAAGGATTCCAGGAATTCATCAGCGACCTCAGAATAAAGATGCACTTCGCCCCAGTAGCTTACCCCCAAAGCAATGGGCAGGTGGAAGTATCAAACAGGACCATAAAAGATGGCCTGAAAAAGAGACTTGGGGAAGCCAAGGGGAAATGGCCAGGAGAACTCCAAAGTGTATTGTGGAGCTACCGAACGACTCCACGAAGAGCCACAGGGGAAACTCCCTTCTCACTCATCTTCGGAACAGAGGCCATTATCCCAATAGAGATAGTTCAGCCTTCAATACGGGTGCAAGTATTTGATGAAGGCGGAAATGACCTTGGTCTGAGAACTAAGCTCGACCTTGTGGCCGAACACAGAGAAATAGCCGAGCTGAGAAGAAAAGCTTTCCAGCAAATAGTGGCCGCGGCTATCAACTTAAAAGCCAGGCCAAAAGAAATCAAAAAAGGAGACCTCGTTCTCCGAAAGGCCGACTTTGCACCCCGAAGGCCATCTCACGGAGTACTTCGCGCAAATTGGGAAGGACCTTATCTGGTTCTCGCCGAACTATGAAAAGGCGTGTACAAGCTTGGCGACGCCGAAGGCGTAGAATTGAAAAACACTTGGCATTCAGACGCCTTGAAAAAATTCTACGCCTAAGGTTGAGCGGAGGAGATATATTGTACAATAAATATTCTAAGTACAGAATGGTCTGGAGAAGAATGGTCTTGAGAAAAATTCTTAAGTATACCAAATTGTCCAAGACAGAATTCCGCGAAGGTGCTCGCCACGAAAAAAGTATATGTGACTTCCCGAAGTCCCTTGAGCCACTATGCTCGGGAAAAATGGGAAACAAGAATCTTGCAAAGGTAGTCGGCATAATCAGTGCAGAGAAAATTTTCCGAACACCCTTGAGCAAACATGCTCGGGAAAAAGGGAAAGCAAGAATCTCGCAAAAGTACACGCCAAAACAAAAGTAGAGGTAATTTCCGAACACCCTTGAGCGAACGTGCTCGGGAAAAAGGGAAATGAGCAATCTCATGAAAATTTTCCTAAGTCCCTTGAGCAAATATGCTCGGGACAATAGGAAGATAGAAAAATTTGGCTGAAGGTTTTCCGAAGTCCCTTGAGCGAACATGTTCGGGATAAAAGGAAACAAAAAGCCTGCAAAAGACTTAGCCAAATTTTTACAAACTTTCTAGAACGTCTCTTGAGCGAGCACACTCGGGACAAAGGAAGGTAAAAAGTTTCTTTGGTTGCAGGTTTTCCGAAAGTCTCTTGAGCGAACGTGTTCGGGACAGTGGAAATGAAGAAACTTGCAAGAAAGGACTTGGCCAAAAGATTGTTCATTTAGAGCAAACGCTGCCTTACAAAAGAAGTGCCCAAAGAAGGAGCACAAAGGAGAAAAATAAGATGAGCCCTAAAACAAACTAGGGAGAGCCGGGCGGACGAAGACCAGGAAGCTTCAGATGCTCGGCCTTGGACCACTGCCACCGAGGTCCCTCAAGAATATTTAGGCCCTCCAGAAAAGAGAGGTCCAAATCTGGGAACCTCTGCAGGACTTGGTGCCGAGCAAGGCAGAAACCGTCCTGAAAGGCGACCTTGGCCATTTGATCAGAAGTATGTTTTTGAATGCCAAGGTCGTTGAGCTCGTCCCTCAGCTCAGCAATCTCCTCCTCCAGCTCGCTTATCCCCAGCGTCCCTCCGGACTCCTTTTTCAGAGCCTCGACCTCGGCTCGGAGAGCATTGTTCTCATCCGTCAACCTCGCCGCCAGACTGTCAGAAACAGCCTTGTCCTTGACAAGATCTCCGTTGGCGGCGAGCAGCCCCTTTACTTGGTCGCCGAGGTCGGCAATCTTCCGGGAGGAGTCCTTTTCAAGTTCTTCTCTCTTCTTCGAGAACTCCTCCCGAACGGCGGCGATTTGCTGAGAACAATCCGCTGCCAGCTACTGGTTGCTGGGGACCGCCTTCGCAAGCGAAGCCTTCGCTTCACTGAGTTCCCGCGAAGTCGCATCCCTGAAGGCAGCCTCTCTGGCCACCCGAACTCGGAGGTAACTAGCGTACTCCAGCAGCTACGGCAAGGCAAAAGTCCAGGTTAGTACAAGTCTAAACACTTAGAAAATTGAGGAAAAAGAGTGTAAAGACTATACCTGAGCAGCATGCTCGGTGACTTTTGCGGCGAGGGTATTATCCCTCGGGTGAGCCGCCGCAATGGCCCGGAAGGAGCCGTCAGTGGTCATCCCCTTCCAAATCTCCTTTGTCATTTTTGGACAACCGTCGGAGAACAAATTCATATCCTCCGTGATTGTCCAAAAGGGCTCCAAGGGGATCTTCCCCTCAGGGATTTTGGCATCGCGGAGGGCCCGTTTGCTCTCATGAATGGCCCTTCAGCCAGCAGTAAGAGGCTCCTCTGAAAGTGAGAAGGAATTTAGGAGTAGAAGAAAAATTCGCGAAAAGCAAAGGAGCTGAACTTCGCCTGAAGGCATACCTGGAGGAACCTCGGAGATAGTGTCCTCGGGATCCTCGAGCCCCTCGGTAGAAAGACCCTTACCCTTCTGCCGATACCGCTCCTCGGTAGTAGGTACTTCTACCACTACAGTGTTTCTGGGGGCCTCGAGGTCGGGAGGAGGCACCTCGGCGGAAGTAGCGGGGACCTCGGCCGATGAAATTTCAACAAGACCAGCCTCTTCGCCAGCTTCTTCTTTCGAAAGCTCTGGCTGAGGAGGCTGGACAGCCTTCCTAGCTCGCTTCGCCGAGGGCCCCGCCCCTGTCGACTTCCTTCTTCGCGAAGCCGTCTTCTTTGTCTGCTCCCCCTTCTCCACTTGGCCAGAAAAGAGGGCCTTGTAATAGGCGGCAACCCCATCGCCCATCTCTGAAAAAGAGAAGAAATATCAGCGTAAGTCCGAGGAAAAAATATAAAGGGGTGGAAGATTACTCACTTTCGGCAAAAGATTCGAAAGAAGTCTCCCCCTTAAGGAGCTTGACCAGCCAGGAGTCCTTCCCGGCGATGGCGGGAGCGGGCATATTGAGGTCAGTCTCGTGCTCCTTAACCACTTTCAGCTCCCGAAGGACTTCTTCGATCATCAACCTCCAGTTGATAGGAAAGGGGTAAAGAGCACGAGGAGAGACCTCGGGAACCCAGTCAGCGACTGCCCGAATGCGGGCGTCGAAATCCGTGAACACGGAAGCCAACAGTGGGGTCAGCAGCATCCTCGGATCAACGACGTCTGCGTTCAGCACTCCCTGAGCCCATCTGGTCGTGGACATCAGACCAGTTCTTATCCACCTTCAGGAAAAAGAACTTAGGCTGCCACCCCCGCCAGCTATCCTTCGTGTCGAAGGTGAAGGTGAATTTTTTGCTCCCGGATCCCCGAGGCAGCAGGAAATAGAAGCCACCCTTCGGGACCACATAGAGCTTGTAGTACTGCATGAAAATGATGAAGTGGGGCTCTATCCCGAACACGCCACACATGCAGAGGTAGGCGTTAAAATAGCAGTACGCGTTCGGGGGAAGCTGGTTCACAGCAATGCCATGGAATTGGCAGAACTCGCAAACCACCTTCGGGGGAGGATACCGAAGTCCGGCCTTCAGTTGGGCTTGGAAGACGGTAACCTCATCACCGCGGTTTGAAAAAGCAAAATGGCTAGAACGAGGCAGCCTGGTCACAGCGTAAGAGGGAAGAAAGAATTTTTTCTTCCACCTCTCTAGTTTTTCGGGGGTAGTACAACAAGGATGGGCCAGAAGAGGTTTCCAGCTCTCGGGAACAGGCATCGCAGACATAGAAAAGAGTTTGAGATGGAAAAGAAAATAGTTTCCAGAAAAAACTCAGAAGACGAGTTTGGAAAAAAACAACAGTTTTCCAGAAAAACTCAGAAAAACAGAGGAATCAGAGTACTCTGGAAATCAAAACCCACCAAAAGATTTGCCTGAGGACGTCGTCGTGAAAGTTGGTAGGAAAAGCTCTGATTAAAGAAGCTCCGCCATAGAAAGCAAGATAAAATGCAAGAACAGAGGGCAAAGCAGAGAGAGAGCAGAAAAACAGTAAGTGGGACTTATGATTGAATGGGCTATTTATAGGCCAAAGGTGGGTAGCCGAAAAGAGATCATAAGTGCCCATTGGAGGCAAACCGTCGCCTTAACTGCCCGCTGCACCCGAAAAGGCGCGCCCTCTGTAAATGACGCGTCTCTCTTCTAATGGCAAGAAGCCGCGTGTCAACCGCTGCGCAGAAATAGGGACATGCCTCCCCAAACGTCCCTGGAAAACAGGGACACACCTCCTGATTGGGACACGTCATTTGACATCCCTGAAAAGTGGAGACGCACCGCTCAATCTGACACGCTTGGCCATCAGACCTGCAGAAATAAAAAGCAGGCCACCTCGAGGACACCAAGAGACAGGCTATGGCTGAACAGCCCATGACTTTTGGGCAAGAGGTATATCTTCGGTACAGGCTTTGCCTCGGAGACACCAAAGAATAGGCCGAGGCCGAACAGCCCAGACCCTCGGGCAAAAGGTGCGACCTCGGAACAGGTTATGCTTCCCAACAAGACTCCCAACGACAACCTCGGAAAGAGATGCAAACCGAAGTCTTCACTTCGGCTTTCCAGAGGGGGGCATGTGATAGCCAAAGGCTATCGCCTCAATCTGGCCGAACACCCTGCCACAACAATGGCCAGAAGAACTGGCGCTTCCCGGGAACAGGTGGAATCATGCACCTCGGGAGATAGCCGGAGAGCTCCGAGCCTCGGCACGCCAGTAAAACTTGAGGACTCTATTCGCCCCCCAAGGTTGTGAACAGCGCGCCTTCGGAAAAGTGGCACCAGACATTGCTGCCCGAACATGATATCCCCGAAGGTGGAACCCCTTGGAACTGGGAACGCCCGAACTGAGGGTACGCTTCCCGAAGAGGCTCTGTCCAAACTAGAGGACGACCTCGCCCAGGGACCTCGGGAGTACGGCAGAAGCATTTAAGGAAGCATTTAAGGAAGCCTCTGACACGTCCCACCACAGACGTAAAAAGTCACCCTGACGCGCAGACGCCATCAGAATCACATCATGGCCCGTCTCAGCACAAGGCTCGAGGCCATCTGGTTACCAACTATTTGTCCCCTACGCCCAGAAGTTCAGGAGCATCCGACCGCACACGTGTCATGATCTGAACGAGCTAGGTATTCCTACATATACAGGACATAAATACTTGACAGGGGGTTGGTTGGCCGGAGATTCAGCTCCCACACTCTGAGAAAATACCAGGCGAGACTTTTCTGCCTTTCTCTTTGAGCTAGTGACTTTCTCCTTTTTTCGGCCACCACTGACTTGGGCGTCGGAGGCTCCCCCCCCGGAAAAACACTCCGGGGGCCTCCTAACCCTGTTTACCAGCTTTTCAGGTACTCTCCTTGGGGCAATCCACCTTCCAGGCGTTCTTCCTCCTAGAAGTCTCTTCAACAGTCATCATGACTCACAACGATGAGGCCCCAGGCCATCACTTTCGGCCATGATTAATTAGATTGATTCATGACGCATGAAATCGGGACTCGTAATGAACATATGACATATATGAAGAAATGACACTAATTGGTTAATGAGATTAACCCAAAATTGATAAGTATGAGATACCTATATGGATTAGGATTCTTGTAATAGTTGCAAAAACCCTAGCTTGGTTCTGATTCGGCCTATTCGGGCACCGAAAGTAGGGTATTTTTGGTGGCTCGAATGGAGGATTCTCGGGTGCCTTCTCACCCGCCAGCGGGACCGCCATTTGCAAAGTGCTCCATAAATAAAACTGGTTAATCAACACGTGTCAATTGGCATGCATTTTTGTTGAATGAGATTTGAAATGATATGCTGATTGGTGTTTAAAGCATGGTGCATGGTTATAGCCCTTGATTGGTTGTACTTGTAAATACGGCCTACAAGTTGTGCCTTTTCTTATCACTCTCATTGTACATTCTCTTCTCGCCTTACTCCCCTCGAATGTAACTCGAGGTTTCTATTATTGATGTAATTATACATTATGGGATCATCCAAGGTGGTATGTCCAAGGAGCTGACAACAAAAGGGCAACCAAGAAAGGAAGAGATGGAGCTTGTGAAGACCCTTTTCTTTTCTTCGACTTTAATGATATTCTCATTGGCTTGGGAATATCACATAGTTTGGGCTATAACCATGTGACATTTACTTTCTTGTAAGCATGAGATGCATGTTTTATATTTGTATGTGATGCATGTATAAGACAACCGGAGATAACAAATTGGTGAGGTCAAAGGAAAAATCCCTCAAACAAATATTAAGTCATTAAATGTGATGCCTTCCAAATGTTGGCACTCGTCAAGACTTCAATTAACATTGGGTGGGTTTGCCAAAGCAAAGCACTTGTGTTCATCTTGGTAAAGCGCGATGGGATAATAGTGATATCCAAATTGCTAACTTTGGGTTTGATTTAACTAAGTCATCCTAATAGGATAAGGGAGTTAAAGGCATAGAGTTGTGCTTAAGTTCATGAGAAGAGCTTTGACAAGTGTTGTTCACCCAACTATCCAAGAGTTGCATAAGATGTAATTGGCAAAGAGTTGCCTACCTAAATAGCTGTAACTTGAGAGAAAAGCCAAAGCTAACTCAGGTTGTGGTCAAATATGGATCTTGGCCCACTAGAATACCTTAGCGTCGAGATGTTCCAAAATAATATCAAGGGTTATTATTTTGAGGAAAATAATGGGAATATCATTTAATAAAAGTCCTTATTAAATGAATTAAAATACATGGCTCTTACACTGCATATTTACTGTTGTAGATAACCATGGCACAAAACACATCAACACTTTCGTTGCGATCGATCCTTGGGAAGGACAAACTGAGTGGGACCAACTTTCTGAAATCGTACCGAAACTTGAGGATAGTCCTCAAGCAAGAGAGAAAGGCTTATGTCCTAGAGCAGCCAAATCCAAATAAGCCTACTGCCACTACTCCAATAGCTTAAAGGGATACTCACAAAAGGCATTCTGATGATGCTTTGGATGTTGCACGCCTCAAGCTTATTACCATGGAATCTGAGCTTTAGAAGCAACATGAGAACTTGGGGCCGTTCGATATGATCGAACATCTCAAAATGCTTTTCCAAGAGCAAGCTAGGCATGAGAGGTTTGAGACCTCTAAGGCATTATTTCAGTGCAAGATGTCTGAAGGAAGTCCCGTGGGTCCTCATGTGCTCAAGATGATTGGGTACATTGAGAATCTTGAGAGTTTGGGATTTGCTCGTCAAAAAGAGTTGGCTGTTAATGTAGTCTTGCAATCATTACCTGATAGCTACAGTTAGTTCATCATGAACTATAACATGAACGACCTTGACAAGTCCCTCCCTAAATTGCTCAACATGTTGAGAACTGTTGAGCAAAACGTTAAGAAGGCTAAGCCCATTTTGATGGTTCAAAAGAGCAAGGGAAAGGGAAAAGCCAACAAGAAGAAGGATAAAGCTAATGGAAAGTCCAATGCCAATTCTTCTTCAGCTGCATTGAAACCAAAGGGCAGTGTGGCAAAGGAAGGGGAGTGCTTCCATTGTAAGCAACCTGGACACTGGAAGCGCAACTGCAAGCTCTATCTTGAAGAACTTGCTAAGGAAAAGGGAAGTAAGACTTCTACTTTAGGTATTTTTGTTATAGAGGCTAACTTTTCTACTTCCTTATCTTGGGTATTGTATACTGGATGTGGATCTCACATTTGTGCAAACGTGCAGAATCTAAGTAGGAGTAGAAGATTGGCCCGAGGTGAAGTGGACCTACGTGTTGGAAATGGAGCAAGGGTTGCTGCCTTAGCCATAGGGACTTATGTTCTCACTTTACCTAGTGGATTAGTTTTAGAATTAGACAACTGGTACTTTGTGCCTACTATTACTAGAAATTTGATTTCTGTTTCTTGTTTGGACAAGAAAAGTTTTTCATTTATAATAAAGGACAAATGTTGTTCTATTTATTTGAATGAAATCTTTTATGGCAGTGCTCAACTTAGCAATGGGTTGTATGTTCTAGACCTCGAAGATCCAATCTATAATATGAATACCAAGAAGGTCAAATTAAATGATTCAAACCTGACCTATCTCTGGCACTGTCGCTTGGGCCATATAAATGAGACCCACATATCCAAGCTCCATAAGGATGGACTCTTGGACTCATTTGATTTTGAATCATATGAGACATGTGAGTCATGTTTGTTAGGCAAGATGACCAAAGCCTCATTCATAGGGCAAAGTGAAAGGGCTAATGACTCACTAGGGCTCATACTTAGTGATGTATGTGGCCCTATGTCTACACATGCTAGAGGAGGTTTCCAATACTTCATTAACTCTACTGATGATGTCAGCAAATATGGCTATGTGTATCTCATAAGACACAAGTGCTTCGATCAGATCGAGGTGGATAGTACTTGGACCAAGAATTCCTTGACTATCTGAAGGCGTGTGGTATAGTATCACAACTCACTCCACCAGGTACACCTCAATGGAATGGTGTATCTGAAAGGAGAAATCGAACTTTGTTAGACATGGTTCACTCCGTGATGAGTCAAGCTGACCTTCCAAACTTCTTTTGGGGACATGCTCTAGAGACAGCCGCTTTTACACTAAACCGAGTTCCATCTAAATCGGTTCAAAGGACATCATATGAGATATGGAGTGGGAGGTGTCCCAATTTGTCTTTTATGAAGATTTGAGCCTGTGACGCTTATGTGAAATGTCAATCCTCTGACAAACTAGGGCCCAAATCCCAAAAATGCCTTTTTGTTGGGTATCCCAAAGAAACAAAGGGTTACTATTTCTATAATCCTTCTGTGCAAAAAGTGTTTGTTGCTCAAACTGGTGTCTTTTTAGAGAAAGAGTTTATCACTAAAGGAACTAGTGGGAGGAAAGGAGAACTTGAAGAAATTCAAGACCAACAAGGAGACATCGAACTTGAAATGGAACCTGAACAGACACCACAAGATGTTGTGGTTCAAGAGTCTGTTCCTGTAGCATAGAGCCAACATAGGTCTAGTAGGATTCGGTGTGAGCCTAAGAGATATGTATTTCTCATGACTCACACTGGTGATGTGATGCTCATGGATCAGGATGAGCCCACAACCTACCAACAAGCTATGTCGGGGCATGACTCTGAGAAGTGGCTAATGGCCATGAAATCTGAGATGGAATCCATGCATGAAAACCAAGTATGGACTTTGGTTGACCCAACTGAAGGGGTAAAACCCATAGGGTGAAAATGGGTTTTCAAGGGGAAAACTGACATGGATGGTAATGTGATTACCTTTAAGGGATGATTGGTTGCAAAAGGTTTCAAGCAAACTCATGGTATTGACTGTGATGAAACTTTTTCACCAGTTGCTATGCTTAAATCCATCCAAATTTTGTTCGCTATTGCTGCACACTATGATTATGAGAAATGGCAAATGGATGTCAAGACTACATTCCTAAATGGAAAGCTACTTCAGGCTGTGTACATGACACAACCTGAGGGTTTTGTCACTCCTGAGAATGCCAATAAAGTGTGCAAGTTGCAAAGGTCCATTTATGGACTGAAGCAAGCTTCTCGAAGTTGGAATCTTCAATTTGATGAAGCAATCAAAGAGTTTGCTTTTATCAAAAATGAAGATGAACCTTGTGTCTACAAGAAGGTTAGTGGGAGCGTTATTGTCTTCTTGGTGTTGTATGTAGATGACATACAACTCATCGGGAATGACATTCCTGAGCTACAGTCTGTGAAGACTTGGCTAGGGAAGTGTTTCTCTATGAAGGACTTGGGTGAAGTGGCCTATGTGTTAGGCATCAGGATCTATAGAGATAGATCTAGAAAGCTTTAAAGTACATATATTGACATAATGCTAACGAGGTTTAGCTTGCAAGATTCCAAGAAAGGATTCTTGCCCATGTCACATGGTATAACTCTTTGTAGATCTCAGTGTCCGAGTACACCCGAGGAGAGAGAGCACATGAGAAAGATTCCATATGCCTCAGCAATTGGATCTATAATGTATGCCATGATATGTACTCGTCTCGATGTCTCATATGCCTAGAGCATGATGAGTAGGTACCAATCGAACCCCGGAGAGAGTGACTGGGCAGCTGTTAAGAACATCCTTGAGTACTTACGAAGGACTAAGGATGCATTCTTGGTCTTTGGAGGTGAAGATTAGCTCGTTGTAAGGGGTTACACCGATGCAAGCTTCCAATCCGATAAGGATGATTTTAGATCGCAATCTGGTTATGTGTTTTGTATTGGTGGTAGTGTTGTGAGCTAGAAGAGTTCAAAGTACGAGCCAGTAGCTGACTCTACAACAGAATCTGAGTACATTGCTGCCTCTGATGCTGCGAAGGAGGCAGTTTGGATCAAGAAGTTCATCACTGAACTTGGAGTGGTTCTAAGCATTACTGACCCGATAGAGCTCTATTGTGACAACGATGGAGCAATCGCACAGGCTAACGTACCTCGATCTCACCAGCGATCCAAACACATAATCTGACGCTATCATTTTATCAGGGAGATCATCGAGAGGGGTGATGTAACGATATCCAGGACTTGAACAGACAGCAACATTGCTGATCCACTGACAAAGCCCTTTATGCAGTAGAAGCATGATAGCCATTCTAGGTCCATCCGTATTAGATACATCGATGATCGGGTTTTAGTGCAAGTGGGAGATTGTTATTGTCGTGCCTAAAAAGCCAATCATGAGATGATTGTATTTTTGCACATTGAGTCATGATATTTTATTAAGGCATTAATCCAGCAATTATGTTTCTTATTCTGTTTCTGCGTAACGTAATAAACATAATTGTAACCCTAGAATAATGATATTCTCAAATGTCCCTGGTCTAGTATTATTGTGGAGTGGGTTGCAATAATACATAATGACTAGCATATATGTAGACTAATATGAGATATGTAGTCTACATATGGGTACAAGTTGGAGAACTTGTGTACTGGACTGACCCACCATGAGAACACTACATGGATCGTTATATGAGTGTCATAAGTGAGTCTCATAGTCATCACGGTATATGTAGTCCTTCGACCTAAGATCATCAAGGTTCCCTACATGTGAGTGGCATACTTTGATACTTTCCTTTGTTGCTCGTAACTGAGTGAACTTGAAGGAGGTCATTGGGTATGTCACATATCATGCGGAGGGATTTGTATGATCAAAATGGGATTTGTCCCTCCTATGTAACGGGAGTGATATCTTGGCGCCCCTTTGATGCCCTGAGACATCTTCACTGGAAGGCATGGTGACTTCCGAGAGGACTTCCTGTGAGGGATAGTGTCTGGAGTTGAAGTTTCTTAGGGGAATGTGCCTGAAAAGCTCAGAGAAGAGGGTTAGGAGGTCCCCGGGGTACTTTTCTGGGGAGGAGCCTTCGACGCCCAAGTCAGTTTCCTGAGAAGGTAAGGGGGAAGCACTAGAGTTTTTAGTGGGCTTGCCTGTATTTTCTCGAGGAGGAGGAGTCGAACCGTTTGCCAGGGTCTGTTCCCAGGTATTTATAGAGAAGCCCAGCCCGTTCAGATGACGACACGTGTTCGGTCGGATGTTCTCTGAGTTTCTGGGCGTAGGGGGCGAGTAGCCGGTGACAGGCTCCTTGAGTCTTGAACCGAGACAGGTCATGACAAGACCTGGATGGTGTCGACGTGTCCAATCGCCATTTGAGGTGACATGTAGCGTCTATGGGCAGCATGTCAGAGGCTCTTCAAATGCTCATGTCGTACTCCCGAGGTCCTCTGGGCGAGGTCGTTCTTTGACACGGTCGCCCTTCTTTGGGAGTTATGGGGGTTCCCTTGTTCGGAGGTTCCACCTTTAGAGAGTTTCCCTTCTGTTTGTGATAGCTAATTCTCTGCATCCGGAGGCGATCCGTTCGGTCCCTCGAGGAAGCCGACACCATGTTTGCGATCCCTGGCGGTCTTGCCGAAGTTCCAAGTTTGGGGTGCTTGGCTTCATTCCTTCCGAGGTCAGTGATGGTGTCTCTTTCGGGTGATGCCAGGCTTCCTAATCATACTTTCGGCAGGAAGTACGCACCGGGAGAGGATATAGTCCTTCGGCTATCACAAGCCCCCCTCCAGAAAGTCGAAGTGGGAACTTCGGTTTGGCAGCTTTCAAAGGGAGTACTCCGGGGCCTTGGGTATAGCACTCTTGCCGAAGGTGCACCTTTTGTCCGAAGACACGGATTGTTCAAACATAGCCCGTCTTTTGGTGTCCCCGAGGTAACCTACTTCTTTACTTTTGTAGGTCTGTGAAACATCGCGTCTTGTAACCAAACGTGTCAGTCTGGAGTCTGGAGTGTTAGGCACCTCCCAAGTGCTTGGCTTAGGCCAAGGAGAACCAAGGAAACAAGAGGAAACAGAAAGGGGAGAGTAAGAGGAACTATGGAAACTAGTGCAATGACCTAAGTGTAAAGCTGGAGACTTTTAGGGTCAAATTGCACATGAGAAGGAACTGTGGGAAAACTGACAGAAAACAGAGAAAGGGGACCAAATTGTACACTTAGATGAGTGGTACAATTAAAACTATCAAATTTGAGATGGAGATTTCGGCCATGCAAACTTTTATGATGACTAGTGCAAGACTAGACCAATTTTGGGGGACAACAATGATTGCTAGTCATGTTTTGTCTACCACTAGTGTACTATTCACTAGTTAATAGTTAAACTAATTAGTTGTTTGACTAGTTACATGGCCGGTTATGCATGGGTCCTTATTACACATTGGTACTTGTGTTGTTTATTTGCTTGGCATTATGGGCCAAGGTGTGAATTGAATGACATATTAGACACAAGTTTTAAGGGTGGCATTGTGATTATATAGACTTGAGGGCATCATTGCTTCATGCAAGAAAATGGAAGCCAAAGTTAGCCTTTTAGCTAACTAAAACCCCAGTTGATTCGGCGGAAACTAGTCAAGCCATTTACCTTGACATTATTTCTTCACTTGACCGAAAGCTTATCTAGCTTATATTCTTGAGTTCTCTCAAACTTGGTCTCGATTTCAAGATTCGTTGAAGGAGTGTGGAGCTTGGGTGAAGGATTCAAGCTTGAGAGCTTGATTTCGGTGCTAGACTACTTCAATTTCAAGTTGTTCTTGAAGAATCAAGCAAAGGCCGAGAAGGATTCAACCTAAGGTTGAGGTAATCCTTGAGTTTTTCCTTGAATCCGTGGTATTTCTTCCATGAACAAGGGTATTGATTGCTCAAGTGGTGATTAAGCTAGGTGAATTGAGCAAATTATATGTTAATGTGGAAACTTAGTTTGGCCGAATGTGTTGAGTAAATAAACTTGGTGTTCTTCTTGCATTCCATGGAAATTAATCCATGACTAAGTATTGTTGTTGCCTATTTGTTCTTGTGTTAGGCAAGTTTGGGTGAAGAACGTCAAGTTGAGCAAGTTTAAGTTTGGCCGAAAAGTGCTTTGTGAGGCATTGAGGTTGAGGAACACTTGGATACTTGAAGCTTGGTTGTAACCAAGAGCTATTGAGGTAGGGTTCATTGGCACTTGACTTTGCTTGGTAATGTACACCATGATTCAAGTGTCTAGAGTGGCTAAGTGATGGTTAAATGTGCCATATGACCTTAGTTACTTGATGGGCTTAATGATTATACTTGGTTGTTCTGTTGATTAGCTAATTAACTATGGTACATGTACTAGAAATGCAAGTAAATGTGGCCTATTTGCTTGGCATTTTGGGAGCTCCAAATGGAAATGGTGTATTGGTAAGTTTGTGTGCAAGAAATGCACATGGGTACATGTATGGCTTATATGGCCGAGAGTAACATGGTGGAGGGTGTGTGTGTACTTGTGTGCTTTGGTGTTTCCTTGTGCATGCTAGCCCACTTATGAAATATTTGACTTATTTATCTGTTTTATATATGTATATGCCTGTTTTTCTTGTCTTGGTGTTTGTTTTGCAGGTTGAGCTAACTAATGGGAGGTTAAGCTTTGAGTGATTACTCAGCTTAACTAAATAGACTCAATATGAGTTATATATGTTTTAAGTGAATCCTACTGAGTTATATCCTCATTGCCCATCCTTTATTTTTCAGGCAAGGACATTCGGCCTGAGTAGGGCTAAGCTGCTTGTGTGTGTGCTTAGTGTTTATATTTTGGTTGTTTTGCAAGGTATGTGCCAATGTGTGCTTGGCTTAGCATTTTGATTCATTTACAAGTCTTATTCCTTGATTGGCCGAGACTTATAGTTGAAGTTTGCAGGCAGTAGTTGGAGACTTGTCTAGGAGAGCTATGGATACCTGGACTGTAGCTTTGATCATAGTGTTTTCCTTCATGACCATGAATCAAGCCATTGGGCTGGTGTTGCAATGTGTGCTCTTGTATGGAATACTTAAGGTCATGTTTGACCATTAGGAGTCTTGGCATGTAAACTTGGCATAAATACTTTTGGTTTCATGGCATGTGTAGCCATGTTATGGTTGCTAGGTAGGCTACCCTTTTTGTGTTAATATGTGTAGTCTTTAACACCTAGACTTGTGATGCTTTATGGGTTTTGTATGCCAAGTTATGTATGGATTATGGACGGCATTATGCTGGCTTATGTTTGCTGGATATTATGGGCCAAGGTTTGGCACCTTTATGTGAATAGTATGGGCCTTGCTTCATGAAAATGTTGTGCATAATTATGTGTACCTTAATTGGCCATGAGCATCATGCACATTTTGTATATGGTTTTTCAAAATCTAAACCAAATCTTGTGGGCTTCTTGATTGCCATATAGTTAGTACACTTGATGCACACCATTTATGCACTTAAATTGCATTAAGTGTTGCCTTGCTTGTTGTGCAAGAAATCAGTTGAATCCTTGCTTGTGGAGCAAGTTAAGGGTTTGGGCCTTGCCCTTGCTGCAAGTAACTTAATGAATCCACATAAAAGCCACCTGGGCCACCTCCCAGGCTTTTCAACTTAAGAGAATAAGACTTAATGTTAAGTTACCTAAATTGGCCGAATCTAAGAAACTGGAATTAACTCCAGTTAACAGGTTAAACTCAAGTTGGGAGGTTTAATATGAATTGAAGTTTTGGGAGTTAAACTTAAGGTTTAAGAGTCAAACTTCTTTAGTGATGGGCCAGGGCCTGTGCGAGGTGTGACATGGAGCTGCGTGCCGTTTGTCAGAAGGCGTGTCCCCCTTTTGGCGCGATGGCTGACACATGGCAGCTTTTTATTGGCTGGGGTTGCATCAGTTATAGCGGGCATGCTTTTTTATGCTTAGTAAGCAGTTATGGCAACACCTTGCCTTTCCGCCGCATTTATGATGCCATTTCGCTTATCCCCCCTCGGCCTATATATACTTTTGTTCCTTCATAACCCCTTTTGCTTCTCCTTTTGCTCTCCTCTGTCTTTCAAGTGCTCCTACCTTCTTCCTTGCTTTTCGCGGCAGTGCTGTTTAACGGGGTTTTTTCCGGCCACCTTTCACGATGGCATTTTCAAATCCAGATTTTGGCAAATCATTCGGTGGGTTTTTGATCTCCAGAGTCCTCTGATTTTTTCTTTTTCAAGCTTTTCCGAACTCATTTTTTGCCTTTTTCCGAACTCGTTTTTTAGCCAATCATGCCTATCCCTGAGAGCTGGCAGTCTCTTCTTTCTCACCCTTGTTGCACCACTCCTGCAAAACTAGAGAAATGGAAGAAGAGGTTGCCATGTTCTTCCTTCCCTCTTATGCCACTACGAGGTTGCCATGTTCTGACCAATTTAGTTTTTCAAACCGTAGTGACGAGGTATCCTCCGCCGAAGATGGTTTGCGAGTTTTGCGATTTCCATGGCATTGCCGTAAACCAACTTCCACCGAACTTGTACTGCTATTTCAACGCTTTTCTTTGTATGTGTGGCATTTTCAAAATAGAAGCCCACTTCATTCTTTTTCTGCAGCACTATAAGCTCTTCGTGGTCCCGAAGGGTGGCTTATACTTTATGCTACCTCGGGGATCAGGGAGCAAAAAATATAGGTTCACCTTTGCCAACAAGGACAGCTGGCGAGGGTGGCCACAAAAGTTCTTTTTTCTGAAGAAGGAGGAGGCTTGGTCGCATGTTCCGACTAAATGGGCTCGGGGAAAGTTGGAGATGGACGTCGTTGACCCGAGGATATTGCTGACTCCCGAGTTGGCACCTATCTTCGCGGACTTTGATAGACGGATCCGAGCAGTCTCCGACTGGGATTCCGAGGTCCCTTCGCGCCCTCTTTACCCCTTTCCCATTAACTGGAAGTTGATGACCAAAGAGATCCTTCGGGAGCTAAAGGTGGTAAAGGAGCACAAGACGGACCTCGAGATGCCGGCTCCTGCCATTGCCGGGAAAGACTCCTGGCTGGTGAAGCTTCTTCGTGCTGGGTTTCGGGAGCCAAACAGCGCAGCGGAATTTAACCGAAACCCTCCAGGATCAAAGTGAAACAGGGTAAACCGGGTGTTCCAAAATTTCATACCTAATTTTCGGTTGAGATCTCTCACTCAACTGTATAGTCGAATCACAAAACCTGAACAGTTGACGTGTTCAGGCTCTCTATGGTATCCACACGAGCCTCTCGGGATCACCACGCTTCCACCACGTCCCGATCGATGCGTTTCTCTTACGCTCATAGTGCTACCTTGCGTCCTCCAAGGAATTGCAAGAGAAGAGTGCGGCTGTCCTTTTGGGAGGCTTGGGCAAGGAGACCTGCGAATATCTCACTTAAAAGTTGTATTTATAGTGAGACTCAACTTCCAGGCCTAATGGGTTTCAAAGCCCTAATCCAATTAGGATTTAATTTTGGGCTTAATAATGGCTCAACTCCTTGGCCCATTATTAATACGAAATTAAAGTGAAACCATAACCCAAATAATTAGCCCATGCACTCTAATGATCCAAATAGCTCTATGTGTGCGACCCAATAGGCTCTTGCCATGTTGGCAATGATCATAAATCACATTTATGATCATAAGCAATGAGTGGTGTCTAGCAACACATCATTGCTACCCAAGTGACAAGATTGTCGGTGAATCGACTAAACCTTTATGATCATCACCGATATATGCCATTGTCCCTTTGTCCAAGATATCAAGACTAAGCACGAGACATGGAATGTGTCACTCTCGTATAGCCCAATCTTTGGTTTCTTGATTATCGAGTAGACCAAATTAAACTGACGACATTGATGTCATATATCAACTCATTGGAGCATGGCCATGCATTTTCTAAGTCTCACTCTATCAAGGGGCCCAAAGATATCACTCCCGTTACATAGGAGGGACAAATCCCATCTTGATCATACAAATCCCTCCGCATGATATGTGACATACCCAATGACCTCCTTCAAGTTCACTCAGTTACGAGCAACAAAGGAAAGTATCAAAGTATGTGACTCACATGTAGGGAACCTTGCTGATCTTAGGTCGAAGGACTACATATACCATGATCACTATAAGAATCACTTATGACACTCATATAACGATCCATGAAGTGTTCTCATGGTGGGTCGGTCCAGTACACAAGTTCTCCAACTTGTACCCATATGTAGACTACATATCTCATATTAGTCTCCACATATGCTAGTCATTATGTATTATTGCAACCCGCTCCACAATAATACTAGACTAGGGACGTTTAAGAATATCATTATTCTAGGGTTACAATTATGTTTATTACGCTACGCAGACACAAAACAACAAACAAAATTGCTGGATTAATGCCTCAATAAAATATCATGACTCAATGTGCAAAAATACAATCATCTCATGATTGGCTTTTTGGGCACAACACTAACAATTCGGAAGGAAGAGTCTTACGAAAGTTTTTATGAAAGTAAGTTATCTCCAAATCCCTTTTCTATATTTTCACCCTGGACTCACACTGATGTCTTCTCTCCTTTTCACAGATGGGCGACGACACTGCTGCCTTCTACAAATCACTTTTCCTCGGGCAATCCGAGAAAGGTGAGCAGATGAAGAAGGCCCTGTCCCGAAGACGAAAAACATCTGGGGATGGGCCATCTGTGGCCAAACGGGCGAAGAAGGATGCGCCCCCTCCTCTCCCAGAGATTCCCAAGGAGGTGGGCGAAGAGCCCGAGGCTGCTGCTGTCCCGCCGGCCGAGGTCGTTGCTGACCTCACTGCTCAGAGTCCCACTCCTTCGACGACTCTTCTGGATGCTTTGGTAGAGGCCCCTTCTGCCGAAGAGCGACGTAAACGCAAGGGCAAGGGGATTTTTACAGAGGAGGCTTCCGACGACGACGTCGCCGAGGTGCCAGCAGGTTTGTTTTTCTAACAAACTGTGGTGCCTTCTTTTTTGTGGCCTTTGAGATTTTCTTGCCTTGACCAGTTTTTTGTTTTTGCCATGCAGGGGAGATATCATCTCCGGGTTGGGTGGCCGATCACGCCCGAAGGTGGGCCCTTCAGGATGCCCATATCCCAAAGGGGAAGGTCCCGAATGAGCCTTTCTGGACGTTTACGGATGAGATGAATTTGTACTCCGGAGACTGCTAGCAAATGGCTAAGGAGATCTCAAAGGGGGTGCTTACTGAGGCCTCTTTCAAGGCCATCGTGGAGGCTCACCCTGATGATGACTCCCTTCCGCGAAGGTCTCTGAGCACGCTGCCCAGGTACGCCTATCGCCTCTGTGTTTTTCCTTTTTATTTCCTCTAAATGTCTGCCTCTTCTTCTTTGCCTTACTAACTTTGTCTTTGTTTCTCTGCAGCTGCTGGGGTATGCCCGTTACGTCAGAGTTCGGGTGGCGAGGCAGGCGCTGTTCCGAGCCTCGCCCTTAGGCACCATAGACCAATATAAGGTCAAGTGCTCGGAACTGGCCACACAGAATGCGCAGCTGGCTCAAGCTGCAGAAAAGGAGGTTGCTGCCGTTCAGGAGGAGTTCCTGAAGGAAAAGGAAGAACTTTTGAAGGACTAATCCCAGAAGATTTCTGACCTCGGCTCCCAGGTGGCGGAGCTGATTTCGGCAAACGAGGCAATTCAAAAGGAGAAGTCAGAATCTGAGGCTTTCCTGGTGAAGGTGCTTGAAGAGAAGGCCACGCTTTAAGCCGAGGTCGAGTCTTTGAAGAAGGAGCCGGAGAAGAAGAAGATGAAGGCGCTAAAGAAGAAGGTCGCAGATCTGAAGGAGGACCTTGAAGACCACGGTGTCGAGAAGGACAAATCTGACCAGATGACCAAAGTTGGTTTTCAGGACGGGTTTTGCCTCGCTCGGTATCAAGTTCTTCAAAGGTTCCCAGACTTGAACCTTTCTTTTTTGGAGGCTCTGAACATTCCCGAGGGGCCTCGGTGGTCTTGGTCCAAGATTGAGCATCTGAACCTGCCCCCTTCGCTTTCGGTGCCGAAGGTTGTGGAAAAGGATGCAGGAGCTGGTGGCTCCCGGGACGCCGAGAATCCTTAGTTTGTTCTAGGGCCCTTTGCCTTATTTTCCTTATCTTTTGTACTTCTTCTTCTGGCAATCTTCCTTCTTTGTAAGCAAATTTATCTTAATAAAGGACTTTTTTAGAAAATTTGGCTAAGTATCTTTGCGAGATTTTTCGTTTCCCTTTGTCCCGAACTCATTCGCTCAAGAGACTTCGGAAAACCTTATCTGGGCTTAGCATGGTGACCTTCTTCGTGAAATCTTGACTTCAGAAAACCTTATCTGGTCGGCCACTTTTGCGGAATTTGCACTTCTTATGCTTAAGACTTTTTGGCTAAGAAACTTTCGTACTCAGAGAATTTTTCTAACTTGTACAGCACAATCTTCTTCGCCGAGATCCTAAGTATAAAATTTTCTCAAGGCGTCCGAATGCCACATATTTTTTAATTCTATACCTTCGGAATCCCTGAGCTTGTACACCCCTTTTCGTACTTCGACAAGGATCAGATAGGGACCTTCCTAGTTCACGCGAAACAACCCGTGGGGTGGCCTACGAGGTGCAAATTCAGCCTTTCGGAGAACGAGGTCTCCTTTCTTTATTCCTTTTGGCCTGGCACGCAGGTTTATAGCCGTGGCCACTGTTTGCTGAAAAGCCTTTCTTCTCAGCTCCGCTATTTCTCTGTGTTTGCCGACGAGGTCTAGCTTGGTTCTTACGCCGAGGTCATTTCTACTTTCATCAAAAACTTGTACTCGGATTGATGGTTGCACTACCACGATTGGGATGTTGTCCTCTATACCGAAAATGAGTGAAAAAGGCGTTTCCCCTGTTGCTCTTCGGGGTGTTGTTTGGTGGCTCCACAATACACTTTGGAGCTCTCCTGGCCATTTCCCTTTTGCTTCCCCCAACCTCTTTTTCAGACCATCTTTTATGGTCCTGTTAGATACTTCTACCTGCCCATTGCTTTGGGGGTGAGCTACTGGGGCGAAGTGCATTTTTGTTCCGAGGTCACTGATAAATTCCTGGAACCCCTTGTCTATAAACTCGAATCCATTATCAGCTACTAGTACCCTTGGCATGCCAAATCTGCATACGATGTTCTTCCATACGAACTTCTGCACTTCTTTTGCCGAGATAGTAGCCAACGGTTCCGCCTTGACCCATTTGGAGAAATAGTCTACTGTTACTACGCAGAATTTCACGCCTCCAGGTGCTGTTTGGAGTGGTCCTATGAGGTCTATGCCCCAGACTGCGAAGGGCCAGGGATAGTCAGCCGAAGTCACCATTTTCGAGGGTGTCCTTTGGATATTTGCGTGTTTTTGGCAGTTACCACATTTTCGGACGAACTGCCTAGCGTCCTTTCTCAGGGTAGGCCAAAAGTATGCTGGGGGCAGTATTACTGCCGCCAGGGCGTCGGTTCCAATGTGTGAACCACAAGCGCCTTCGTGGACTTCTTCGAGGATCATTTCAGTATCCTCTTCGCCAACATACCTTTGTAAAGGATTTGCATATCCCTGCCGATACAGTTCTTCGCCTATTAGGAAGAATCGCCCGGAGCGTCTTCGCACTTTTGCAGCCTCGATGGGGTCTTCGGGGAGCACGTTGTTCGCAAGATACCTTTTTATCGGGTCTTTCCAGCCTTTTTCCGAAGTTACTATGCTCAGTACTTCAATGCTCGCGCGGCTTAGTACCTCGGTGTATGTGTTGGACTTCGACAAGCAGTCTGCTTTGGCGTTATCCTGTCGAGGTACGTTTTCGATTCGTATGGTGTCGAACTCTCGAATGAGCTTTTTCACCAGTTCGTGATATTTTGCCAAGATTGGGTCCTTCGCCCCATAGTCTCCTGCCGTTTGCCGAACTACTAGCTGGGAATCGCTGTGGGCTTTTAGATTTCGCACGCCAATTCTTCTAGCTAGGCGCAATCCTGCTATGAGGGCTTCATACTCAGCCACATTGTTGGTGACGTTAAAGCTGAACTTAATAGCCTTCATTACTTCAAGGCCTTCGGGACCTCTGATAATTACCCCCGCTCCCTGGTGTTCGGACCCCGAGGCTCCGTCGACGTACAAAGTCCACTCTGGCTCACCTTCGCTTGGATCTGGATGGCTATCTTTGGTGGTGGGTACTTCGGCGATGAAGTCTGCCAGAGCTTGAGCTTTTATGGCTTTTCGAGGTTCATAAGTGATGTCGTGTTTGCCAAGCTCTACGCACCATTTTGAAAGCCTTCCCGAATGATCAACTTTTTTCATGACATCGCGCAGAGGTAGACTGCTTTGGACGATGATAGGGTGAGCCTGAAAATATGGTCGCAGCCTTTTTCCTGCTAGGACCAAGGCATATATAGCTTTTTGCAACAGAGGGTACCTAACTTCAGCGCCATTCAGGGACTTGCTTACGTAGTAGACTGGCCATTGCTTCACCCCCTCTTCTTTCACAAGGACCGAGCTTACGGCTTTTTGTGTGACAGCGAGGTATAACACGAGGGGCTCTCCCTCGCGAGGTTGCCACAAAGTGGGCAGACCGGCTAAGTAGATTTTCAGTTCCTTCCAGGCCTTTTGGCAGTCTTCACCCGAAGGATGGTCATTACTCCCGAGGTTGTCCTCCTTTTTTGCTGCCTTAATGAGGACTTTGAAGAATGGTCGACACCGGTCTGCATATCTGGAAATAAACCTGCTGAGGGAGGTTATCCTTCCGGTGAGCCTCTGCACATCTTTTATTGTGGCAGGAGTTCGGAACTCGAGTAGAGCCTTAATTTTTTCTGGGTTGGCATCAATGCCTCTTTCTGATACCATGTACCCAAGGAACTTTCCCGAGGTTACTCCGAAGATGCACTTTTCGGGATTAAAGCGGATCCCGAAGGCTCTGAGCTAGTGGAAAGTTTCCTTTAGATCTGTGACATGGTCGCCAGGTAGTTTGCTTTTGACTATCATGTCGTCCACATATACTTCCATGTTTCTCCCTATTTGGTCGTTGAAGACCTTGCTTATCAACCTCTGGTAGGTGGCTCCTGCGTTTTTGAGCCCGAAGGGCTTCCTGATGTAGCAGTATGTTCCTCCCTCGGTGATGATGGTGGTTTTTTCTTCATCTTCAGGGTCGATCCTTATCTGATGATACCCACTAAAGGCGTCTAAGAAAGTTAGGAGCCCGTATTCGGCAATTGAGTCTACCAATTGGTCTATCGGTGGGAGAGGGTATGAATCTTTCGGGCAAGCGTCGTTCAAGTTTCTGAAGTCGATGCACATCCGGAGTTTGCCACTTCCTTCTTTTGTGGCAACTACCACATTACTTAACCATTTAGGGTACTTGACCTCCCTGATGACATCGGCTTCTAACAGTCGTTGGACTTCGGTTTTGACAAAGTTACTTTTATGAACTGAGATGCCTCACTTCTTTTGCCGGACAGGCTTTGCTTCCGGACTTACTTTGAGGCTATGTTGAATTATGTCAGGGTTTACCCCTGGCATGTCTTTCGACGAGTAGGCAAATAGATCTTTATTTGTCAATAGAAAAGATACAAGTTTTTCCTTGTCACCTTCGGCCAAGTTTTTCCCTACTCGGGTATTTTGGCCTGGGACAAGTTCTACTTCTTCCATTTCTTCCTTCGCGGGATTCTCTGCCTCGCCCTTTTTTGGTGCTTTTGCTTCCACAGCTTGCGCGAAGTTATTTGCTGGAGCCTTTCATGTTTTGACGAACACCTTCCTTACTTCGCCTTGATCTATGAAGATTTCCACATCTCCATCCTTGGCGGCGAAAGTGACGGTTAAGTACTTGACATCAGGGCGAATGTGCAGGTTTCCCTGTGTCTGTCTTCGAAGGATGGCGTTGTACGATGAAGGGACATCCATAATGATGAACCATGCCATTGTGGAGCCGTACAACTCTGCTGTCCCAATCACCGAAGTCCTTTTCAGCATCAAAGGGAGATCGATCTATCCGAGGACCGGCAGTTCGGACGGACCTACCCCGAAGGTAGGCGAGGTGACGGGCTTGAGGTCGCTGCTAGATACACCCAACCTCAGCAGCAAGTGTGAAAACAGGACGTCGACATTTGATCCGTCGTCAAGCAGCACTCTCTTGACGTCCCAGTTTCTTATTCTCGCCATGATCAATAATGGGTCGTCATGAGGAAAAATGATGGCAGAACCATCCTTTCGGGCCAGCTTTTTTGTTGGACTTTGATACTCCATGACTGCTATTTCTCTGGCCTTCCTCTTTCTTTCCGAGGATGGCAGTCCCGTCGTAATTGTTTGTATGATTCCCGCTGGAGGTGGGGGGTGCCTTTTCGGACTTCGGTTTCTCCGCCTGTCGTAATCATAGTCCTCATCTTCTGCCTTTCCTTCCTCCTCTTTTCTCCCTTTCGGGGAAGGCATGCGCAGATAACGTCGAAGTTGGCCCTGTTTTATCACCGACTCTATATACTTTATCAATTGGAAGCAGTCTTCGGTGTCGTGGCCGTGGTCGTGATTAAACTGGCAGAACTTCTTCATATTCTTTCTGTTGTCGGCAGTCATGGCCCGTGGCCGCTGAACCTGAGTTCCCTGTCTTTCCATTGTCATGAGGATGTTGGTCCTTGTGGTGTTTAGGGGTGTGAAAATGGGGAGTTTCCTTCCTCGCGTTCTCCGAGGTCGCCCTGCCTGTTTGGTGGAATACTGGGTTTGCTGGCCGGACCCTTCAGCCAGGGTGTGATCGAACTTCGGTCCGCCCATTCTCAGTTATTCAGCCGTCATGTGCTGTTCAGCCCTTCAATAAAATTCACCCAGCGTGTCCGGGGGGTCCTTGGAGAATTCGTAAAATAGCTGTGAGTCCCTCCGAAGGCCCCGTGTTATTGCGAGGATGCGTACTTCGGGCCGAAAGTCTGGGACACTCAAGGCCTCTCTGTTAAATCTCTCGACATAGTCGCGGATGGTCTCTAAAATTCTTTGCGCTACGTCGAACATCTGAACCGGCATCTTCGTCGTTGGCCGACTTTTGATAAACTGCTGCGTGAAGGCTGTGGATAACTCCTGGAACTCCGTGATGGTTCCTGGGGCCAATGAATTATACCGGGCTGTTGCTGGCCTAGTGAGAGTGACCTCGAAACATTTTCACAAGGTAGCGTCGTCGGCACCGTGCATCATCATGCTGCGTCTGTACTTGGTCAGATGGGCCTGTGGATCAGTACAGCTATCATAAGTTTCCAACCGAGGTACTTTGAAATCACTTGGCATGGCTGCCTCAACTACATCTTGGGTGAATGGGGACTCATCCCCACAAAAGGTTCTAGACAGCGTAGCCCAGACAGGTTTGCGGGCCACCTGTTTCTCCACTTTGTCCAACCTCGCCAATATCTTCTCCATCCGGATCGTGCCGCTAGGTTCTTCTTCTGGGAGGGGAGATTGTCGGTGCCTCTTCGGAGAGTGAGTTCGGCGCTGAGGGGATGGGGACCTCGCCTCAGGTGACTGGCTCCTCCTCTGTGTGATTTTGGGTCGTCTTGACCCCGCTTGTCCCGCAAGCCATGCCCCGAGGGGTATGTTTTCTGTTGAAGACTCCTCTCGCGGGTCTCCGCATCCCTAACTACGATGGGTTGGTTTGGGACTTTTTTCCCGAGGGTGTGCTGGCGAATGAGGCCTTTGGGCTTGAGCTTGTTGCGGCCACCTTCGGTCTATCTGTTGTGTCATTTCAGCCACAAGAGAACGTTGAAAGTCGCGCAGAAAGCTCATGGTTATGACTAGAGGACGCTCTTCCTCATGCGTGGAAGTCCGTAGGAGGGCTTGCTCAGTGGCCAGTTGGACTTCAGGCGCGGATGGGGACCTCGGGAGTCCCTTGTCGTTAGAACGCCGAGTCTCAACAACGGCGACCCGAGGATGGGTTCCCACAGACGACGCCAAATGATGCCCTGAGACATCTTCACTGGAAGGCATGGTGACTTCCGGGAGGACTTCCTGTGAGGGAGAGCGTCTGGAGTTGAGGTTTCCCAGGGGAATGTGCCTGAAAAGCTAAGAGAAGAGGGTTAGGAGGTCCCTGGGGTGCTTTTCCGGGGAGGAGCCTCCGACGCCCAAGTCAGTTTCCTGAGAAGGTAAGGGGGAAGCACTAGAGTTTTTAGTGGGCTTGCCTGTATTTTCTCGAGGAGGAGGAGTCGAACCATTTGCCAGGGTCTGTTGCCTGGTATTTATAGCGAAGCCCAGCCCGTTCAGATGATGACACGTGTTCGGTCGAATGTTCTCTGAGTTTCTGGGCGTAGGGGGCGAGTAGCCGGTGACAGGCTCCTTGAGTCTTGAACCGAGACAGGTCGTGACAAGACCTGGACGGCGTCGGCGTGTCAAATCGTCGTTTGAGGTGACATGTAGCGTCTGTGGGCGGCATGTCAGAGGCTCCTTAAATGCTCATGCCGTACTCCCGAGGTCCTCTGGGCAAGGTCGTTCTTTGACACGGTTGCCCTTCTTCGGGAGTTATGCTCGTGCTTTTGGGGGGTTCCCTTGTTCGGAGGTTCCACCTTCGGGGAGATTCCCTTCTGTTTGCGATAACTAATTCTCTGCATCCGAAGGCGATCCGTTCGGTCCCCCGAGGGAGCCGGCACCATCTTTGCGATCCCTGGCGTTCTTGCCGAAGTTCCAAGTTCGGGGTGCTTGGCTTCGTTCCTTCCGAGGTCAGTGATGGTGTCTCTTTCGGGTGACGCCAGGTTTCCTGATCATACTTTCGGCAGGAAGTACGCACCGGGAGAGGAGATAGTCCTTCGGCTATCACCTTGATAGAGTAAGACTTAGAAAAATGCAAGGCCATGCTCGGATGAGTTGATATATGATATCATTGTCATCAGTTTAAGTTGGTCTACTCGGTAATAAAAAAACTAGAGATTGGGCTATACGAGAGTGACACATTCCATGTCTCGTGCTCAGTCTTGATATCTTGGACAAAGGGACAATAGCATATATCGGTGATGATCATAAAGGTTTGGTCGAATCATCAAGAATCTTGTCACTTAGGTAGCAATGATGTGTTGCTAGACACCGCTCATTGCTTATGATCATAAATGTGATTTATGATCATTGCCAACATGGTAAGAGCCTATTGGGTCGCACACATAGAGCTATTTGGATCATTAGAGTGCATGGGCTAATAATTTGGGTTTTGGTTTCACAAAAGGTTCATATTAATAATAGGCCGAATAGTTGAGCCATTATTAAGGCCAAAATTAAAGCTTAATTGGATTAAGCCTTTGAAACCCATTAGTCCTGGAAGTTGAGTCTCACTATAAATACAACTTTTAGTGAGAAATTTGCAGGTGGCCTTGCCCTAGCCTCCCAAAAGGACAACCGCACTCTTCTCTTGCAATTCTTTGGAGGACGCAAGCTATCACTGCGAGCGTAAGAGAAACGCATCTGCCAGGACGTGGTGGAAGCGTGGTGATCCCGAGAGGCTTGTGTGGATACCATAGAGAGCTTGAACACGTCAACTGTTTAGGTTTTGTTATTCGACTCTACAGTTGAGTGAGAGATCTCAACCGAAAATTAGGTATGAAAATTTTCGAACACCCGGTTTACCCCATTTGACTTGGATCCTGGAGGGTTTCGGTTAAATTTCACTGCGTTGTTTGGCTCCTGAAACCCAACACGTTAGGCTTTTTATGAGATTTCCAATGCTCCATCGTCAGTGAATTGACTCAGCAACTTGACCAGAGGTGGCCCCACGCTCCTTCGGATCGAAGGGCCTCCCTCTCGGCAACGCGCCGGGAGAGAAGCCCGAGGTCCACCCACCAGAGTTCCAGGAGTGAGGGCACTCATGATGCATCTTTGATGGAGGGCACGACCCACCAGAGAAAGGGGCCTAAAAGAAACTAGGACCTCCTATTTGTGGAGTCCGTCCCTATACCGAAGGTCCTAGTCTCCTCGCCGCCGAAGTTACTCTCCGAGAAGGAGAAGAAGTTCGCCATGGAGAAGATCCTTGGGAGACTGGAAAACGTTGAAAGGCAGATCTCCCGAAAACCAGTCTGGTCAAGATTGTCTGACGCTTATACCGGAGAAGAGTCACCCTTTGCACGGGAAGTGGTGGAGGCGCCCATGCCTAGTGACTTCAGGCTGCCATGCTTGGAAACCTGTGACGGGCATAGTGACCCCCAGTCGCACCTGACAAAGTACAAGCGAAGCATGGTGCTCTACGGCGCAGATTACACTACCCTCTGCAAGTGTTTCGAGGTGACCTTCTCCGGTCCAGCAACGACATGGTACAACTCCCTAGCCCAAGGAACCTTGCTGAGTTTCCAGGAGCTGTCTACTGCCTTCACCCAATAATTCATTGGTAGTAGGCAAATGGCCAAGATGCCGGTGCAGATGTTCGACATAGCATAGCGGAGTGGGGAAACCATTCGTGACTACGTCAAAAGGTTCAGCCGAGAAGCACTAAGCGTGCCCAACTTTCGGCCTGAGATTCGCATCCTCACAATGATAAGAGGACTTTGGAGAGACTCGTAGCTCTTTTATAAGTTCTCCAAGGACCCCCCAGACACCCTCGGGGAGTTCTACCGAAGGGCCGAACAGCACATGACGGCTGAAGAACTCAAAATGGGGGGACCAAAGGTGGAACACCCTCGGCCCGAAGGACCAAGCCACCAGCCTCGTTACCAGAATGTGGTTGGAAGAAGGCCCCGAAAACAAAGGGGTAAAAGGCCAATGACGTTCACTCCCCTGAACGCCATAAGGGCCAGCATTCTCATGGCCTTAGAAAGGCAAGGGACTACAGTTCTAAGGCCAAAGGCCATGACTTCGGAAAACAAGAAGAACATGAAGAAGTTCTGCCAATTCCACCGAGATCATGGCCATGACATCGAAGACTTCTTCCAGCTGAGGAGGCACATCAAGTCTCTGATAAAGCAAGGCCAACTTCCCTGGTACTTGCGTATGCCTTCTCCGAAGGGGAGAAAGGAAGAACAGAGAAGGGGGGACAAGGAGGACTATCATTCTGACAGACGTCGTGACCGAAGTCCTTGAAAGAATCCACCACACCATCAGTAGGGGTCATCCAAACCATCACTATAGCGATACCCTCGGCTAAGAGGAAAAGAAAGTTAAGAAAAATCTCCATAATGGAGTATGGGAACTCACGGAACAAGCTTGTTCGCAAAGACGGGTCCACTAAGAAGTTCCCCCACGATGACCCACTCCTTGCCATGGCAAGCATAGGGAGTTAGGACACAAAAAAAGTACTTCTGGATGACAGCTCCAACACCGACGTCATCTTCTAGCACCTACTGCCTAAGTTAGGCATTTCAAAAGGTGACCTCAACACAGTCAATTCCCCCACCTTCGGGGTTGGGCCATCTGAGCTCCCTGTCCTCGGATACATCGATTTGCCTCTAATGCTGAAAGGGACCTCGCCTCAGAGTCAGGAGGAACTGTTCGCCTCCGTTATGATGAGGCTCATCATCATTGATGTTCCCTCATCATACAATGCCATCCTCGGAAGGCAAACTCAAGGCAATCTCCACATCCGCCCAGATGTAAAGTACTTAACAGTCACCTTCTCAACTAAAGAAGGAGATGCAGAGATCTTCATTGACCAATCTGAGGTCAGGAGGGTCTTCACCAAGGCTAGGCAAAGCCAGACGAAGGTCCAAGTACAGACTTTGGCTACTGAAGGAGCCGTCATGACAGGCGAAGAGACAGCAAAAGAGGGAGTAGAGGAGTTAGAAAAAGTAGAAACAGAAGATATAGAGCTGGTCCCCGGTCGGAACACCCGAGTGGGGAAAAAATTGGCCAAGGGTGACAAAGATAGGCTTGTATCTTTCTTGTTAATGAACAAAGATCTATTCGCCTACTCTCCGAAAGACATGCCTGGGGTCGACCTCTGCATACTCCACCATAGTCTCAAAGTACGCGCTGACGCAAGGCTAGTTCGACAGAAAAAATGAAACCTATCGGCTCATAGGAACTTCTTTGTTAAAACTGAAGTTAAGCTCCTGATTGAGGTAGGGGTAATAAAAGAAGTTTCAACGTGGTTATCTCGACAAAAGAAGGGAGTGAAAAGCTCCGAATGTGCATCGATTTTTGAAACCTGAATGATGTCTGTCCAAAGGACTCATACCCTTTGCCAGTTATAGACCAATTGGTGGATTCAACTACTGAATACGGTCTTCTCAGTTTCCTCGATGCCTTCAGCGGGAATCATCAAATTCTGATGAAACTCAAAGATGAAGAAAAAACTTCCTTCATCACCGAAGTTGGTACCTATTCCTACGTCAGAATGCCCTTCGGGCTTAAGAACGTAGAGGCTACCTATCAGAGGTTCATGAATAATGTGTTTGACTCCCAGATCGAGAGGAACATAGAAGTGTATGTCGATGATATGATAGTTAAGAGCAGAATGCCTAGTAATCATATCTTGGACTTAGATGAAACCTTCCAATGACTTTGGGAGTTCGACATTTGCCTTAACCCCGAGAAATGCATGTTTGGAGTAAGCGCAGGTATGTTCCTCGGGTTCATGGTGTTAGAAAAGGGAATAGACGCCAACCCGAAAAAGGTCAAAGCCTTGTTAGGATTCCGAACACCTACAACCACTAAAGATATACGAAGGCTTATCGGAAGAATCACTTCCCTTAGTAGATTCATTTCCAGGTACATCAGCCAATGTCAACCATTCTTCAAGGTGCTTACCAAAGCAACCAAAAGCGAAGGCAACTCCGAAACTGAGGAGCACCCTTGGAACCAAGAATGTCAAAAAGCTTGGGATGAGCCTAAAAGCTACCTAACCCGTCGGCCAACACTTCGGCAACCTCGGGAAGGAGAGCCTTTCATCCTCTACCTTGCCATCACTGAAAAAGCTGTGAGTTCGGTCCTAGTGAAAGAAGAGGGTGGGAGGTAGTGGCCAGTATATTATGTAAGCAAGTCCCTGCATGGCATCGAGGTCAGGTACACATTGCTCCAAAAAGCCATTTATGCCTTCGTACTTGCAAGTAGGAGGCTACGGCCCTACTTTCAAGGACACGCCATCATTGTCCGAAGTAACCTACCTTTTCATGACATAATGAAGAAGGTAGACCATTCGAGAAGGCTGTTAAAATGGTGTTTTGAGCCCGAAGAATATGACATCACTTACGAGCCAAGAACGGCAATAAAAGCCCAAGCATTGGCAGACTTCATCGCTGAAGTTCCAAAAATCAAGAATACTGGAGTTACCTCAGAAGACCTAATAAGGATTGAACCAGAATGGAAACTCTTTGTCGAAGGAGCCTTAGGCACCGAACACCAAGGTGCTGGAATGGTTCTTCAGGGGCCCGAAGGTATGGAAGCCACCAAAGCCATCAAATTTTGTTTTGATGTCACCAATAACATTGCTGCATATATGGCCCTCATAGCAGGATTAAAATTGGCTAGTAGTCCGGCAAATGACATGGGATTACGCTACAAAGGATCCAACCTTGGCAAAATATCAAGACCTCATCAAGAAACTCATTAAAGAGTCTGAATTGGTACATATAGAAAACGTGCCTCATAGAGATAATGCTGAAGCTGACACCTTGGCCAAGTCCAAGGAACCCACTGAGGTGCTAAGTCAACCCAGCACAGAGCTAATGCGCATAGCAATCTCAGGAGAAAGATGGCAAGATTCCATCAAAAAATACCTTGCAACTTCGGCACTTCCCGAAGACCCTGCCGAGGCCACAAAAGTGTGAAAATGCTCTGGGAGATACTTCTTCATCGAGGGGAAACTATATAGACAATGGTATGCAAGTCCCTTGCAGAGGTGCATAACTGAAGAGGATGTCAGAACAATCCTCGAAGAAGATCATGAGGGGGCCTGCGGTTCCCACATAGGAACAGACGCCCTCGCCTGAGTACTACTTCGCCAAGGTTACTTTTGGCCTACCCTAAGAAAGGATGCAAGGCAATTTGTTAAAAAATGTGACAATTGCCAAAGACACGCCAACATCCAGAGGTTACCCACCGAGAAGATAACTCCAGCAAATTACCCTTGCCCCTTCACCGTCTGGGGTATTGACTTCATCGGAGCTCTCCCAAGCACCCCCAATGGGGTGAAGTTCTGCATAGTTACAGTAGACTACTTCACCAAGTGGATTGAAGTAGAGCCTTTGGCATCGATCTCGGTGAAGGATACCCAGAAGTTCATCTGGAAGAACATCATATGTTGATTTGGCATACCAAGGGTAATAGCACCGACAATGCTACCCAGTTTACTGACAAAGGGTTCAGAAAATTCGTGACTAACCCCGGCATAAAACTACACTTCACCCTGGTAGCCCATCCTGAAAGTAATGGGCAAGTCGAGGTGTCTAATTGGGCAGTAAAAGATGGCCTGAAGAAAAGGCTAAAAGAGCCAAATGGGAAATGGCCAGGGGAACTCCCAAGTGTACTATGGAGTTATCACACAAATCCCCGTGGGGCCACAGGAGAAACTCCTTTCCCGCTCGTGTTCGGTACAGAAGCCATTATTCCCATTGAGGTCATATAGCCATTAGTAAGAATACAGGTGTTCGATGAAGGAGGAAACAGCCTTGGCTTGAGGGCAAAATTAGACCTCGCCAAAGAACACCGGGAAATGGCTGAACTCAGGAGGAAGGCTTTTCAACGAGTAGCTGATGCTACTAACTTGCATGTTAAGAAAAAAGGAATCAAGAAGGGGGACCTCGTCCTCCGAAAGGCCGAATTCGAGTCACGAAGGCCATTAGATGGGGTACCTTGGGCAAACTGTGACGGACCTTATTTAGTCCTCGATGAAATCCACCCAGTGGTCTACAAATTGGGCGACGCCAAAGGAGGAGATTTGAGAAACACTTGGCATTCAGATTCTTTGAAAAATTCTAAATTTCAGAAGAAAAGCTTGTGATTAGCCCTCTCCAAAATCGCCAGTAAACAAAAGTATACGTGTCAACCGAATATGGCTTATAAACTAAATATGGTCACGTGGCTAGAATGGGCTCCTAGCATATTGACTTTTAAAAAGTTTCCCGAAGGTGCTAGCTCCCTAGCAAAGCCTAAGACTCAGAGGAACACATTCAGAAAAGTGAAAATGGTCGCTCCTTGTGTCACGGGAAAATGTTCCACATACTGGAAAAAATTTTCTAAGGAAAGAACAGTATAAAGCTTCCCGGAGGCATGATTTCGAACATGAATGTTCGCCGAAGACACATACATAAAATCATACAAGCTTCCGAAGAATGATGACCAAAGAAAAGAATGGGAACTTAGCTAAAGCTTTAAAAGAATTTTCATTCATAGCTCTGGGCAATAGTACAAAGGAGCAGGTTACAAGAAAAGAGAAAGAAGAAAAAGCCTATTGCTGAGCCTGAGCGTCCGATACCTCCTCGATGTTGGCATCCTTTTCTTGGATGGGGGCATTCAAAGGCATGGGCACAATAGGCAGGAGGTTGAGGTACTCCAACTTCGACCACGTCAACCTAGGCTCTTTGGGGAGATCCAAAGTGGCCAGGACGGAGAGGTCAATTTTGGGGTGCCGAGAAAGGACTTGATGCCGAGCCAGACAAAAATCATCTTGATAAGATACTTTTGTCATCTGGTCAGACTGGTCCTTTTCGGCCCTAAAAGTCTCCAGTTCGGAGGTGAGCTCAGCAACCTCCCTCTCGAGCTTCTTCTTGTTCTTGGCCTCCTACTTCAATAGATCGACCTTGTCCTCGAGCTCGGTGTTCAAAGTAAGCGCCTTTGTAAGGTTTTCACCGTCATCTGCCCTTTCCTTCTAAAGGGCATCGTTCTCCAAAGAGAGAACGGTATACTTTACGTTGAGGTTCACAACCTTGGCCGAAAAGTTGAGAAGGAGCTCCTTCTTACTCTCCCGAAGCTCCGCCCAAAGATTCTCCACGTCCTCCTTGGCAATTTTGTTCAATTCACCATACTTGAGGACGTATTGGGCCCAAAAATCCTTTGCCCTCTTCAGAGAATTCTCGGTCTGAAAGTGAACCTCAATCTGCTTTGCCGCCCAAGCTCAGAAATATCCGCTGTACGCTAGGAGCTGCACGAAACAAAGCCCCGAGTAAGGGTCAAAGAGCAACAAAAACTCAGAAGAAAACTTTTCTAAGTCCCCAAAGAAAGAAAGAAGAAATCTACCTGGGTGGCGTGCTCTCTCATCCTCGCTGTGAGGATCTCCTTGTTCAGGCATTCGGTGGTGAGCAACTGAAAGGTGGCATTCGTCAGCACACCCTTCGCCATTTGGGGAGTCATCAACTGGCTGTCCTCGAAGAACAAGCTCATGTCCTCCGTGAAAGACCAGAAAGGCTCCTTCGGTACCTTGTCCTTTGGGATATGGCTATCTCGAAGGGCCCTTTTCCGGGAATGAGCCTCCACCCAAGGAGCAAGTGTCATCCCCTCTGCACGATCATGCCAAAGTTCCATTAGTACGTCATCCCTTAGCCATTCCTCTACAAGATCAAAGATACCAAAAACACCAAGATTCATAGAGGAACGGCTAAGGAACAAACGTGGTGGAACCTCGGTGACCGCATCCTCAGCCTCGTCCACCTCACGGACTTCACCGGGACTGTTTATGCCTTTCCTTCTTCAGCTCTCCTAGAGCTACTAAGTTGAAGTACCTTCGACCGAAGTCTCAGTCGCAGCATCCAGACTCAAAAGTGTCTCGAGGATGGTAGGATCCGAAGGTGGATCGGCGTGGGCAGAAGACTGGGCAGGCGACTGATCATGCACCTCCACGACATCTTCGGGGTGAGGGGGAAGGATGTCCGTTTTGGCTTTCTTTGCCATTGACGGCCCCCCAGTAGTCTTCTTCCTCTTCGAAAATGCCTTCCTCCACGTCTACTCCCCCTTCTCGGTGATACCCAAAGGCTATCGCCTCTATCTGGCCGAACTTCCTGCCACAAGAATGGCCAGAAGAAACTGGCGCTACCCGAGAAAATGTGACATCATACACCTCGGGAGATAGCCGAAGAGCTCCGAGCCCGGCACGCCAGGAAACTTGAGGATACTACTAGCCCCCCGAGGTTGTAAACAGATCACCTTCGGAAAAGAGGCACCAGCTAATGCGGGCCGAACATGATCTCCACCGAAGGCAGAACTCCCTGAAGCTGGGTACCCCCGAACTGAGGGCGTGTTCCCGAAGAGCCACCGTCCGTACTAAAGGATGACCTCACCCAGGGACCTCGGGAGTACGGTAGGAGCATTTAAGGAAGCATTTAAGGAAGCCTCTGACACGTCCTTTCACAGACGTCATAAAGCCGCCTCAATAGGCGCTCTGACACGCTGACGCCATCAAAATCACATCATGGCCCATCTCAGCACAAGGCTCAAGGCAACCTGCTACCAGCTATCTGTCCCCTATGCCCAGAAACTCAGGGAACATCCGACCGAACACGTGTCGCGATCTGAACGGGCTAGGCACTCCTATAAATACCAGGAAATAAATACTTGGCAGGAGGTTGGTTGGCAAAGGTCTGACTCCCAGACTCTGATAAATTCACCAGGCAAGACTCTTCAGCCCCTTTGTGCTATTTCCTCTGCCTTTTCTCAGCCACCACTGACTTGGGCGTCGGAGGCTCCCCCGCCGAAAACACATTCCGGGGGCCTCCTAATCCACTTTTTTTGAGCATCTTAGGTACTCTCCCTTGGGCACACCATCCTCCAGGCGTTCTTCCACCTAGAAGTCTCTCCAATAGTCACCATGACTCTAAACGATGAGGCCCATGGCCATCATTTGGCGCTGTCTGTGGGAACCCGCTTTGAGATTGCCGTCGTTGAAACTCATTGTTCTAAAAACAAGGGACTCCCGAGGTCTCCATCCGCGCCTAAGACACAACCAGCTGCTGAGCAAACACTCCCAGGGACGTCTGCGTCCGAGGAAGACCGCCCTCTAGTACTCACTATGAGCTTTATGAGGGAGTTTCAGCGTTCTGTCATGGCCGAAATGACACAGCAGATCGACCGAAGATGGTCACAGCAGACACAGGCCCAAAGACCTCCCTCACCTGCACGCCCTCGGGAGAAAAGTCAGAGGTCGACACATCGCAGTTCGGGAAGCGTAGACCCGCGCGAAGAGTCATCCACGGAGAATATACCCCTCGGGAAATGGCCTGTGGGACAAACTGGGTCCAAACGACCGAAAGTCTCACAGTGAAGGAGTTCGTCGCCTGAGGCGAGGTCCCTGTCCCCTCAGCGCCGAACTCGCTCCCCGAAGAGGCAACAACGATCTCCCTTCCCTGAAGAAAGGCCTAGTGCCACAGTGCTTATGGAGAGGATATTAGCACGGCTAGATAGGGTGGAGAAACAAATGGCCAGAAAACCCGTTTGGGACAGGCTCACGGGAGCCTTCTGCAAAGATGGGTCCCCGTTCACCCGGACCGTGGCCGAGGTAGCCATGCCAGGTTACTTTCGAGTACCTCAGTTGGAGATTTATGATGGCCGTACTGATCCACAGGCCCATCTGACGAAGTACAGACGCAGCATGATAATGCACGGTGCTGACGACGCTACCATGTGCAAGTGCTTCGAAGTCACCCTCACAGGGCCAGCAACTGCATGGTACAATTCATTGCCTTCAGGGACCATCATTGAGTTCCAGGAGTTGTCCACGGCCTTCACGCAGCAATTCATTGGGAGTCGACCTACTGCGAAGATGCCTGTCCAGATGTTTGACATAGAGCAGAGGAACGGAGAAACCATCCGAGACTATGTCGAAAGATTCAATAGGGAAGCTCTGACCGTGCCTGACTTTCGGCCCGAAATCCGCATTCTTGCCATGACACGGGGCCTTCGGCGAGACTCACAGCTATTTTATGAGTTCTCAAAGGACCCCCCGGAGACCTTCGGAGAATTTTACCGAAGGGCAGAACAGCACATGACCACCGAGGAACTAAGAATGGCTGGGCCGAAGTCCGATCACCACTGCGCTGAAGGGTCCAATCAACAAGCGCGGCATCCGACCGAACAAGCAGGACGACCTCGAAGGATGCGGGGAAGGAAACCCCAAAGTTTCACACCACTGAGCACTACACGGGCCAACATCCTCATGGCGTTGGAAAGGCAAGGGACGCAGATTCGGCGGCCAAGGGCATGACCGCCGAGAATAAGAAGAATGCGAAGAAGTTCTGCCAGTTTCATCGCGACCACGGTCATGACACCGAAGACTGGTTCCAGCTGAAGAAGTACATAGAGTCGCTGATAAAGCAGGGCCAACTTCGGAAATACCTGCGGATGCCATCCCCAAAAGGCAGAAAACTAGAGGAAGAAAGGGCCGAAGATGAGGACTATGACTCCGACAGGCGGAGAAACTGAAATCCAAAAAGGCGCCCTCCACCTCCGACAGGGGTTATCCAAACAATCACCACGGGGCTCCCATCCTCGGAAAGAAAGCGGAAGGCCAGAGAAATTGCAGTCATGGAATATCAAAATCCAGCAAAGAAGCTGGCCCGCAAAGATGGATCCACCGTCGTCTTTCCCTACGACGATCCGCTACTGATCATGGCGAGGATAGGGAACTGGGACGTCAAAAGGGTGCTGCTAGATGACGGATCAAATGTGGATGTCCTATTCTCGCACTTACTGCCGAGATTGGGCATCTCCAGCAGCGAGCTTAAGCCAGTCACCTCGCCCACCTTCGAGGTTGGACCATCCGAACTGCCCGTTCTCAGATGGATCGACCTCCCACTGATGAGGAGAGGGACTTCGGTAGACGAAGCAGCTGAGTTGTATGCCTCTACAATGGTGAGGTTTATCGTCATGGACGTCCCGTCCTCGTACAACGCCATCCTTGGAAGGCAGACACAGGGAAACCTGCACATTCGCCCTGATGTGAAGTACATGAGTGTCACATTCGCCACCAAGGATGGAGATGCAGAGATCTTCACAGACCAAGCCGAGGTAAGAAAGGTGTTTGTGAAAGCACGAAAGGCCCCGACGAGCAACTTCGCACAAACAATGGAGGCAAAGGCGCCAGAAAAAGTAAAGAAGAAGATCTCGCAAAAGTGGAAATGGAAACAGTAGAACTTATCCCAGGACAATCTACCCGAATAGGGAAGAGCTTGGCCGAAGGTGAGAAGGAAAACCTTGTATCTTTTCTGCTGAAAAATAAAGATCTGTTCGCCTACTCACCGAAAGATATGCCAGGGGTAAACTCTGGCATAATACAGCATAGCCTCAAAGTAAGCCTGAAAGCAAAACCTGTCCGGCAAAAGAAACGAAGCATCTCAGCCCACAAGAGCAACTTTGTCAAAACCGAGGTCCAGCGTCTGTTAGACGCCAAAGTCATCAGGGAGGTGAAGTACCCCGAATGGTTAAGCAACGTGGTCATTGCCCCAAAAGAAGGTAGCAGCAAACTCCGGATGTGCATCGACTTAAAAAACTTGAACGATGCTTGCCCGAAAGACTCATACCCTCTGCCGCCAATAGATCAACTGGTAGATTCAACTGCCGAATACGGGCTCCTAAGTTTCCCAGACGTCTTCAGTGGCTACCATCAAATAAGAATGGACCCCGAAGATGAAGAAAAAACTGCCTTCCTCACCGAGGGAGGAACATACTGCTATGTCAGGATGCCCTTTGGGCTAAAAAATGCAGGAGCCACCTACCAAAGGTTGATGAACAAGGTCTTTAAAGACCAAATGGGGAGAAACATGGAGGTGTATGTTGATGATATGATAGTCAAGAGCAAGCTGCCTAGCTATCACGTTGCAGATCTAGAGGAAACCTTCCAAAAGCTCAGAGCCTTCGGGATTCGGCTCAATCCTGAAAAGTGCATCTTCGGGGTAACCTCGGGAAAATTCCTTGGGTACATGGTATCCGAAAGAGGCATTGACGCTAACCCCTAGAAGATTAAGGCGCTGCTTGAGTTCCGAACTCCTGCCACAGTCAAAGACGTGCAGAGGCTCACCGGAAGAATAACCTCCCTAAGTAGGTTTATTTCCAGGTACGGAGATAGGTGTCGACCTTTCTTCAAAGTCCTCACAAAGGCAGCAAAAATGGAAGGCGACCGCGGAAGGAATGATCACCCTTGGGGTGAAGATTGCCAAAAGGCCTGGGAAGAACTCAAAGTCTACCTAGCCAGCCTGCCGACTCTGCGACAACCTCGCAAGGGAGAACCCCTCGTGTTATACCTTGCCGTCACGGAAAAAGCTGTGAGCACGGTCCTCGTGAAAGAAGAAGGGCCAAAGCAATGGCCAGTCTATTACGTCAGCAAATCCCTGCATGGTGCCGAAGTCAGGTACCCTCTGCTTCAAAAAGCTATATACGCCTTGGTGCTTGCAGCGAGAAGGCTGCGGCCATACTTTCAGGCTCACCCGATCATCGTCCGAAGTAGTCTACCACTATGGGATGTTATGAAAAAAGTTGATCATTCGGGAAGGCTCTCCAAGTGGTGCATAGAGCTTGGCGAACACGAAATCACCTATGAACCTCGGAAGGCCATAAAAGCTCAAGCACTGGCAGAATTCATTGCCGAAATACCCACCACTGAGGAGAGTCATCCGGATCTGAACGAAGGTGAGCCAGAGTGGACGTTGCATGTTGACGGAGCCTCGGGATCTGAACACCAGGGAGCTGGAGTAATTATCAGAGAACCCGAAGGCCTAGCGGTAAGAAAGGCTATCAAGTTCAGCTTCAGCGTCACTAACAATGTGGCTAAGTATGAAGCCCTCATAGCGGGATTACGCTTGGCCAGAAGGATTGGCGTGAGAAACTTAAAGGCTCACAGCGATTCCTAGCTAGTAGTTCGTCAGACTGCAGGAGATTATGGGGCAAAGGACCCAATCTTGGCAAAATACCACGAGCTGGTAGCAAAGCTCATCCAAGAGTTTGACGCCGTACGGATCGAAAATGTACCTCGACGGAATAACACTGAGGCAGATTGCTTGGCGAAGTCAAAAACATACACCGAGGTCCTAGATCACCCGAGCATCTCAGTGCTAAGCATAGCGACCTCGGGAAAAGGATGGAGGGATCCCATAAAAATGTACCTCATAGAAAATGTGCTCCCCGAAGACCCCGGCGACGCTGCAAAACTACGAAGACGCTCCGGCCGATTCTTCCTGATTGGCGAAGTGTTATACCGACAGGGATATGCAAACCCGCTGCAAAGATGCGTGTATGAAGAGGATATTGAAATGGTCCTTGAAGAGGTCCACGAGGGCATGTGTGGTTCACATATTGGAACTGATGCCCTTGCGGCAGTGATACTTCGCCAAGGATACTTCTGGCCTACCCTGAGAAAGGATGCAAGCCAGTTCGTCTGAAAATGCGGTAGTTGCCAGAAACACGGGAACATCCAGAGGGCACCCTCGGAAATGGTAACTTCGGCTGACTACCCCTGGCCCTTCGCAGTCTGGGGTATAGACCTTATTGGGCCACTCCCCTCAGCGCCCGGAGGCGTGAAATTCTGCGTGGTAGCAGTAGACTATTTCTCCAAATGGGTCGAGGCAGAATCGCTAGCAACTATCTCGGCAAAAGTAGTGCAGAAGTTTGTATGGAAGAACATCGTATGCAGATTCGGCATAACGAGGGTACTAGTGGCTGATAATGGATCCCAGTTCATAGACAAAGGATTCCAGGAATTTATCAGCGACCTCAGAATAAAGATGCACTTCGCCCCAGTAGCTCACCCCCAAAGCAACGGGCAGGTGGAAGTATCTAACAGGACCATAAAAGATGGCCTGAAGAAGAGACTGGGGGAAGCAAAAGGGAAATGGCCAGGAGAACTCCAAAGCATGTTATGGAGTTACCGAATGACGCCCCGAAGAGCCACAGGGGAGACTCCCTTCTCACTCGTCTTCGGAACAGAGGCCATCATCCCTATCGAGATAGTTAGACCATCAGTACGGGTGCAAGTATTTGATGAAGGTGGAAATGACCTCGGCCTAAGAACGAAGCTTGACCTCGTCGGCGAACATAGAGAAATAGCTGAGCTGAGAAGAAAAGCTTTCCAGCAAAGGGTGGCCGCGGCCATAAATTTGCGAGCTAGGCCAAAGGAAATCAGGAAAGGAGACCTCGTTCTCCGAAAGGCTGACTTTGCGCCCCAAAGGCCATCTCATGGAGTACTTCGCGCAAACTGGGAAGGACCTTTTCTGGTCCTCGCCGAAGTATGAAAAGGCGTGTACAAACTTGGCGATGCCGAAGTCGTAGAATTGAAAAACACTTGGCACTCAGATGCCTTGAGAAAATTCTACGCCTAAGCTTGAGCGAAGGAATCATACTGTACGAAAAATATTCTAAGTACAGAAGTGCCTTGAGAAAATTTCTTAAGTACAGAATTGTACAGAATTCCATGAAGATGCTTGCCACAAGCGCAGATATGACTTTCCGAAGTCCCTTGAGCCATCACGCTCGGGAAAGATGGGAAAATCTCTCAGCGGTATTCACCGTAATAAGTGCAGATATGATTTTCCGAAGTCCCTTGAGCCATCACGCTCGGGAAAAATGGAAAACAAAAAATCTCGCAAAAGGTTCCTTAAGTCTCTTGAGCGAACATGCTCGGGACAAGGGGAAATGAAAAATTTTGACTAAGGGGTTTCCGAAGTCCCTCGAGCGAACGTGGTCGGGACAAAATGGAAATGCAAAAACCTGCAAAAAGACTTAGTCAAATTTTTTAGACTTTCCAAAAAGCCTCTTGAGCGAACAGGCTCGGCCAATGGAAAGATCTCTCACACTTAGTCAAGTTTCTTTGATCGCAGGTTTCCGAAGTCTCTTGAGCAATTGTGTTCGGGGCAATGGGAATAAAGAAACTTGCAAAAACACTTAGCCAAAAAAGATCTTCATTTACAATGACCAGGCTTACAAAGAAGAAGTGCCCGAAGAAGGAGCACAAAAACGAAGAGGAAAGGTTGCTAAAATAGCCTAAGGGTTCTCGGCATCCCGGGAGCCACCACCCTCTGTGCCCTTTTCCACCACCTTCAGCGCCGGAATTGTGGAAGGCAGGTTCAGGTGCTCGATTTTGGACCAGGACTACTGAGGCCCCTCGGGAATGTTGAGAGCTTCCAAAAAAGAGAGGTCCAGACCTGGGAACCTCTCAAGGACTTGGTGCCGAGCAAGGCAGAATCCATCTTGGAAGGCGACCTTGGTCATTTGGTCGGATTTGTCCTTCTCAACCTCAAGGTCCTCGAGCTCGTCCTTCAAGTCTGCAACCTCCTTCTTCAGCGCCTTCACCCTCTTCTTCGCATCGGGCTCCATCTTCAAAGACTGGACCTCGGCTTCAAAAGCCTTTTTCTCGCTCACCAACGACTGAATCAGATTGTCAGAATCTGACTTATCTTTCAGAAGGTCTTGGTTGGCGGTGAGCATCCCCGACACTTGGTCGCTGAGGTCAGCAATCTTCAGAGAGGAGTTCTTCTCAAGATCTTCCTCCTCTTTCCAGAACTCCTCCCGAAGGGCAGCAACTACTTTCTTCGCAGCATCCGACAGCTGCTGGTTCTTGGCGATCAATGCCGAGCACGTTTCCTTCGCATGCTTTAAGGTCTCTAAGGCCGAAGTTCGGAACGCCGAATTCGTGGCTACCCGAACTCGGAGAAAGCCGGCGTACCCCAGCAGCTGCAAAGAGATGAACGCAAGGTCAGTAAGAGCCAGGCACTTAGGAAAAATTGAAGGGAAAAAGGTGTGAAGAACATACCTGAGCAGCATGCTCGGTGACTTTTGCGGCAAGGGTGTCATTGTCCGGATTGGCCGCCGCAATAGCCTTGAAAGAGGCCTCTGTAAGCACCCCCTTCAAAATCTGCTTCGCCATTTCAGGACAGTCCTCGGAGTACAAGTTCATGTCATCCGTGAATGTCCAGAAAGGCTCTTTGGGTATCTTCCCTTGCGGGACTTTGGCGTCGCGAAGGGCGCGCGCCTTCGCGTGTTCGGCCGCCCAGTTCGGGGTAGGCAACTCCCTTGCGTGGCGAAAATGAGAAGCAGGTCAGAGACAAAGGAAAATTCAGAAAAGCAAAAAGAGCGAACTTGTTCTGAAAGCAACAGACCTGGCGGCACTTCGAAAACGGCGTCTTCGGAATCCTCAGACTCCTCGGTTGAAATCGCCTTGCCCTTCCTCTTGCGCCGCTCCTCAGCAGAAGGAGCCTCTACCACGGCCTCCAGAAGGGCCTACGGCGCAGAAGGGCTCTGGGGAGGGGCGTCGGCGGAAGAAACTTCAGCAGCGGCATGGTCTTCGGCAGCTGCCTCGGACGCCGGAATCTCGGCTGTCCCAGGCTCATCGGCAGCTTCCTCGAAAATTTCCTCCAGAGGAACCTGGGCAGTTTTCTTTGCCCATTTTTCCGAAGGCCCAGCGCCAGTCGACTTCCGCCTTCGGGAAGCCGCTTTCTTTGTCTGATCGCCCTTCTCCACCTGGCCAGAGAAAAGGGACTTGTAAAATGCAGCAGTCCCGTCGCCCATCTCTGAAAAAGAAAAAAGACATCAGCGTAAGTCCGAGGGAAAAACAACAAGGGAGTAGAAGATAACTCACTTTCGACAAGTGTTTCGAAAGAAATTTCCTCCTTAAGAAGCTTGACCAACCAGGAATCCTTCCCGGCGATGGCAGGAGCTGGCATCCCGAGGTCGGTCTCGTGCTCCTTAACCACCTTTAACTCTCGAAGGACCTCTTCGGTCATCAACCTCCAGTTGATAGGGAAGAGGTACAGAGAGCGCAGCGCGACCTCGGGATCCCAGTCAGAAACGGCGCGGATGTGGCCGTCGAAGTCCGCGAAAGTGGAAGCCAACTCTGGAGTCAGCAACAACCTCGGATCAACGACGTCCACATCTAGGCTTCCCTGAGCCCATTTGGTCGGAACATACGACCAGGACTCCTCCATCTTCAGGAAGAACAATTTCTGTTCCCACCCCCGCCAGCTGTCCTTGGTGGCGAAGGTGAACATGAATTTTTTGCTCCCGGATCCCCGAGGTAGCATAAAATAGAAGCCACCCTTCGGGACCACAAAGAGCTTGTAGTACTACATGAAGATTATAAAATGGGGTTTTATCCCGAATACGCCACACATACAGAGGAAGGCGTTAAAATAGCAGAACGAGTTCGGGGGAAGCTGGTTCACAGCAATGCCATGAAATTGGCAGAACTCGCAAACCATCTTCGGGGGAGGATACCGAAGTCCGGCCTTCAGCTGGGCTCGGAAAACGGTAATCTCGTTGCTATGGTTTGAAAAAGCATAATGGCTAGAGCGAGGCAGCCTAGTAATGGCGTAAGAGGGAAGAAAGAACTTTTTCTTACACCTCTCTAATTTTGCGGGGGTGGTGCAACAAGGATGGGCTAAAAGAGGCTGCCAGCTCTCAGGGATAGGAATTTTCGACAAGAAACCGAGTTCGGAAAAGGCAAGAAAATAGTTTTCCGGAAAAAACTGAACAGAACAGAGGAATCAAAACACTCTGGAAAACAAAAACCCACCAAAAGATTTGCCAAACTCTGAGGACGCCGTCGTGAAAGTTGGCTGAAAAAAGCTCTGATTAAAGCAGCTCCGCTACAGAAAGCAAGAAAGTACGAAAACAGGGGCAAAGCAGAGGAAAGAGCAGAAGTAAAAGCAAATGGGACTTATGATGGAAAGGGCTATTTATAGGCCAAAGGTGGGTAACCGAAACGTCGTCATAAGTACCCTTTTGGAGGTGAACCGTCGCCGTAACTGCCCTCTGCACCTGAGAAGGCGCGCCCTCTGTAACCGACGCGACTCTCCTCCAATGGCAAAGCGCCACGTGTCAACTGCGGTGCCAAAACAGGGGACACGTCTTCTGACATCCCTAAAAAGCTGGGACGCGTCGCTTGGACTGACACACTTGGCCATCAGACATGACGTTACACAGACCTGCAAGAAGAAAAAGCAGGTTACCTCGAGGACACGAAGAGACAGGCTATGGCCAAACAGCCCATGACCTTCGGGCAAGAGGTGTATCTTCGGCACAGGCTCCACCTCGAAGACACCAAAGAACAGCCCATACCTTTGGGCAAAAGGTGCATCCTCGGAACAGGTTGAGCTTCCTAAGAGACTCCCATAAACAACCTCGGAAAGAGATGCAAAACCGAAATCTTCACTTCGGCTTTCCAAAGGGGGGCATGTGATAGCCAAAGGCTATCGCCTCTATCTGTCCGAACTCCCTGCCACAAGAATGGCCAGAAGAAACTGGCGCTAGCCGAGAAAAGGTGAGATCATACACCTTGGGAGATAGCCGAAGAGCTCCGAGCCCGGCACGCCAGGAAACTTGAGGATACTACTAGCCCCCCGAGGTTGTAAACAGATCGCCTTCGGAAAAGAGGCACCAGCTATTGCGGGCCGAACATGATCTCCCCCGAAGGCGGAACTCCCTGAAGCTGGGTACCCCCGAACTTAGGGCGTCTTCCCGAAGAGGCACCGTCCGTACTAAAGGACGACCTCGCCCAAGGACCTCGGGAGTACGGCAGGAGCATTTAAGGAAGCATTTAAGGAAGCCTCTGACACGTCGTTTCACAGACGTCATAAAGCCGCCTCAATAGGCGCTCTGACACGCTGACGCCATCAAAATCACATCATGGCCCATCTCAGCACAAGGGTCAAGGCAACCTGCTACCAACTATCTATCCCCTACGCCCAGAAACTCAGGGAACATCCGACCGAACACGTGTCGCGATCTGAACGGGCTAGGCACTCCTATAAATACCAGGAAATAAATACTTGGCAGGAGGTTGGTTGGCAAAGGTCTGACTCCCAGACTCTGAGAAAATCACCAGGCAAGACTCTTCAACCCCTTTGTGCTATTTCCTCTGCCTTTTTCTCAGCCACCACTGACTTGGGCGTCAGAGGCTCCCCCCCCGGAAAAACATTCCGGGGGCCTCCTAACCCACTTTTTCTGAGCATCTCAGGTACTCTCCCTTGGGCGCACCATCCTCCAGGCGTTCTTCCTCCTAGAAGTCTCTCCAACAGTCACCATGACTCTAAACGATGAGGCCCATGGCCATCACTCGGCCTGACCGAGAAAAAGGGACTTATAGAACTCTGTAAATTGATCACCCATCTCTGCAAAAGGAAAAAACATCAGTGTAAGTGCAAAAGGAATATAATTAGCAAAGCCTGGAGACAACTTACTCTTGGCAAAAGCCTCGTACCAAATCTCTGCCCGGAGAAGCATCACCAGCCACGCCTTCTTTCCTGGGAGAACAAGTACGGGTAGGTTCAAGTTGAACTTATGCTCATGGATTACCCCTAGTTCCTGAAGGAGCTCTTCATACATAAGGTCCCACTTAATGGGAAAGGGTATGAGGAACGTAGAGGGACCTCGGAGTCCCAATCCCCAACTGCCCGAATGCGTCTGTCGAGCTCCTCAAAATCCGCAGCCAACCTAGAGGTCAGCAGCTTCTGAGGGTCAACCATGTTAGTCTTCAATACCCTCGAAGCCCATCTGGTCAGAATGTAGCACCATCTTTCAGGAACTGACAGGAAAAAGAACTTTTTTTGCCACCCCCGCCAGCTATCCATCGTCCCGAAGGTAAAGGTGAACTTCTTGCTCCCGAATCCTCAAGGAAGTAAGAAGTAGAAGCCACCCTTCGGGACCGGGTGGTGCTTATAGTATTACATGAAGAAAAGAAAATGGCGTCTTATCTTAAAGACCCCACACATGAAAAGAAAGGCATTGAAATAAGAATAGGAGTTTGGAGGAAGCTAGTGCATGGCTATCACATGGAACCTGCAAAACTCACACACCACGCGCAGGGGAGGATACCGAAGACCGGTATTAAGTTGGGCTCAGTAAATCGTGATCTCATCAGAATTGGCCATGTAACGATACATGCCCGAGGTAGGTAATCTCGGAATAGCATAAGTAGAGAGATAGAATTTTGCTACCCACTTCTTCATTTTCTCTGAAGTAGTGCAACATGAATGAGACTCAAGGGGGAGAAAACTCTCGGGAATAGGATAGATGTTCATCAGGGGAACAGGTTTTGACATTTCTCAAAGAGAAAAGAGGTAGCTTCGGGAAAACTAAAGAAAGAGAACCGAAGGACTTCGAAAAAAAAGCAAAACTTCGAAATAAATGACTTCAGAAAGAAGGAAGAACTTCAGAAAGAACTTCAGAAAAAAGCAAAACTTCGAAATAAATGACTTCAAAAAGTTTTTCCGAAGCCTAGATTCCTGGATGCCATTGCCGAAAATTGCTTCGCCGCTAGAACCGCTGCCGGAAGGAGAAAAAAGATGAGAGAGTTCTATAGCAAACAAGAGCACAGGAAAAGAGTGTAAAGCTCTGGGGCAAAATGGGTTTATATAGGCCGAAGGGGGCAGGCGAAACGTCATCACTATTGCTTCTCGAAGGCTAAGAGACGCAATTGATGTAACCGATGTAACCATTCACCACTCATCAGGTGCCAGGTGTAACTGACACGAGAAATGAGGGCACGACCTTGACAACTGGCAGACCTACATAACCCTATCCGAAGTGACGCGCCCATCTGTATGGGAAGACAAAATGATTCACTGGTAGAAAGGTCAGTGGAAGTACGCGCCTCAGAAGATGACCTCGACGAAAGAGCCAGGGACACCGCTCAAACATCAGAAGAATTACCTCGGTAGAGCACCTTAGTTCACTAGAGTTCCCTCCTGGGAAGAAGGAGACTTCATATGGAAGCCCATCATGGCAACAAAACCAAGCATCACTTGCCACAAAAAGGCTCCTGAAACTCCCAAAATGGAAAAAACATCTTCGACTTTCCGAGGGGGCCATGTGATAGCCGAAGGGCTATCGCCTCCTGAAGGACTTCGCATGTGTGCCCCACCCTTGGCTAGCGCACCACCTCCGGTCGAAACAGACACTACAAAACCCCGGCAAAGGGAGGGCCTCAGCACCCTCGGACAAGCTGGATAGGCACTACCCTTAGGAAACCCATGCGACCAACTTTGGTTAGAAGGGGTCACCATCCTTCCCGAGGGTGGCCTCGCGCTGACCTCACTTGCCCAAAACCACCTTCGGATACTCTTTGGGCCACCCTCGGAGCGCACTCATGAAGTGCTTTCATCAGATACCTGAGCTTGACCTTGGGAGAGCCCAACCGAAGGTGCCTCGTACAAACAAGGGACCTCCCCCTAAAGGAGCTCACCTCCCCGAATGAGCTCTGTACTCCGAAGGAGTTTGGTCCACCGAAAAGCCCACGTGGACATATGACAAAATGGCTGAGGAGTGTCTGACACAAAAGCCTCGCACAAGCCCTTGACACGGGCACCCTTGTCACAGCACCCCCGTCGGCACCCTCAGTCAGAACGACCTAAGGCTAGCTGGAGGAGCCCTCTGCAGAGATATGGACTAAATCGGGCAAAACACGTGTCACCATCTTAGCAGGCTATGTCAAACGGCCTTCTCCCTGCAGCCTCCTATAAATACTTGCACAGTGGTTTCATAAGGACCACGAAGAGGTAACAGGGAATTCTTGCTATAGTCTGCTTACTATTCCCTTTCTCTACTCTTACAAAGTACTGACTTGGGCGTCGGAGGCTCCTTCCCCAAGAAACACTCTAGGGAGCTCCTAACCCTTACTTTTTTGAGTCCTTGCAGTCCTTCTCCCGCCGGAGGCCCCTCATCTAGGCATTCCCTCACCGGAAGTTCCTGCTTCAAGCTCACCATGTTCCATAACAAAGATGCACAATGGCATCAAAGGTAAGGGTATTTCTTATTTTCCATGTTATGTTAATGCATTTCTATCATATTTATGATTGGGGATGATTAATTGCAAGCCTAGAAGTGATTAAAATCAAGTTTCTGTCAATTGTGCATAGTTTTCATGAAGAACGATGAAATTGGACAATTTCTGGCGCCGAGGCACCATTCTGAGCACCTAGGCACCAAAGGGAAGCATGCGCAGGTCATGCTCTTGAGGCATAGGTGCCAGCTAGGGCCTAGGCACTAGGACAGTCATTTTTATACAGCATGAAATGAACTCGAGCACTACGGTGCCAAGCTCATGCTACAGCTCCATAGTTGCTTCGGAACTCATCCAAAAAGGTTGGTGTTGGTTATTAATTGGTTCCTAAACATTCTAGACATGTTCCTAAGGTTGGATAAAGATTTATAATGGAAATGGAATGAAAGAAAAGAGATTAATGGGTTAAATTAAGCAAGGATAAGATGTGTGTGCATTGAACCAAATGGATTGAGGCAGAGAATTTAGCAACAATTTTGGCAAAGGATATCTAGAAGTTCATCTAGAAGAACATCATATGTAGATTCGGTGTGCCGAGACTGGTAGTAGCAAATAATGGTTCCCAATTCATTGATACAGGGTTTCAGTAATTTGCAACCAACCTTGGAGTAAAGTTATACTTTGGCCCATTTTCCCATTGTCAAAGAAATGGACAACTCGAGGTGTCTAAGAGGGCAGAAAAAGGCTGTCTCAAGAAGATGATGAAAGAAGCCAAGGGAAAATGGCAAGGAGAACTCTCAAGTGTACTATCAAGTCATTGAACAACTCCTATAAGAGCTACTGGGGAAACATTTTTTTCACTCATATTCAGCATTGAGGCTTTTATTCCTATCAAAGTTGTACAACCGTCTATCAGAGTACATGTGTTTTACGTAGAGGGGAACAACCTTCGTTTAATAGCCAAGTTAGATATGATTGATGAACATAGGGAAATGGCCAAACTTAGAAGAAAAGCTTTCCAGCAAAGGGTAGCCATTGTTGCGAACTTGCATGTCAAACCTAATGGAATCAAGGAAAGAGACCTTGTTCTCCGAAAGGCTGAACTAGAATCTCGAAGACCATCTCATGGCATACTTCAGGAAAATTAGGAAGGACCATATTTTGTACTTGAAGTAGTTGGCCAGGAGTCTATAAACAAGGAAATACTGAAGGGGAATAGTTGAAAAATACATGGCATTCAGACTCTTTGAAGAAATTCTACACTTAGATATTTCGAAGGAAGGAGCCTTATTATGAGAAGCATCCACAAGGAAATTAGCTGAATGTGGTGATTTTCTGAGGGAGGCTAACCAAATATGGTTGCTTCCAAAAGAATCTTAGTGATATTGTACTAGTTTTGCTAAAGGACGCTAGCTGAATATGGTTGCTTCTGAAAGTATCTTAGAGATATTGTATAAGTTTCACCGAGGGAGGATAACCGAATATGGTTGATCCCGAAAGGACCTAAGTGTTCTTGTAACATAGCAAGTTTTTTGAAAATGTTTCTTGGATTCTATTCATAAATACTTAGAAAGCTGTTCCTAACTCACTGAAGATAATTGTGAATCCATGGTTGTATTTTTAGTAAGGATAGTATGCGACTGAAGGTGTCGAAGCCTTATAGGACCGAATATGTTTAAACAACAAAGGCCATAATAGCATCAGAGGTCATAACCATCGTGGACTTGGCCAAATTTTTAGAAATAAAAGTTATCCCAATAAGAAAGGCAGAACAAGAAAAGAAGGTGGCCGAAATTGCTCTAGCAAGATCTTCACCATCTTCAGAACCCTCTTGTTCTTCCTCATCATCACCATCCACCTCTTTGGCTGTTGGAGAATGCTTGGGGACGTTGAGGTACTCGATCTTGAACCATGGTGAAGAAGGCCCGTTAGGAATGTCCAGTGCCCAAAAAAAAGAGAGATCAAGGTAAGGATATCATGAAAGGACTTGGTGGCAGGCAAGACAGAAACCGTCTTGAATTGATGACCTCATCATTTCATCTAACTTGGCCTTTTCCACCATCACAAGTTCCATCTCGTTATCCGCCATCAAAAGTTCCATCTCCTTCTTCAGTTGTTATGACTCTTTTAGTTGAAGGCTTATTTGAGGAAGGTAAAGTACTTTAAATTAAGTTTGAAACCTTAATTGCAGTTTAAATAGTAAGAATAGGAAAGTTTATCAAAGTTTAGTAAGTTCCAAGGAGGTTAAAGCACTAAATGCGGTTTAGAGGCAAAATGGTAATTTTGCATCCTGAAGAGTCGGGCTAGGTCCTGAGTGTTGAAAATGAGTTTTTATAACCTAACTTTTAACTTTAACCCAAACTTAGTTGAAATAAAAAACAAATTGATCAAGAACGACTAAGGTTATCAAAATAAGGTGGTTTAAATGTTCCATGTCTAATACTTTGCTGGCTTAAGGTTATCAAAATAAGGTGGTTTAAATGTTCCATGTCTAATACTTTGCTGGCTTGGGGTTTTAAACTTGGGTTATAAGATGGTAAAGTAGGGGATGGTACCATAACTCGAGTTGATCCTTCACACCATCATTTCTTCATCTAATTCAGCTCAAAATCAAGAGATTTAGTAAGAATAGAAGCTACCATAACTGTATAGGCCATTGGATGTTACCCACTCTGTGGTAGTCCAATTATGGTGTCAATTGTGCATTTAGACTCCCAGGATTAGTAATGTTCTATAGGCATCAGAACATACCCTTGGTGTGCACACCTAAGTGGCCCCCTTAGGCACTATGTAAACACATGCATATTGGTCCAACCATCACACACATATTCACATTTCATGCACACCATAGTAGCAAAGAAGGAAAACACTAGCACAAGTATTAATCTTAGGAAATCTTGCTAAGTTTTAGTGACCAGCCACTGCACCTGTAACTTCCACTAATAAAATATATCATTCTATCCATGTAACCCACTGTTTTATTTGCTGAATTAATAATGATAGCTGAAGTGCTATCGCCCTATCCACTAACTTCAAAGAAAAAGGGAGCCAAACACATGAGGTATGCGACCTCGGAAGCCCCATCGTACCAACCTCGGGAAATTACCATACCGCCTCTCCATCAGAGGATGAATGAACCGACTTCGGAAGAATAAGAACATCTCGAAGAAACAATATCACCTCGGGGAAAGGTCCTTGTTCGTTCCCTAAAAAATATAACGTCGGCTGAAGCGACCTCGGAGGAGCGATGGGTGCCACGAAGGAGTCTCTGATATGTTAGCCCACACGCACTAGACGTCGACCTCAAAGTACTCTGACAGGCCACTGCAGTCTGCACTCTGACACGCTGCGACACACTTCTCGATAAGCCACTGCCCGAGAAAGCCTGCAGGCGGCTGGCCACTCTTCGGGTCAGAGGTATGGGCGGCATCCGTCCAAACACGTGTCACAATCCAAGGGGCTCATTTTCTCCTATTTATAGTAGGGGAGTTTTTTGGGGTCGGGGCTGCTGGCTCCCCCCCCTTTTTTCTCCTCCAGACTTGCCAGAAAAATGCCTCCGGCGAGATTCTTGCCCTTCTGAGCATATCAGATAAACACTCCCGGCAAGCCTATTTTGTGCTTACTCTTTGTCACCATTTTGAGACACTGACTTGGGCGTCAAAGGCTCCTCCCCGGAAAACCACTCCGGGGACCTCCTGACCCCTGTTTTCTGCGCGTTTCAGGTGATGACTACTTGGGGACATTCCCGTTTCAGGCTTTTTCCAGCACCGAAAAGCTTTCTCGGCTACTGCTATCCATCACCAAACGGCCCCACGCGACACACCTCAGGAGGTCCTTGTTATTCCCGCCGTGGCTCCACGGCGGGAACCTCTACGATGGCCACGCCACGCCATCAACTCTATGATGGCCGCGCCACGCCATCATTTGGCGCCGTCTGTGGGAACTTTTCCAGGCAGCCGTGGTTGGAAAACTCGGCGTTCTAAGGGCAAAGGCTCCCTGAGGCCCCTGTCCGCACCGAAAATCCGCCCAGCGGCCGAACAATTAAGCGTAGGGACTTCCCGTCCCGAAGATGATTCCTCCTCTGAATATCGCCGTGGTTTTCCTGGAGAGTTTTCCACGCATCGCCGTGGTCGAAGTAAGTGCAGCACGTAGACCGAAGATGGTCGTGTGCAAATTCGAGCCGCAGTCCCCTCTCTCAATCCTTTCGACGAAAGAAGTAGTGATGACCCAAGAGTTCAGGGGTAGAAATAAGAAACAAAGAGTAGTGGGATGAGTATCCAAAGGGTGTGCTTCCCTGCAGAACATGATGGATGGAAAAAGCCGGGTCGGTGCTATCTAGACCTTCCCGTCGAAAGAGTTAGGGCCAAAGAAAGGTTGTTGCTCCCCCGGCAGCAACACCGAATCCACTACCCTGAAAAGACGCCTACGCTTTGATATTAAACAGGCAAAAGGCTATGATCCTACTCCAACGGACACATTACTATCGTCCAAAAATGACCCGCCCCGGTGAGACGTCAGGGGGAATAGGGTAATCAGGCAAATGCACCAAACTCCAAAGATATTACATCGCGCACGAGCCCAGAGGGGCAATATAACCCCAGGCGCTAGCAGACAATTGCCAAAATTCCAGAAACAGAAAAAGTGCAATCCAACGAGGACCGAATATAGATGGAATGTAAAAGAAGGAACCTCGAGCTGAAGAAATCCCAGGCGCAAAAAACAATGCAGTGCGGGAATGGTACCTCGGGGGCCCGAGGATAGGGAAGTCACTTGAGTTAGCATATTCGGTTAATGAAGCGTTGGACCACCCAAGCTCGCCATTGGCTAGGAATGAAAACATAGGACAAGGGAAGGAAGAACCCCACAAAAAGGCATCTCCCATGAGTCCCGAAAAACCCTCACGAAGTGGTGAAGAATGCAAAAAATACCCCGCAAAATGGCATCTCCCAGGAAGCCTGAAAAATCTTCATGAAATGGCGGAAAGTACAGAAAACATTCCAGACAGTCTTCCTTGATTGAAGAGGAAGGATATCGGTAGGGAAGCTTAGGCTCTCTATAAAAAGGCATCAGCAGAAAGAGGTGCAGAATAGCGCGCAAAAAAGAGGTGCGAGCAAAAATGCGTCCCAAAAAGGACGAGAATGGCCAAAAATGCACCAGCACCCGAAAGACTGCCTTCGGAATAAAATACCCGAAAGACTCCCGTTGGAGTACGTAACCCCGAGAGACCGCCCTCAGTCCTCTACAAAAAAGGACAGATACGGTCCACTGCTAACAACGCCTGAAGTACAACGCTAGGAGAAAGTAGTAAACTACTCCGTTTCGCGAGACAAGACAGAACCCCTACTAATTAAGCAAGCAAAAGGTATACAAAAGCCTGCTTGAAGGAACAAGACGTACGAGGATGGCATATTATTGCCGGTAGCATAATAGCTTCAGTCCTTAGACGAAGGAGACCAAAACATTCGCCACTAGCCCCGGAGTGGAATGACATTTCGGTCCACCAGCTTAGTTTTGAAGTAACAAGCAAGTGGAACCCCCGAATAGAATTGTACATGAGGGACTACGAAAAAATTATGGGAAGCAAAGGGGAGAAGGTCCAGAATGGCCGAGAAAATTCCTTGTGGGAATAATCAGACAAACTTCCCGAAAAATCATAGGGAGCAAAAACCTTCTTTACTCGCCCGCAAAGACCAGTGCCCACTTGGAGCAATACAGTTACCGAGTGAAGCGCAAGTATTCGATGAAAGGAAGAACATGCTCGGGAGGGATGCTCGGTAAAGGAAAAAATAGCCTCGTATTGGGGAACCAAATTTGAGCCACTCCCCGAAGGATGAACGAGCTCAGGAGAAGTGTTTTCTCCGTAAAAGATGGCCGTGAGCGCAAAATTGTGGCGAACACCAAAAAAGAGATCTCGTTCTCCGAAAGGCCAGGACAGAACCCCGAGAATTACCTCTGGGGAGAACTTTGGCCACTAGGAAACAGGACCTCGCTTCTCGGTTTGACGGCTGAAATCGACCGGTTAGCCAAACATCGATGGAAGAACAAGCTTGGGAGGGATGCTCGGTAAAGGAAAAAATAGCCTCGTATTGGGGAACCAAATTCGAGCCACTCCTCAAAGCATGAATGAGCTCAGCAGAAGTGTTTTCTCCATAAAAGATGGCTGTGAGCGCAAAATTGCGCCGAACGCCAAAAAAGAGATCTCGTTCTCCGAAAGTTCAACACAGAACCCCGAGAACTACCTCGGGGGAGAACTTCAGCCACTATGAAAAAAGGACCTCGCTTGATTCAAGGTGAGGTCCGAAAGAGAGGATTATCAGCTTGGCAGCATCAATGGGAGAAAATTGAGAAATATCCTAGAAGAATTCTATACTTAGAATTTTTAGATGAACAAGCTATACTTAGAAAAATTTCTCCTCTCTCCTGTAACAGGTTACCAGTCGAACAAAGCTGAAGCACACGTGCTCGAAGGATATGATATGTTTTCCTTCTAAAAAAGAAAAAGCACGAAGTCCATCAAAGCCAATCAACGAGGACAGACTAGTGTTCGCTTGAAAAGTCTTTGTCAAATCAGAGTGGCCGAAAAGGCCAGATCGGCCAACAGAAAGAGCAAGGATGGGCTTTCCGAAATCCTCTAGCCGAAAGTAGCCAGGGCAACTGGAAAACAAAAAATTGCTCAAATAAGACAAAGCGATCAAATGAACAAGAATCCATTAAAGAAGGTCTTTTCGTACAGGAGGAGTACAAGAGAAGCACGAAAATGAAAAAGCCTAGGATGTCTAAGGATCCCCAGCGATGCGAGAAGTCCCGGCTCCCGTGTTTCTAGCTGTCGCCTTCGGCGCAAGTAGAGGAACAGGTGGCAGGTTGAGGTGATCAGCTTTCGACCAAGTCCACCGAGGACCCTTGGGAATGTCTAGGGCCAGAAGAAAGGAGGTCTCGAGGTCCGGGTATCATTGCAGAAATTGATGACGAGCTAGACAGAAGCCGTCCTGAAAGGACACCTTCGACATTTGGACGGCTTTGTCCTTGTCCACGTCGAGCAAGTCCGCGTCATTCTCAAGACCAGCAACCTCTTTCTTGAGACCCAGGACCTCCTCCTTAAGATCGGCAATCCTCCTCAATAGTCATTTTGCGTTCCTTCTCTTCATCGCACTCCTCCTCAGAAAATAGACCCTGACTTGAAGAGCCGCTTTTTTGGCAAGAGTTTTCTTGAGAAGGGCAGCTTCTTCTTCTTTCTCCTTCTGAATAACCTTATTGGCCGAAGTCAAGCGCACAACCTCCTCGCCAAGGTCCCGCATTTTGTGGGAAAAATCATTCAAGAGGTCCGATTGGCCTATTAGGAACTCATCCCGGAGCTGAGCCACCTTCTCCCTGGCAATGCTCCTCAACTCGACATTAGCTATGTCTAAGTTAATACAGAAGAGCCCGGCCTTCTCCAATTCGCTATCAGCCCGAGCTCGAGCAGAACACTACTCCAGCGCCCAAACTCGGAGGTGCTCACTGTACCCCAAAAGCTGCGAAGAAGAAAGAGAAAATCCTCAGTGAAAGCAGCATAAGGGAAGACAAAACACTTGGGAAAAAAAGAGAAGGCCAAAAAGATCATCTAAGTGGCGTGCTCAGAAACTCTAGCAGGGAGGATATCCCCAGAAGCACACTCCTCGGCAACGGCCTTGGAAGAAGCCTCGGTAAGAACACCCCTCACCATCTGGGGAGCCATCTCTTTGCAATCCCTGGAGAACAAGTTCATGTCCTCCGTGAAAGATGAAAATGGCTCCCTCGGAACCTTGTCTTTCGGGAGAAGGGAGTCCCGGAGACCCCATCTTCGGGCATGGTCAACCATCCTTTATGAGGCCGCGCGGTCCTCTGGAAAAATGGAGGGGCGCAAGTCAGGAATGGCTCCTTGGAAACACAAGTCATGAGGGAGGCGGTGTCAAAAAAGAATTCGACGTAAACCTGGCGCAACCTTCGTACCCTCTTCCACAAAAGCCAGAATATGCTTGCCTTTGTCCTTGTGACGTCTCTCCAGCCTTTTAACTGTAGGACTCTCAGGCGAAGAGCCTAAAAGCTCCACCGATGAGATAGGACTCGACGGAGTGAAAAGATTGACTACTCCGGCCGGCACCTCGGCTGCAGCAGTATCAGCCTGAGAAGATGTCGCTGCTACTTCGGGGGGGCAGCAACCCTGGTGGATATCGGAGTGACATCAACCATGGCGAAGGTCGCAGTAGCATCGGTGGAAGTGGCTATCCCATCAGTTGAGATAGCAACCTTGGTGGAAGTAGCAATAACTTCATCGACCTCCACCACATCCTCCGAGGGTGGAGTAAGGGCCCTCTTCTTTGACTTCTTGGCGGAAGACGGTCCACTCCCAGTAGACTTACGTCTTTTGGAACCACTTTTCTTTGCTTGTTCTCCCTTATCTACCTGACCAAGGAAGAGACTCTTGTAGTAGGCGGCAAAATTGTCAGCCATCTCTGAAAAGAAGGAAAAGCATCAGTATGAGTCCAAAAAGGCACTGAAGCTGAAAATGTGAGTCGAAAAATGGTTAGCCAAAAAAGGAGCTTCGGGAAGAAAGGAAAACATCAGCAAAAACCAAAAAACTATGACTTCAGGAGGATGAGAAGTTAGCAGAAGTCGAACGATTCCTGAGGAAGGCACTCATGAAAAGCCTTGCCAAAGTCAGGATTCCTGGATGCCGTCGTAAATAATGGCCGGAAATCACTCTGCCGTGCAGACTGTCGCTGGAAGAGATGGAAAAGGCGAGAGAAAACGAGAGCAAAGGCAAGAGCAAAGAAAAAACAAAGGAAAAGAATGGCAGGAGGAGGCTTAAATAGAGAAGGTAAAGGCAACTGAAAAGGCGTCATAACTGCTGCGCAGGAATGAAACGTCATCGTAATTACCCTTCCCACGCAAAAAGACGTGCCATCCCAATTGACGCTTGCCACGTGTCGACCATCGTGAAAAACTAGGGCATGTTTTCTGACATCCTGAAGATTTGGGTGCATCCCCAGATTGACACGCCCAGTTTCGAGTCATGACAGTCCACTAATTTAAAACTGAAAAGATAAGATGGGAAATCTCGAGGACGCCGAAAGGCAGGTGTGCGACATCCGCCCGAACAAACTACGCGCTTCAAATGGCGAAGTACCTTCCTTGCAAACAACATAAGCCGGATCCTCTGAAAGTGTTCCTGAAAGGGCTGCAAGCCGAAGTTACACTCCCGCTTTCCAAAGGAGGGCATGTGATAGCTGAAGTGCTATCGCCCTATCCACTGACTTCGAAGAAAGAGGGAGCCAAACACATGAGGTATGCGACCTCGGAAGCCCCATTGTACCAACCTCAGGAAATTACCATATTGCGTCTCCATCGGAGGACGAATGAACCGACTTCGGAAGAATAAGAAGATCCCAAAGAAACAATATCACCTCGGGGAAAGGTCCTTGTTCGTTCCCCCTAAAATATAACGTCGGCCGAAGGGACCTCGGAAGAGCGATGGGTGCCACGAAGGAGTCTCTAACATGTTCGGCCGTGCGCACTAGACGTCGACCTCAAAGAACTCTGACAAGCCACTGCAGTCTGCACTCTGACACGCTGTGACACACTTCTCGATAAGCCACTGCCCGAGAAAGCCTGCAGGCGGCTGGCCACTCTTCGGGTTAGAGGTACGGGCGGCATCCGTCCATACACGTGTCACAATCCGAGGGGCTCATTTTCTCCTATTTATAGTAGAGGAGTTTTTTGGGGTCGGGGCGGCTGGCTCTACCCCCTTTTTTCTCCTCCAAACTTACCGAAAAAATGCCTCTCGTGAGATTCTTGCCCTTCTGAGCATATCAGATAAACGCTCCCGGCAAGCCTATTTTGTGCTTACTCTTTGTCACCATTTAGAGGCACTGACTTGGCCGTCGGAGGCTCCTCCTCGGAAAACCACTTCGGGGACCTCCTGACCCCTGTTTTCTGCGCGTTTCAGGTGATGACTACTTGGGGACATTCCCGTTTTAGGCTCTTTCCAGCACCGGAAAGCTTTCTCTGCTACTGTTATCCATCACCGGACGGCCCCACGCGACACACCTCAGGAGGTCCTTGTTATTCCCGTCGTGGAGCCACGACGGGAACCTCTACGATGGCCACGCCACGCCATCAACTCTATGATGGCTGCGCCACGCCATCAAATAAGTAGAGACTTAGATCCAACCAAGGAATTTTTTTTACATCAATAGCGCAGCTATGGACCAAGTTATGGATTTTTTAAGTTGATTAAAAAATTCTGACCTAATGAATAGTAACCCAGCCAACTTTGCAATGTCATATATTTGGCTACAATGCTCCAAATTTATAAATTCATCATCTTAGTTAAACCTGTAGATGTTCTCTACGTGTGGTCAAAATTTCATCCGAAGATTCCTTCAACACAGGGAGATATAGAACTTTAAGTTCAGATTCAAAATTCTAGTCACTTTCTGACCATTTTGCGCATACAAAATTTCATAAGTTTTCAAACACTTCATTCACAAGGGGAAAACCATCCAAAGCTATCCCATATATGTCCATTAAACATAGGAATTACATGTAAGTAGCCCATCATTCACACTTAGGGAGTTTTGCACCACATCACTTACATAGCCAAGACATTACTCAAATGTTCTCATACTTGTCTCATTTTACATACACTACATGTACATGCATGCATGCACTAAAAAATGGTCTTAAATCAACTAAATATGAACCCTAGGTTGTAGGAGTGCCTGAGACATAACGGACTCCAGAAATAGAATGCTAGACAGCTACTGCAAAACACAATAAGTACCACCATTAAAAATACCAAATGTGCTCCTAAAATCCCCAAACTTTCCAGATCATAACTACAAATAATGAAGTTCATTTACTTGAAAATTTAGATAAAAATGCAATGCACAAATGTCATTCTGAATGAGATATTTCTGCTGGACCTGAAGTGACAGAATTAAGGGGAGTCAGTTTCTTCGAGAAACTTAGTAAGGATAACACTTGGATTCAATAGGCAATGTGACCATCATTAAAACCTGCATTCAAAGGCACTAAAACACAAGAAACACAATGCATGTATTCAAGATATAGCAACCAAATGCAGCAACCATTCACAACCAACAAACACATGAATTGCAGCAGCAACAATAACCATAGGTTAGTCCATAAAACATGTAATAAACATAAATAAATCACTATGGAAGCCCTCCTCAAGCTAATGATTGGTTTTAAGAGAATTTCAATACTAGTTAGTACTAACTTTGGGCCCTAGAAACCCTCATTTCACTACCATCTTTGTGCACTTCATACTAGGTCACAAAACCTTCAATAAGTGCACTCCCTTCACTAAGCTTAGTTCATCAAGCTCATGGCTGTCTTCAAAGGTTAGCCCTAGCACCATGGTTGCTTGAAAATATAGAAAATAAGCCATGAGAGAAAGAGAACCCATACCAAAGTGGGTAGGCCGAAAATCAAGCTTGATCATTGAAGTATCCATGCAATAGTTTTAGTTTGCTTCCATTGTTTCCTTTTGCCTTCAATTTCAATTATTTTCAATTTCGAAGGTATGGTGGCTATGGAGGAAGTGTGGCTGTGTTCTTGGGCTGGAGGAGGATGAAAATGAGAGAGGGATAAGTGATTTAGCCACTTAAATGGCCTTAAATGAACTTAAGGCACAAAACACACTTAACAAGCTTAGCCTTGCTTTATGTCATTTTCCTTCTCACTAATTATGGTTTCTTTGTCTTAAACTCATTCGTACACATGTGCCCACCATTTTTTTTACTATTTATCAAGCCTTGGCTACTTCCCCCATGGTGGGATAACCCCAAAATTTCACCCTTGGACTTAGGTCAAAAGCTTAAATAACTTATGGTTTACATTAAGACATTTAGGTCCTTAATGCCATTAGTGTTTCCTTTGTCCAAACTTGTCTTCCATGAGCAATTTGGTCCTCCAATAGCACTTTCATACCATTCATATCCTTCCCATAACTATCCAAGTCTCTTTCTTGAGAGTTTTGCAATTGAGTACCAGAATTTCCAAAACCTTACAAAAAGGTCCATAGGTTGCTTGACAAACAAGCAATCCTTAAGGCTTTTCTTAAGGGCCAAGTTATCAGATTGGAACACTTTTAAGGAGGTGTTGATCATGCTTTTTAGCCACCATACTTCAATCACTATGGTGAGAATTACCGAATATAATAGTTTTTAGGCATTATGACACGCTTGTAATTCTCCCTTTTATGTGAGGTGGTAACAATCCTCCCCCCCTTAAAAATTTTGGTCCTTAAAAATAGCCTTCAACTTTCGGTATTCTTCAGGATACCTTCCCATAAGGTCTTTTTCAGTTTCCCAGGTTGCTTCTCTTTCAGAGTGGTGTCACCACTAAACTTCAACCGTGGGAATATGTTTGTTTCTTAACGTTCTGGTATCCTTGGCTAAGATAGATATAGGTTTCTCTTCATATGTCAAGTTAGGTTCCAACTATATGTCTTGCACTACAATAGCATGCTTTGTGTCCAATAGACACTTCTTAAGCATACTGATGTGAAAAACATTATGAACACTTAACATGCTTGGCGGTAGAGCTAACCTGTATACTACCTTACCAAGTCTATCCAACATCTCATAAGGACCGATGTATCTTGGAGCTAACTTGGTTCTTTTTCCAAATTTGACAGTGCCTTTGGTTAGTGCAACTTTCAGCCAAACATTGTCACCAACCTCAAATTCTAAGTCTCTCCTTTTTTTGTTCATATAGGTCATTGTCCTTTCATTGGCTGCTTTAATCTGTCTTGAGTTTTCTTGATTTTGGCAGTTGTCTCTTCAATAATTTTGGGACTTAACTTTAGCCTGTTCGAGGCATCACCCACCTGTGGGGTGTCATGCACCTTCTTCCATATAATGCTTCATAAGGTGCCATGCCAATGGTGCTTTGGTAAATATTGCTATATAAGAATTCCACCAATGGCAACTGTTGGTCCCATTCACCTTTGAAATCTAAGACACACCTCCTAAGCATGTCCTTTAGTATCTGTATCACCTTTTCAAATTGCCCATCTTTCTGAGGATGATAAGCACTACTCAGATGGATTTTGGTTTGTAGTGCTTTATGAATAGCCCTCCAAAACTGATCCATAAATCTTGGATCTTTATCAGATACAATGTAGTCTTACTATGTCCTAGACATACTTCTAAGCTAACTTCTCCTAGGAGTCTGTGAGTTTCATAGGTAAAAAGTGGGCACATTTGGTTAGCCTATCCATAATGACCCAGATTGTATCGGGCCTTAATCTGGTCATAAGCAACCCAGTCAAAATGTCCATGGTTATGTAGCCCCACTTCCTCACTGCTATAGGTAGAGTTTGTAAGGTACTAGCTGGCTTCTGGTGATCTACCTTTACCCTCTAGCATGTGGCACATTTGGAGACATAAGTAACTATGCCTCCCCTCATGTTTTGCCACCAGAAGTGAGCCTTCAAGTCTTTATACATTTTCTCACTTCCTGGATGGATGTTCAACTTGCTTGTGTGAGCTTCTTCAAGTATTTCATCCCTAAGCTTTGGTCCTTTAGGCACAAAGATTCGATCCTTGAAGTATAGTAATCCTTGCTTGTACAAAAAGGGTTGTGTTACCACCTAACAAAATGGGAGAATTACAAGTGTCATAATGGCTAAAAATCATTATATTGTGTAATTCTCACCATAGTGATTGAAGTGTGGGGGGTAAAAGGCATGATCAACACCTCCTTAAAAGTATTCCAAGTTGGTAACTTGGCCCCCAAGAAAAGCCTAAAGGATTGCTTGTTTGTCATGCAACCTATGGACTTTTTGGTAAGGTTTTGAAAATTCCGGTACTTAATTGAAAAACTCTCAAGAAAGAGACTTGGAGAGTTATGGGAAGGATATAAATGGTATGAAACTATTTTTGGAGGACCAAATTGCTCATGGAAGACACGTTTGGACAAAGGAAACACTAAAGGCAATAAGGACCTAAATGTCCTAGTGTAAACCGTAAGGTGTTCAAGCTTTTGACCTAAGTCTAAGGGTGGAATTGTGGGGTTATCCCACCATGGGGGAGGCAGCCAAGACTTGATAATTAGTAAAAAATGTTGGGCACACATGTACCAATGAGTTTAGGACAAAGAAACCATAGTTAGTGAGAAGGAAAACGACATAAAGCAAGGTTATGCTCGTTAAGTGTCTTTTGTGTCCTTAAGTTCATTTAAGGCCATTTAAGTGGCCAAATCACTTATCCCTCTCTCATTTTTGTCCTCCCCAGCCCAAGAACATAGCCATAATTTCTCCATAGCCACAACACCTTCAAACTTGCAATTGATTGAAATTGAAGGCAAAAGGAAGCAATTGGAAGCAAACTAGAGCTATTTCTTGAATACTTCAAGCAACAAGCTTGATTTTTAGCGTACCCACTTTGGTAAGGGTTCTCTTGCTCTCATGGGTTGTTTTCTATATTTTCAAGCAACCATGGAGCTAGGGCTAACCTTGGAAGGGAGCCATGAGCTTGATGAACCAAGCTTAGTGAAAGGAGTGCACTTCTTGAAGGTTTTGTGACCTAGTGTGAAGTGCACAAAGATGGCACTAAAATGAGGGTTTCTAGAGCCCAAAGTTAGTACTAACTACTATTAAAATCCTCCTAAGACCAAGCATTAGCTTGAGGAGGGTGGCCATAGTGATTTGGTTATGCATATTATGTGTTTTATGGACTAACCTATGGTATATGCTGCTGCCACATTTCATGTGTTTGTTTTTTGTATTTGGCTGCTACATTTGGTTGCTGTATCTTGTGTATATGCATTGTGGTTTTTTTTGTTTTAGTGTCTTTGGATGCAGGTTTTAATGATGGTTACATTGCCTATTGAATCCAAGTGCTACCCTTACTAAGTTTCTCAATGAAACTTATTCCCCTCAATTCTGTCATTTCAAGTCCAGATGAAAGATCACCTTCAAACTAACCTTTGTAGTTTGATTTTTAATTTGAAATTTCAGGCACATGAACATCCATGTGTCTAGTTATGATCTGGAAAGTTTGGTGATTTTAGGAGCACATTTGGTATTTTTAATGGTGGTACTTACTGTGTTATGCAGCAGCTGTCCAGCATCTTGTTCTAGAGTCCATTGTGTCTCAGGCACTCCTGTAACTTAAGATGTATATTTAGCTAAGTTAAGACCATTATGTAGTGCATGTATGCATCTACATGTAGTGTATGTAAAATGATACAAGTATGTGAACATTTGTGTATTGTTTTGGCTATGTAAGTGATGTAGTGCAAAGCTGCCTAAGTGTGAATGATGGGCTGCTTACTTGTAAATTCTGTTTTGGCCACATAAAGTTGTTAAAAGAAAGGGAATGTATGGTTTGTAAAATTTGTATGGGTAAAATGGTCCAAAACTTGCCAGAATTTTGACTCTGGACCTAAAGTGTAATATCTCCCTGTGTAGAATGAATCTTAGAATTAAATTCTGACCACTCCTAGAGGATAGCTAGAGGGTTAACTGCGGTTTGGAATTTCAAGATTTGGATCCCTGTAGCCAAAGATATGGCATTTAAAATTTGGTTGAGTTACTGTTCATTTGGTTAGAATTTTGTAACCAACTTAAAAAATCTATAAATTGGTCCATAAGTGGGCTATTGATGTAAAAAAAAATTCCTTGGTTTTCTCTAAGTCTATACTTGATAATGGAGAAAATAAAATAGGGGCTATGTGGCTAGAATGGTACAGTTTATTAGTGGAAGTTACAGGTGTAGTAGTTGGTCACTAGAAGTTAACGAGATTGCCTAATGTGTGGAAGCCAAAACTAAGACTTGTGCTAGTGTTTTCTTTCTTAGCTGCCATAGTGTGCATAAATGTAAATATGTGTCTTATGGTTAGACCAATATGCATGTATTTACATAGTGCTCAAGAGGGTCACTTGAGTATGTACACTAGGGGTGTTGTTCTCATTACCTCCAGGACATACCAAACCTGGGAGTTTAAATGCACAGTTTTGGCAACATAACTGGACTACCTCGGAGTGGTTAACAGGTTGGTACAAGCAACCATTTTCCTCTCCTGAAATTTTTTTCACATTTCTCAGCTTACTCAAATCTTTCACTGTTCTTGCACATTGAGTAAGAAGTAAGGCATTCATAGAAAAGCCCGATACAAATCTTCTATAGTATCCAGCTAATCCTAGGAAACTTCTGATTTCCTTCAAAGTCCTTGGTCTTTCCCACTCTTGCATTGCCTTGACCTTTTCAGGGTCTGCGTTAAGGCCATGTGAAACTATGATGTGTCCTAGGAAAGACAGTTCCCTTATCCAGAATTCACACTTGGATAACTTGGCATAAAGATTATTTTCCAATAGAGGCTTTAGGACAATCTTCAGATGATGTTCATGTTCTTTTTCATCCTTGGAATACACTAGGATGTCTTCAATGAACGCAACCACAAATTTGTCCAGATGTGGTCTGAACACCCTGTTCATCAGGTCCATGAAAGCAGCTGGGGCATTTGTCAAACCAAATGGCATGACTGTGTACTCATAATGCCCATATCTGGTCGTAAATGCAATCTTTGGAATGTCCTACTTGATGGCTGAGATGGGGACCATCATTATTTCCATTGTGTGTCGTGGTGCATGCGGCAGGGACTTCCGGAGGAGGGGGCGACTCCCAGCAGAAGGTGCTCTGTGGGGATCACCTATGATGGCCAGGAACATCTTCGTGGGACAAGCACGGTGAGGCTGAGAAGGACTTCCGGTATGGGAGAGAGCGCGAAAGGGGGATTCCTCTGGAGGATCTGCCTGAAACACTCAAAAAACAGGGGTTTAGAGGTCCCCAGAGTGATTTTTCGGGGAGGAGCCTCCGATGCCCAAGTCAGTGCTTTGGGGTGTGGAGAGGGAGTAGTGAGGAAAAAAGGCTCTTGCCTACCATGTTTTTCTGAAGGCCGAAAGAAGAGAATCATCAGCCTCATTTTCTCGAGACCATTCCCCTAATACATATAGAGGGAGTGGACCCTTCGGATTGTGACACGTGCATGGATGGATGCCGCCCGTACTTCTGGGCGTGTTGCCCCAAGCCGCTTGCAGGCTCCTCGGGCCACGAGCTGCGGCAGGCATAGTCCTACGTGACAAGATGCGGGCAGCGGCGGGGTGTTAGAGTGCATATGAGGGCGACGTGCAGGGTGTACTGGCAGATTTGTCAGAGACTCCTTGATAGCTCCTGCCGTACCTCTGAGGTCCCCTTGGTTGATGTCACCCTTCGCAGTGAGGGGCCTCTTCCCAGAATCTGGCATGTTACTTCAGGATATTCCTTGGCTCCGAAGTTAGTCCGGTCATCCTCTTGAGGGAGGCGATATGCTAATTTCCCAGGGTTGGTACTGGCGGGCTACCGAGGTCGTGCACCTCAGGTGTCAGACTCCCTCGCTTCCGAGGTCCTTAGTTGACCAGGGTGACAACACTTCGGCTATCACATGCTCCCCTTCGGTAAGCCGGAGTGAAGGCTTCGGCTAGTGGTCCTTTTAGGGGCGCCTTTCAGGACTCGGAGTGTGGCGTTCGCAGGGGAGGCATTTTTCCACCTGGGGGCATGGTTTGTTCGGACAGGTGTCACCTGTTCTGCCCTTTGCTGTCCTCAAGATCCCTAACTTCTTTACTTTTTTCTGCCATAGGCTAGTGGACCGTCATGTTTTGAAACTAGGCGTGTTAGTTTGGGGTGAGCACCCAAGTTTTCAAGATGTCAAAAAATGTGTCCTAGTTTTTCGTGACGGGCGACACGTGTCAGGAGCTGGTTGGGATGGGTACGTCTTTTTGTGCGCGAGGGGCAATTATGGCAACATTTCTGTTTCGCGCAGCAATTATGACACCCTTTCGGCTTCCTTTCCTCGGTCTATATAAGCCTCCTCCTGTCATTCTCTTCATTTGTTTTTCTTTGCTCTCACTTTGCTCTCGTTTGCTCTTGCTTCTTCTCTTGCCTTTTTCCTTTTTCCGGTGACGGTTTTTATGGAGGAGAGATTCCCGGCATCTTGCACGACGGCGTCCAGGAACCCTGACTTCGGCAAGACTTTTGGTGGGTTCTCACTCTAGAGATGCTTCGGTTTCTGCTTTTCTGTTCGTTTCCCGAAGTCGTTTTTCTTTTTTCCGAAGTCTCTTTTTTGACCAACCATGTCTTTGGCTATCCCCGAGAGCTTGGAACCTCTTACGTCTCACCCTTGTTGCTCCACTTCTAAGAAATTAGAGAAGTGGACCACCAAATTTTTCCTTCCCTCCTACGCCACCACAAAGTTACCCCCCTCGGTCATTTTAGTGCTATGAACCGGGATGACGAGGTTACCATTTTTTGGTCCCAACTAAAGGCCAGACTTCGGTATCCTCCCACGAAGATGGTTTGCGACTTTTGCCAATTTCATGGCATAGCCGTGAATCAGCTTCCTCCCAACTCTTATTGCCATTTCAACGCCTTTCTCTGCATGTGCGGGGTCTCTGGGGTAGAACCCCATTTTATCCTGTTCATGCAGTATTACAAGCTCTATCCGGTTCCAAAGGGTGGCTTTTATTTTATCCTACCTGCGGGATCTGGGAGAAAAAAATTCATGTTCACCTTCGCTACCAAGGATAGCTGGCGAGGGTGGCAAAGGAAGTTCTTCTTCCTAAAGGTGGCGGAGGCCTAGTCGCATGTCCCGACTAAGTGGGCTCGGGGAAAGCTGGAGACAGATGTCATGGATCCCAAGAAGTTGCTAACTCCCGAGTTGGTGGCGAGGTTTGAGGATTTCGACAGACGTATCCGGGCTGTCGCCGATTGGGATGCTGAGGTTCGTCCATGCTCTTTCTACACCTTCCCCATCAATTGGAGGCTTATGACCGAGCAGGTCCTTCGGGAGTTGGGGGTGGTTAAGGAACATACGACGGATCTCGGCATGTTAGCTCCTACCATCGAGGGGAAGGAGTCCTGGCTAGTGAAGCTCCTTCGAAGCGAGCTCACTTACGAAGCCTTTTTTGAAAGTAAGTTTCCTTTCAAAGTTTTTAGCATAAGTGCTTGTCTGGACTCACATTGATGTTTTCCCTCTTTTTCAGAGATGGGCGACGAGTCTGCTACCTACTACAAGTCTCACTTCCTCGGTCAGGCCAAGAAGGGAGAACAAACGAAGAAAGGCGTCTCCAAGAGGCGCAAGACTACTGGGAGCGGGCCATCTTCGGTCAAAAAGGCGAAGAAGGATGCCCTTCTTCCATCGCCGGAGGATGTGGCGGAGGTCAGTGGTGATATTGCAACTTCGACCAAGACTGAAACTCCCACGGAGGTCGGCGGCATTACTGCTACTTCCACTAAGCCTAGAACTCCCGCCGAGACTGAAATTCCCGCGAAGGATCCTGCTGGGGTGGTAGGTGCTCTCATTCCACTGAGTCCCACAACATCGGTGGATCGTTTGGACTCTTTGGCAGGGAGTCCCTCTACCGAGGAGCTGGAGAAATGCCAAAGGGATAAAGACAAAGATATTCCTGCCGATGTGGAGGAGGTTTGGGACACTGGCGACGACGTCGCTGAGGTTGCACCCGGTTTGTCTCATCCCTCTTAATCACATCCTCGTAACTTGTATAGTTAAGGAGCTTTGTCTGACTTACGCCTTCAACCTCTCAGAGGGTCTGGCGCCCTCAGCTTGGATGGTTGAGCATGCTCGAAGACGGACTCTTCAGGATTCCCACATCCCAAAAGACAAAGTCCCAAGGGAGTCATTCTGGTCTTTTATGGAGGACATGAATCTATCCTCCGAGGATTGCCGGGAAATGGCTCCCCAGATGGTGAGGGGCATCCTTACTCAGGCTTCCTTCAAGCCAGTTGCCGAGGAGTGTGCCTCCAAGGATACCCTTGCTGCTAAGGTTTCCGAGCCTGCTGCCCAGGTAGTTCTTCAGGCCTCTACATTTTTCCTCCACTTTTTCTCTAAGTGTTTTGGCTTTCCTTATGTGACTTTTACTAAGTACCTTCTCTTTTTTCTTTGTAGCTCCTAGGGTACAGTGGATACCTTCGAGCTTGGGTGGCAAAGCAGTCTTCAGTCTGAACTTGGGCCGAAGATAAATTGGAGAAGGCCAAGGTCTCCTACGTTAACTCGGTTGTGACGAACACCGAGTTGAGCCGTATAGCCAAGCAGAAGGTTGCCCAGCTTTGGGAAGAGTTCTTGAAGGGCCAAGAGGATCTCTTGAAGGACTTCTCTAATAAGATGTCTGACCTTTTTGAGAAGGTTGTGAGCATAACCTCAGCCAACGAGCCTATTCAGAAGGAGAGAGAAGGAGAAGCTGCTCTTCTGAAGAAGGCTCTTACCGACAAAGCCGAACTTCAAGCCAAGGTCGACTCACTGAAGAAGGATTCGGAGAAGAAGAAGAAGATAAAGGAGCTGGAGAAGGAGGTTGCCAATCTTCAGAAGGATGTTTTAGATCTTCAGAATGAGGCGGACAAATTGGACATAGAAAAAGACAAAGACGTCCAGGTGACAAAGGTTGTCTTTCAGGACGGCTTCTGCCTAGCTCGTCACCAATTTCTGAAGAAATATCCAGACCTCGACCCTTCCTTCTTGGCTACCCTGGATATTCCCGACGATCCTCGATGGACTTGGTCGAAAGTTGAGTTCCTCAACTTTCCATTTGCCCCTCCTCCTGCACCGAAGGCGGTGGCCAAAGACATAGGAGCCGGAGCTTCCCATGACATCGGGGTCCCTTAGATATTCTAGGGCCTTTGCTTTCTTCTTTTTTCCTTGTGTTTTTCTTCTTGTAACCTTCTCCTTGTACCAAGACCTTCTTCAATGAATTTTCCTTCCTAATTTGGTTAAGTCTTTTGAGCAATTTTTTTTGTGTCCTCGTTGTCCTGACCACTTTCGGTTAGGGGACTTCAGAGAGGTATACTTTGCTCGTTTCATCGGCCAACCTTCAGGTAAACGTTCGTTGTTTGCGAAGTTCCCTTAGGCAAATTTTAGCCTGCCCTCGTCGGCCATGTTCGATAGACTTCACCTTTTTTGGGCATATAACCCAACCAACTTCAGAAGGAAAACATGACCTTTGGGAGCGTGTACTGCCGCTTTTTCTTGGCGAGTACTTTCGGATAGGGGAAAACTTCTGTACTTAGAGAGAAATTTCTCTCACTTGTACACTTTCTCATCTAAAATTCTAAGTAGAGAATTTCTTTAGGGCATCCGAGTGCCATGCATTTTTCAGTTTTCCCCCTTCGGTGTCGCCAAGCTTGTATACCCCATTTCGGACCTCATCTGGGACAAAATAAGGCCCATTTCCCGTTTGGCCGAGGTATCCCATGGGATGATTTTTGGGGTTGAAACTCGGCCTTTCGGGGGATGAGGTCTCCTTTCGTTATCCCTTTTGGCCTATCATGCAGGTCTGCGCTCATGGCCACCTTTTCCTGAAGGGCCCTTCTTCTGAGCTCGGCCATTCCTCTGTGTTCGCCAACTAGGTCGAGCTTAGTTCTCAACCTGAGGTCGTTTCCTCTTTCATCGAATACTCGTATTCTAACTGGTGGCCATACTACTTCAAATGGATAATGGCCTCTGTACTAGAGATAAGCGAGAAAGATGTCTCCCCCGTGGCCCCTCGAGGAGTTGTCTAATAACTCCTAGGTACAGTAGGAAGTTTTCCTGGCCATTTTCCCTTAGCTTCTCCCAACCTTTTTTATAGTCCCTCGTTCATGATTCTGTTGGCTACCCCTACTTGTCTGTTGCTCCGGGGCTGAAGCTAGTGGGCAGAGGTGCAATTTTACTCCGAAGTCAGTGGCGATTTCTTGGAGTCCCTTGTCCATAGACTGGGAACCATTATTTGCCATTATCACCATCGATATGCCAAATCTGCATATCATGTTTCTCCAGACAAACTTTTGTATATCCTTTGCCGGAATGGTAGCTAGGGGTCCTACCTCGTTTCGCTCAATGAAGTAGTCCACTGCTGCTACGCAGAACTTCACTTGTTCGGGTGCTGCCGGGAGTAGACTGGTGAAGTCTATGCCCCACACTGCAAAGGGGTAACGGTAATCTTCGAGGGCTACCCACTCCGAAGGCAGTCTTTTTGGTGCTGGCGTATCTTTGGCCCTTTTCACACTTCCTGGGCGAATTGTCTTACACCCTTTTTGCCGATACATCTTTGTAACGAACTTTCGTACCCCTGCCTGTATAGTTCCTCTTTAATTAGGAAATACCATCCGGAACATCTTCGCACTTTTCGCCGCGTCATGAGGATTTTCGGGACTCTTCAGTTGCGAGATACCACTTTGTAGGATTTTTCCTCCTTCTGTCCGAGGTTGCTGCACCTAGCGTTGCCATACTTTGGATGGCCCAACACTTTGGTAACCAAATTTGATGGCTTTGGTGGCTTTCCTGCCCTTGGGCCCCCGAGGGCTACTCCAGCGCTCTGCTGTTCTGTGCTTGGAGTTTTCTTCGGCAGGGAGTTCCCACTCTGGGTTTACCTTCACTCGGTTTCCCTCGTTGGTTTCAGCATTTTCCACTTCTGGGGTTTCGGTAATGAAGTCTGCCAGTGCCTGGGCTTTTGTTGCCCTTTTAGGCTCATACGTGATGTAGCACTTTCTGAGTTCGATGCACCATTCTAACAGTCTTCCCGAATGCTCTACTCTTTTTCATGACGTTGCGTAGAGGTGAGTCACTCTGGACAATGATAGCGTGTCCTTGGAAGTTGAGTCACAGCCTTCTGCCTGCAAGTACCAAGGCGTAGATGGCCCTTTAGGGTAATGGGTATCTGACCTTGTTACCGAGAAGACGGTGACTTTTCTTCGGCTGTAAAACTCCTTCGATGGGGAGGTCTGGGTCATCTTGACCCTGTTTTTCCCGTAGGTTACGTTCCGAAGGGTATGCTTCCCATCGAGGACTCATCTCGTTAACCTCTGCTTCCCCGAACTCCTGTGAGTTGAGATAGGACTCTTCTCCCGATGAGGTAGTGATGAGGAGAGCCTTCGGCTCGAATTTGGATGCGGCCATTTTCAGCCTAACTGCTGTGTTATTTCGACCACGACAGAGCGTGGGAACTCGCGCAGTGATAGCCAAAGACTATCGCCTCTATCTGGCCGAACTCCCTGCCACAAGAACGGCCAGAAGAAACTGGCGCTACCCGAGAAGAAGTGAGATCATACACCTCGGGAGATAGCCGAAGAGCTCCGAGCCCGGCACGCCAGGAAACTTGAGGATACTACTAGCCCCCCGAGGTTGCAAACAGATCGCCTTCGGAAAAGAGGCACCAGCTACTGCGGGCCGAACATGATCTCCCCGAAGGCGGAACTCCCTGAAGCTGGGAACCCCCGAACTGGGTGCGCGTTTCCCGAAAAGGCACCATCTGTACCAAAGGACGACCTCGCCCAGGGACCTCGGGAGTACGGCAGGAGCATTTAAGGAAGCATTTAAGGAAGCCTCTAACACGTCCTTTCACAGACGTCATAAGCCACCTCAAAAGGCACTCTGACACGCTGACGCCATCAGAATCACATCATGGCCCATCTCGGCACAAGGCTCAAGGCAACCTGCTACCAGCTATCTGTCCCCTACGCCCAGAAATTCAGCAAACATCCGACCGAACACGTGTCGTGATCTCAACGGGCTAGGCACTCCTATAAATACCAGGAAATAAATACTTGGCAGGGGGTTGGTGGGCAAAACGTCTGACTCCCAGACTCTGAGAAAATCACCAGGCGAGACTCTTCAGCCCTTTGTGCTATTCCCTCTGCCTTTCTCAGCCACCACTTACTTGGGCGTCGGAGGCTCCCCCCCCCCGGAAACACATCCGGGGGCCTCCTAACCCACTTTTTCTGAGCATCTTAGGTACTCTCCCTTGGGCGCACCATCCTCCAGGCGTTCTTCCTCCTAGAAGTCTCTCCAACAGTCACCATGACTCTAAACGATGAGGCCCATGGCCATCATTTGGCGCCGTCTGTGGGAAACCGCTCTGAGATCGCCGTCGTTGAAACTCGGCGCTCTAAGGACAAGGGACTTCCGAGGTCCATGTCCGCGCCGGAGACACAACCGGCTGCTGAGCAAACACTCCCAGGGACTTCTGCGTCCGAGGAAGACCGCCCTCTAGTAATCACTATGAGCTTTATGAGGGAGTTTCAGCGTTCAGTCGTGGCTGAAATGACACAGCAGATCGACCAAAGGTGGTCACAGCAGACATAGGCCCAAAGACCTCCCTCACCTGCATGCCCTCGAGAGAAAAGTCAGAGGTCCACTCATCGCAGTTCAGGAAGCGGAGAACCGCGCGAAGAATCGTCCACAGAGAATACGCCCCTCGGGAAACGGCCTGTGGGGCAGAAGAGGTCAGAGCGACCGAGGGTCTTGCAGCAAAGAAGTTCGCTGCCTGAGGCGAGGTCGATGTCCCCTCAGCTCCGAACTCGCTCCCCGAAGAGGCGCCGGCAGTGCTAGCTTGCATCCTCCAAGGAATTGCAAGAGAAGAGTGCGGCTGTCCTTTTGAGAGGCTAGGGCAAGGAGACCTGCGAATTTCTCACTTAAAAGTTGTATTTATAGTGAGAATCAACTTCCAGCCTAATGGGTTTCAAAGCCCTAATCCAATTAGGATTTAATTTCGGGCTTAATAATGGCTCAACTCCTTGGCCCATTATTAATACGAAGTTAAAGTGAAACCATAACCCAAATAATTAGCCATGCACTCTAATGATCCAAATAGCTCTATGTGTGCGACCCAATAGGCTCTTGCCATGTTGGCAATGATCATAAATCATATTTATGATCATAAGCAATGAGCGGTGTCTAGCAACACATCATTGCTACCCAAGTGACAAGATTGTCGGTGAATCGACTAAACCTTTATGATCATCACCGATATATGCCATTGTCCCTTTGTCCAAGATATCAAGACTAAGCACGAGACATGGAATGTGTCACTCTCGTATAGCCCAATCTTTGGTTTCTTGATTACCGAGTAGACCAACTTAAACTGATGACATTGATATCATATATCAACTCATCGGAGCATGGCCATGCATTTTCTAAGTCTCACTCTATCAAGGGGCCCAAAGATATCACTCCCGTTACATAGGAGGGACAAATCCCATCTTGATCATACAAATCCCTCCGCATGATATGTGACATACCCAATGACCTCCTTCAAGTTCACTCAGTTACGAGCAACAAAGGAAAGTATCAAAGTATGTGACTCACATGTAGGGAACCTTGATGATCTTAGGTTGAAGGACTACATATACCATGATCACTATGAGAATCACTTATGACACTCATAGAACGATCCATAAAGTGTTCTCATGGTGGGTCGGTCCAGTACACAAGTTCTCCAACTTGTACCCATATGTAGACTACATATCTCATATTAGTCTCCACATATGCTAGTCATTATGTATTATTGCAACCCGCTCCACAATAATACTAGACTAGGGTTACAATTATGTTTATTATGCTACGCAGAAACAAAACAACAAACAAAATTGCTGGATTAATGCCTCAATAAAATATCATGACTCAATGTGCAAAAATACAATCATCTCGTGATTGGCTTTTTGGGCACAACACTAACAGTACTTCCACTGACTTTTCTGTCAGTGAACCATTTCATCTTCCCTTGTATGTGGGCTCGTTACTTCGGGTAGGGTTATATAGGTCTGCCAGTTGTCAAGGTCATGCCCTCGTTTCCCGCATTGGTTTACACGTGCCTACTGATGGGTGGTGAACAGTTACACCGGTTACATTAATTGCGTCTCTTCGCCTTTGAGGAGCAATAATGACGACGTTTCACCTGCCCCCTTCGGCCTATATAAACACCTCTTGCCTCAGACCTTCACACACTCTTTTCCTTTGCTTTCATTTGCTCTAGAACTCTTTCTTGTCTTCTTTCTCCTTCCAGTGGCAGTTCTAGCGGCGGACCAATTTTCGGCAACCATTCACGATGCCATCCAGGAATCTAGATTTCTGCAAAACTTTCAGTGGGTCTTTCTTTCCAAAGTTCTTCCTTCCTTCCGAAGTCGTTTGTTCCGAAGTTTTGTTTTTTCAAAGTCCTTCGGTTCTCTTTCCTTATTTTTCCTGAGGTTGCCTATCTTCTTTTTGAGAAATGTCGAACCCTGCTCCACTGATGACCGTCCATCCTATTCCGGAGAGCTTTCTCCCCCTTAAGTCTCATCCATGCTGCACTATTTCGAAGAAAATTATGAAGTGGGTAGCAAAATTCTATCTCCCTACTTACGCCGTCCTAAGGTTACCTACCTTGGTCATGTACGATTACATGGCCCATTCTGATGAGATCACTGTTTACTGAGCCCAACTGAAGGCCGATCTTCAGTATCCTCCACCGTGAATGGTTTGTGAGTTCTGTAGGTTTCATGGGATTGCCGTGAACCAGCTCCCTCCCAACTCTTATTCTTATTTCAACGCCTTTCTTTGCATGTGTAGGGTTTTTAAGATAAAGCCCCATTTTCTTTTCTTCATGGAATACTATAAGCTCCACCCGGTCCCAAAGGGTGGCTTCTACTTCTTGCTTCCCCGAGGGTCCGAGAGCAACAAAATTCACCTTCACCTTCGGGAGGAAAGATAGCGGGCGGGGGTGGCAGAAAAAGTTCTTCTTTCTGTCAGTTACCGAAAGATGGAGCTATGTTCCAACCAGATGGGCTTTTGGGGTGTTGAAGACTAACATTGTTGACCCTCGGAAGCTGCTGACCTCGGGATTGGCCGTGGAATTTGACGAGTTCGACCGGTGCATTCGGGCGGTTGCGGATTGGGACCCCGAGGTCCCTCTGCGTTCCTTGTACCCCTTTCCCATTATATGGGGCCTTATGTCTGAGGAGCTTCTTCAGGAACTGGGGGTAATCCACGAGCACAAGTTTGACTTGAACCTGCCCGTGCCCGTTCTCCCGGTGAAAAAGGCATGGTTGGTGATGCTTCTTCAGGCCGATATCTCGTACGAGGCTTTTGCCAAGAGTAAGTTATCTTCCAGGTTTTGCTACCTGTATTCCTTTTGGACTTACACTGATGTTTATTCTTTTTGCAGAGATGGGCGATCAATTTGCAGAGTTTTACAAGTCCTTTTTTCTCGATCAGGCCGAGAAGGGGGAGCAAATGTGGAGGAAGGTGCTTGCGAAGAGGAAGAAGACTAACGGGGGGCCGTCCAAGGTGAAGAAAGCCAAGGCAGATGTCCTTCCTCCGTCCCCCGGAGATGTCGTCGAAGTGCAGGACCAGTCGCCTGCCCATTCTCCTGCCTACGCCGATCCACCTTCGGATCTTGCCACTCTCGAGACAACTCTGAGTCTGGATATCGCCACTGAGACCTCGGTCGAAAGGACTTCAGCTGAAGAGCTCAAGGAGAGCAGGAGAAGGAAGGGCAAGAACATTCCCGGTGAAGTCTGTGAAGTGGGCGAGACCGAGGACGTTGTCACCGAGGTTCCACTAGGTTTGTTCCTTAGCCGTTCCTCTATGAATCTTAGTGTTTTTGGTATCTACGATCTTATAGGTGAATGGCTAAGGGATAACGTACTGACAGAACTTCGGCATGATCTTCTAGAGGAGGTGACTCCTGCTTCATGTGTGCAAGCTCATGCCCGAAAGAGGGCCCTTCGGGATACCCATATCCCGAAGGACAAAGTACCGAGGGAGCCCTTCTGGTCTTTCACGGAGGACATGAATTTATTCTCCGAGGACAGCCAGTTAATGGCTCCCCAGATGGTGAAGGGTGTGCTGATGAACTGATGCGGGTCCGGTTAAGCGGAGCCAGCATCTTTACTGTTGTGCAGCGGTGTGGCCAGCAGGGGCTCCTGGATGGGCACAAAGGTACCCTGAGAGGGTTACCTGAAGTGATGGCCGGCAGCTTCGGATACCGTGGCTGGTGAGGACGGGAAAGGCTCCCGACACGGGAGAGAACCCAGAGCGGACATCCTTCAGGGAAACCTAGCTGAAACACTTAGAAAACAGGGGTTAAGAGGCCCCCAGGGTGTATTTCCGGGGGGAGAACCTCCGATGCCCAAGTCTGTGCTTTGATAAAGTGAGAGGGGCGTAGTAATAATTACTAGAAATGCTTGCCTGGCGCGTCTTTCTGGGGCCTGAAGGGAGAGTATTCAGGCGTAGAGAAAAGAGCGTCATCCTGCCCTTTTAGTCCTCTAGTTGGAAGACCCTTTCTCTAGTTGGAAAAAGTTCTCTCTTAACTGGAAAAACTCCTCCCACTGGAAGAACCCCCCCCTCCCTGTGATGACTTCCCTTGTATAAAAGGAAGAGGGTGACCCCTTCAGATGACGACACATGTATGGCACGTGTAAGGTTTAGATAGTGTTCGTACTTCTAAGCGTGGAGGCCCCTAGCCATCCGTAAGCTCTTCAGGTTGCGAGCTAGAGTAGGTGTAGCCTCGTGTGATAGGACGTTAGATTGTGATGTCGTGCCAGAGCGTGCCTAGAGGTGGCGTGTTGGTGACTTGTGTAAGCGGAGTGTCAGAGACTCCTTAATGGCTCTTGCCGTACGACCGAGGTCCCTTTGGTTGATGTCTCACTTTGGGGCGAAGAGCCCCTTTTCCAGAGTCCGGTTAGAACTTTGGTCTATTCGTCTTCGAACCGAGGTTGAGTGCCTCATGTGTATGACTTCCTTCACTCCGGAATCCTTTTCCGTGGTCGGTGGTTGACCAGGGTGATAGCACTTCGGCTATCACATGCCCCCCCTAGAAAGTCGAAGTGAAGACTTCGGCAAGTAGCTTTTTCGGCGTTTGTCTAGCGCTCAACTGGCAGTCTTTGACAAAACAACCTTGTGGACTCCCAGAGGCACTCGTTGCAGCATGTCCGTTTTCGGTCGAACAGGGCGGCACGGAGCCTTAAACCCTGGACCAGATTTACACCCAGAGTGTGACGTCGGCTGAGGAGGCACTTCGCCACTTAGGTGATGAACCTTATTCGGATAGGTGTCATCTGTTTGCCCTTTGGTGGTCTCGAGATTCCCAACTTGTTAACTTTTCCCGCCATAGGCTAGTGGATCGACATGTCTTGAAACTAGTTGTGTCAGTCTCGAGCAATGTGCCCGGGTTTTCTGGATGCCAGAAAGCGTGTCCTAGTTTCTCATGACGGGCGACACGTGGCAGGCATCAGCTGGGGTGGGCACGCCATTTCATGCGAGGGATAATGATGGCGACGCTTCGCGTTCGCGTAGCATTTATGACACCTTTTTGGCTGCCCTTCCTTGATCTATATAAACCTTCCTCCTGTCATAGTCTTCATTTGTGTTCCTTTGCTCTCACTTTGCTCTTCCTTCGCTCTAGCTTTTTCTCCCTTTTGTGCGGCGGTCTTAGTAGCGAAGCAATTTTCAGCTACCCTTCACGACGGCGTCCTTAAACCCCGACTTTGGCAAGACTTTCGGTGGGCTCTAACTTCTAGAGTTTCTTCGGTGTTTTGTTTTTCTTTTTGCTTTCTGAAGTCGTCTTTCTGAAATCATTTTTTCCCTTTTTCTGAAGTCATTTTTCGGTCCACCATGCCTATTCCTGAGAGCTGGCAACCTCTTTTGTCTCACCCTTGCTGCACCACTCCTGAAAAATTAGAGAAATGGAAGACCAAAATTTTCCTTGCTTTTTATGCCATCACAAGGTTACATCGCCTTGGCCAGTTTAGCTTTATGAATCGAGGTGACCAGGTTACCGTTTTCCGAGCCCAACTTGATAGCCAAAGGCTATCGCCTCTATCTGGCCGAACTCCCTGCCACAAGAATGGCCAGAAGAAACTGGCGCTACCCGAGTAAAGGTGGGATCATAGACCTCCGGAGATAGCCGAAGAGCTCCGAGCCCGGCACGCCAGGAAACTTGAGGATACTACTAGCCCCCCGAGGTTGCAAACAGATCACCTTCGGAAAAGAGGCACCAACTATTGCGGGCCGAACATGATCCCCCCGAAGGCGGAACTCCCTGAGGCTGGGTACCCCCGAACTGAGGGCGTGTTTCCCGAAGAGGCACCGTCCGTACCAAAGGACGACCTCGCCCAGGGACCTCGGGAGTACGGCAGGAGCATTTAAGGAAGCCTCTGACACGTCCTCTCACAGACGTCATATGTCGCCTCAAAAGGCGCTATAACACGCTGACGACATCAAAATCACATCATGGCCCATCTCAGCACAAGGCTCAAGGCAACCTGCTACCAGCTATCTGTCCCCTACGCCCAGAAACTCAGGGAACATCCGACCGAACGCTTGTCGCGATCTGAACGGGCTAGGCAGTCCTATAAATACCAGGAAATAAATACTTGGTAGGAGGTTGGTTGGCAAAGGTTTGACTCCCAGATTCTGAGAAAATCACCAGGCGAGACTCTTCAGCCCTTTTGTGCTATTTCCTCTGCCTTTCTTAGCCACCACTGACTTGGGCGTCGGAGGCTCCCCCCCCCGGAAACACATTCTGGGGGCCTCCTAACCCTTTATTTCTGGACTTTTAGGCACACTCCCAAGGGCGAACTATCCTCCAGGCGTTCTTCTTCCTAGAAGTCTCTCCACCAGTCACCATGACTCTAAACGATGAGGCCCCCGGCCATCATTTCGCGCCGTCTGTGGGAAACCGCTCTGAGATTGCCGTCGTTGAAACTCGGCGTTCTAAGGACAAGGGACTCCCGAGGTCTCCGTCTGCGCCTGAGACACAACCGGCTGCTGAGCAAACACTCCCAGGGACTTCTGCGTCCGAGGAAGACCGCCCTCTAGTAATCACTATGAGCTTTATGAGGGAGTTTCAGCGTTCGGTCGTGGCTGAAATGACACAGCAGATCGACCGAAGATGGTCACAGTAGACACAGGCCCAAAGACCTCCCTCACCTGCACGCCCTCGGGAGAAAAGTCAGAGGTCGACCCATCGCAGTTCGGGAAGCGTAGACTCGCGCGACGAGTCGTCCACGGAGAATATAACCCTTGGGAAACGGCCTGTGGGACAAACTGGGTCCAAATGACCGAAAGTCTCACGGTGAAGGAGTTCGTCGCCTGAGGCGAGGTCCTTGTCCCCTCAGCGCCGAACTCGCTCACCGAAGAGGCGCCGCCAACGACGATCTCCCTTCCCTAAAGAAGGGCCTAGTGCCACAGTTCTCATGGAAAGAATACTAGCGCGGCTAGATAGGGTGGAGAAACAAATGGCCAGAAAACCCGTTTGGGCCAGACTTTCGGGAACATTCTGCGAAGATGACTCCCCATTCATTCAGGCCGTTGTTGAGGCAGCCATGCCAGGTGACTTCAGAGTACCTCGGCTGGAGATTTATGATGGTCGTACTGATCCACAGGCCCATCTGATGAAGTACAGACGCAGTATGATAATGCACGGTGCTGACGACGCTACCATGTGCAAGTGCTTCGAAGTCACCCTCACAGGGCCAGCAACTACATGGTACAATTCATTGCCTTCAGGGACCATCACTGAGTTCCAGGAGTTGTCCATGGCCTTCACGCAGGAATTCATTGGGAGTCGACCTACTGTGAAGATGCCTGTCCAGATGTTCGACATAGAGCAGAGGAACGGAGAAACCATCCGAGACTATGTCGAAAGATTCAACAGGGAAGCTCTGAGCGTCCCTGATTTTCGGCCTGAAATCCGCATTCTTGCCATAACACGGGGCCTTCGGTGAGACTCACAGCTGTTTTATGAGTTCTCAAAGGACCCCTCGGAGACCCTCGGAGAATTTTACCGAAGGGCAGAACAGCACATGACCGCGGAGGAACTAAGAATGGCTGGGCCGAAGTCCGATCACCACCCCGCCGAAGGGTCCCATCAACAAGCTCGGCATCCGACCGAATAGGCAGGACGATCTCGGAGGATGCGGGGAAGGAAACCCCAAAGTTTCACACCACTGAGCACTACACGGACCAACATCCTCATGGCGCTGGAAAGGCAAGGGACGCAGATTCGGCGGCCAAGGGCCATGACCGCCGATAATAAGAAGAATGCAAATAAGTTCTGCCAGTTTCATCGCGACCACGGTCATGACACCGAAGACTGCTTCCAGCTGAAGAAGTACATAGAGTCGCTGATAAAGCAGGGCCAACTTCAGAAATACCTGCGGATGCCATCCCCGAAAGGCAGAAAAGTGGAGGAAGAAAGGGCCGAAGATGAGGACTATGACTCCGACAGGCGGAGAAACCGAAGTCCAAAAAGGCACCCTCCACCTCCGGCAGGGGTGATACAAACCATCACCACGGGGCTCCCATCTTCGGAAAGAAAGCGGAAGGCCAGAGAAATTACAGTCATGGAATATCAAAATCCAGCAAAAAAGCTGGCCCGCAAAGATGGATCCACCGTCGTCTTTCCCCACGACGATCTGCTGCTGATCATGGCAAGGATAGGGAACTGGGACGTCAAAATGGTGCTACTTGATGACAGATCAAATGCGGACGTCCTATTCTCGCACTTACTGCTGAGCTTAGGCATCTCCAGCAGTGAGCTTAAGCCAGTCACCTCGCCCACCTTTGGGGTTGGACCATCCGAACTGCCCGTTCTCGGATGGATCGACCTCCCACTGATGATGAGAGGACTTTGGTAGATGTAGCAGCTGAGTTGTACGCCTCCACAACGGCGAGGTTCATCATCATGGACGTCCCGTCCTCGTACAACGCCATCCTTGGAAGGCAGACACAGGGAAACCTGCACATTCGCCCTGATGTGAAGTACTTGACTGTCACATTCGCCACCAAGGATGGGGATGCAGAGGTCTTCATAGATCAAGCCAAGGTAAGGAAGGTGTTTGTGAAAGCACGAAAAGCTCTGGCAAATAACCTCGCACAGACAATAGAGGCAAAGACACCAGAAAAGGGCAAAGAAGAAGATCTTGCAAAAGCGGAAATGGAAACAGTAGAACTTATCCCAGGACAATCTACCCGAATAGGGAAGAGCTTGGCCGAAGGTGAGAAGGAAAACCTTGTATCCTTTCTGCTGAAAAATAAAGATCTGTTTGCCTACTCGCCAAAAGATATGCCAGGGGTAAACCCTGGCATAATACAGCATAGCCTCAAAGTAAGCCCGGAAGCAAAACCTGTCCGGCAAAAGAAACGGAGCATCTCAGCCCATAAGAGCAACTTTGTGAAATCCGAGGTCCAACGCCTGTTGGACGCTGAAGTCATCAGAGAGGTCAAATACCCCGAATGGTTAAGCAACGTGGTCATTGCCACAAAAGAAGGTAGCAGCAAACTCCGGATGTGCATCGACTTCAGAAACTTGAACGATGCTTGCCCGAAAGACTCATACCCTCTGCCGCCAATAGATCAACTGGTAGATTCAACTGCTGAATATGGGCGCCTAAGTTTCCTAGACGCCTTCAGTGGTAACCATCAAATAAAAATGGACCCCGAAGATGAAGAAAAAATCGCCTTCATCACCGAGGGAGGAACATACTGCTTTGTCCGGATGCCCTTCGGGCTCAAAAATGCAGGAGCCACCTACCAAAGGTTGATGAACAAGGTCTTTAAAGACCAAAGGGGGAGAAACATGGAGGTGTATGTTGATGATATGATAGTCAAGAGCAAGCTGCCTAGCTATCATGTTGCAGATCTAGAGGAAACCTTCCAAAAGCTCAGAGCCTTCGGGATTCGGCTTAATCCTGAAAAGTGCATCTTCGGGGTACCCTTGGGAAAATTCCTTGGGTATATGGTATCCGAAAGAGGCATTGACGCTAACCCCGAGAAGATTAAGGCGCTGCTTGAGTTCCGAACTCCTGCCACAATCAAAGACGTGCAGAGGCTCACCGGAAGAATAACCTCTCTGAGCAGATTATTTCCAGGTACGGAGATAGGTGTCGACCTCTCTTCAAAGTCCTCACAAAGGCAGCAAAAATGGAAGGCGACCTCGGAAGGAATGATCACCCTTGGGACGAAGATTGCCAAAAGGCCTGGGAAGAACTCAAAGTCTACTTGGCTAGCCTGCCGACTCTGCGACAACCTCGGGAGGGAGAGCCCCTCGTTTTGTACCTCACCATCACGGAGAAAGCTGTAAGCTCGGTCCTCGTAAAAGAAGAAGGGTCAAAGCAATGGCCAGTCTATTACGTCAGCAAATCCCTGCATGGCGCCAAAGTCAGGTACCCTCTGCTTCAAAAAGCTATATACGCCTTGGTGCTTGCAGGGAGAAGGCTGCAACCATACTTTTAGGCTCACTCTATCATCGTCCGAAGTAGTCTACCACTACGGGATGTTATGAAGAAAGTTGATCATTCGGGAAGGCTCTCCAAATGGTGCATAGAGCTTGGCTAACACGAAATCATATATGAACCTCGGAAGGCCATAAAAGCTCAAGCACTGGCAGATTTTATCGCTGAAATACCCACCACTAAGGAAAGCCATTTGGATCCGAACGAAGGTGAGCCAGAGTGGACCTTGCATGTTGACGGAGCCTCGGGATCTGAACACCAGGGAGCTGGAGTAATTATCAGAGGACCCGAAGACCTAGCGGTAAAGAAGGCTATCAAGTTCAGCTTCAGCGTCACTAACAATGTGGCTGAGTATGAAGCCCTCATAGCGGGATTACTGTTGGCCAGAAGGATTGGCGTGAGAAATTTAAAGTCTCACAGCGATTCCCAGCTGGTAGTTCGGCAGACGACAGGAGATTATGGGGCGAAGGACCCAATCTTGGCAAAATACCACGAGCTGGTAGCAAAGCTCATCCAAGAGTTTGACGCCGTACGGATCGAAAATGTACCTCGGCGGAACAACACTGAGGCAGATTGCTTGGCGAAGTCAAAAACATACACCGAGGTGCTAGATCACCCGAGCATCTCAGTGCTGAGCATAGCGACCTCGGGAAAAGGATGGAAAGATCCCATAAAAAGATACCTCGCAGAAAATGTGCTCCCCGAAGACCCCGGCGACGCTGCAAGACTACAAAGACGCTCCGGCCGATTCTTCCTGATTGGCGAAGAGTTATACCGACAGGGATATGCAAACCCGCTGCAAAGATGCATGGATGAAGAGGATACTAAAATGGTCCTTGAAGAGGTCCATGAAGGTATATGTAGTTCACATATTGGAACTGATGCCATTGCGGCAGTGATACTTCGCCAAGGATACTTCTGGCCTACCCTGAGAAAGGACGCAAGGCAGTTCGTCCGGAAATGCGGTAGTTGCCAGAGACACGCGAACATCCAGAGGGCACCCTCGGAATTGGTAACTTCGGCTGACTATCCCTGGCCCTTCGCAGTCTGGGGTATAGACCTTATTTGGCCACTCCCCTCAGCGCCCGGAGGCATGAAATTCTGCGTGGTAGCAGTAGACTATTTCTCCAAATGGGTCGAGGCAGAACCCCTAGCAACTATCTCGGCAAAAGAAGTGCAAAAGTTTGTATGGAAGAACATAGTATGCAGATTCGGCATACCGAGGATACTAGTGGCTGATAATGGATCCTAATTCACAGACAAAGGATTCCAGGAATTGATCAGCGACCTCGGAATAAAGATGCAGTTCGCCCCAGTAGCTCACCCCCAAAGCAACGGGCAGGTGGAAGTATCTAACCGGACCATAAAAGATGGCCTGAAAAAGAGACTGGGGGAAGCAAAAGGGAAATGGCCAGGGGAACTCCAAAGCGTGTTATGGAGTTACCGAACTACGCCCCGAAGAGCCACAGGGGAGACACCCTTCTCACTCGTCTTCGGAACAGAGGCCATCATCCCTATCGAGATAGTTAGACCATCAGTACGGGTTCAAGTATTTGATGAAGGTGGAAACGACCTCGGCCTCAGAACGAAGCTCGACCTCGTCGGCGAACACAGAGAAATAGCTGAGCTGAGAAGAAAAGCTTTCCAGCCAAGAGTGGCCGCGGCTATAAATTTACGAGCCAGGCCAAAAGAAATCAAAAAAGGGGACCTCGTTCTCCGAAAGGCTGACTTTGCACCCCGAAAGCCATCTCACGGGGTATTTCGCGTGAACTGGGAAGGACCTTATCTGGTTCTTGCCGAAGTACGAAAAGGGGTGTACAAACTAGGCGACACCGAAGGCGTAGAATTGAAAAACACTTGGCACTCAGATGCCTTGAAGAAATTCTACGCTTAAGATGGAGCGGAAGGATTGTGTTGTGCAAAAAATATCCTAAGTACAGAATGTCCTTGAAGGTGTTCGCCATAAAAAAGCGCAGATGTGATTTTCCGAAGTCCCTTGAGCCATCATGGTCGGAAAAATGGAAAACAAAACTTTTGCGAAAGTAGTCGCCGCAAAAAGAGCAGATGTGATTTTTCGAAGTCCCTTGAGCCATCATACTCGGGAAAGTGGGAAACAAAAATCTTGCGAAAATACTTGTCGAAAAAGCGGGTAATAAATTTTGGTGATTGCAGGTTTCCCGAAGTCTCTTGAGCGAACTTGTTCGAGACAATGGAAATGCAAAATCTTGCAAAAAGACTTAGCGAAAAAATATATTCATTGAGAATGATCAGGCTTACAAAGAAGAAGTGCCCGAAGAAGGAACACAAAAACGAAGAGGAAAAAAGGAAAAGGCCCCTTAAACAGCCTAAGGGTTCTCGGCGTCCCGGTAGCCACCAGCCTCTGTGCCCTTTTCCACCACCTTCGACGCCGGAATTGTGGAAGGCAGGTTCAGGTGCTCGATTTTGGACTAGGACCACCGAGGGCCCTCAGGAATGTTGAGAGCTTCCAAAAAACAGAGGTCCAGACCTGGGAACCTCTCAAGGACTTGGTGCCGAGCAAGGCAGACTCCGTCTTGGAAGGCGACCTTGGTCATTTGGTCAGATTTTTCCTTCTCAACCTCAAGGTCCTCGAGCTCGTCCTTCAAGTCTGCAACCTCCTTCTTTAGCGCCTTCACCCTCTTCTTCGCATCGGGCTCCTTCTTCAAAGACTGGACCTCGGCTTCGAGGGCCTTTTTCTCACTCACCAACGACCGAATGAGATGGTCAGAATCTGACTTATCTTTGAGAAGGTCTTGGTTGGCAGCGAGCATCCCTTTCACCTGATCGCCGAGGTCAGCAATCTGCAGAGAGGAGTTCTTCTCAAGATCTTCCTTCTCCATCCGGAACTCCTCCCGAAGGGCAGTAACTTTTTTCTTCGCAGCATCTGACAGCTGCTGGTTCTTGGCGATCAATGCCGAGCGCGTGGCCTTCGCTTTCTCCAAGGTGTCTAAGGCCGAAGCTCGAAACGCCGAATGCCTAGCTACCCGAACTCGAAGAAAGCCGGTGTACCCCAGCAGCTGCAAAAAGATGAACGCAAGGTCAGTAAGAACCAAGTACTTAGGAAAAATTGAAGGGAAAAATGTGTGAAGAACATACCTGAGCAGCATGCTCGTTGACTTTCGCGGCAAGGGTGTCATCTTCCGGATGGGCCGCCGCAATAGCCTTGAATGAGGCCTCTGTATGCACCCCCTTCGAAATCTGTTTCGCCATTTTAGGACAGTCTTCGGAGTACAAGTTCATGTCCTCCGTGAATGTCCAGAAAGGCTCTTTTGGTATCTTCCCTTGCGGGACTTTGGCGTCGCGAAGGGCCCCAGCCTTCGCGTGTTCGGCCGCCTAGTTCGAGGTAAGCAACTCCCCTGCATGGCGAAAATGAGAAGCAGGTCAGAGACAAAGGAAAATTCAGAAAAACAAAAGAGCCATTCTTGTTCTGAAAAACAACAAACCTGGTGGCACTTCGAACACGGTGTCCTCGGAATCCTGAGACTCCTCGGTCGAAATCCCCTTGCCTTTCCTCTTGCGCCACTCCTCGGCAGAAGGAGCCTCTACCACGGCCTCCAGAAGGGCCTGCGGCGCAGAAGGGCTCTGGGGAGGGACGTCGGCGGAAGAAACCTCGGCTGCGGCAGGGACCTCGGCTGCGGCAGGGACCTCGGCTGCAGCCTCGGGCGGCGGAATCTCGGCTGGCCCAGGCTCCTCATCAGCCTCCTCGGAAATTTCCTCCAGAGGAACCTGGGTAGTTTTCTTTGCCCATTTCGCCGAAGGACCAGCGCCGGTAGACTTCCGCCTTCGGGAAGCCGCCTTCTTTGTTTGGTCGCCCTTCTCCACCTGGACGGAGAAAAGGGACTTGTAAAATACAGTAGTCCCGTCGCCCATCTCTGAAAAAGAAAAAAGACATCAGTGTAAGTCCAAGGGAAAAACAACAAGGGAGTAGAAGATAACTCACTTTCGACAAGCGTTTCGAAAGAAATTTCCTCCTTAAGAAGCTTGACCAACCAGGAATCCTTCCCGGCGATGGCAGGAGCTGGCATCTCGAGGTCGGTCTCGTGCTCCTTAACCACCTTTAACTCTCGGAGGACCTCTTCGGTCATCAACCTCCAGTTGATAGGGAAGGGGTACAGAGAGCGCAGCGCGACCTCGGGAGCCCAGTCAGAGACAACGCGGATGCGGCCGTCGAAGTTCGCAAAAGTGGAAGCCAACTCTGGACTCAGCAACAACCTCGGATCAACGACATCCACATCTAGCCTTCCCTGAGCCCATTTGGTCGGAACATACGACCAGGCCTCCTCCATCTTCAGGAAGAAGAATTTTTGTTGCCACCCCCGCCAGCTGTCCTTGGTGGCGAAGGTGAACATGAATTTTTTGCTCCCGGATCCCCGAGGTAGCATAAAATAGAAGCTACCCTTCGGGACCACAAAGAGCTTGTAGTACTGCATGAAGATTATAAAATGGGGTTTTATCCCAAACACGCCACACATGCAGAGGTAGGCGTTAAAAGAGCAGAACGAGTTCAGGGGAAGCTGGTTCACAGCAATGCCATGAAATTGGCAGAACTCGCAAACCATCTTCGGGGGAGGATACCGAAGTCCGGCCTTCAGCTGGGCTCGGAAAATGGTAACCTCGTTACTATGGTTTGAAAAGGCATAATGGCTAGAGCGAGGCAGCCTAGTAATGGCGTAAGAGGGAAGAAATAACTTTTTCTTCCACACCTCTAATTTTGCGGGGGTGGTGCAACAAGGATGGGCTAAAAGAGGCTGCCAGCTCTCAGGGATAGGCATTTTCGACATGAAAACGAGTTCAGAAAAGCCAAGAAAATAGTTTTCAGAAAAAACTCAAAAGAACAGATGAATCAAAACACTCTGGAAAACAAAAACCCACCAAAAGATTTGCCAAAGTCTGAGGACGCCGTCGTGAAAGTTGGCTGAAAAAAGCTCTGATTAAGGCAGCTCCGCCATAGAAAGCAAGAAAGTATGAAAACAGGGGCAAAGCAGAGGAAAGAGCAGAAGTAAAAGCAAATGGGACTTATGATGGAATGGGCTATTTATAGGCCAAAGGTTGGTAACCGAAACATCATCATAAGTACCCTTTTGGAGGTGAACCGTCACCGTAACTGCCATCTGCACCTGAAAAGCCGCACCCTCTGTAACCGATGCGACTCTCCTCTAATGGAAAAGTGCCACGTGTCAGCCACCGTGCCAAAACAGGGGACACGTCTTCTGACATCCCTAAAAAGCTGGGACGCGTCACTTAGACTGACACGCTTGGCCATCAGACACGACGTTACACACACCTGCAAGAAGAAAAAGCAGGTTACCTCGAGGACACCAAGAGACAGGCCAAGGCCGAACAGCCCATACCTTTGGGCAAGAGGTGCATCCTCGGAACAGGTTGAGCTTCCTAAGAGACTCCCAAGAACAACCTCAAAAAGAGATGCAACACCGAAGTCTTCACTTCGGCTTTCCAAAGGGGGGCATGTGATAGCCAAAGGCTATCGCCTCTATCTGGCCGAACTCCCTGCCAGAAGAATGGCCAGAAGAAACTGGCGCTACCCGAGTAACGGTGGGATCATACACCTCGGGAGATAGCCGAAGAGCTCCAAGCCTGCCAACCTCCTGTCAAGTATTTATTTCCTGTATATATAGGAATACCTAGCCCGTTCAGATCATGACACGTGTGCGGTCGGATGCTCCTGAACGTCTGGGCGTAGGGGACAGATAGTTGGTAACTAGATGGCCTCGAGCCTTGTGCTGAGACGGGCCATGATATGATTCTGATGGCGTCTGCGCGTCAGGGCGACTTTTTACGTCTGTGGTGGGACGTGTCAGAGGCTTCCTTAAATGCTTCCTTAAATGCGCCTGCCGTACTCCCGAGGTCCCTGGGCGAGGTCGTCCTCTGGTTCGGACAGAGCCTCTTCGGGAAGCCTACCCTCAGTTCGGGGGTTCCCAGTTCCAGGGGGTTCCGCCTTCGGGGATATCATATTCGGGCAGCAATGTCTGGTGCCACTTTTCCGAAGGCGCGTTGTTCACAACCTTGGGGGGCGAATGGAGTCCTCAAGTTTTACTGGCGTGCCGAGGCTCGGAGCTCTCAGGCTATCTCCCGAGGTGCATGATTCCACCTATTCCCGGGAAGCGCCAGTTCTTCTGGCCGTTGTTGTGGCAGGGTATTCGGCCAGATTGAGGCGACAGCCTTTGGCTATCACATGCCCCCCTCTGGAAAGCTGAAGTGAAGACTTCGGTTTGCATCTCTTTCCGAGGTTGCCGTTGGGAGTCTTGTTGGGAAGCATAACCTGTTCCGAGGTCGCACCTTTTGCCCGATGGTCTGGGCTGTTCGGCCTTGGCCTATTCTTTGGTGTCTCCGAGGCAAAGCCTGTACCGAAGATACACCTCTTGCCCAAAAGTCATGGGCTGTTCAGCCATACCCTGTCTCTTGGTGTCCTCGAGGTGGCCTGCTTTTTATTTCTGCAGGTCTGATGGCCAAGCGTGTCAGACTGAGCGGCGCGTCTCCATTTCTCAGGGATGTCAAACGACGTGTCCCAATCAGGAGGCGTGTCCCGGTTTTCCAGGCACGTTTGGGGAGGCACGTCCCCCATTTCTGCGCAGCGGTTGACACGTGGCTTCTTGCCATTGGAGGAGAGGCGCGTCATTTACAGAGGGCGCGCCTTTTCGGGTGCAGCGGGCAGTTACGGCGACGGTTCGCCTCCAATGGGTACTTATGATGTTCTTTCGGTTACCCACCTTTGGCCTATAAATAGCCCATTCCATCATAAGTCCCACTTACTGTTTTTCTGCTCTTTTTCTGCTCTGCCCTCTGTTCTTGCGTTTTATCTTGCTTTCTGCGGCGGAGCTTCTTTAATCAGAGCTTTTTCCTACCAACTTTCACGACGGCGTCCTCAGGCAAATCTTTTGGTGGGTTTTGATTTCCAGAGTACTTGATTCCTCTGTTTTTCTGAGTTTTTCTGGAAAACTGTTGTTTTTTCCAAACTCGTCTTCTGAGTTTTTTCTGGAAACTATTTTCTTTTCCATCTCAAACTCTTTTTCATGTCTACGATGCCTGTTCCCGAGAGCTGGAAACCTCTTCTGGCCCATCCTTGCTGTACCACCCCCGAAAAACTAGAGAGGTGGAAGAAAAAATTCTTTCTTCCGTCTTACGCTGTGACCAGACTGCCTCGTTCTAGCCATTTTGCTTTTTCAAACCGTGGCGACGAGGTTACCGTCTTCCGAGCCCAACTGAAGGCCGGTCTTCGGTATCCTCCCCCGAAGGTGGTTTGCGAGTTCTGCCAATTCCATGGCATTGCTGTGAACCAGCTTCCCCCGAATGCGTACTGCTATTTTAACGCCTACCTCTGCATGTGTGGCATGTTCGGGATAGAGCCCCACTTCATCATTTTCATGCAGTACTACAAGCTCTATGTGGTCCCGAAGGGTGGCTTCTATTTCCTGCTGCCTCGGGGATCCGGGAGCAAAAAATTCACCTTCACCTTCGACACGAAGGATAGCTGGCGGGGGTGGCAGCCTAAGTTCTTTTTCCTCAAGGTGGATAAGAACTGGTCTGATGCCCCGACCAGATGGGCTCAGGGAGTGCTGAACGCAGACGTCGTTTATCCGAGGATGCTGCTGACCCCACCGTTGGCTTCCGTGTTCGCGGATTTCGACGCCCACATTCGGGCAGTCGCTGACTGGGCTCCCGAGGTCTCTCCTCGTGCTCTTTACCCCTTTCCTATCAACTGGAGGTTGATGACCGAAGAAGTCCTTCGGGAGCTGAAAGTGGTTAAGGAGCACGTGACTGACCTCAATATGCCCGCTCCCGCCATCGCCGGGAAAGACTCCTGGCTGGTCAAGCTCCTTAAGGGGGAGACTTCTTTCGAAACTTTTGCCGAAAGTGAGTAATCTTCCATCCCTTTATACTTTTTCCTCAGACTTACGCTGATATTTCTTCTCTTTTTCAGAGATGGGCGATGGGGCTGCCGCTTATTACAAGGCCCTCTTTTCTGGCCAAGTGGAGAAGGGGGAGCAGACAAAGAAGGCGGCTTCCCGAAGAAGGAAGACGACAGGGGCGGGACCCTCGACGAAGCGAGCTAGGAAGGTTCTCCAGCCTTCTCAGCCAGAGCTTTTGGAAGAAGAAGCTGGCGAAGACGCTGGTCTTGTTGAAATTCCACCGGCCGAGGTCCCCGCTACTTCCGCCGAGGTGCCTCCTCTCGACCTCGAGGCCCCCAGAAACACTGTAGTGGTAGAAGTACCCACCGCCGAGGAGCGGTACCGGCAGAAGGGTAAGGGTCTTTCTTCCGAGGGGCCCGAGGATCCCGAGGACACTGTCTCCGAGGTTCCTCCAGGTATGCCTTTAGGCGAAGTTCAGCTCCTTTTCCTTTCGCGAATTTTTCTTCTGCTCCTAACTTCCTTCTCACTTTCAGGGGAGCCTCTTACTGCTGGCTGGAGGGCCATTCATGAGAGGAAACGGGCCCTGCGCGATGCCACAATCCCTGAGGGGAAGATCCCCTTGGAGCCCTTTTGGTCAATCACGGAGGATATGAATTTGTTCTCCGACGATTGTCCGAAGATGACAAAAGAGATTTGGAAGGGGATGACCACTGACGCCTCCTTCCGGGCCATTGCGGCGGCTAACCCGGGGGATAATACCCTCGCCGCAAAAATCACCGAGCATGCTGCTCAGGTATAGTCTTTACACTTTTTTCCTCAATTTTCTAAGTGTTTAGACTTGTACTAACCTGGACTTTTGCCTTGCCGTAGCTGCTGGAGTACACTGGTTATCTCCGAGTTCGGGTGGCCAGACAGGCTGCCTCCAAGGATGCGACTTCGCGGGAACTCAGTGAAGCGAAGGCTTCGCTTGCGAAGGTGATCGCCAGCAACCAGCAGCTGACAGCGGATTGTTCTCAGCAACTTGCTGCCGTTCGGGAGGAGTTCTCGAAGAAAAGAGAAGAACTTGAAAAGGACTCCTCCCGGAAGATTGCCGACCTCGGCGACCAAGTAAAGGGGCTGCTCGCCGCCAACGAAGATCTTGTCAAGGACAAGGCTGTTTCCGACAGTCTTGCGTCGAGGTTGACGGACGAGAACAATGCTCTTCAAGCCGAGGTCGAGGCTCTGAAGAAGGAGTCCGGAGAGACGCTGGGGATAAGCGAGCTCGAAGAGGAGGTTGCTGAGCTGAGGGACGAGGTCAATGTCCTTGGCGTTCAAAAATGTACTTCTGATGACATGGCCAAGGTCGCCTTTCAGGACGGCTTCTGCCTCGCTCGGCACCAGGTGCTGCAGAGGTTCCCAGATTTGGACCTCTCTTTTCTGGAGGGCCTAAATATTCCTGAGGGACCTCGGTGGCAGTGGTCCAAGGTCGAGCATCTGAAGTTTCCTGGTCTTCGTCCGCCCGGCTCTCCCTAGTTTGTTTTAGGGCTCCTCTTATTTTTCTCCTTTGTGCTCCTTCTTTGGGCACTTCTTTTGTAAGGCGATTTGCTCTAAATGAACAATCTTTTGGCTAAGTCCTTTCTTGCAAGTTTCTTCATTTCCACTGTCCCGAACACGTTTGCTTCAAGAGACTTTCGGAAAACCTGCAACCAAAGAAACTTTTTACCTTCCTTTGTCCCGAGCGTGCTCGCTTAAGAGACTTTCTGGAAAGTTTGTAAAAATTTGGCTAAGTCTTTTGCAGGCTTTTTGTTTCCTTTTATCCCGAACATGTTCGCTCAAGGGCCTTCGGAAAACCTTCAGCCAAATTTTTCTGTCTTCCTATTGTCCCGAGCATATTTGCTCAAGGGACTTAGGAAAATTTTCACGAGATTGCTCATTCCCTTTTTCCCGAGCACGTTCGCTCAAGGGTGTTCGGAAATTACCTCTGCTTTTGTTTTGGCGTGTACTTTTGCGAGATTCTTGCTTCCCATTTTTCCCGAGCATAGTGGCTCAACGGACTTCGGGAAGTCATATCTGTTTTTTCGTGGCGAGCACCTTCGCGGAATTTTGTCCTGGACAATTTGGTATACTTAAAAATTTTCTCAAGACCATTCTTCTCCGGACCATCCTGTACTTAGAATATTTTTTGTACAATATATTTCTTCCGCTCAACCTTAGGCGTAGAATTTTTTCAGGGCGTCTGAATGCCAAGTGTTTTTCAATTCTACGCCTTCGGCGTCACCAAGCTTGTACATGCCTTTTCGTACTTCGGCGAGAACCAGATAAGGTCCTTCCCAATTTGTGCGAAGTACTCCGTGAGATTGCCTTCGGGGTGCGAAATCGGCCTTTCGGAGAACGAGGTCTCCTTTTTTGATTTCTTTTGGCCTGGCTTTTAAGTTGATAGCCACGGCCACTCTTTGCTGGAAAGCTTTTCTTCTCAGCTCGGCTATTTCTCTGTGTTCGGCCACAAGGTCGAGCTTAGTTCTCAGACCGAGGTCGTTTCCGCCTTCATCAAATACTTGCACCCGTATTGAAGGCTGAACTATCTCTATTGGGATAATGGCCTCTGTTCCGAAGACGAGTGAGAAGGGAGTTTCCCCTGTGGCTCTTCGTGGCGTCGTTCGGTAGCTCCACAATACACTTTGGAGTTCTCCTGGCCATTTCCCCTTGGCTTCCCCAAGTCTCTTTTTCAGGCCATCTTTTATGGTCCTGTTTGATACTTCCACCTGCCCATCGCTTTGGGGGTGAGCTACTGGGGCGAAGTGCATCTTTATTCCGAGGTCGCTGATGAATTCCTCGAATCCTTTGTCTATGAACTGGGATCCATTATCAGCTACTAGTACCCTCGGTATGCCAAATCTGCATACGATGTTCTTCCATACGAACTTCTGCACTTCTTTTGCCGAGATAGTTGCTAGTGGTTCTGCCTCTACCCACTTTGAGAAATAGTCCTCTGCTACCACGCAGAATTTCACGCCTCCGGGCGCTGTGGGGAGTGACCCAATGAGGTCTATACCCCAGACTGCGAAGGGCCAAGGATAGTCTGCCGACGTTACCATTTCCGAGGGTATCCTCTGGATTTTTGCATGTCTCTGGCAACTACCGCACTTCTGGACGAACTGCCTTGCGTCCTTTCTCAGGGTAGGCCAGAAGTATCCTTGGCGGAGTATCACTGCTGCAAGGGCATCAGTTCCAATGTGCGAGCCGCACATGCCTTCGTGGACTTCTTCGAGGACCATCTCAGTATCCTCTTCGCCCACACATCTCTGCAGCGGATTTGCATATCCTTGCCGATATAACTCTTCACCAATCAGGAAGAATCTTCCGGCGCGTCTTCGCAGTCTTGCAGCATTGCCGGCGTCTTCGGGAAGCTCATTCTCTGCGAGGTATCTCTTTATGGGGTCCTTCCACCCCATTCCCGAGGTCGTTACGCTTAGCACGGAGATGCTTGGATGGTCTAGCACCTCGGTGTATGTTTTGGACTTCGCTAAGCAATCTGCCTCAGTGTTATTCCGCCGGGGTACATTTTCGATCCGCACGGCGTCAAACTCTTGGATGAGTTTTCTTACCAGCTCGTGGTATTTTGCCAAGATTGGGTCCTTCGCCCCATAATCTCCTGCCGTCTGCCGAACTACCAGCTGGGAATCGCTGTGAGCCCTTAAGTTTCTCACGCCAATCTTTCTGGCCAAGCGTAATCCCGCTATGAGGGCTTCATACTCAGCCACATTATTGGTGACGTTGAAGCTGAACTTGATAGCCTTCATCACCTCTAGGCCTTCGGGTCCTCTGATAACTATTCCAGCTCCCTGGTGTACGGACCCCGAGGCTCCGTCAACATGCAAGGTCCATTCTGGCTCACCTTCTTTCGGATCTGAGTGGTTCTCCTCAGTGGTGGGTATTTCGGCGATAAAATCTGCCAATGCTTGGGCTTTTATGGCCTTCCGAGGCTCATACGTGATTTCGTGTTCGCCAAGCTCTATGCACCACTTGGAGAGCCTTCCCGAATGATCAACTCTCTTCATAACATCCCGTAGTGGTAGACTACTTCGGACGATGATGGGGTGAGCCTGGAAATATGGTCGCAGTCTTCTTCCTGCAAGCACCAAGGCGTATATAGCTTTTTGAAGCAAAGGGTACCTGACTTCGGCGCCATGCAGGGACTTGCTGACGTAGTAGACCGGCCATTGTTTCGGCCTTTCTTCTTTTATCAGGACCGAGCTCACGGCCTTTTCTGTGACGGCGAGGTACAGTACGAGGGGTTCTCCCTCCCGAGGTTGTCGCAGAGTCGGCAGGCTGGCCAGGTAGACTTTGAGTTCTTCCCAGGCCTTTTGGCAATCTTCATCCCAGGGATGATTGTTTCTTCCGAGGTCGCCTTCCATCTTTGCTGCCTTTGTGAGGACTTTGAAGAAAGGTCTACACCTATCTCCGTACCTGGAAATAAACCTGCTCAGAGAGGTTATTCTTCCGGTTAGTCTCTGCACGTCTTTAACTGTGGCAGGAGTTCGGAACTCAAGCAGAGCCTTAATCTTCTCAGGATTGGCGTCGATGCCTCTTTCGGATACCATGTACCCAAGGAATTTTCCCGACGTCACCCCGAAGATACACTTCTCGGGGTTAAGGCGAATCCCGAAGGCTCTGAGCTTTTGGAAGGTTTCCTCCAAATCTGCAACGTGGTAGCCGGGCAGCTTGCTTTTTACTATCATATCATCAACATATACTTCCATGTTTCTCCCCATTTGGTCTTTAAAGACCTTGTTCATCAGTCTCTGGTAGGTGGCTCCTGCATTTTTCAGCCCGAAGGGCATTCTGATATAGCAGTACGTTCCTCCCTCGGTGATGAAGGCAGTTTTCTCTTCATCTTCGGGGTCCATCCTTATCTGATGGAGCCGCTGAAGGCATCTAGGAAGCTCAGGAGCCCGTTTTCGGCCGTTGAATCTACCAGTTGATCTATTGGCGGGAGGGGAAATGAGTCTTTCGGGCAAGCATCATTCAAGTTTCTGAAATCAATGCACATCCGGAGTTTGCTGCTACCTTCTTTTGTGGCAATGACCACGTTGCTTAACCATTCGGGGTATTTTACCTCCCTGATAACTTCAGCATCCAATAGGCGCTGGACTTCGGTTTTCACGAAGTTGCTTTTGTGGGCTGAGATGCTTCGTTTCTTTTGCCTGATAGGTTTTGCTTCCGGGCTTACTTTGAGGCTGTGCTGTATTATGCCAGGGTTCACTCCTGGCATGTCTTTCGGCGAGTAGGCAAACAGATCTTTATTTTTTAGCAGAAAGGATACAAGATTTTCCTTATCACCTTTGGCCAAGCTCTTCCCTATTCGGGTAGATTGTCCTGGGACAAGATCTACTGCTTCCGTTTCTGCTTCTGCGGGATCTCCTTTTTTGCCTTTCTCCTGCGCCTTTGCCTCCACCGTTTGTGTAGAGCTGTTTGCCGGAGCCTTTCGTGTTTTTACAAACACCTTTCTTACCTCGGCTTGGTCGATGAAGACCTCTGCATCTCCATCCTTGGTGGCGAATGTGACAGTCAAGTACTTCACATCGGGGCGAATGTGCAGGTTCCCCTGAGTCTGCCTTCCAAGGATGGCGTTGTACGAAGACGGGACGTCCATGACGATGAATCTTGCCATTGTGGACGCGTACAACTCAGCTGCTCCGTCTACCGAAGTGCCTTTCATCATCAAAGGGAGGTCGATCCATCCGAGGACGGGTAGTTCGGATGGCCCAACGCCGAAGGTGGGCGTGGTGACAGGTTTCAGCTCGCTGCTGGAGATGCCCAAGCTCGGCAGTAAGTGCGAGAATAGGACGTCAGCATTTGAGCCATCATCAAGCAACACTCTCTTGACGTCCCAGTTCCCTATTCTCGCCATTATCAGCAGCGGGTCGTCGTGGGGGAAGACGACAGTGGAGCCATCTTTGCGAGCCAATTTCTTTGATGGACTTTGATACTCCATAACCGCAATTTCTCTGGCCTTCCGCTTTCTTTCCGAGGATGGGAGCCCTGTGGTGATGGTTTGGATGACCCCTACTGGAGGTGGAAGGCGCCTTTTTGGACTTCTGTTTCTCCGCCTGTCGGAGTCATAGTCCTCGTTTTCGGCCCTCTCTTCCTCCTCTTTTCTGCCCTTTGGGGAGGGCATCCGCAGGTACTTGTGAAGTTGGCCCTATTTGATCAGCGACTCTATGTACTTCTTCAGCTGGAAGCAGTCTTCGGTGTCATGACCGTGGTCGCGATGAAACTGGCAGAACTTCTTGGCATTCTTCTTATTATCGGCGGCCATGGCCTTTGGCCGCCGAATCTGCGTCCCTTGCCTTTCCAGCGCCATGAGAATGTTGGTCTGTGTCGTGCTCAAGGGTGTGAAACTTTGAGGTTTCTTTCCTCGCATTCGCCGTGGTCGACCTGTGTGTTCAGAAAGATGCCGAGCTTGCTGGCTGGACCCTTCGGCGCGGTGATGATCAGACTTCGGCCCCGCCATCCTCAATTCTTCGGCTGTCATGTGCTGCTCTGCCCTTCGGTAAAATTCTCCGAGGGTCTCCGGGGGGTCCTTTGAGAACTCGTAGAGCAGCTGTGAGTCACGCCGAAGGCCCCGTGTCATAGCGAGGATGCGGATTTCAGGCCGGAAGTCCGGGACGCTGAGTGCTTCCCTGTTCAATCGTTCGACATAGTCTCGGATCGTCTCTCCGTTTCTCTGCTCTATGTCGAACATCTGTACAGGCATTTTGGCCGTCGGCCTGCTCCCAATGAACTGCTGGGTAAAGGCTGTGGACAACTCCTGAAACTCAGTGATAGTCCCTGGGGGCAACGAATTGTACCATGCTGTTGCTGGGCCCGTAAGGGTGACTTCAAAGCATTTGCACATGGTAGCGTCATCAGCTCCGTGCATTATCATGCTCCGCCTGTACTTCGTCAGATGGGCCTGTGGATCAGTCCGGCCATCATAGATCTCCAGCCTAGGCACTCTGAAGTCGCCTGGAATAGCTGCCTCAACGACGGTGCGAATAAACGGGGAGCCATCTTCGCATAATGCCCCCGACAGCCTGTCCCAAACGGGTTTTCTGGTCACTTGCTTCTCCACTCTGTCCAGCCGTGCCAATATCCTTTCCATAAGCGCAGTGGCGCTAGGACCATTTTCGCGGGAGGGAGATCGACGGCGCCTTTTCGGGGAGCGAGTTCGGCGCGGAGGGGTCAGGGCCCTCGCCTCGGGCGACGAACTGCTTCGCTGTGAGACTCTCGGTCGCTTGGACCCGGTTTGTCCCACAGGCAGTTTCCCGAGGGCTATATCTTCTGTGGATGATTCTCCGCGAGGATCTCCACTTTCTGAACTGCGTTGTGTAGACTTGGGGCTTCTCTCCCGAGGGCGTGTTGATGAGGAGGGTTTCTGGGCCTGTGACTGCTGTGGCCATCTTCGGTCGATCTGCTGAGTCATTTCAGCAATGACCAAGCGCTGAAAGTCCCTCAAGAAGCTCATGGTGATTACCAGAGGGCGGTCCTCTTCGGGCGTAGAAGTCTCTGGGAGTGTCTGCTCAGCAGCGGGTTGTATCTCAGGCGCGGACGAGGACCTTGGGAGTCCCTTGTCCTTAGAACGCCGAGTCTCAACGACGGCAATCTGCGAGCGGGTTCCCACAGACGGCGCCAAATGATGGCCCAAGGCCTCATCGTTGTGAGTCATGATGACTATTGAGGAGACTTCTAGGAGGAAGAACGCCTGGAAGGTGGATCGCCCCAAGGAGAGTACCTGAAAAGCTGGTAAACAGGGTTAGGAGGCCCCCCGGAGTGTTTTTCCGGGGGGGAGCCTCCGACGCCCAAGTTAGTGGTGGCCGGAAGAAGGAGAAAGTCACTAGCTCAAAGAGAAAGGCAGAAAAGTCTCGCCTGGTATTTTCTCAGAGTGTGGGAGCTGTATATCCGGCCTGCCAACCTCCTGTCAAGTATTTATTTCCTGTATATATAGGAATACCTAGCCCGTTCAGATCATGACACGTGTGCGGTCGGATGCTCCTAAACGTCTGGGCGTAGGGGACAGATAGTTGGTAACTAGATGGCCTCGAGCCTTGTGCTGAGACGGGCCATGATATGATTCTGATGGCGTCTGCGCGTCAGGGCGACTTTTTACGTCTGTGGTGGGACGTGTCAGAGGCTTCCTTAAATGCTTCCTTAAATGCGCCTGCCGTACTCCCGAGGTCCCTGGGCGAGGTCGTCCTCTAGTTCGGACAGAGCCTCTTCGGGAAGCCTACCCTCAGTTCGGGGGTTCCCAGTTCCAGGGGGTTCCGCCTTCGGGGATATCATATTCGGGCAGCAATGTCTGGTGCCACTTTTCCGAAGGCGCGTTGTTCACAACCTTGGGGGGCGAATGGAGTCCTCAAGTTTTACTGGCGTGCCGAGGCTCGGAGCTCTCAGGCTATCTCCCGAGGTGCATGATTCCACCTATTCCCGGGAAGCGCCAGTTCTTCTGGCCGTTGTTGTGGCAAGGTATTCGGCCAGATTGAGGCGACAGCCTTTGGCTATCAATTTTCTCAGTGGTGTCCATAATAATGTCTGGCCCTAATTCCAACTTGTCTTCTGGCTGATGCTAGCAGTGAGGAGTAACACATCTCCTGCCATATAAGGCTTCATAAGGAGCCATTCCTATCACTGAATGATAGCCATTATTATAGGAAAATTCTACCAATGGGAGATGTACATCCCATTCACCCTAGAAGTCAATTACACAACACCTCAACATATCTTCTAGAGTTTTTATAGTTCTCTCTGTCTGTCCATCTGTCTGGGGATGGTAGGCAGAGCTAAACTTAAGTTTAGTACCTAGTGCCAGGTGCAGGGATTTCCAAAACCTAGAGACAAATCTAGGGTCCCTATCTGACACTATATCATCAGGTATCCCATGTAATCTTACTATCTCTCTTATGTAGAGTTGTGCCAAGTTATCCAAAGAATCAGTAAGATTCATAGGAAGAAAATGGGCTTCCTTGGTCAGTTTATCCACAATGTCCTAAATGGCAATATGCCTTCTCCTTGTTAGTGGCATACCCACTACAAAATCCATAGGGATGGATCCCCATTTCCTCTCAGGTATGGGTAAGCTTTGTAGCTTTCCCCCTGGTTTCTGGTGCTCCACTTTCACTTGTTGGCAGGTTTCACAACTAGCCACAAGTGTATTTATATCCTTCCTCATATATGGCCACCAAAAATATGCTCTAAGAGCATGATACATCTTTGTGGTTCCTGGGTGCATACCCAGCTTACTAGAATGAGCTTCCTCTAGTATTTAAACTCTTAGGTTGTCCTTTTCAGGTACATACAACCTATTTCTGTAACACAACATTCCCTGCTTGAAGGAAAAACCCTGGAATAGTTCTCCCTTACTTTTGCCAGAAATCAACTCTAGCTCTTCATCACCAGCTTGAGCTTCCTTAATAAGCTCTTTCCACTCTGGTGTAATAGTGAGCACCTTCAACTGCTCACTTTCTTTAGCCAACCATTGGCTTGCTAACTGAGTAATACTCAGGCTTTCTACCTTGTGATCTACTTCACCACCTTTGAGTATTCCAGTATAGTTCCTACTCAAGGCATCTGCCACCACATTGGCCTTTCCAGCTGTATACTCAATTGCATAGTCAAAATCTTTTAAATACTCCAACCACCTTCTTTGTCCCATATTCAGGTCCTTCTGAGTGAATAGGTACTTGAGACTTTTGTGGTCTGTAAACACTTGGAATTTATTACCAAGAAGATAATGTCTCCACTGTTTAAGAGCAAAAACCACTGCTGCCAGTTCCAGATCATGCACTGGATATTTCTTTTCATGTGGTCTCAATTGTCTAGATCCAAAGGCAATTGCTTGCTTTTCTTGCATTAAAACACAAACTAGTCCTACATGAGAGGCATCTGTAAATACCTCAAAGTCCCTTCCAGGGTCAGGCAGAACTAGTACAGGAGCTGAAGTCAGCCTCATTTTCAGCTCTTGAAAGCTTTTTTCACATTCAGGCTCCCAGACAAATTTCTGGTTCTTTCTAGTTAACTGAGTCATAGGAGCTGCTAATACAGAAAACTTTGGCACAAATCTTCTGTAGTAGCCAACTAACCCCAGGAAGCTTCTGACTTCCCTTACACACTGGGGCTGCTTCCAATCAAGGATTGATCTTACCTTTTCAGGATCTACAACCAATCCTTGATCATTTATTATATGACCCAGAAATCCAATCTCTTTTGTCCAAAATTTACATTTACTCAGCTTTCCATAAAGCTGATGTTCTTGGACCAATCCAAGCACTACTTTAAGATGTTCCTTATGAGTTTCCTCATCCTTGGAATATACCAAGATATCATCAATGAACACTACCACAAAGTCATCCAGGTGTGCCCTGAACACCCTCTACATCAAGTCCATAAAGAATGCAGGTGCATTAGTGAGCCCAAATGGCATCACTGTATATTCAAAATGACCATACCTAGTCCTGAAAGCAGTCTTAGGTATGTCCTCCTCCTTTACCCTTAGCTGGAAATATCCAGACCTTAGATCAATTTTAGAGAACACTCTTGCTCCTTTTAATTGATCAAATAAATCCTCTATCCTTGGGAGAGGATACTTATTCTTTATGGTCAATGCATTCAGCTTTCTATAATCTATACAAAGCCTAAGGGTTCCATCCTTCTTTTTCACAAATAACACAGGTGCTCCCTAAGGAGACACACTGGGTCTGATGAACCCTTTCTCCAGCAGTTCATCCAACTGCTTCCTGAGTTCTACCATCTCAGGCACTGCCATTCTGTATGGTGCAGTAGATACTGGTGCTGCTCCTGGCACCAGCTTAATTTCAAATTCCACCTCCCTTAAGGGTGGCAAACCAAGTAAGTCTGTAGGAAAGACCCCTGGGAAATCTTGAACTACAGGTATTTTCCTAAGTTCATCTGATGCTTCTTGGTCAATAAATCCAAGGCATTCTTGCTCACTTTCTGGAGTTGTTATCTCCAGCACTTTTATGTGGCAGTCCATAGCCAACTCTAAGGGCTTACTCAAATCATATACTGTTCCACCAGGCAATAATAATTGTCTGGCCTGACAATCAATAATGACTCGATTCTCTTCTAACCAGTTCATGCCCAAAATCACATCATAGCCATGTGTCTCCAACACTATGAGGTTAGTTCTCAGTTTCAGCTTGCCTACTTGTATCTCACAGTTTTCTACCATATAGTAGGCAAACAAAATTTCATTGCCAGCTGTTCTTACCAAGTACGTGTTGCCCATATACTTTACTTCTAGATTCATGGCCTTAACCAAGCTTGTAGCTATTATAGACAATGAAGGTCCAGTATCAAATAGAACAGATACTAATTGGCCGTTAAGGTAAATTGTACCTTTCAAGGCCCTTCTGCTAGTCTTTTGGTGACTAGTCTCCTCCTCAGCCCTTGGTGGTTCTTGTTCTCTCCTGCAAGATTCCAGTTGAAACACCCTTCCTGGAAGTGTACCAGGCCTTCTTTGCTCCTGAGGTACTCTGGTTGCTGGCCTCCCAACCTGGGCTGGCCCCTGAGTCCTCAGTTGGGGCATGGGCAGCTGCCCCCTAGGTCCTCTAGGACTAAAAGCTCCCAGCAATTTCTTGCTACCTTCACCCCTTCTTGGGCAATCCTTCACCCAGTGGTCTGGGGCACCACGTCTATGGCAACCTGTGGAAGCCTTAAAGCATGGCTTGTTGCCATGAAACTTTCCACAAGTACTGCATTGAGGGCCATATTGCCGTGATTGTGGTCCTCTGTCCTTTCTGTTTTCCCTTCTGCTTCCTCCTGCATCCCTCTCTTCTCTCGGCCTTTTTGATATCTGTCCCTTCTTTGTTCCACTACTACTTCCAGGCCCACTTTCGTATTGTTCCTGGAATTCCTGTTCTAGAGCCAAAGCACTTTGCATGACTGTATAGTAGTCTCTGGCTCCAATTGCTCTGAGAATTTGTCTCAGCTCAGGTCTCAGCCACTTGATGAACCTCTTAGTTCTCAGCTCCTCCTACCCTTCATATTGTGGGGCATATCTGATCAAACTGTTGAACCTCTGCTCATACTCCAGCACACTGAGGTTCCCCTGCTCCAGTTGATCAAATTCAACCTGTTTCTGGTCTCTCTGTGCTTCGCTAACATACTGCTGCCGAAAGACCCTGAGAAAATTAGCCCACCTCATAGACTTCCTCCTGTCTGGATGTCTCCTCAGGTTCCTCTCTTGGTAACTCCTCTGTACTGTTCTCCACCAGAGTTCTGCATTCCCCTCCAGCTTGAAAGTGGTTAGCAACACTCTCTGTGTGCAGGTAACCTCCATCCTTTCCAGTATCTTCTCTAACTGATATACCCAGAACTCTGCCTCCTCTGGGTCACATCCTCCTCTGAAGACTGGAGGTTTCAATGCCAGGAATCCCTCCAATTGGCCCTCCTTTAGTCCTCCTCTACTATGCCTTCTCCTACTCTCTTCTCTGTTCCTGGATTTACCCCTCGATGATCTGCTTGACCTGCTCCTGAGTGTGGTTTCCTCAGTAGAGGGCTCAGTCCCTTTGGAGTATATGTATGCACTCTCTCCTCAATATCTGGGCTGTCATCCTCCTCTTCCTCCTCAATTCTGGGCTCCTGCCTCACCTCTGACCTCATCCTTCTGGCCCTTGGGTGTCTCCTCTCCTCATCTCCTTCTTCCTCCTCTTGGTTTCCTCCAGCTCTGCTGGACTGATCATAGCCTACTGGCTCTTTGCCAGGCCTCCTTCTTCTCCTGCCTACTGCTTCTGCTGGTTCCACTTCTTCCTGATTCTGGGCTTGGCCTCTAGCCAAGGATTGCATTCCTAGCACTAACTGAGCCACAGTGGCATGTAGTGACTCCATCATCACTTCCATTCTCTCTTGTCTGCCTCTGCTTGGCCCAGGTGCTTGGTACCTGGCAGTGGGCTCTTCAGCCCCAATATGACCCATTTCTTCTGCCTGGGTCTCAGGCAAATTTTCCTACAATCCCTCTACATGATGGGCTACAGTTTCTTCTTCCTGTCTCAGGGAACTCCTATCCCTACCTCTGGTTCTCATCCTGCACTTTCAATTGCAGATATTCACAAATATCCAAAATAATACAAGTCCTATTTAAGTTAGACCTAAAGGAGACTCTGTCTAGGCTAAACTCTGATCATAGTGATAGCCAAAGGCTATAGCCTCTATCTGGCCGAACTCCCTGCCACAAGAATGGCCAGAAGAAAATGGCGCTACCTGAGTAAAGGTGGGATCACACACCTCGGGAGATAGCCGAAGAGCTCCGAGCCCGGCATGCCAGGAAACTTGAGGATACTACTAGCCCCCCCGAGGTTGTAAACAGATCACCTTCGGAAAAGAGGCACCAGCTATTGCGGGCCGAACATGATCTCCCCGAAGGTGGAACTCCCTGAAGCTGGGTACCCCCGAACAAAGGGCGTGTTTCCCGAAGAGGCACCATCCGTACCAAAGGACGACCTCACCCAGGGACCTCGGGGGTACGGCAGGAGCATTTAAGGAAGCATTTAAGGAAGCCTCTGACACGTCCTTTCACAGACGTCATGAAGCTGCCTCAATAGGCACTCTGACACGCTGACGCCATCAAAATCACATCATGGCCCATCTCAGCACAAGGCTCAAGGCAACCTGCTACCAGCCATCTATCCCCTACGCCCAGAAACTCAGGCAACATCCGACCGAACACGTGTCGCAATCTGAACGGGCTAGGTACTCCTATAAATACCAGGAAATAAATACTTGGCAGGAGGTTGGTTGGCAAAGGTCTGACTCCCAGACTCTGAGAAAATCACCAGGCGAGACTCTTTAGCCCCTTTGTGCTATTTCCTCTGCCTCTTTCTCAGCCACCACTGACTTTGGCGTCGGAGGCTCCCCCCCGGAGACACATTCCGGGGGCCTCCTAACCCACTTTTTCTGAGCATCTCAGGTACTCTCCCTTGGGCGCACCATCCTCCAGGCGTTCTTCCTCCTAGAAGTCTCTCCAACAGTCACCATGACTCTAAACGATGAGGCCCCTGGCCATCACATAGTATCAAGCAGGATCTGATACCAAACAAAGCCGGTCACACCTCACTCAGGCCCTGGCCTATGAGTTTCTGAACTATCTCATATGTCCAACTCCAGAATTATGTTTCTAGCTCTCGGCCAAGCAAGCAGTGGCAACTTTTAAGTCTTATTTTCTTAAGTTATGAGACCTGGGAGGTGGCCCAGGTGGCTTTAACAAGATCCAATATCACCTTGCAGCAAAGGCAAGGCCCGATACCCCTAACTTGCACAACAAGCAAGGTTTACTTTGGTTTCTTGCATAACAAGCAAGGCAACATTTAATGCAACTTTAAGTGCATACCTGGTGTGCAATCAAGTGTACTACCTATATGGCAACCAAGAAGCCCACATAGTTGGTTTAGGATTTTGAAAACCACAAGTTGTATGTGCATGATGCTCTCGACCTACTTAAGTACATACAATTGTGCACAACAATTTCACATATTCAAGTCCATAACCATTCACATAAAAGAGGCAACTTTGGCTCATAATATCCAGCATACATAAGCAAGCATAATGCCATCCATAAGTACGTACATAACTTGGCATACAGAACCAACAAAGTACTACTTGTCTAGGCATCAAGGACTACACATATAAACAGAAAAAGGTAGCCTGCTTAGCAACCAAAACATGGCTACACATGCCATGAATCCAAAGGACGTCCAAGCCAAGTTATTACATCCCAAGACCCCTAATGGTCAAACATGACCTTAAGTATGCCATACAAGAGCACACACTGCAACACCAACCCAATAGCCTGATTCATGGTCATGAAGGAAAATACTATGATCAAAGCCACAGTCCAGGTATCCATAGCTCTCCTAGACAAGTCTCCAACTACTGCCTGCAAACTTAACTTATAAGTCTCGGCCAACCATAGGTAAATAAGACTTGTAATGAACCCAAATTGACAAGCCAAGAACACATTGGCACACACCTTGGGAATTAAGCAAAATTAGTGCAAACACAAGCACAAACAAGCAAACACTACTCAGGCCGAATGTCCTTGCCTGAAATAAAGGAATGGGCAGTGAGTATACTCAGTAGGATTCACATTTATATATACATATTCAACTTAAATGAGTCTATTTAGTTAAGCTGAGTGTTCACTCAAAGCTTAACCTCCAATTGGTTAGCTCAACCCGCGAAACAAACACAAAGACAAGAAAACCAAGCATATACATATACAAGATAGATAACCATGGCAATTAATCCATAAGTTGCATTAGCATGCAGAAGGAATCACCAAAGCACACAAGTACACACACACACTCCACAATGTTGCTCTCGGCCTTAATAAACCATACATGTACTCATGTACATTCTTGCACACAAACCATTACCAATATCCATTTCCACTTGGAGCTCCCAAAATGCCAACCAAATAGGCCACATTTACTTGCATTTCTAGTACATGTACACTAGTCAATTAGCTAATCAACAAAACAACCAAGTATAATCATTAAGCCCATCAAGCAACTAAGATCATATGGAAAATTTTAACCATCACTTAGCCACTCTAAACACTTGAACCATGGGACAATACCAAGCAACATCAAGTGTTAGTGAACCCTACCTCAATAGCTCTCGGTCTACAACCAAGCTTCAAGTATCCAAGTGTTCCTCAATCAGAATGCCTACCAAATCAATCACATAGGCATCAACACACAAACTCATGGATTAAACTACCATGACTCACACGAAGAACACTAAGATATACACACTCAAGCTCTCGGCCAAAAAGCTCAATTTTTATATACACGTGCTATCCATCATTCTAGGACACCACATGATATTCTAATCATCAATGAACATCATCCCTGGCATTATTACCAAGTAACCAAGTGAAATGCACCATTTCACTCTAACCCAAGCTTTCGGCCAAAGTGCCCAAATCCACATAGTCACACTATCCATCCTTCTAACTCACTACATAATCATGTAATCACCAATATACATCACTCATGGCATCTTTACCATGTAACCAAGTGAAATACACCATTATACATCAAGTCCAGCTCTCGGTTAAAATGCCCATATCACATACATTTGTTCTTCATCATTCCAAACCAACATATGACCATTAAGTCATCAACTAACATTACTCATGGCATCAATGCCATGTAAGCATATGAAGAACATGATTTACCTCAAGAATGAACCTTTCGGCCAAACTCCAACTTGCTCAACTTGATGTTCTTTGCTCAAACTTGCCTAGCACAAGAACAAATAGGCAACAACAACACTTAATCATGGATTAATTTCCATGGAAATGAAGAAGAACATCAAGTTCATTCATCCAACACACTCGGGCAACTATAATCTTTCAAACTAATACAATTTCTTGCTCAATTAGCTTAACTCATCATCAATTGAGCACTTAAACTCTTCATTCATGGAAGGATTACCATGTATTCAAGTATAATCACAAAATACCTTGGAACCCTAGCTTGAATAGGCTCGGCTTCCTTGAATCTCCAAGAACAACACTTGAATCCAAGCAAGCAAAGGCCGAAATATACTCCTCCAAGCTTGAATCCTCAATGCTCACAAGTTTTCTTGAATTTCAAGGCCAATTTTTGTGAAGGAGCTCAAGAAGAAGCTCGGTCAAGACAAAAACAAGGAAAGCCCGAAATGAACTCCAAATGCCCTTCACTAGTTTCGGCCGAAAGACAATTGTCTTTAGTTTGGCACTTATGCCAATTTTTGCCTTCCAAAAGTTTGCATGGTGCAAAGTAGCCTTCCATTTCACAAGTCTACAAAGCCGCCACTAAACTTGTGTCTAAATGGACACTTAAGTCCAATCATGGCCCATAATGCCAAGCAAATAGAAAACGCAAGTACCAAGGTAGCATAAACACCCATGCATAACCGGCCATGTAACTAAACTAAAGACTAGTTAGTTTAACTAGTAACTAGTGAATAGTACACTAGTGGTAGACAAGATTTTGACTAGTAATCATTGTTGTCTCCCACAATTTGGCTTAGTACACTACTAGTCCACATAACTTTTTCATGGCCGAAACTTCCAATTCCAAGTTTGTAGTTTTAATTGTAGTACTCAATCAAGTGTGCAATTTGATCCCCTTTCTCTGTTTTCTGTCTGTTTTTCTCTAGTATAGTTCCTATGTTCAATTAGGCCATACAGTCTCCAGCTTTACACATAGGCCACTATACTAGACTCTATAGTTCCTCTTACTCTCCTCTTTCTGTTTCCTCTTACTTCCTTGGTTCTCCTTGGCCTAAGCCAAGCATTTAGGAGGTGCCTAACAGTAATATTGCATGAAGAAGATGAAGTGGGGCTCTATCTTTGATGCGAACCCCGATTGTATAAAGACCATGAAATGCGCCCAAGATGTGATTCAAGCTCCACAAGACATCAAAGAGACTAGGTTTAAAACCCCCACCCCTAATCAACCTGTGATTAGAAACGAGAAGTATAGAACTCCAAGAACACAAGCACACTTGTGCACCAAGGCAGTCCACAAAGAACCAAAGAGAAAACCTCTCCAAAGAGCAATATTATGTTGAAATTTTTCTGTGTTTTCATCCAGAATATGTGCCTTTATATAGGCCTAAACTTGGGTTAAAATCTGGGCAAAATTCGTAGCCTAAATCCCTTAGGAATCCTAGATACAAAGACATAGGAAATCCTTGTCAAATTAGGACTCTAATTCCTAGTTTGAACAAGTTTAATGAATGCAGCGTATGCCACTTGTCCAAAATGATTTAAAACTATTCCATAGCCAAAATAAATTCCTAAATAATGTAAATAATTAGGAAAATAAAATAAGATACGTTACAGCACAAGATTGGGCATAAAAACCCAAAATAGTCTTCTCAGGTGGTTCCTGCTTGTGTCTTCAACTTCAAGCTGAAATTCGAACTTGATGCATCCATGATTTATCAAAATACAAAGCATGAAAGTTGTAGATATCTTTCTTAGCTTTGAAATGACACCTGAACCACACAAAACGGACGTCTAAAACCAAAGATATGCCCAAAATACTGCAACTGCTTCTGAACCAGCGATAGCTCGTAAATCGCGACTTTGAAGCTAAATTGGACCTCCTTAACGTGCAAACTGGGTTTGATGGTATTCATATTATTTGTAGCTCCAGATGTTATCTTTCCAATGACTCAAGAATTACTCAATTCTGATCTGTTTAGTTCAATATATGATTTTTCTACCAGAACATCACCAATCTGTCAACATCCGAGCTTGAAGTGCACTACTGAGCTCCTTAGCCTTTTTCCTTGTCAATGGTCCACTAGAAACCTTCAGTGGGTGCTTGCCTTCCTTGGTTGTGCCTTCTTTGATTGTATCAATCTTGAAGACACCACACATACAAAGGAAGGCATTGAAATAAGAATAGGAGTTCAGAGGAAATTGGTTCACGGCTATGCCATGGAACTGGAAAAAGTCACAAACCATCTTTGGCGGATGATACCGAAGTCTGGCCTTCGATTGGGCCTGAAAGACGGTAACCTCATCCAAATTATTCATATAACTAGGCAAACCTGGACGGGGTAGCCTAGTGATAGCATAAGAAGGAAGGAAGAATTTGCCCAACCACTTCTGAAATTTCTCGAAATTGGCACAGCTTGGATGAGAATTGAGGGAAAGCTAGCTCTGAGGAATGGGATAGGCCTTAGCTTTGGGAGCAAACATGTTTGGGAAGAAGAACTCTAACCTCGAGAAGGCGAAAAAAAAGAATGTGAAGGAACACAAAAAATACGAAAGAACAACTTCAGAAAGGAAACCCACCTAGCTCGGAACAAGGAATGCACATCAGAAGACCACCGCAAGTGTCGCCAGAAATCGCTCCACCGCTAGTACCACCCCCAAAGAAAGAAAGAGACAAGAGGAAACCTGAGAGCAAAAGATAGCAAAAGAACAGAAGTGTGGAAAAAACTGAGGAGGAAGGGTTTATATAGGCCAAAGGGGGCAGGCAAAGTGTCATCATAATGATCCCTCAAAGGTGAAGAGACACGATTGACATAACGGACACGACTGTTCGCCAGTCACTAGGTCACACATGTCACAAGATACGGGATATGGGGGCACACCTCCTGAAAACTAGCAGACCTATGCAACTTTAGCCCATAGTGATGTGCCTATCCGATCAAGAAATGTGATGGTTCACTAAGGCAACAAAAAATCAGAAAGCGAATACGCACTTTGTTCCGAAGATTACAAGTTTGGGAAAATCAAAAGCTCAGCCAAAAATGAGGAAGTACTGCTTGAATGATGATGGGACTACCTCGGTCTGAAGAGACATCTTTAGCTAAAGACGTGCCCTCTTCCGAATAACGTAACCTCAGTCAAAAATCCAGTCATACTAGTTGAGACAGCTGACACCTCCCAAGAGTTTCACGACACACTTGTAAAAGCTCAAGCTCCGAAGATACAACTTCGGCTTCCCGAGGGGGGCATGTGATAGCAGAAGGGCTATTGCACTTTTAGATTTCCCAAATTGGCTTGATGGGTACCATCCTCAGGGAATGCACATGACCAACCTTGGGAAAAGGGAAGCCCCCACCATCTTCAGTGTGAACACCACCCTACAACCGAAGGGGCAACATCCCGGAGATCTGATCACCTTGGAGAAGACCACCTTCGATCAAGACCTAGCCACAACCTTAACTATCCTCGATAAGTGATTGGACCGACCTCAGAAATGGCATGCACAACCACCCTCGGATGGGCAAGCCCACCAACTACGAGAGTATATATCCCCATCCTCGATAAGGGTGAATGTCTCCTAAGGTTGCCCCATTCTATTGAAGGACCTCACCTAACAAGACTCGGTGGTAATGTCAGGTCGAATGAGACCTCTTGTCCCCAAGGGGTTCCACACGCCGAAGGCTTATAGCTTCCCAAAGAGGTCTTGTGGAGACACAACCAAAATGGTTAAGGAGCCTCTAACACAGAAACCTTGCACACACCCTTAACCTCTGGCAAAAATGGCCTACAGCCAGCTAAAGAGACCTATCTCCGAAGGTACAAACCATATCCGACCGTACGCGTGTCATCTTAGCGGGCTGTGTCGAACGGCCTCGATGCCCATTGGCATCTTCGTTGTATGACATGGTAAGCCTGGAAGGGACTTTCGGTAAGGAGGACGTCTGATGGAGAGAATTCCTGGGAGAGAACGCCTGAAAAACTCAAAAAACAAGGGTTAGGAGATCCCCGGAGTGTTTTTCCGGGGGAAAAGCCTCCGACGCCCAAGTCAATATTTAGTGAGATGGAGAATAGAAAGAATAAGAGATATGTTTTTCCTTAAAAGTCCACACCTCACTAAGGTCATTTCCCTAGTATTTATAGGAGGACGTTTGGAGAAGTCCGCCTGCCACAACCCGCTCAAATCATGACACGTGTTCGGTCGGATGCAGTCCGTACCTTCGAGAATATGGGCGTTTAACTGGTCATAGGCTGTCCACGCCGGAAGCCAGGACCGTAGTAGGACTGCGTGTCAGGGCATGTAGGGGGGCGGCATGTCAGGACGTTTGCGAGGGCAGCGTGTCAGAGGCTTCTTAACCATTTTTGTCGTATTCTAGAAATCCTCTCGATAGAAGAGACTTCTTCGGGGTAGGAGGACCTTTCACTAAGGTTGCTTCAGTTTTTCGTGATTCCCCTCGGCATGGAGGGTACCCTTCGGGGGTGCTTTCCTCTACCGAGGATGGTGAGTATACCTCCTCTGAAGTTGGTTAGGTCATCTTTCTGAGGGTGATGGTGCACCATATTCCTGAGGTTAGTACCGTCAATCCTTGGGGTGGTGATGGACCATCGAGGTTGAGGGGTCAAGGTGTCAACCCTACCTGTTGGGTTTCGGGAGCCAAACAGTGCAGCGGAATTTAACCAAAACCCTCCAGGATCCAAGTGAAACAGGGTAAACCGGGTGTTTAAAAATTTTCATACTTAATTTTCTGTTGAGATCTCTCACTCAACTGTAAAGTCGAATCACAAAACTTGAACATTTGATGTGTTCAAGCTCTCTATGGTATCCACACGAGCCTCTCAGGATCACCACGCTTCCACCGCGTCCTGGCAGATACGTTTCTCTTGTGCTCGCAGTGCTAGCTTGCGTCCTCCTAGGATTTGCAAGAGAAGAGTGCGGTTGTCCTTTTGGGAGGCTAGGGCAAGGAGACCTGCGAATTTCTCACTAAAAGTAGTATTTATAGTGAGACTCAACTTCCAGGCCTAATGGGTTTCAAATCCCTAATCCAATTAAGCTTTAATTTCGGGCTTAATAATGGCTCAACTCTTGGGCCCATTATTAATACGAAATTAAAGCAAAACCATAACCCAAATAAGAAGTCCATGCACTCTAATGATCCAAATAGCTCTATGTGTGTGACCCAATAGGCTCTTCCCACGTTGGCAATGATCATAAATCACATTTATGATGATAAGCAATGAGCGGTGTCTAGCAACACATCATTGCAACCCAAGTGCCAAGATTGTCGGTGATTCGACTAAAGCTTTATGATCATCACCGATATATGCCATTGTCCCTTTGTCCAAGATATCAAGACTAAGCACGAGACATGGAATGTGTCATTCTCGTATAGCCTAATTGATGCCCTGTAGCATCTTCGTTGGGTGACATTACGACTTCGGAAGGGACTTCCTAGAGAAGAGAACGTTTGGCGTGTGAGTTTCCCAGAGGAGAATACCTGAAATGCTCCGAAAATGGGGTTAGGAGGTCCCCGGAGTACTTTTCCAGGGAGGAGCCTCCGACGCCCAAGTCAGCGTTCTAGGAAGAGATGGAGAAAGAACACTAGGAGGTTAGTTGGCCTTGCCTATGCGTATTTTCTGAGAGAGGGAGTCCCATCCATTGCCAAGTCCTGTTTCCTGATATTTATAGAGGTGCCCAGCCCGTTAAGATTGTGACACGCGTTCGGTCGGATGTGATTCACATTTCCGGGCGTAGGGGACAGGTAGCCGTTTTGTAGGCACCTTAGGTCTGAGACTGAGACAGGTCGTGACAGGACTTGGATGGCACAGGCGTGTCAGACCGTCGTTCCAGGTGGCGTGTAGCGCCTACGGGTGACATGTCAGAGGCTCCTTAAATGCTCCTGCCGTATCCCCGAGATCCCCTGGTAGAGGTCGTCCTTCGGCACGGACGTCCTTCTTTGCCAGGTGTACCATCAGTTCGGGGAGTCTCCTAGCTCGAGGGTTCCGCCTTCGGGTGAATTATTCTCCTGTTTTGGAATAGCTGGACCTTCGCTTCCGAAGGCAATCCGCTTGGTCCCCCGGGGGAGCTGGTAACGTCTTTGAAGTCCTTGAGGCATTAGCCGAAGTCCCAAGCTCGACACACCTTGACTTTGCTCCTTCCGAGGTCAACGATAGCACCTCTTTCGGGTGACATCAAGCACTCCAGCTACTTTCTTTGGCAGGAGGAATGGGGTGAGAGAGGCGATAGTCCTTCAGCTATCGCCAATCTTTGGTTTCTTGATTATCGAGTAGACCAACTTAAACTGATGACATTGATATCATATATCAACTCATCCGAGCATGGCCATGCATTTTTCTAAGTCTTACTCTATCAAGGGGCCCGAAGATATCACTCCCGTTACATAGGAGGGACAAATCCAATCTTGATCATACAAATCCCTCCGCATGATATGTGACATACCCAATGACCACCTTCAAGTTCACTTAGTTACGAGCAATAAAGGAAAGTATCAAAGTATGTGACTCACATGTAGGGAACCTTGATGATCTTAGGTCGAAGGACTACATATACCATGATCACTATGAGACTCACTTATGACATTCATCTAACGATCCGTGAACTGTTCTCATGGTGGGTTGGTCCAGTACACAAGTTCTCCAACTTGTACCCATATGTAGACTACATATCTCATATTAGTCTCCACATATGCTAGTCGTTATGTATTATTGCAACCCGCTCCACATTAATACTAGACCAGGGACGTTTAAGAATATCATTATTCTAGGGTTACAATTATGTTTATTACGTTACACAGAAACAAAAACAATGAACATAATTGCTGGATTAATGCCTTAATAAAATATCATGACTCAATATGCAAAAATACAATCATCTCATGATTGGCTTTTTGGGCACAACACTAACAATCTCCCACTTGCACTAAAGCCAATCATCCATGTATCTAATACCGATGGACCTAGAATGGCTATCATGCTTCTGCTGCCTAAGTGGCTTTGTCAGTGGATCAGCAATGTGCTGTCTATTGAAGTCCTGCATATCCTTAGATCACCCCTCTCGATGATCTCCCTGATGAGTATGTGTTTGGATCGCTGGTGAGATCGAGGTTCCTTAGCCTGTGCGATTGCTCCATTATTGTCACAATAGAGCTCTATCGGGTCAGCAATGCTTGGAACCAATCCAAGTTCAGTGATGAACTTCTTGATCCAAACTACCTCCTTCGCAGCATCAGAGGCGGCAATGTACTCAGATTTTGTTGTAGAGTCAACCACTGTCTCTTGCTTTCACCTCTTCCAACTCACAGCACCACCACCAATACAAAACACATAACCAGATTGCAATCTAAAATCATCCTTATCGGATTGGAAGCTTGCATCGGTGTAACCCCTTACAACGAGCTCATCTTCACCTCCAAAGACCAAGAATGCATCCTTAGTCCTTTGTAAGTACTTAAGGATGTTCTTAACAGCTGTCCAGTGACTCTCACTGGGGTTCGATTGATACCTACTCGTCATGCTCAAAGCATATGAGACATCGGGATGAGTACATATCATGGCATACATGATAGATCCAATTGCTGAGGCATATGGAATCTTACTCATGCGCTCTCTCTCCTCGGGTGTACTCAGACACTGAGATCTAGAAAAAGTGATACCATGTGACAGGGGCAAGAATCCTTTCTTGGAATCTTGCATGCTAAACCTCTTTAGCACCTTGTCAACATATGTACTTTGACTTAGGCCAAGAAGCTTTCTAGATCTATCTCTATAGATCCTGATGCCTAACACATAGGCTGCTTCACCGAAGTCCTTCATAGAGAAACATTTCCCTAGCCAAGTCTTCACAGACTGTAGCTCAGGAATGTCATTCCCGATGAGTAGTATGTCATCTACATACTACACCAAGAGGAAAATAGTGCTCCCACTAACCTTCTTGTAGACACAAGGTTCATCTTCATTTTTGATAAAACCAAACTCTTTGATTGCATCATCAAAATGAAGATTCCAACTTTGAGAAGCTTCCTTCAGTCCATAAATGGACCTTTACAACTTGCACAGTTTATTGGCATTCTCAGGAGTGACAAAACCCTCAGGTTGTGTCATGTACACATCCTCAAGTAGCTTTCCATTTAGGAATGCAGTTTTGACATCCATTTTCCATATCTCATAATCATAGTGTGCAGCAATAGCAAACAAAAGTTGGATGGATTTAAGCATAGCAACTGGTGAAAAAGTTTCATCATAGTCAATACCATGAATTTGCTTCAAACCTTTTGCAACCAATCGTCCCTTAAAGGTAATGACATTACCATCCATGTCAGTTTTCTTTTTGAAAACCCATTTGCACCCTATGGGTTTTACCCCTTCAGGTGGGTCAACTGTTACCCACTCCAGGGTAGCCTAGTTATGGTGCCAAAACTGTGCTTTTAGACTCCCAGGATTGGTGATGTTCTGTAGGCCATCAGAACACTACTCTTAGGGTGCATACCCAAGTGGCCCTCTTGGGCACTATGTAAATACATGCATATTGGTCCAACCATCACATACATATTCACATTTAATGCATACCATGGCAGCAAAGAAGGAAAACACTAGCACAAGTCTTAGTTTTGGCTTCCACACATTAGGCAATCATCTTAAGTTCTAGTGGCCAGATACTGCAGCTGTAACTTCCAGTAAAAAACTGTATCATTCTAGCCACATACACCCATATTTTATTTGCTCCATTATCAAGTGGAGACTTATAAAAAATCAAGGAATCTTTTTTACATCAATAGCCCACCTATGGACCAAGTTATGGATTTTTTAAGTTGGTTACAAAATTCTGACCAAATGAACAGTAACTCAGCCAATTTTGCAACGTCATATCTTTGGCTACAAGGATCCAAATCCAGAAATTAAAAATTCCAGTTAAACCTCTAGATGTTCCCTAGGTGTGGTCAAAATTCCATACCAAGATTTATTCTACACAGGGAGATATTAAACTTTAGTTACATGGTCGAAATTCTGGCAACTTTTAGACCATTTTGCCCATACAATTTTTCCAAACCATGCAAACACTTCATTCACAAGGGGAAAGCCCTCCAAGGCTATCCCATACATGTCCAATACACATATTAACTACATTCTCTTTCATCTAGCAACTTTATGTGGCCAAAACATAATTTACAAGTACGCAGCCTATCATTCACACTTAGGCAGCTTTGCACCACATCACTTACATAGCCAAAACATTACTCAAATGTCCACATACTTGTCCCATATTACATACAATACATGTACATGCATACATGCACTACAATATGGTCTTAACACAGCTAAATACACACCCTAGGTTACAGGAGGTTCTGAGATACGATGGACTCCAAAAACAGGATGCTGGACAGCTGCTGCACAACACAGTAAGCACCACCATTAAAAATACCAAATGTGCTCCTAAAATCACCAAAATTTCCCGACCACAACTAGACATATGGAAGTTCATGTACCTGAAATATCAGATCAAAACTCACACCAAAAAGGTTATTTTGAAGGTGATCTTTCAGCTGGACCTGAAATGACAGAATTAAGGGGAGGAAGTTTCATTGAGAAACTTAGTAAGGGTAACACTTGGTTTCTTAAGGTAAAGTGATCCTCATTAAAACCTGCATCCAAAGACACTAAAAAAAAAAACCACAATGCATGTATACAAGATATAGCAACCAAATGCGGCAGCCAAACACAAACAACAAACACATGAAATGTGGCAGCAACATATACCATAGGTTAGTCCATAAAACACATAATAAACAAAACCAAATCACTGTGGCAGCCCTCCTCAAGCTAATGCTTGGTCTTAGGAGGATTTTAACAGTAGTTAGTACTAACTTTGGGCTCTAGAAACCCTCACTTTACTGCCATCATTGTGCATTTCACACTAGGTCAGAAAACCTTCAATAAGTGCACTCCCCTCACTAAGCTTGGTTCACCAAGCTCATTGATGCCCGGCGGCATCAGTTTCGGAAGACATTGTGACTTCGGGAGGGACTTCCTAAGGGGGAGAACACCCACAGCTCGAATTTCCCATGGGAGTGTGCCTGAAAAATACTCTGAAAAGAGGGTTAGGAGGACCCCGAGTTGTTTTCCCAGGGAGGAGCCTCCGACGCCCTAGTCAATGTCCTGAGAGGTGAAAGAGGAGGGGGGCACTAGGAAGTTTAGTGGCCTTGCCTGTTTGTGTTTTCTCAAGATGGAGGAGTCGAACCGTTTGCCAAGGTCTGTTCCCTAGTATTTATAGGAGTGCCCAGCCCGTTCAGATGTTGACACGTGTTCAGTCGGATGTTCTTTGAGTTTCTGGGCATAGGGGACAAGTAGCCAGTGGCAGGATCCTTGAGCCTTGAACCGAGACAGGTCGTGACAAGACCTGGACGGCATCGGCATGTCAGACTGCCATTTGGGGTGGTATGTAACGTCTGTGGGTGACATGTCAAAGGCCCTTTAAATGCTCATGTCGTACTCCCGAAGTCCTCTGGGTGAGGTCGTCCTTTGGTACGGATGCCCTTCTTTGGGAGTTATGCTCGTAGTTCGGGGAGTCCTTTAGTTCGGTGGTTCTGCCTTTGGAGGATTCTCTCCCATTCGTAAGGGGTAGGTGACACGATCCCCGTGCCCCTGCCCGGGATACCCTGTGAGCGTTTGTCTCACGGTGGATTGTAATTGGCTAGCTGGTTATGTGTGTGGATTAAATCCAATGCTACTAGTTGATTAACCTAGAAATGCAATATGTATGCACTTATGCTTTGACTTGGTTTATTAAAACCATAAAACATTTAATCATTTAGACATTTAGCCGGCTAGGTAAAATTCTATATAAATAAATACAAAATGCCAAAGCATATCAAAATCAACCTTTGAGTGATTAACTACACATACACCGCTCGTGAAAGCATTTATACATAAGTAATTAATGCTCTCACCCAGAGAACAATCCCCTGAGTCAAGGACTCTTTATAACATAAATACTGGAGGCAAAATAAAGTACTGTATCAAAATACAAGACTTTGCTGAGATCTTTTACCCTAGCTCCCACTTTGGACTCCTGTCCCAGTGGCGAGTCTCACAAGTCCTGTGCCAAGTGCTACTAGGCTCTGCAGCCAAAGGAAGAAGCAAGTTAGTACCACAGCCTGACCAACAGACCAATTAAACACTTAAGCAGGCTAGAAACTTAAAGTTTCTCAACTACCGTACCTTTACAGACAAAAGGTACTACCGTGATAATCCTCAGTGATTATCCGGTCCTGCTACTCCAGACTCTGCATAACAAACAGGGAGTGAGAATTCAACATTCTCAGTAAGGGTCTTCGATGTACCTGCAAGAAAAATTACTAGGACTCTGGCTGCGAGCTCACACAGCATGAGGGTACTAGTCATATATATATATACTAGGCCGGTAGACCTCTCCTCAAGTAGTCCTTTGTATCAGGCCAAGTGCAATCACTTAGCAACCTGACACATATACAGGCCAAGCGCCATCACTTAGCAACCTGACATATAGGCCAAGCGCTATCACTTAGCAACCTATCATATGGCTCAAGGGCGAACCTTAGCAAGCCTCATTCAAACATAGAACCTCTCACCTAATTGTTATGCAGGGGAATTTATGACGGGACTTGTAGACTAGGCCGCAGGGCCTCTTTGATGTAAACTAGATGAACAAGGTTTCGCCTCGTGGCCTCGTGGCTCCGGCACGGCTAGGCCGACGAGGGTTCTAAACCTCTCACCTGAGCTATTGATAGCTAATTAAGTTCAATTGCAACATTTGTTTCCTTACTTGTTGCCTAAGCAACTTACTTACCTCAAACAGTTCAAGAAAACTCATACTTCCGGTGGGACTTTCGGAAGTTTCGGAGTACCATCGGGATCCTCAGACCCTTAGGCACGTTCCGAGCCTTCCGTAGTCTCGGTCGGGTCAACGCAGCAAAAAGTCAAACCCTCCATTTTTAGGTGTTGGCGCCGCGTCGCCAAAGGCAAAAGGGATTGGCGACGCGTCGCCAACGAGCAGACGCTCTGTGAAGAAAAAATTGAATTGGCGACGCGTCGCCAATTTTCGGGCCAATTGGCGCCGCGTCGCCAATTCTGCAGAAATGCAGAATTTGGCCGATTGCTTCTACGAACTTTGGCAACCAAATACATATAGCAAACATGCATCAAAAGTTACCAAATTTCATACACATGAAGTACATGTTGCAAGGAACAAAACCAACTATCAAAGCCAAACTATGATGCATTAGAAGCATCAAACCAACCCTTCGAATTTAGCTAGTCCATCATAATTCCCAAAACGTTTCTTCATACCATACCCAAAAATTACTCAACTTTCTCAATCCATTTCAATCCAAAAGCAATCCAACAACTTAAAAACACTTTCTCCCTTACCTTAACACCAAGAACAAGCAAGAATTCGAACCCTTCCTCTTCCAAACAAGCTTCCAAAGTTCTACACAAAACCATACCAAAACAAAGCTCTAAAACATCAAAAACACATCTTTCAACCAAAACCCAAGCTTCCAATCAACCAAATAACACGAATTCAATCAAGAACATAACTCATACCTCGTTCAAAAACAGGGGATGGAGAAAAACGCCTCTCCAAGCTTCAAAAACATGGATTCAAGCTTGAAAATGCATCCTCCAAGCTTAAACACCCTTAATTGCACCTTTTGGCACCAAGATCACTTGATTCCAAGTTCAATTTGAGAGAGAAATGAGTGAGGGAAGCTTAAGAACGTGTTAATGGTAGCTTCTCCCCCTCTTTCTCTTCTTAAACCCTCACTTAGCAACCAAGATCACCAAGGTTTCAAGTTAAGTGCAATTAGGTCCCCCATCTTTGTAACTTGACAATTCTTGATTAAATTCTTGTCTATTTGTTGAGTTTGAGTTAAGGTTAAAAGTTAAGTTCTAAAAATTCATTTTAAAACACTCGGGACTCGTCCCGGCCATTCAGGGTGCAAAATTACCATTTTGCCCCTGAACTTAGTTCAGAGCTTTATTCTTGTCGGAACTTAGTGAACTTTGGCAAACTTCTTAATTCTTGCTAGACAAACTTAAATTAAACTTCTACACTAAATTCTAAAGTCCTTACCTCCCTCTAGAAGGGCCGTAACATTCTCCCCTCCTTCTGGAATTTGGTCCCCCAAATTCCGCTGCAACTCTGGAAAAACACCAGGATATCTTTTCAGCATATCCTGTTCCGTCTCCCAGGTAGCTTCCTCCTCACTATGGTTAGACCAAAGGATCTTAACCATCGGAATCCACTTAGTCCGCAGTTTCTTGACTTGCCTATCCAAAATCTGAACTGGTTTCTCTTCATAAGTCAAGTCCTCTTGAATGGGTATCACTGAAGGATTTACTACCTGTCCGGGCTCAACTGTGCACTTCCTGAGTAAACTGACGTGAAACACATTATGCACTTGAGAAAGGTTAGGCGGTAAAGCCAACCGATAAGCAACTTTCCCAACTTTCTCTAACACTTCATAAGGTCCAATGAACCTTGGAGCTAACTTGCCCCTCTGTCCAAAACGACTAACTCCTCTCATGGGCGACACTTTCAAAAGTACTTTGTCACCAACCTCAAAACTCAATTCTCTTCTTCTTCTGTTTGCATACTTAGTCTGTCTGTCATTAGCTGTCTTGATTCTCTGCTGAATCAACTTAATCTTAGCTGTAGTGTCAGCTATGATCTCAGGTCCAACGACCACTCTGTCTGTTGGATCTGCCCAACAATGAGGTGTCATACATCGTCTCCCATACAAAGCTTCATAGGGCGCCATTCCAATAACAGATTGATGACTGTTATTATAGGCAAACTCGATCAGTGGTAAGTGCTGATCCCAATCACCTCTGAAATCAATGACACACATGCGTAGCATGTCCTCCAAAGTCTGAATCACCCTCTCTGACTGTCCGTCAGTCTGCGGATGAAAAGCAGTACTGAGGCTAACTTTACTGCCCAATGCTTCCTGAAAAGCATTCCAAAACCGTGATGTAAATCGTGGATCTCTGTCTGATATGATCTGATCCGGTATCCCATGGAGTCTCACAATCTCCCTGAGATATAACTGAGCCAACCTCTCCAATGTATAGGTGACTCTGATCGGTATAAAGTGTGCCGACTTCGTCAATCTGTCAACCACTACCCAAATAGCATCATGTTGACTCCGGGTGGTCGGTAACCCCACTAGGAAATCCATAGTAACGGATCCCCACTTCCTCACTGGTAGAGATAAACTCTGAAGTGTGCCTGCTGGTTTCTGGTGTTCAGCTTTCACCACCTGACATGTCAAACACTTTGCCACATGTCCTCGTACATCTCTCTTCAGTCCTGGCCACCAAAAATGTGTTTTCAGATCTTGATACATCTTACTAACACCAGGATGAATACTCAATGTGCTGCTATGTGCCTCCTGTAGGACTTGCTGTCTAAGTCCCTCAACATTCGACACATAGAGTCGATCACCATAATGCAGTATTCCATCTTTGTACTTGAACTCTTTCTTCAAAGCACCAGTCTTAACTTCACCTGAAATCTTTTTCAACAATGGATCTTTCAACTGAGCTTCTCTGACTCTGGTTAACCAAGCCGTCTGAATCTCCAAAACGTAGACTAAGGATTTTTCTCGACTTTGCCATAATTCATGCAAAGCTAAGAAACAATCCTTCAATGCTCCTTCTGAAGAATCTGTAGCCTGATCCTTGGACAAGATCACTCCTGTGTACTTCCGGCTCAAAGCATCTGCTACCACGTTCCCTTTACCAGCACAATACTCGATCGAACAATCATAGTCTTTAATGTACTCAATCCATCGCCGCTGTCTCATGTTCAGATCCTTCTGAGTAAACAAATACTTCAAACTCTTGTGATCAGTGAAGATTCTGAACGATCTTCCCATCAAATAATGTCTCCATAATTTCAGTGCAAAGATCACTGCTGCAAGCTCAAGATCATGAACAGGGTAGTTCAACTCATTAGGCCTCAGCTGTCTCGAACCATAAGCAATCACCTGACTGTCCTGATGTAGAACACAACCCAAGCCTGAACCTGACGCATCAGTATAAACTGTAAAGGCTCTGTCCGGGTCTGGTAACACAAGTATGGGTGCACTAGTCAACTTTTCCTTCAGCTTCATGTAGGCTTCCTCACACTTCGATGTCCACTCAAATTTCTGAGCTTTCCTGGTCAATGCTGTCAACGGCGTAGCTATCACAGAGAATTTCTCTATGAAGCGTCTGTAGTAACCTGCTAGACCCAAGAAACTCCTGACCTCTGTAACTGTAGTCGGTCTCTTCCAATCAACCACTGCTTGAACCTTTTCAGGATCAACTGACAAACCTTGAGCACTGATAATATGCCCCAAAAACTGAATCTTCTCGGACCAAAACTCACACTTAGAAAATTTTGCATAGTACTGATTATCCTTCAGCACTTGCAAAACCATTCTAAGGTGCTCCTCATGCTCTGCTGTAGACTGTGAATAGATCAGAATATCATCGATGAAGACCTCAACAAACTGATCCAGAAATGGCTTAAAGATCCGATTCATAGCTTCCATAAACACTGCTGGAGCATTAGTCACACCAAAAGGCATAACCGTATACTCATAATGCCCGTACCTTGTCCTGAAGGCAGTCTTCAGAATGTCTTCCTCCTTAACTCTAATCTGAAAATACCCAGACCGAAGATCAATCCTGGAAAACACTCTCGCTCCTCTGAGTCTGTCAAACAAATCATCAATTCTAGGAAGTGGATACTTATTCTTAACTGTCACTGCATTCAACTTCCTGTAATCGATGCACAACCTGAAAGTTCCATCTTTCTTCTTCACAAATAATACTGGAGCTCCCCACGGTGATACACTCGGTCTTATGAAACCTTTCCCTAGCAGTTCCTCCAACTGCTTCTTCAACTCATCCATCTCAGGAGCCGACATCCTATAAGGTGGTACTGAAATAGGCTCAACCCCTGGTTGCAGATGGATAGCAAACTCAGTATCCCTCCTAGGTGGTAACCCAGGTAACTCCACTGGAAACACCTCAGGAAACTGATTAGCTACAGGAATGCTTCCCAACTCTTCCTCTATAGCTACTCCGTTTAACGAGTAATACTCATCTTCACCCACTACAGGGATGGTATCTACAAGTCTAAGGTGTAAACTCTTAGCACTAGATGCCAACCCTCCTGTGCAAGTCACTCTAGCTCCCTGAGCATCAATGATGTCAACTGAGTGATTCGCACAGTTAATTTGTGCCTTGTGCTTACTCAACCAATCCATTCCCAGCACCAGGTCATAAGATTTCAACTCAATCACCCACAACTCACAACAAAAGTCATGATCACCTAACTGCAAAGGATACCTAGTAACCACTTCATTGGTCACAATAAAACCTCTCCCTGCAGTTCTGATGAGTCTCAACTCACCCGCAATTTCACGCTGTAAACTATGCTTATCTACCAAGGCAGAAGATATCACTGAAAGAGTAGCTCCCGTATCGAAAAGCACTCTAACACTACTGCTCAGAAAAGTAAAATTACCTCGTACAGCTGGCGGTTCTCTGGCCGCCTGGTTCGTCAAAGCGAAGACTCTTGGGTTCACTGCTGCAGCAACTACTCCAGGCCGGTTCCCAATAGCAAGCGGTACTGGAGGTAGAACCCGAGATGGACCTGTAACTGAACGAACTCTTGGGCAGTCCCTGGCCCAATGCCCTCTCTGACCACAGACATTACAAATATCTGTGCCCAGTGTACATGGTCTTCCACCATGGAACCGTCTGCACCTAGGACACACACCTGTCCTCCTCCTCTTAGATGGATCCTGGTTCCCTACCATTGGTCGCTTTCCAGAACTTTTCCCCAAGTTAGATGGCCCAGCTTCCACCTTTTTCACAGGTGCTCTGGAATCCTCGAATTCCCTTTCCAATGCCAATGCCTTCTGAACCATCTGGCGATAACTCCTGATGTCAACTGTCGCCATATACCTCCTGAAAATAGGCTTCAGGCCCTGGGAAAACTTCTTGGCTTTCAGCTCATCATTACCCAACATATATGGAGCATACCGGATAAGTGAATTGTATCGCTGCTCATACTCTCGTACTGACATCTCTCCCTGTGTCAGATTCTCAAACTGGATCCTCCTCTGATCCTGTGCAGCTTCACTAATATACTCCTGTCTAAACTTCTTCTCGAAGTCTGACCACTTGAGCACCTTTTTCTTGTGCTCTGGACGAGTGCCGTTACTCTCCCTCAGCAACTCCATCACATCATCCCACCAAAGACTGGCTCTCCCTCTCAAAAAGAAAGGTACTAGAACCATCCTCTGCTCTGTCTCATAGCCACCACAAGTAAAGAGTCGGTTCATAACAGACAACCAGTCCTCAGCTCTATCAGGATCTCCTGTCCCGTCGAAGCTAGGTGGATCAACTGTCTTAAACTTTTCCAGCAACCTCATCTGATGTGGAGTGTCTCCCCTCCTTGGAGCCTCCATCATCTCTGGTTCTTCAACCTCCTCAAGAACTTGATTTCTAGGTTCCTGAGCTCTAGGCACTTGCTGTTGTTCAGCATGCCTTTCCTGTTCCTGTTGTGGCTCAACTTCCTCCTGGACAACACCTCTGTCCCCATAATCTCTGAACATCTCTGTTACAAGAGTGTTCATACCCTGTGCCACCTGAGACATAGTCTCAGTCAAACTCTGTAGCACTCTGGATATCTCATCCAACCTCGCCACAACTGGGTCACTAGAACCTTCACCAGGTTCCCTAGTCCCCCTCGAAGTTCCAGACCTCGTATCAACCATAATAACCTGCAACCACAGCCAGACAACATTTCCCCAGATGTTGGTCAGTACTAACTTCCTAGCACTTGGACTTTACTACTAGATCTCAGTCTAAGCCTCCAATATCCATGAAATAAAACCCTTAGCTCTGATACCAAGAACACTGACACGATCCCCGTGCCCCTGCCCGGGATACCCTGTGAGCATTTGTCTCACGGTGGATTGTAATTGGCTAGCTGGTTATGTGTGTGGATTAAATCCAATGCTACTAGTTGATTAACCTAGAAATGCAATATGTATGCACTTATGCTTTGACTTGGTTTATTAAAACCATAAAACATTTAATCATTTAGACATTTAGCCGGCTAGGTAAAATTCTATATAAATAAATACAAAATGCCAAAGCATATCAAAATCAACCTTTGAGTGATTAACTACACATACACCGCTCGTGAAAGCATTTATACATAAGTAATTAATGCTCTCACCCAGAGAACAATCCCCTGAGTCAAGGACTCTTTATAACATAAATACTGGAGGCAAAATAAAGTACTGTATCAAAATACAAGACTTTGCTGAGATCTTTTACCCTAGCTCCCACTTTGGACTCCTGTCCCAGTGGCGAGTCTCACAAGTCCTGTGCCAAGTGCTACTAGGCTCTGCAGCCAAAGGAAGAAGCAAGTTAGTACCACAGCCTGACCAACAGACCAATTAAACACTTAAGCAGGCTAGAAACTTAAAGTTTCTCAACTACCGTACCTTTACAGACAAAAGGTACTACCGTGATAATCCTCAGTGATTATCCGGTCCTGCTACTCCAGACTCTGCATAACAAACAGGGAGTGAGAATTCAACATTCTCAGTAAGGGTCTTCGATGTACCTGCAAGAAAAATTACTAGGACTCTGGCTGCGAGCTCACACAGCATGAGGGTACTAGTCATATATATATATACTAGGCCGGTAGACCTCTCCTCAAGTAGTCCTTTGTATCAGGCCAAGTGCAATCACTTAGCAACCTGACACATATACAGGCCAAGCGCCATCACTTAGCAACCTGACATATAGGCCAAGCGCTATCACTTAGCAACCTATCATATGGCTCAAGGGCGAACCTTAGCAAGCCTCATTCAAACATAGAACCTCTCACCTAATTGTTATGCAGGGGAATTTATGACGGGACTTGTAGACTAGGCCGCAGGGCCTCTTTGATGTAAACTAGATGAACAAGGTTTCGCCTCGTGGCCTCGTGGCTCCGGCACGGCTAGGCCGACGAGGGTTCTAAACCTCTCACCTGAGCTATTGATAGCTAATTAAGTTCAATTGCAACATTTGTTTCCTTACTTGTTGCCTAAGCAACTTACTTACCTCAAACAGTTCAAGAAAACTCATACTTCCGGTGGGACTTTCGGAAGTTTCGGAGTACCATCGGGATCCTCGGACCCTTAGGCACGTTCCGAGCCTTCCGTAGTCTCGGTCGGGTCAACGCAGCAAAAAGTCAAACCCTCCATTTTTAGGTGTTGGCGCCGCGTCGCCAAAGGCAAAAGGGATTGGCGACGCGTCGCCAACGAGCAGACGCTCTGTGAAGAAAAAATTGAATTGGCGACGCGTCGCCAATTTTCGGGCCAATTGGCGCAGCGTCGCCAATTCTGCAGAAATGCAGAATTTGGCCGATTGCTGCTACGAACTTTGGCAACCAAATACATATAGCAAACATGCATCAAAAGTTACCAAATTTCATACACATGAAGTACATGTTGCAAGGAACAAAACCAACTATCAAAGCCAAACTATGATGCATTAGAAGCATCAAACCAACCCTTCGAATTTAGCTAGTCCATCATAATTCCCAAAACGTTTCTTCATACCATACCCAAAAATTACTCAACTTTCTCAATCCATTTCAATCCAAAAGCAATCCAACAACTTAAAAACACTTTCTCCCTTACCTTAACACCAAGAACAAGCAAGAATTCGAACCCTTCCTCTTCCAAACAAGCTTCCAAAGTTCTACACAAAACCATACCAAAACAAAGCTCTAAAACATCAAAAACACATCTTTCAACCAAAACCCAAGCTTCCAATCAACCAAATAACACGAATTCAATCAAGAACATAACTCATACCTCGTTCAAAAACAGGGGATGGAGAAAAACGCCTCTCCAAGCTTCAAAAACATGGATTCAAGCTTGAAAATGCATCCTCCAAGCTTAAACACCCTTAATTGCACCTTTTGGCACCAAGATCACTTGATTCCAAGTTCAATTTGAGAGAGAAATGAGTGAGGGAAGCTTAAGAACGTGTTAATGGTAGCTTCTCCCCCTCTTTCTCTTCTTAAACCCTCACTTAGCAACCAAGATCACCAAGGTTTCAAGTTAAGTGCAATTAGGTCCCCCATCTTTGTAACTTGACAATTCTTGATTAAATTCTTGTCTATTTGTTGAGTTTGAGTTAAGGTTAAAAGTTAAGTTCTAAAAATTCATTTTAAAACACTCGGGACTCGTCCCGGCCATTCAGGGTGCAAAATTACCATTTTGCCCCTGAACTTAGTTCAGAGCTTTATTCTTGTCGGAACTTAGTGAACTTTGGCAAACTTCTTAATTCTTGCTAGACAAACTTAAATTAAACTTCTACACTAAATTCTAAAGTCCTTACCTCCCTCTAGAAGGGCCGTAACAGTAGGCCTCTTCCCCCAAGACAATCCGTTTGGTCCCCCGAAGGAGCCGGCCATACCTTTGGATTTCCTGGCGTATTAGCCGAAGTTATGACTTCGTGGTGCTCGACTTCGCTCCTGCCGAGGTTAATGACAGTGCTTCTTTTCGAGCTATGCCAGGCTTCCCGAACACAACTTCGGTGGGAAGTACGTACTGGGAGGGGCGAAAGCCCTTCTGCTATCACAGGCCCCCCTCTAAAAAGCCGAAGTGGAAACTTCGGTTTATCAGCTTTCGGACGGTGCCTCTTTGGACCTTGGGTGCAGTACCTGTGCCGAAGATGGACCTTTCGTCCGAAGACGTAGGCTGTTCAACCATAGCCTGTCCTTTGGTGTCTTCGAGGTAACCTACTTTTTTCCTTTTTGCAGGTCTGTGTGACGTTGCGTCCTGTAACCAAAAGTGTCAGTCTAGAGCGGTGCGCCCAGGATTTAGGGGTGTCAGAAAGCGTGTCCCTCTTTTGGCGTGATTGCTGACACGTGGCATGTTTGTCATTGGCGAGGGCTGCATTGGATACAATAGGCGCGTCTTTTCACGCGTAGTAATCAATGACGGCGACTGTTCGCCTTCGTGGGGTACTTATGACGCCGGTTCGCCTACCCCCCTCGGCCTATATATACCCTTGTTCCTTCATAACCTCCTTTTGCTTCTGCTTTTGCTCTCTTCTGCCTTTCAACTATTTTTGCATTTGCTCCTGCTTTTCGCGGTGGTGCTGTTAACAGAGTTTTTTCTGGCCACCTTTCACGACGGTGTCTTCAAACCTAGATTTTGGCAAAGCATTTGGTGGGTTTTAACTTCCCAAGTCTTCTGTTTTTCGATCTTTTTTCCCGAAGTCGTTGAAGTCTTTTTCTGAACTCATTTTTCAGCCAACATGCCTATTCATGAGAGTTGGCACCCTCTTTTGTCTCACCCTTACTGCACCACTCCTAAGAAATTAGCAAGATGGAAGACTAAATTTTTTCTTCCCTCGTATGCCATTACAAGGTCGCCACGTTTTGACCAATTTAGCTTTTCAAACCGTAGTAACAAGGTTACCGTTTTTTGAGCCCAATTGAAGGCCGGACTTCGGTTCCCTCTTCCGAAGATGATTTGCAACTTCTGCCAATTCCATCGCATTGTCGTAAATGAACTTCCGCCGAACTCGTACTACTATTTTAACGCCTTCCTCTGTATGTGTGGCGTCTTCAAAATAGAACCCCACTTCATTATCTTTATTCAGTACTATAAGCTCTTCGTGGTCCTAAAGGGTGGCTTTTACTTTATGCTACTGATAGCCAAAGGCTATCGCCTCTATCTGGCCGAAATCCCTGCCACAAGAATGGCCAGAAGAAACTGGCGCTACCCGAGAAAAGGTGGGATTATACACCTCGGGAGATAGCCGAAGAGCTCCGAGCCCGGCATGCCAGGAAACTTGAGGATACTACTAGCCCCCCGAGGTCGTAAACAGATCGCCTTCGGAAAAGAGGCACCAGCTATTGCGGGCCGAACATGATCTTTCCGAAGGCGGAACTCCCTGAAGCTGGGAACCCCCGAACTGAGGGCATGTTTCCCGAAGAGGCACCGTCCGTACCAGAGGACCACCTCGCCCAGGGACCTCGGGAGTACGGCAGGAGCATTTAAGGAAGCCTCTAACATGTCACCCATAGACATCACAAGTCGCCTCAAATGGCGTCCTGAGACGCCGACGCCATCAAAGTCACATCATGGCCCGTCTCGGCTCAAGGCTCAAGGGGCTGCCACCGGCTACTAGCCCCCTACGCCCAGAAATTCAGGAACATCTGACCATACACGTGTCAAGATTTGAACGGGCTAGGCACTCCTATAAATACCAGGAAATAATATCTGGTTAAGGGCGGGCAAATATCCTGACTCTTCACTCTGAGAAAATACTACCAGGCGAGTTCACTGAACCTCTCAGTACTATCTCCTCTGCCTTCTCTCAGCCCCACTGACTTGGGCGTCGGAGGCTCCTCCCCGGAATAACACCCCGGGGACCTCCTAACCCACTTTCTCTGAGCATCTCAGGTACTCTCCCTTGGGAAAAACGGCCACCAGGCATTCTTCCTCTCCTGGAGTCCCTCCATCAGTCACCATGACTACCAACGATGAAGCCCCCGAGCATCATTTGGCGCCATCTGTGGGAACCCGCTCTGAGATTGCCATCATTAAAACTCGGCATTCTAAGGACAAGGGACTCCCGAGGTCTCCGTCCGCGCCTAAGACACAACCGGCTGCAGAGCAAACACTCCCAGGGACTTCTGCGTCTGAGGAAGACCGCCTTGTAGTAATCACTATGAGCTTTATGAGGGTGTTTCAGCGTTCGGTCGTGGCCGAAATGACACAGCAGATCGACCGAAGATGGTCACAGCAGACACAGGCCCAAAGAGCTCCCTCACATGCACGCCTTCGGGAGAAAAGTCCAAGGTCGACTCATCGCAGTTCGGGAAGCGGAGACTCGCGCGAAGAGTTGTCTACGGAGAATATACCCCTCCGGAAACGGCCTGTGGGACAAACTGGGTCGAAGCGACCGAAAGTCTCACAGTGAAGGAGTTCGTCGCCAGAGGCGAGGTCCCTATCTCCTTAGCGCCAAACTCGCTCCCCGAAGAGGCGCCGACGATCTCCCTTCCCAGAGGAAGAGCCTAATGCCACAGTTCTCATGGAAAGAATACTAGCGCGGCTAGACAGGGTGGAAAAGCAGGTAGCTCACAAACCATCTGGGACAGGCTCACGGGAGACTTCTGCGAAGATGGGTCCCCGTTCACCCGGACCGTGGCCGAGGCAACCATGCCAGGCGACTTCAGGGTACCTCGGCTGGAGATTTATGATGGCCGCACTGATCCCCAGGCCCATCTGACCAAGTACAGATGCGGCATGATAATGCATGGTGCTGATGACGCTACCATATGTAAATGCTTCGAGGTCACCCTCACGGGACCAGCAACTGCGTGGTACAACTCATTGCCCCCAGGAGCCATCACTGAGTTCCAGGAGTTGTCTACGGCCTTTGCGCAACAATTTATTGGAAGCCGGCCAACGGCGAAAATGCCTGTTCAGATGTTCGACATAGAGCAGAGAAACGAAGAAACCATCCGAGACTACGTCGAAAGATTCATAGGGAAGCTCTAAGTGTCCCGGACTTCCGGCCTGAAATACGCTTCCTTGCCATGACACGGGGCCTTCGGCGAGACTCACAGCTGTTTTATGAGTTCTCAAAGGACCCCCCGGACACCCTTGGAGAATTTTACCGAAGGGCCGAACAGCACATGACTGCCGAGGAGCTGAGAATGGCCGGGCCGAAGTTCGGTCACAACCGTGCCGAAGGGTCCAATCAGCAAGCCCGGCATCCAACTGAACAGGCAAGTCGACCTCGGAGGATGCGGGGAAGCAAACTTCAAAGCTTCACACCTCTGAGCACTACACGGACAAACATCCTTATGGCACTGGAAAGGCAGGGGACGCAGATTCGGCGGCCAAGGGCCATGACCGCTGATAACAAGAAAAACGTCAAGAAGTTCTTACAGTTTCATCGCGACCACGGCCACGACACCGAAGACTGCTTCCAACTGAAGAAGTACATTGAGTCACTGATAAAACTTGGCCAACTTCGGAAATATCTGCGGATGCCTTCCCCAAAAGGAAGAAAAGATGAGGAAGAAAGGGCCGAAGATGAGGACTACGACTCCGACAGACAAAGAAATAGAAGTCCGAAAAAGCGTCCTCCTCATCCTGCAGGGGTGATACAAACCATCACCACGGGGCTCCCATCCTAAGAAAGAAAGCGGAAGGCCAGAGAGATTGCGGTCATGGAATATCAAAGTCTGGCAAAGAAACTGGCTCGCAAGGATGGATCCACCGTCATCTTCCCCCATGACGATCCGCTGCTAATCATGGCAAGGATAGGGAACTGGGACGTCAAAAGAGTGTTGCTTGATGATGGATCAAATACTGACGTCCTATTCTCGCATTTACTGTCGAATTTGGACATCTCCAGTAACGAGCTCAAGCCTATCACCTCGCCCACCTTCGGGGTTGCAACGTTCGAACTACCTGTCCTCGGATGGATTGATCTCCCCCTGATGATGAAAGGAACTTCGGTCGATGGAACAGCTGAGTTGTACGCCTCCACAAGGGCGAGATTTATCGTCATGGACGTTCCTTCTTCGTACAACGCCATCCTTGGAAGGCAGACACAGGGAAACCTGCACATTCGCCCTGACGTGAAGTACTTCACTATCACATTCGCCACCAAGGATGGGGATGTAGAGGTCTTCATAGATCAAGCCGAGGTAAGGAAGGTGTTTGTAAAAGCACGAAAAGCTCCGGCAAATAACCTCGCACAAACAATGGAGGCAAAGGCACCAGAGAAAGACAAAGAAGGAGATCCCGCGAGAGCGGAAACGGAAACAGTGGAACTTGTCCCAGGCAATCTACCCGAATAGGGAAGAGCTTGCCCGAAGGAGACAAGAAAAACCTTGTATCTTTTCTACTGGGAAATAAAGATCTCTTTGCCTACTCACCGAAAGACATGCCAGGGGTGCACCCTGGCATAGTACAGCATAGCCTCAAAGTAAGCCCGGAAGCAAACCCTATCCGGCAAAAGAAGCGGAGCATCTCAGCCCATAAGAGAACCTTTGTGAAAACTGAAGTCCAATGCCTGTTGGACGCTGAAGTCATCAGGGAGGTCAAATACCCCGAATGGTTAAGCAACGTGGTGATTTCCACGAAGGAAGGCAGCAGCAAACTCCGGATGTGCATCGACTTCAGAAACTTGAACGATGGTTGCCTGAAAGACTCATACCCTCTCCCGCCAATAGATCAACTGGTAGACTCAACTGCCGAATACGGGCTCCTGAGTTTCCTAGACGCCTTCAGCGGCTACCATCAAATAAGGATGGACCCCGAAGATGAAGAAAAAACCGCCTTCATCACCGAGGGAGGAACGTACTGCTACGTCAGGATGCCCTCCGGGCTTAAAAATGCAGGAGCCACCTACCAAAGGTTGATGAACAAGGTCTTTAAAGACCAAATGGGGAGAAACATGGAAGTGTATGTTGACGATATGATAGTCAAAAGTAAGCTCCCTAGCAACCACGTTGCAGATCTAGAGGAAACCTTCCAAAAGCTCAGAGCCTTCGGGATTCATCTAAATCCTGAAAAATGCGTGTTCGGGGTAACCTCGGGAAAGTTCCTTGGGTACATGGTATCTGAAAGAGGCATCGATGCTAACCCCGAAAAAATTAAGGCTCTGCTCGAGTTACGAACTCTTGCCACAGTAAAAGATGTGCAGAGACTCACCGGAAGAATAACTTATCTTAGCAGGTTCATTTCCAGGTACAGAGATAGGTGTCGGCCTTTCTTCAAACTCCTCACTAAGGCGGCAAAAAAGGAAGGCGACCTCGGAAGGGATGATCATCCTTGGGATCAAGACTGCCAAAAAGCGTGGGAAGAACTCAAAATATACCTAGCCAGCCTGCCAACTCTGCGACAACCTCACAAGGGACAGCCCCTCGTGTTATACCTCACCGTCACGGAAAAAGCTGTGAGCTCGGTCCACGTGAAAGAAGAAGGGCCAAAACAATGGCCGGTCTACTATGTAAGCAAATCCCTGCATGGCGCCGAAGTCAGGTATCCTCTGCTGCAAAAAGCTATATACGCCTTGGTGCTTGCAGGGAGAAGGCTGCGACTACGGGACGTTATGAGGAAAGTGGATCATTCGGGAAGGCTCTCCAAGTGGTGTATAGAGCTTGGTGAACACGATATCACCTATGAACCTCAGAAGGCCATAAAAGCTCAAGCACTGGCAAAATTCATTGCCGAAATACCCACCACTGAGGATAGTCATCCGGATCTGAATGAAGGTGAGCCAGAATGGACCTTGCATGTTGACGGAGCCTCGGGGTCCGAGCACCAGGGAGCTGGGGTAATTATCAGAGGCCCCGAAGGCCTAAAGGTAATGAAGGGTATCAAGTTTAGCTTCAACGTCACTAACAATGTGGCTGAGTATGAGGCCCTCATAGCGGGATTACGACTGGCCAGAAAAATTGCCGTGAGAAACTTAAAGGCTCACAGCGATTCCCAGCTAGTAGTTCGGCAGACGGTAGGAGACTATGGGGCGAAGGACCCAACCTTGGCACAATACCATGAGCTGGTAGCAAAACTCATTCAAGAGTTTGACACCGTACGGATCGAAAACGTACCTCGGCGGAAAAACACCGAGGCGGACTGCTTGGCAAAGTCAAAGACCTACACCGAGGTGCTAGACCATCTGAGCATCTCAGTACTGAGCATATCGACCTCGCGATAAGGCTGGAGGGATCCAATAAAAAGGTACCTTGCGAAAAATGTGCTCCCTGAAGACCCCCGTGACGCTGTAAAACTGCGAAGGTGCTCCGGTCGTTTTTTCCTAATCGGTGAAGAACTATACCGACAGGGATACGCGAATCCGCTGCAAAGATGTGTGAACGAAAAGGATACTGAAATGATCCTTGAAGAAGTCCACGGAGGCGTGTGTGGTTCACACATTGGAACCGATGCCCTGGCGGCAGTAATACTTCGCCAAGGATACTTCTGGCCTACCCTGAGAAAGGACGCAAGGCAGTTCATCCGGAAATGCAGTAGTTGCCAGAAACACGCAAACATCCAGAGGGCACCCTCGGAAATGGTAACTTCGGCTGACTATCCCTGGCCCTTCGCAGTCTGGGGTCTAGACATTATTGGGCCACTCCCCGCAGCGCCCGGAGGCGTGAAATTCTGCGTGGTAGCAGTAGACTATTTCTCCAAATGGGTCGAGGCAGAACCGCTAGCAACTATCTCGGCAAAAGAAGTGCAGAAGTTTGTATGGAAGAACATTGTATGCAGATTCGGCATACCGAGGGTACTAGTGGCTGATAATGGATCCCAATTTATAGACAAAGGATTCCAGGAATTTATCAGCGACCTCAGAATAAAGATGCACTTCGCCCCAGTAGCTCACCCCCAAAGCAACGGGCAGGTGGAGGTATCTAACAAGACCATAAAAGATGGCCTGAAAAAGAGACTGGGGGAAGCAAAAGGGAAATGGCCAGGAGAACTCCAAAGCGTATTATGGAGTTACCGAACGACGCCACGAAGAGCCACAGGGGAGACTCCCTTCTCACTCGTCTTCGGAACAGAGGCCATCATCCCTATCGAGATAGTTAGACCATCAGTACGGGTGCAAGTATTTGATGAAGGTGGAAATGACCTCGGCCTAAGAACGAAGCTCGACCTCGTCGGCGAACACAGAGAAATAGCTGAGCTGAGAAGAAAAGCTTTCCAGCAAAGAGTGGCGGTGGCTATAAATTTACGAGCCAGGCCAAAAGAAATCAAGAAAGGGGACCTCATTCTTCGAAAGGCTGACTTTGCACCCCGAAAGCCATCTCACGGGGTATTTCACGTGAACTGGGAAGGACCTTATCTGGTTCTTCCCGAAGTACGAAAAGGCGTGTACAAACTTGGCGACACCGAAGGCGTAGAATCGAAAAACACTTGGCACTCAGATGCCCTGAAGAAATTCTACGCTTAAGATGGAGCGGAAGGATTGTGTTGTGCAAAAAATATCCTAAGTACAGAATGTCCTTGAGAAAAAATTCTTAAGTATACAAAATGGTTCAAGACAGAATTCCGCAAACGTGTTCGCCATGAAAAAGCGCAGATGTGATTTTCCGAAGTCCCTTGAGCCATCATGCTCGGGAAAACGGAAAACAAAAATCTTGCGAAAATACTCGCCACAAAAAGCACAGATGTGATTTTCCGAAGTCCCTTGAGCCATCATGCTTGGGAAAATGGAGAACAAAAATCTTGCGAAAATACTCGCCGCAAAAAGCACAGATGTGATTTTCCGAAGTCCCTTGAGCCATCATGCTCGGGAAAATGGAAAACAAAAATCTTGCGAAAGTACTCGTCACAAAAAGCGGTGAATAAATTTTGGTGATTGCAGGTTTCCCGGAGTCTCTTGAGCGAACTTGTTCGGGACAATGGAAATGCAAAATCTTGCAAAAAGACTTAGCCAAAAAATATATTCATTGAGAATGATCAGGCTTACAAAGAAGAAGTGCCCGAAGAAGGAGCACAAAAATGAAGAGGAAAATAGGAAAAGGCCCCTAAAACAGCCTAAGGGTTCTCGGCGTCCCGGGAGCCACCAGCCTCTGTGCCCTTTTCCACCACCTTCGGCGCCGGAATTGTGGAAGGCAGGTTCAAGTGCTCGATTTTTGACCAGGACAACCGAAGCCCCTCCGGAATGTTCAGAGCTTCCAAGAAAGAGAGGTCCAGACCTGGGAACCTCTCAAGGACTTGGTGCCGAGCAAGGCAGAATCCGTCCTAGAAGGCGACCTTGGTCATTTGGTCAGATTTATCCTTCTCAACCACAAGGTCCTCGAGCTCGTCCTTCAAGTCTGCAACCTCCTTCTTCAGCGCCTTCACCCTCTTCTTCGCATCGGGCTCCTTCTTCAAAGACTGGACCTCGGCTTCAAGCGCCTTTTTCTCAGTCACCAACGACCGTATAAGATTGTCAGAATCTGACTTATCCTTGAGAAGGTCTTGGTTGGTAGCGAGCATCCCCGCCACTTGATCGCAGAGGTCAGCAATCTTCAGGGAGGAGTCCTTCTCCAAGTCTTCCTTTTCCTTCCGGAACTCCTCCCGAAGGGCAGCAACTTTTTTCTTCGCAGCATCTGCCAGCTGCTGGTTCTTCGTGGTCAATTCCGAGCACGTGACTTTCGCTTTTTCTAAGGCCTCTAAGGCCGAAGCTCAAAACACCGTCTGCCTGACGACCTAAACTCGGAGAAAGCCGGCGTACCCCAGCAGCTGTGAAAAGATGAACGCAAGGTCAGTAAGAGCCAGGCACTTAGGAAAAATTGAAGGGAAAAAGGGTGTGAAGCGCATACCTGAGCAGCATGCTCGGTGACTTTCTCGGCGAGGGTGTCATCGCCCGGATAGGCCGCCGCAATAGCCTTGAAGGAGGCCTCTGTAAGCACCACCTTCGAAATCTGTTTCGCCATTTCAGGACAGTCTTCGGAGTACAAGTTCATGTCCTCCGTGAATGTCTAGAAAGGCTCTTTTGGTATCTTCCCTTGCGGGACTTTGGCGTCGCGAAGGGCCCGCGCCTCCGCGTTTTCGGCCGCCCAGTTCGGGGTAAGCAACTCCCCTACATGGCTAAAATGAGAAGCAGGTCAGAGACAAAGGAAAATTCAAAAAAACAAAAGAGCCATACATGTTCTGAAAACAACAAACCTGGCGGTACTTCGACCACGACGTCATCGGAGTCCTGACACTCCTCGGTCGAAATCCCCATGCCTTTCTTCTTGCGCCGCTCCTCGGCAGAAGGAGCCTCTACCACGGCCTCCAGAAAGCCCTGCGGCACAGAAGGGCTCTGGGGAGGGACGTCGGTGGAAGAAACCTCGGCTGAGGCAGGGACCTCGGCAGCAGCCTCGGGCGGTGGAATCTCGGCTGCCCCAGGCTCCTCGGCCGCCTCCTCGGAAATTTCCTCCAGAGGAACCTGGGCAGTTTTCTTTGCCCGTTTTGCCGAAGGTCCAGCGCCAGTAGACTTCCGCCTTCGGGAAGCCGCCTTCTTTTTCTGATCGCCCTTCTCCACCTGGTCGGAGAAAAGGGACTTGTAAAATGCAGCGGTCCCGTCGCCCATCTCTGAAAAAGAAAAAAGACATCAGCGTAAGTCCGAGGGAAAAACAACAAGGGAGTAGAAGATAACTCACTTTCGACAAACATTTCGAAAGAGATTTCCTCCCGAAGGAGCTGCACCAACCAGGAATCCTTCCCGGCGATGGCAAGAACTGGCATCTCGAGGTCGGTCTCGTGCTCCTTAACCACCTTTAACTCCCGGAGGACCTCTTCGGTCATCAACCTCCAATTGATAAGGAAGGGGTATAGAGAGCGCGGAGTGACCTCGGGAGCCCAGTCAGAGACGGCGCGGATGCGGCGGTCGAAGTCCGCGAAAGTGGAAGCCAACTCTGGAGTCAGCAACAACCTCGGATCAACGACGTCCACATCTAGCTTTACCTGAGCCCATTTGGTCGGAACATACGACCAGGCCTCCTCCATCTTCAAGAAGAAGAATTTCTGTTGCCACCCCCGCCAGCTGTCCTTGGTGGCGAATGTGAACATGAATTTTTTGCTCCCGGATCCCCGAGGTAGCATAAAGTAGTACTGCATGAAGATTATAAAATGGGGTTTTATCCCGAAGATGCCACACATACAGAGGAAGGCGTTAAAATAGTAGTACGAGTTCGGGGGAAGCTGATTCACAGCAATGCCATGAAATTGGCAGCACTCGCAAACCATCTTCGGGGGAAGATACCGAAGTCCGGCCTTCAGCTGGGCTCAAAAAACGGTAACCTCGATACTACGGTTTGAAAAAGCATAGTGGTCAGGTCGTGGCAGCCGGGTAATGGCGTAAGAAGGAAGAAAGAACTTCTTCTTCCACCTCTCTAATTTTTTAGGGGTAGTGCAACAAGGATGGGATAAAAGAGGCTGCCAGCTCTCAGGGATAGGCATTTTGGATAGAAAAACGAGTTCGGAAAGGGCAAGAAAGCAGTTTCCGGAAAAAAACTTGAACGAACAGAGGGATCAAAACACTCTGGAAAACAAAAACCCACCAAAAGATTTGCCAAAATCTGAGGTCCCTGTCGTGAAAGGTTGCCGGAAAAAGCTCTGTTAAGACAGCTCCGCCGCAGAAAACAAGGGAAATCACAAAAATAGAGGAAAGCAGAGAAAGGAGCAGTAGCAAAAGCAAAAGGGGACTTATGATGGAATGGCCTATTTATAGGCCGAGGGTGGATAATCGAAACGTCATCATAAGTGCCCTTTGAAGGCGAACCATTGCCATAACTGCTCTCTGCGGCTGAAAAGACGCGTTCTCTGCAAACGACGCGACTCTCCTCCAATGACAGTGTGCCATGTGTCAACCATCGCGCCAAAATAGCAGACACATCTTCTGACATCCCTAAAAAACTGGGACGCGTCGCTCAGACTGACGCGCTTGGCCATCAGACGCGACGCTGCACAGACCTGCAAAAGCAAAGAAGCAGGTTGCCTCGAAGACACCAAAGGACGGGCTATAGCCGAACAGCCCGTACCTTCGGGCAAGTGGTGTATCTTCGGCACAGGCTTTGCCTCGGAGACACCAAAAAACAGGCCAAGGCCGAGCAGCCCACACCTTTGGGCAAGAGGTGTACCTTCGACACAGGTGTTGCTCTCTATAGACTCCCACAGAACAACCTTGGAAAGAGATGCAAAACCGAAGTCTTCACTTCGGCTTTCCAAAGGGGGGGCATGTGATAGCCAAAGGCTATCGCCTCTATCTGGCCGAACTCCCTGCCACAAGAATGGCCAGAAGAAACTGGCGCTACCCGAGAAAAGGTGGGATTATACACCTCGGGAGATAGCCGAAGAGCTCCGAGCCCGGCATGACAGGAAACTTGAGGATACTACTAGCCCCCCGAGGTCGCAAACAGATCGCCTTCAGAAAAGAGGCACCAGCTATTGCGGGCCGAACATGATCTTTCCGAAGGCTGAAGTCCCTGAAGCTGGGAATCCCCGAACTGAGGGCATGTTTCCCGAAGAGGCACCGTCCGTACCAGAGGACAACCTCGCCCAGGGACCTCGGGAGTACGGCAGGAGCATTTAAGGAAGCCTCTGACATGTCGCCCACAGACATCACAAGTCACCTCAAACGGCGCCCTGACACGCCAACGCCGTCAAAGTCACATCATGGCCCGTCTCGGCTCAAGGCTCAAGGGGCCTGCCACCGGCTACTCGCGCCCTACGCCCAGAAATTCAGGAACATCTGACCATACACGTGTCAAGATCTGAACGAGCTAGGCACTCCTATAAATACCAGGAAATAATATCTGGTTAGGGGCGGGCAAATATCCTGACTCCTCACTCTGAGAATATACTACCAGGCGAGTTCACTGAACCTCTCAGTACTATCTCCTCTGCCTTCTCTTAGCACCACTGACTTGGGCGTCGGACGCTCCTCCCCGGAATAACACCCCGGGGACCTCCTAACCCACTTTCTCTTAGCATCTCAGGTACTCTCCCTTGGGCAAAACGGACACCAGGCATTCTTCCTCTCCTGGAGTCCCTCCATCAATCACCATGATTACCAACGATGAAGACCCCGGGCATCAGCTACCTCAGGGATCAGGGAGCAAAAAGTATATGTTCACTTTTGCCACTAAGGACAACTGGCGAGGGTGGCAACAAAAGTTTTTCTTTCTGAAGATGGAGGAGGCCTGGTCGCATGTTCCGACCAAGTGGGCTCGGGGAAGGCTGGAGATGGACATCGTAGATCCGAGGATAATGCTGACTCCCGGGTTGGCTCCCATATTCGCGGACTTCGACAGATGTATCCGAGCCGTCTCCAACTAGGATTCTGAGGTCCCTTCGAGCTCTCTCTACCCCTTCCCCATCAATTGGAGGCTGATGACCGAGGAGGTTCTTCGGGAGCTAGTGGTAGTGAAGGAGCACAAGACGAACCTTGGGATGCCGGCTCCTGCCATCGCTGGGAAAGACTCCTGGCTGGTGCAACTCCTTCAGGAGGAAGTTACTTATGAAACTTTTTATGAGCGTAAGTTATCTTCGAGTCCCTTTGTTATAATTTCATCTTGGACTCACACTGATGTCTTCTTTCTTTTCCAGAGATGGGCGACGACACTGCTGCCTTCTACATATCACTTTTCCTCGGTCAATCTGAGAAAGGTGAGCAGACGAAGAAGGCCGTCTCCCGAAGGCGGAAAGTGACCGGAGCTGGGCCTTCTTCTAAACGGGCGAAGAAGACTGTCCCACCTCTTCAGCCGGAAGTTCTTGAGGAGGTAAGTGGAGAGCCCGAAGCTGCCGCCGCTCCGGCGCCCGAGGTTGCTACCGACGTCCCTTCTCGAAGTCCTAGTTCGTCATAGGCTCTTCTGGATGCCTTGGTAGAGGCCCCTTCTGCCGAGGAGCGGCGCAAGAGCAAAGGCAAGGGGATTTCTACCGAGGAGGTTCTGGATTCTGACGATGATGTGGCCGAAGTGCCACCAGGTTCATTTTCTGGCGAACTGTGATGCCTTCACTTTTTTTGAATTTTGAGATTTACTTGCCTTGGCCAACTTTTTATTTTGCCGTGCAAAGGAGTTACAATTTCCGGGTTGGGCAGACGAGCATGCACGGAATTGAGCCCTTCGGGATGCCCGTATCTCGAAGGGGAAGATCCCGAAGGAGCCTTTCTGGTCGTTTACGGAGGACATGAATTTGTACTCCGGAGACTGCCAGCAAATGGCCAAAGAGATCTTGGAAGGGATCCTTACCGAGGCCTCCTTCAGGGCCATTGCAGAGGCTCACCCGGGCGACGATTCCCTCACTGCGAAAGTTTCCGAGCACGCTGCCCAGGTATGCTTCGCGCCTTTCTTTTTCCTTTTGATTTCTTCTAAGTATTTGGCTCTCTTTTTTGCCTTACTGACTTTGCCTTTATTTCTTTGCAGCTGTTGGGGTACACTGGTTTCCTCAGAGTTCGGGTGGCAAGGCAGGCAGTGTTCGGAGTCTCGGCCCTAAAAGTCATAGAAAAAACTAAGGCCACGTGCTCGGAATTGGCTGCCAAGAACACACAGCTGGCTCAAGCTGTAGAGAAGGAAGTAGCTGCCGTTCGGGAGGAGTTCCTAAAAGAAAAAGAGGAACTTTTGAAGGACTCCTCCCAGAAAATTTTTTACCTCGGCGAACGAGGCGCATCAAAAGGAGAAGTCAGAGGCTGAGGTTCTCTAGGCGAAGGCGCTTGCTGAGATGGCTGTGCTCCAAGCCAAGGTTGATTCGTTGAAGAAGGAGCCGAAGAAGAAGAAGATGAAGGCACTGAAGAAGGAGGTCGCAGATCTCAAGAAGGACCTTGAGGACCTTGGGGTCGAGAAGGATAAATCCGACCAGATGACCAAGGTTGGTTTCCAGGACGGGTTTTGCCTCGCTCGGCACCAAGTTCTTCAGAGGTTCCCAGATCTGGACCTCTCTTTCTTGGAGGCCCTAAACATTTTCGAGGGGCCTCGGTGGTCTTGGTCGAAGATTGAGCACCTGAACTTTCCTTCTTTTTTCCCGGCGCCAAAGGTGGTGGAAAAGGACGCAGGAGCTGGTGGCTCCCGGGACGCCGAGATTCCTTAGTTTGTTCTAGGGTCCTTTGCCTTCTTTTCCTTCTTTTTTGTACTTCTTCCTTTAGCACTCTAATGCCCAGGGGCTTTATCGTTGGTAGTCATGGTGACTGATGGATGGACTCCCGGAGAGGAATAACGCCTGGTGGCCGGTTTGACACGATCCCCGTGCCCCTGCCCGGGATACCTTGTGAGCGTTTGTCTCACGGTGGATTGTAATTGGCTAGCTGGTTATGTGTGTGGATTAAATCCAATGCTACTAGTTGATTAACCTAGAAATGCAATATGTATGCACTTATGCTTTGACTTGGTTTATTAAAACCATAAAACATTTAATCATTTAGACATTTAGCCGGCTAGGTAAAATTCTATATAAATAAATACAAAATGCCAAAGCATATCAAAATCAACCCTTGAGTGATTAACTACACATACACCGCTCGTGAAAGCATTTATACATAAGTAACTAATGCTCTCACCCAGAGAACAATCCCCTGAGTCAAGGACTCTTTATAACATAAATACTGGAGGCAAAATAAAGTACTGTATCAAAATACAAGACTTTGCTGAGATCTTTTACCCTAGCTCCCACTTTGGACTCCTGTCCCAGTGGCGAGTCTCACAAGTTCTGTGCCAAGTGCTACTAGGCTCTGCAGCCAAAGGAAGAAGCAAGTTAGTACCACAGCCTGACCAACAGACCAATTAAACACTTAAGCAGGCTAGAAACTTAAAGTTTCTCAACTACCGTACCTTTACACACAAAAAGGTACTACCGTGATAATCCTCAGTGATTATCCGGTCCTGCTACTCCAGGCTCTGCATAACAAACAGGGAGTGAGAATTCAACATTCTCAGTAAGGGTCTTCGATGTACCTGCAAGAAAAATTACTAGGACTCTGGCTGCGAGCTCACACAGCATGAGGGTACTAGTCATATATATATATACTAGGTCGGTAGACCTCTCCTCAAGTAGTCCTCTGTATCAGGCCAAGTGCAATCACTTAGCAACCTGACACATATACAGGCCAAGCGCCATCACTTAGCAACCTGACATATAGGCCAAGCGCTATCACTTAGCAACCTATCATATGGCTCAAGGGCGAACCTTAGCAAGCCTCATTCAAACATAAAACCTCTCACCTAATTGTTATGCAGGGGAATTTATGATGGGACTTGTAGACTAGGCCGCAGGGCCTCTTTGATGTAAACTAGATGAACAAGGTTTCACCTCGTGGCCTCGTGGCTCCGGCACGGCTAGGCCGACAAGGGTTCTAAACCTCTCACCTGAGCTATTGATAGCTAATTAAGTTCAATTGCAACATTTGTTTCCTTACTTGTTGCCTAAGCAACTTACTTACCTCAAACAGTTCAAGAAAACTCATACTTCCGGTGGGACTTTCGGAAGTTTCGGAGTACCATCGGGATCCTCGGACCCTTAGGCACGTTCCGAGCCTTCCGTAGTCTCGGTCGGGTCAACGCAGCAAAAAGTCAAACCCTCCATTTTTAGGTGTTGGCGCCGCGTCGCCAAAGGCAAAAAGGAATTGGCGACGCGTCGCCAACGAGCAGACGCTCTGTGAAGAAAAATTGAATTGGCGACGCGTCGCCAATTTTCGGGCCAATTGGCGCCGCGTCGCCAATTCTGCAGAAATGCAGAATTTGGCCGATTGCTGCTACGAACTTTGGCAACCAAATACATATAGCAAACATGCATCAAAAGTTACCAAATTTCATACACATGAAGTACATGTTGCAAGGAACAAAACCAACTATCAAAGCCAAACTATGATGCATTAGAAGCATCAAACCAACCCTTCGAATTTAGCTAGTCCATCATAATTCCCAAAACGTTTCTTCATACCATAACCAAAAATTACTCAACTTTCTCAATCCATTTCAATCCAAAAGCAATCCAACAACTTAAAAACACTTTCTCCCTTACCTTAACACCAAGAACAAGCAAGAATTTGAACCCTTCCTCTTCCAAACAAGCTTCCAAAGTTCTACACAATTTCAAACCAAAACAAAGCTCTAAAACATCAAAAACACCTCTTTCAACCAAAACCCAAGCTCCCAATCAATCAAATAACATGAATTCAATCAAGAACATGAATCATACCTCGTTCAAAAACAGGGGATGGAGAAAAACGCCCTTTCAAGCTTCAAAAACATGGATTTAAGCTTGAAAATCACTTCTCCAAGCTTGAACACTTCAAACCACACCTTTTGGCACCAAAAGCTTTTGATTCCAAGCTTAATTTGAGAGAGAAATGGAGTTGAGAAGCTGGAAAATGGGTTATGGAGCTCCAAACCCTTCTTCCCTATTCTTAAACCCCACTTAACCCCTCAAACCACCAAGGTTTCAAGTTTTGTACAATTAGGTCCCCCATCTTTGTAACTTGACAGTTCTTGATTAAATTCTTGTCTATTTGTTGAGTTTGAGTTAAGGTTAAAAGTTAAGTTCTAAAAATTCATTTTAAAACACTCGGGACTCGTCCCGGCCACTCAGGGTGCAAAATTACCATTTTGCCCCTGAACTTAGTTCAGAGCTTTATTCTTGTCGGAACTTAGTGAACTTTGGCAAACTTCTTAATTCTTGCTAGGCAAACTCAAATTAAACTTCTAAACTAAATTCTAAAATCCTTACCTCCCTCTAGAAGGGCCGTAACATTCTCCCCTCCTTCTGGAATTTGGTCCCCCAAATTCCGTTGCAACTCTGGAAAAACACCAGGATATCTTTTCAGCATATCCTGCTCTGTCTCCCAGGTAGCTTCCTCCTCACTATGGTTAGACCAAAGGATCTTAACCATCGGAATCCACTTAGTCCGCAGTTTCTTGACTTGCCTATCCAAAATCTGAACTGGTTTCTCTTCATAAGTCAAGTCCTCCTGAATGGGTATCACTGAAGGATTTACTACCTGTCCGGGCTCAACTGTGCACTTCCTGAGTAAACTAACATGAAACACATTATGCACTTGAGAAAGGTTAGGCGGTAAAGCCAACCGATAGGCAACTTTCCCAACTTTCTCTAACACTTCATACGGTCCAATGAATCTCGGAGCTAACTTGCCCCTCTGTCCAAAACGACTAACTCCTCTCATGGGCGACACTTTCAGAAGTACTTTATCACCAACCTCAAAACTCAATTCTCTTCTTCTTCTGTTTGCATACTTAGTCTGTCTGTCATTAGCTGTCTTGATTCTCTGCTGAATCAACTTAATCTTAGCTGTAGTGTCAGCTATGATCTCAGGTCCAATAACCACTCTGTCTGTCGGATCTGCCCAACAATGAGGTGTCATACACCGTCTCCCATACAAAGCTTCATAGGGCGCCATTCAAATAACAGATTGATGACTGTTATTATAGGCAAACTCGATCAGTGGTAAGTGCTGATCCCAATCACCTCTGAAATCAATGACACACATGCGTAGCATGTCCTCCAAAGTCTGAATCACCCTCTCTGACTGTCCGTCAGTCTGTGGATGAAAAGCAGTACTGAGGCTAACTTTACTGCCCAATGCTTCCTGAAAAGCATTCCAAAACCGTGATGTAAATCGTGGATCTCTGTCTGATATGATCTGATCCGGTATCTCATGGAGTCTCACAATCTCCCTGAGATATAACTGAGCCAACCTCTCCAATGTAGAGGTGACTCTGATCGGTATAAAGTGTGCCGACTTCGTCAATCTGTCAACCACTACCCAAATAGCATCATGTTGACTCCGGGTGGTCGGTAACCCCACTAGGAAATCCATAGTAACGGATCCCCACTTCCTCACTGGTAGAGATAAACTCTGAAGTGTGCCTGCTGGTTTCTGGTGTTCAGCTTTCACCACCTGACATGTCAAACACTTTGCCACATGTCCTCGTACATCTCTCTTCAGTCCTGGCCACCAAAAATGTGTCTTCAGATCTTGATACATCTTACTAACACCAGGGTGAATACTCAATGTACTGCTATGTGCCTCCTGTAGGACTTGCTGCCTAAGTCCCTCAACATTCGACACATAGAGTCGATCACCATAATGCAGTATTCCATCTTTGTACTTGAACTCTTTCTTCAAAGCACCAGTCTTAGCTTCACCTGAAATCTTCTTCAACAATGGATCTTTCAACTGAGCTTCTCTGACTCTGGCTAACCAAACCATCTGAATCTCCAAAACGTAGACTAAGGATTTTTCTCGACTTTGCCATAATTCATGCAAAGCTAAGAAACAATCCTTCAATGTTCCTTCTGAAGAATCTGTAGCCTGATCCTTGGACAAGATCACTCCTGTGTACTTCCGACTCAAAGCATCCACTACCACGTTCCCTTTACCAGCACAATACTCGATCGAACAATCATAGTCTTTAATGTACTCAATCCATCGCCGCTGTCTCATGTTCAGATCCTTCTGAGTAAACAAATACTTAAAACTCTTGTGATCAGTGAAGATTCTGAACGATCTTCCCATCAAATAATGTCTCCATAGTTTCAGTGCAAAGATCACTGCTGCAAGCTCAAGATCATGAACAGGGTAGTTCAACTCATTAGGCCTCAACTGTCTCGAACCATAAGCAATCACCTGACTGTCCTGATGTAGAACACAACCTAAACCTGAACCTGACGCATCAGTATAAACTGTAAAGGCTCTGTCCGGGTCTGGTAACACAAGTATGGGTGCACTGGTCAACTTTTCCTTCAGCTTCATGTAGGCTTCTTCACACTTCGGTGTCCACTCAAATTTCTGAGCTTTCCTTGTCAATGCTGTCAACGGCGTAGCTATCACAGAGAATTTCTCTATGAAGCGTCTGTAGTAACCTGCTAGACCCAAGAAACTCCTGACCTCTGTAACTGTAGTCGGTCTCTTCCAATCAACCACTGCTTGAACCTTTTCAGGATCAACTGACAAACCTTGAGCACTGATAATATGCCCCAAAAACTGAATCCTCTCGGACCAAAACTCACACTTAGAAAATTTTGCATAGTACTGATTATCCTTCAGCACTTGCAAAACCGTTCTAAGGTGCTCCTCATGCTCTGCTATAGACTGTGAATAGATCAGAATATCATCGATGAAGACCTCAACAAACTGATCCAGAAATGGCTTAAAGATCCAATTCATAGCTTCCATAAACACTGCTGGAGCATTAGTCACACGAAAAGGCATAACCGTATACTCATAATGTCCGTACCTTGTCCTGAAGGCAGTCTTCGGAATGTCTTCCTCCTTAACTCTGATCTGAAAATACCCAGACCGAAGATCAATCCTGGAAAACACTCTCGCTCCTCTGAGTCTGTCAAACAAATCATCAATTCTAGGAAGTGGATACTTATTCTTAACTGTCACTGCATTCAACTTCCTGTAATCGATGCACAACCTGAAAGTCCCATCCTTTTTCTTCACAAATAATACTGGAGCTCCCCACGGTGATACACTCGGTCTTATGAAACCTTTCCCTAGCAGTTCCTCCAACTGCTTCTTCAACTCATCCATCTCAGGAGCCGACATCCTATAAGGTGGTACTGAAATAGGCTCAACCCCTGGTTGCAGATGGATAGCAAACTCAGTATCCCTCCTAGGTGGTAACCCAGGTAACTCCACTGGAAACACCTCAGGAAACTGGTTAGCTACAGGAATGCTTCCCAACTCTTCCTCTATAGCTACTCCATTCAACGAGTAATACTCCTCTTCACCCACTACAGGGATGGTATCTACAAGTCTAAGGTGTAAACTCTTAGCACTAGATGCCAACCCTCCTGTGCAAGTCACTCTAGCTCCCTGAGCATCAATGATGTCAACTGAGTGATTCGCACAGTTAATTTGTGCCTTGTGCTTACTCAACCAATCCATTCCCAGCACCAGGTCATATGATTTCAACTCAATCACCCACAACTCACAACAAAAGTCATGATCACCTAACTGCAAAGGATACCTAGTAACCACTTCATTGGTCACAATAAAACCTCTCCCTGCAGTCCTAATGAGTCTCAACTCACCCGCAATTTCACGCTGTAAACTATGCTTATCTACCAAGGCAGAAGATATCACTGAAAGAGTAGCTCCCGTATCGAAAAGCACTCTAACACTACTGCTCAGAAAAGTAAAATTACCTCGAACAGCTGGCGGTTCTCTGGCCGCCTGGTTCGTCAAAGCGAAGACTCTTGGGTTCACTGCTGCAGCAACTACTCCAGGCCGGTTCCCAATGGCAAGCGGTACTGGAGGTAAAACCCGAGATGGACCTGTAACTGAACGAACTCTTGGGCAGTCCCTGGCCCAATGCCCTCTCTGACCACAGACATTACAAATATCTGTGCCCAGTGTACATGGTCTTCCACCATGGAACCGTCTGCACCTAGGACACACACCTGTCCTCCTCCTCTTAGATGGATCCTGGTTCCCTACCATTGGTCGCTTTCCAGCACTTTTCCCCAAGTTAGATGGCCCAGCTTCCACCTTTTTCACAGGTGCTCTGGAATCCTCGAATTCCCTTTCCAATGCCAATGCCTTCTGAACCATCTGGCGATAACTCCTGATATCAACTGTCACCATATACCTCCTGAAAATAGGCTTCAGGCCCTGGGAAAACTTCTTGGCTTTCAGCTCCTCATTACCCAACATGTATGGAGCATACCGGATAAGTGAGTTGTATCGCTGCTCATACTCTCGTACTGACATCTCTCCCTGTGTCAGATTCTCAAACTGGATCCTCCTCTGATCCTGTGCAGCTTCACTGATATACTCCTGTCTAAACTTCTTCTCGAAGTCTGACCACTTGAGCACCTTTTTCTTGTGCTCTGGGCGAGTGCCATTACTCTCCCTCTGCAACTCCATCACATCATCCCACCAAAGACTGGCTCTCCCTCTCAGAAAGAAAGGTAATAGAACCATCCTCTGCTCTGTCTCATAACCACCACAAGTAAAGAGGCGGTTCATAACAGACAACCAATCCTCTGCTCTGTCAGGATCTCCCGTCCCATCAAAGCTAGGTGGATCAACTGTCTTAAACTTTCCCAGCAACCTCATCTGATGTGGAGTGTCTCCCCTCCTTGGAGCCTCCATCATCTCTGGTTCCTCAACCTCCTCAAGAACTTGATTTCTGGGTTCCTGAGCTCTAGGCACTTGCTGTTGCTCAGCATGCCTTTCCTGTTCCTGTTGTGGCTCAACTTCCTCCTGGGCAACACCTCTGTCCCCATAATCTCTGAACATCTCTGTTACAAGAGTGTTCATACCCTGTGCCACCTGAGACATAGTCTCAGTCAAACTCTGTAGCACTCTGGATATCTCATCCAACCTCGCCACAACTGGGTCACTAGAACCTTCACCAGGTTCCCTAGTCCCCCTCGAAGTTACAGACCTCATATCAACCATAATAACCTGCAACCACAACCAGACAACATTTCCCCAGATGTTGGTCAGTACTAACTTCCTAGCACTTGGACTTTACTACTAGATCTCAGTCTAAGCCTCCAATATCTATGAAATAAAACCCTTAGCTCTGATACCAAGAACGCTGACACGATCCCCGTGCCCCTGCCCGGGATACCCTGTGAGCGTTTGTCTCACGGTGGATTGTAATTGGCTAGCTGGTTATGTGTGTGGATTAAATCCAATGCTACTAGTTGATTAACCTAGAAATGCAATATGTATGCACTTATGCTTTGACTTGGTTTATTAAAACCATAAAACATTTAATCATTTAGACATTTAGCCGGCTAGGTAAAATTCTATATAAATAAATACAAAATGCCAAAGCATATCAAAATCAACCCTTGAGTGATTAACTACACATACACCGCTCGTGAAAGCATTTATACATAAGTAACTAATGCTCTCACCCAGAGAACAATCCCCTGAGTCAAGGACTCTTTATAACATAAATACTGGAGGCAAAATAAAGTACTGTATCAAAATACAAGACTTTGCTGAGATCTTTTACCCTAGCTCCCACTTTGGACTCCTGTCCCAGTGGCGAGTCTCACAAGTTCTGTGCCAAGTGCTACTAGGCTCTGCAGCCAAAGGAAGAAGCAAGTTAGTACCACAGCCTGACCAACAGACCAATTAAACACTTAAGCAGGCTAGAAACTTAAAGTTTCTCAACTACCGTACCTTTACACACAAAAAGGTACTACCGTGATAATCCTCAGTGATTATCCGGTCCTGCTACTCCAGGCTCTGCATAACAAACAGGGAGTGAGAATTCAACATTCTCAGTAAGGGTCTTCGATGTACCTGCAAGAAAAATTACTAGGACTCTGGCTGCGAGCTCACACAGCATGAGGGTACTAGTCATATATATATATACTAGGTCGGTAGACCTCTCCTCAAGTAGTCCTCTATATCAGGCCAAGTGCAATCACTTAGCAACCTGACACATATACAGGCCAAGCGCCATCACTTAGCAACCTGACATATAGGCCAAGCGCTATCACTTAGCAACCTATCATATGGCTCAAGGGCGAACCTTAGCAAGCCTCATTCAAACATAAAACCTCTCACCTAATTGTTATGCAGGGGAATTTATGATGGGACTTGTAGACTAGGCCGCAGGGCCTCTTTGATGTAAACTAGATGAACAAGGTTTCGCCTCGTGGCCTCGTGGCTCTGGCACGGCTAGGCCGACAAGGGTTCTAAACCTCTCACCTGAGCTATTGATAGCTAATTAAGTTCAATTGCAACATTTGTTTCCTTACTTGTTGCCTAAGCAACTTACTTACCTCAAACAGTTCAAGAAAACTCATACTTCCGGTGGGACTTTCGGAAGTTTCGGAGTACCATCGGGATCCTCGGACCCTTAGGCACGTTCCGAGCCTTCCGTAGTCTCGGTCGGGTCAACGCAGCAAAAAGTCAAACCCTCCATTTTTAGGTGTTGGCGCCGCGTCGCCAAAGGCAAAAAGGAATTGGCGACGCGTCGCCAACGAGCAGACGCTCTGTGAAGAAAAATTGAATTGGCGACGCGTCGCCAATTTTCGGGCCAATTGGCGCCGCGTCGCCAATTCTGCAGAAATGCAGAATTTGGCCGATTGCTGCTACGAACTTTGGCAACCAAATACATATAGCAAACATGCATCAAAAGTTACCAAATTTCATACACATGAAGTACATGTTGCAAGGAACAAAACCAACTATCAAAGCCAAACTATGATGCATTAGAAGCATCAAACCAACCCTTCGAATTTAGCTAGTCCATCATAATTCCCAAAACGTTTCTTCATACCATAACCAAAAATTACTCAACTTTCTCAATCCATTTCAATCCAAAAGCAATCCAACAACTTAAAAACACTTTCTCCCTTACCTTAACACCAAGAACAAGCAAGAATTCGAACCCTTCCTCTTCCAAACAAGCTTCCAAAGTTCTACACAATTTCAAACCAAAACAAAGCTCTAAAACATCAAAAACACCTCTTTCAACCAAAACCCAAGCTCCCAATCAATCAAATAACATGAATTCAATCAAGAACATGAATCATACCTCGTTCAAAAATAGGGGATGGAGAAAAATGCCCTTTCAAGCTTCAAAAACATGGATTTAAGCTTGAAAATCACTTCTCCAAGCTTGAACACTTCAAACCACACCTTTTGGCACCAAAAGCTTTTGATTCCAAGCTTAATTTGAGAGAGAAATGGAGTTGAGAAGCTGGAAAACGGGTTATGGAGCTCCAAACCCTTCTTCCCTCTTCTTAAACCCCACTTAACCCCTCAAACCACCAAGGTTTCAAGTTTTGTACAATTAGGTCCCCCATCTTTGTAACTTGACAGTTCTTGATTAAATTCTTGTCTATTTGTTGAGTTTGAGTTAAGGTTAAAAGTTAAGTTCTAAAAATTCATTTTAAAACACTCGGGACTCGTCCCGGCCACTCAGGGTGCAAAATTACCATTTTGCCCCTGAACTTAGTTCAGAGCTTTATTCTTGTCGGAACTTAGTGAACTTTGGCAAACTTCTTAATTCTTGCTAGGCAAACTCAAATTAAACTTCTAAACTAAATTCTAAAATCCTTACCTCCCTCTAGAAGGGCCGTAACACGGTTTGCCCAAGGGAGAATGCCTGAGATGTTCAGAAAAAGTGGGGTAGAAGGTCCCCAGGGTGTTTTTCCGGGGAGGAGCCTCCGACGGCCAAGTCAGTGGTGCTGAGAGAAGGCGGAGGGAATAGCACTGAAGGGTTTAGTGAACTCGCCTGGTCATATTTTCTCAGACTGAGGAGTCAGGATATTTGCCAGCCGTTTGCCAGGGTGTATTCCCTGATATTTATAGAGGTGTCCAGCCCGTTCAAATCTTGACACGTGTTCAGTCGGATGTTCTCTGAATGTCTGGGCGTAGAGGACAAGTAGTTGGTGGCAGGCTTCCTTGAGCCTTGAGCCGAGACGGGCCATGATGTGACTTTGATGGCGTCGGCGTGTCAGAGCGCCATTTGAGGCGGCTTGTGACGTCTGTGGGCGACATGTCAGAGGCTTCCTTAAATGCTCCTGCCATACTACCGAGGTCCCTGGGTGAGGTCATCCTCTAGTACGGACCATGCCACTTCGGGAAACATGGCCCCAGTTCGGGGGTTCCCAGATTCATGGAGTTCCGCCTTCGGGAAGATCATGTTCGGCCCGCACTAGTTGGTGCCACTTTTCCGAAGGCGGTCTGTTTACTACATCGGGGGGGCTAATACTATCCTCAAGTTCCCTGGCGTGCCGAGCTCGGGCTCTTTGGCTTTTCTCCGAGGTGTGTGATCCCACCTTTTTCCGGGTAGCGCCAGATCTCCTGGCCATTCTGGTGGCAGGGAGTTCAGCTAGGCGGAGGTGATAGTCCTTTGGGTATCACATGCCCCCCTTCAGAAAGCCGAAGTGATGACTTCGGTTTTGTTTTCTTTCTGAGGATGTTCTTTGGGAGTCTATAGAGAGTAACACCTTTTGTCGAAGGTACGCCTCTTGCCCAAAGGTATGGGCTGCTCGACCTTGGCCTGTTCTTTGGTGTCTCCGAGGCAAAGCCTATGCTGAAGATACACCTCTTCCCCGAAGGTATGGGCTGTTCGGCCATAGCCCGTCTTTTGGTGTCTTCGAGGCAACCTGCTTCTTTGCTTTTGCAGGTCTGTGCAGCGTTGCGTCTGATGGCCAAGCGCATCAGTCTAAGCGACGCGTCCCAGTTTTTTAGGGATGTCAGAAGACGTGTCCCCTATTTTGGCACGATGGTTGACACGTGGCGCACTGTCATTGGAGGAGAGTCACATCGTTTATAGAGAGCACATCTTTTGAGGCACAGAGTGCAGTTACGGCGATGGTTCGCATTCAAAGGGCACTTATGACGTCGTTTCAGTTACCCACCCTTGGCCTATAAATGGCCCATTCCGTCATAAGCCCCTTTTGCTTTTGCTTCTGCTCTTTCCCTGTTTGCCCTTTTCTCTGCGCTTTCTCTTGCTTTTGCGGCGGAGCTGTTTTAATCAGAGCTTTTTCCGGCAACCTTTTACGACGACGACCTCCAATTTTGGCAAGTCTTTTGGTCGGTTTTTTCTTTCCAGAGTCTTTTAATACCTCTATTTTTTTGAGTTTTTGCCGAAAGTTGTTTTCTTGCCTCTTTCCGAACTCATTTTTCTATCCAAAATGGCTATCCCTGAGAGCTGGCAGCCGCTTTTATCTCATCCTTGTTGCACCACCCCTAAAAAATTAGAGAGGTGGAAGAAGAAGTTCTTTCTTCCCTCTTACGCCATTATCCGGCTGCCACAATTTGACCACTATGCTTTTTCAAACCATAGTAACGAGGTTACCATTTTCTGAGCCAAGCTGAAGGCCGGACTTCGGTATCCTCCCCCGAAGATGGTTTGCGAGTTCTGCCAATTTCATGGCATTGCTGTGAATCAGCTTCCCCCGAACTCGTACTGCTATTTTAACCCCTTCCTTTGTATGTGTGGCGTCTTCGGGATAAAACCCCATTTTGTAATTTTCATGCAGTACTACAAGCTCTTCGTGGTCCCGAAGGGTGGCTTCTATTTCATGCTACCTCGGGGATCCGGGAGCAAAAAATTCATGTTCACTTTTGCCACTAAGGACAGTTGGCGACAGTGGCAACAGAAATTCTTCTTCCTAAAGATAGATGAGGCCTGGTCGTACGTTCCGACCAAATGGGCTCGGGGAAGGCTGGATGTGGACGTCGTTGATCCGAGGATACTGCTTACTCCAGAGTAGGCTCCTGTGTTCGAGGACTTCGACGGACGTATTCGCACCGTCTCCGACTGGGCTCCCGAGGTCGCTCCGCACTCCCTCTACCCCTTCCCCATTAAATGGAGGTTGATGACCGAAGAGGTCCTTCGGGAGTTAGGGGTGGTCAAGGAGCATGAGACTGACCTCGAGATGCCAGCTCCTCCTATCCCTGGGAAGGACTCCTGGTTGGTGCAGCTCCTTCGGGAGGAAGTTTCTTTCGAAACACTTTTTAAAAGTAAGTTATCTTCTACTCCCTTGCAGTTTTTCCCTCGGACTTACGCTGATGTCTTTTTTCTTTTTTAGAGATGGGGGATGGGACTGCTGCATTCTACAAGTCCCTTTTTTCCGACCAGGGGGAGAAGGGTGACCAGACAAAGAAGGCAGCTTCCCGAAGGCGGAAGTCTACTGGCGCTGGTCCTTCGGCGAAACGGGCAAAGAAAACTGCCCAGCTCCTCAGCAAGAAATTTTCGACGAGGCTGCCGAGGAGCCTGGGGCAGCCGAGATTCCGCCGCCCGAGGCTTCTGCCGAGGTCCCTACCGCTGCCGAGCTTCCTTCTGCCGACGTCCCTCCCCAGAGTCCTTCCGTGCCGCAGGCCCTTCTGGAGGCCGTGGTAGAGGCTCCTTCTACCGAGGAGCGGCGCAGGAAGAAAGGCAAGGGGATTTCGACCGAGGACTCTCAGGACTCCGAGGACGTCGTGATCGAAGTGCCGCCAGGTTTTTTGTTTTCAGAACAAGTATGGCTCTTTTGTTTTTTTGAAATTTCCTTTGTCTCTGACCTACTTCTCGTTTTCGCCATGCAAGGGAGTTGCTTACTCCGAACTGGGCAGCCGAACACGCGAAGTTGCGGGCCCTTCGCGATGCCAAAGTCTCGCAAGGGAAGATACCCAAAGAGCCATTCTGGACATTCATGGAGGACATGAACTTGTACTCCAAGGACTGTCCTCAAATGGCGAAGCAGATTTCGAAGGGTGTGCTTACAAAGGCCTCCTTCAAGGCTATTGCGGCGGCCCATCCGGGCGATGACACCCTCGCCACGAAATTTACCGAGCATGCTGCTCAGGTATGCTCTTCACACCTTTTTCCCTTCAATTTTTCCTCAGTGCTTGGCTCTTACTGACCTTGCGTTCATCTTTTCGCAGCTGCTGGGGTACGCCGGCTTTCTCCGAGTTCGGGTCGCCAGGCAGACGGCATTCCGAGCTTCGGCCTTAGAGGGCTTAGAAAAAGTGAAAGTCACGTGCTCGGAATTGACTGCCAAGAACCAGCAGCTGGCAGATGCTGCGAAGAAAGAAGTTGCTGCCCTTCGGGAGGAGTTCCGGAAGGAAAAGGAAGACCTTGAGAAGGACTCCTCCCTAAAGATTGCTGAACTCGGCGATCAGGTGGCGGGGATGCTCGCTGCCAACCAAGACCTTCTCAAGGATAAGTCAGATTCTGACAATCTCATACGGTCGTTGGTGACTGAGAAAAAGGCTCTTGAAGCCGAGGTCAAGTCTTTGAAGAAGGAGCCCGACGTGAAGAAGAGGATGAAGGCGCTGAAGAAGGAGGTTGCAGATTTGAAGGACGAGCTCGAGGACCTTGAGGTTGAGAAGGACAAATCCGACCAAATGGCCAAGGTAGCCTTCCAGGACGGGTTCTGCCTTGCTCGGCACCAAGTCCTTCAGAGGTTCCCAGGTCTGGACCTCTCTTTTTGGAAGCTCTGAACATTCCCGAGGGGCCTCGGTGGTCCTGGTCAAAAATCGAGCACCTGAACCTGCCTTCCATAATTCCGGCGCCGAAGGTGGTGGAAAAGAGCACAGAGGCTGGTGGCTCCCGGGACGCCGAGAACTCTTAGGCTGTTTTAGGGAACCTTTCCTTTTTTTCTCTTCATTTTTGTGCTCCTTCTTTGGGCACTTCTTCTTTGTAAGTCTGATCATTCTCAATGAATATTTTTTGGCTAAGTCTTTTTTGCAAGATTTTGCATTTCCATCGTCCCGAACAAGGTCACTCAAGAGACTTTTCGGAAAGTCAGAAAAATTTGACTAACTCATTTTTGCAAGATTTTGCATTTCCCTTTGTCCCGAATGCGTTCACTCAAGAGACTTCGAAAAACTATTCTGCGCTTCTTGCGGCGTGTACTTTCACGCATTTTTCAATTCTACGCCTTCGGTGTCGCCAAGTTTGTACACGCCTTTTCGTACTTTGGCAAGAACCAGATAAGGTCCTTCCCAGTTCGTGCGAAGTACTCCGTGGGATGGCTTTCGGGGTGCAAAGTCAACCTTTCGGAGAACGAGGTCGCCTTTCTTGATTTCTTTTGGCCTGACTCGTAAATTTATAGCCGCGGCCACTCTTTGCTGGAAAGCTTTTCTTCTCAGCTCAGCTATTTCTCTGTGTTCGCCAACGAGGTCAAGCTTCGTTCTTAGGCCGAGGTCATTTCCACCTTCATCAAATACTTGCACCCGTACTGATGGTCTAACTATCTCGATAGGGATGATGGCCTCTGTTCCGAAGACGAGTGAGAAGGGAGTCTCCCCTGTGGCCCTCCATGGCGTCATTCGGTAACTCCATAATATGCTTTGGAGTTCTCCTGGCCATTTCCCTTTTGCTTCCCCAGTCTCTTTTTCAGGCCATCTTTTATGGTCCTGTTAGATACCTCCACCTGCCCATTGCTTTGGGGGTGAGCTACTGGGCGAAGTGCATCTTTATTCCGAGGTCGCTGATAAATTCCTGGAATCCTTTGTCTATGAATTGGGATCCATTATCAGTCACTAATACCCTCGGTATGCTAAATCTGCATATGATGTTCTTCCATACAAACTTTTGCGCTTCTTTCACCGAGATAGTTACTAGCGGTTCTGCCTCGACCCATTTTGGAGAAATAGTCTACTGCTACCTTGTAGAATTTCACGCCTCCGAGCGCTGCGGGGAGTGGCGTAAAAAGGTCTATACCCCAAACTGTGAAGGGCCTGGGATAGTCAGCCGAAGTTACCATTTCCGAGGGTGCACTCTGGATGTTCGCGTGTCTCTGGCAACTACCGCATTTCTGGACGAACTGCCTTGCGTCCTTTCTTAGGGTAGGCTAGAAGTATCTCTAGCGAAGTATCACTGCCGCCAGGGCATCGGTTCCAATGTGTGAACCACACATTCCTTTGTGGACTTCTTCAAGGATCATTTCAGTATCCTCTTCGTTCACAAATCTTTGCAGCGGATTCGCGTATCCCTGTCGGTATAGTTCTTCACCGATTAGGAAGAAACGGCCGTAGCACCTTCGTAGTTTTGCAGCGTCACTAGGGTGTTCGGGGAGCACTTTTTCCGCGAGGTACCTTTTTATTGGATCCCTCCATCCTTTTCCCGAGGTCGCTATGCTCAGTACTGAGATGCTCGGATGGTCTAGCACCTCCGTGTAGGTCTTTCACTTCACCAAACAGTCTGCTTCGGTGTTTTTCCCCCGAGGTAAATTTTCGATCCGTATGGCATCAAACTCTTGAATGAGTTTTGCTACCAGCTCGTGGTATTTTTCCAAGGTTGGGTCCTTCGCCCCGTAGTCTCCTGCCGTCTGCCAAACTATTAGCTGGGAAACGCTGTGTGCCTTTAAGTTTTTCACGCCAATTTTTCTGGCCAGTCGTAATCCCACTATGAGGGCCTCATACTCAGCCACATTGTTAGTGACGTTGAAGCTAAACTTTATAGCCTTCATTACCTCTAGGCCTTCGGGGCCTCTGATAATTACCCCAGCTCCCTGGTGTTCGGACCCTAAAGCTCCGTCAACATGTAAGATCCATTCTGGCTCACCTTCGTTCAGATACGGATGACTGTCCTCAGTGGTGGGTTTTTCAGCAATGAATTCTGCCAGTGCTTGAGCTTTTATGGCCTTCCGAGGTTCATAGGTGATATCGTGTTCGCCAAGCTCTATACACCACTTGGAGAGCCTTCCCGAATGATCCACTGTCCACATAACGTCCCGTAGTGGTTGGCTACTTCGGACGATGATGGGGTGAGCCTGAAAGTATGGTCGCAGCCTTCTCCCTGCAAGCACCAAGGCGTATATAGCTTTTTGCAGCAGAGGGTACCTGACTTCGGCGCCATGCAAGGATTTGCTTACATAGTGGACCGGCCATTGTTTTGGCCCTTTTTCTTTCACGAGGACCGAGCTCACAGCTTTTTCCGTGACGGTGAGGTATAATACGAGGGGCTCTCCCTCGCGAGGTTGTCGCAGAGTCGGCAGGCTGGCTAGGTAGATTTTGAGTTGTTCCCAGGCATTTTGGTAGTCTTGATCCCAAGGATGATCATCGCTTCCGAGGTTGCCTTCCTTTTTTGCTGCCTTAGTGAGGAGTTTGAAGAAAGGCCGACACCTATCTCCGTACCTGGAAATGAACATGCTAAGAGAGGTTATTCTTCCGGTGAGTCTCTGCACGTCTTTTACTGTGGCAGGAGTTCGGAACTCGAGCGGAGCCTTAATTTTTTCGGGGTTAGCATCGATGCCTCTTTCGGATACCATGTACCCAAGGAACTTTCCCGAGGTCACCCCGAACATGCACTTTTCAGGATTGAGACAAATCCCGAAGGCTCTGAGCTTTTGGAAGGTTTCCTTGAGATCTGCAACGTGGTTGCGAGGGAGCTTACTTTTGACTATCATATCGTCAACATACACCTCCATGTTTCTCCCCATTTGGTCCTTAAAGACCTTGTTCATCAACCTTTGGTAGGTGGCTCCTGCATTTTTAAGCCCGAAGGGCATCCTGACGTAGCAATATGTTCCTCCCTCGGTCATGAAGGCGGTTTTTTCTTCATCTTCGGGGTCCATCCTTATTTGATGGTAGCCGCTGAAGGCGTCTAGGAAACTTAGGAGCCAGTATTCGGCAGTTGAGTCTACCAGTTGGTCTATTGGCGGAAGAGGGCATGAGTCTTTCGGGCAAGCATCGTTCAAGTTTCTGAAGTCGATGCACATCCGGAGTTTGCTGCTGCCTTCTTTTGTGGCAATTACCACGTTGCTTAACCATTCGGGGTATTTGACCTCCCTGATGACTTCAGCGTCTAACAGGCGCTGGACTTTCGGTTTTCACAAAGTTGCTCTTATGGGCAGAGATGTTTCGCTTCTTTTGCCGGACAGGCTTTGCTTCCGGGCTTACTTTAAGGCTATGCTGTATTATGCCAGGGTACACCCCTGGCATGTCTTTCGGCGAGTAGGCAAAGAGATCTTTATTTCCCAGTAGAAAAGATACAAGGTTTTTCTTGTCACCTTCGGGCAAGCTCTTCCCTATTCGGGTAGATTGTCCTGGGACAAGTTCCACTGTTTCCGTTTTTGCTCTCGTGGGATCTCCTTCTTTGTCCTTCTCTGGTGCCTTTGCCTCCATTGTTTGTGCGAGGTTATTTGCCGGAGCTTTTCACACTTTTACAAACACCTTCCTTACCTCGGCTTGATCTATAAAGACCTCTGCATCCCCATCCTTGGTGGCGAATGTGACAGTCAAGTACTTCACGTTAGGGCGAATGTGCAGGTTTCCCTATGTCTGCCTTCCAAGGATGGCATTGTACGAAGAAGGAACATCCATGACGATAAATCTCGCCATTGTGGAGGCGTACAACTCAGCTGTTCCGTTGACTGAAGTTCCTTTCATCATCAGGGGGAGATCAATCCATCCGAGGACAGGTAGTTCGGACGGTCCAACCCCGAAGGTGGGCGAGGTGACAGGCTTGAGCTCGCTACTGGAGATGTCCAAATTTGGCAGTAAATGCGAGAATAGGACGTCAGTATTTGATCCATCATCAAGCAACACTCTTTTGACGTCCCAGTTCCCTATCCTTGCCATGATTAACAGTGGATCGTCAGGAGGGAAGATGACGGGGGATCCATCCTTGCGACCCAGTTTCTTTGCCGGACTCTGATATTCCATGACCGCAATCTCTCTGGCCTTCCGCTTTCTTTCCGAGGATGGGAGCCCCGTAGAGATGGTTTGTATCACCCCTGCAGGAGGAGGAGGGCACTTTTTCGGACTTCGATTTCTCCGCCTGTCGGAGTTGTAGTCCTCATCTTCGGCCCTTTCTTCCTCATCTTTTCTTCCTTTTGGGGAAGGCATCCGCAGATATTTCCGAAGTTGGCCGAGTTTTATCAGCGACTCAATGTACTTATTCAGTTGGAAGCAGTCTTCGGTGTCGTGGCTGTGGTCGCGGTGAAATTGGCAGAACTTCTTGATGTTTTTCTTGTTATCAGCGGTCATGGCCCTTGGCTGCCGAATCTGCGTCCCCTGCCCTTCCAGCGCCATGAGGATGTTTGTCCGTGTAGTGCTCAGGGGTGTGAAGCTTTGAAGTTTGCTTCCCTGCATCCTCCGAGGTCGGCCTACCTGTTCAGTTGGACGCCGGGCTTGCTGATTGGACCCTTCAGCGCGGTTGTGATCGAACTTCGGCCCGGCCATTCTCAGCTCCTCGGCAGTCATGTGCTGTTCGGGCCTTCGGTAAAATTCTCCGAGGGTGTCCGGGGGGTCCTTCGAGAACTCATAAAACAGCTGTGAGTATCGCCGAAGGCCCCGTCTCATGGCAAGAACGCGTATTTCGGGCCGGAAGTCCGGGACGCTTAAAGCTTCCCTGTTGAATCTTTCGACATAGTCTCAGATGGTTTCTCCGTTTCTCTGCTCTATGTCAAACATCTGAACAGGCATCTTCGCCGTTGGCCAACTTCCAATAAATTGTTACGCGAAGGCCGTAGACAACTCCTGGAACTCAGTGATGCCTCCTGGGGGCAATGAGTTGTACCACGCAGTTGCTGGTCCCGTGAGGGTGACCTCGAAGCATTTACACATGGTAGCATCGTCAGCACCATGCATTATCATGCTGCATCTATACTTGGTCAGATGGGCTTGCGGATCAGTGCGGCCATCATAAATCTCCAGCCGAGGTACCCTGAAGTCGCCTGGCATGGCTGCCTCAGCCACGACCCAGGTGAATGGGGACCCATCTTCGCAAAAGGCTCCCGTCAGCCTGTCCCAGACGGGTTTGCGAGCTACCTGCTTTTCCACCCTGTCTAGCCGCGCTAGTATCCTTTCCATGAGAACTGTGGCATTAGGCTCTTCCTCTGGGAAGGGAGATCGTCGGCGCTTCTTCGGGGAGCGAGTTTGTCGCTGAGGGGACAGGGACCTCGCCTCAGGCGACGAACTCCTTCGCTATGAGACTTTCGGTCGCTTGGACCCAGTTTGTCCCACAGGCCGTTTCCCGAGGGGCATATTCTCCGTAGACGACTCTTCACGTGGGTCTCCGCTTCCCGAACTGCGATGAGTCGACCTCGGGCTTTTCTCCCGAGGGCGTGCAGGTGAGGGAGGTCTTTGGGCCTGTGTCTGCTGTGGCCACCTTCGGTCGATCTGCTGTGCCATTTCGGCCACGACCGAACGCTAAAAGTCCCTCATAAAGCTCATAGTGATTACTAGAGGGCGGTCTTCCTCAGGCGCAGAAGTCCCTGGGAGTGTTTGCTCAGCAGCCGGTTGTGTCTCAGCCGCGGACAGAGACCTCGGGAGTCCCCTGTCCTTAGAACGCCGAGTTTCAATGACGGCGATCTCAGAGCGGGTTCCCACAGACGGCGCCATATGATGCCGAGGGGCTTCATCGTTGGTAGTCATGGTGACTGATGGAGGGACTCCCGGAGAGGGAGAAGGCCTGGTGGCTGGTTTGCCCAAGGGAGAGTGCCTGAGATGTTCAGAAAAAGTGGGTTAGGAGGTCCCCGCAGTGTTTTTCTGGGGAGGAGCCTCCGACGCCCAAGTCAGTGGTGCTAAGAGAAGGCGGAGGAAGTAGCACTGAAGGGTTCAGTGAACTCGCCTGGTCATATTTTCTCAGAGTGAGGAGTCAGGATATTTGCCAGCCGTTTGCCAGGGTGTATTCCCTGATATTTATAGAGGTGTCCAGCCCGTTCAGATCGTCACACGTGTTCGGTCGGATGTTCTCTGAATGTCTGGGCGTAGAGGACAAGTAGCTGGTGGCAGGCTTCCTTGAGCCTTGAGCCGAGACGGGCCATGATGTGACTTTGATGGCGTCGGCGTGTCAGAGCACCGTTTGAGGCGGCTTGTGACGTCTGTGGGCGACATGTCAGAGGCTTCCTTAAATGCTCCTGCCGTACTCCCGAGGTCCCTGGGTGAGGTCGTCCTCTAGTACGGACTGTGCGACTTCGGGAAACATGCCCCCAATTCGGGGGTTCCCAGATTCAGGGAGTTCCGCCTTCGGGAAGATCATGTTCGGCCGACACTAGCTGGTGTCACTTTTCCGAAGGCGGTCTGTTTACTACCTGGGGGGGGCTAATAGTATCCTCAAGTTCCCTGGCATGCCGAGCTCTTGCTCTTCGGCTTTTCTCCGAGGTGTGTGATCCCACCTTTTTCCGGGTAGCGCCAGATCTCCTGGCCATTCTGGTGGCAGGGAGTTCGGCCAGGCGGAGGCGATAGTCCTTTGGCTATCACACTCCTTCTTCTCTGTAAGCAAATTTATTTCAAGAAAGACTTTTCTTTTCAGAAAATTTGGCTAAGTCTTTTTGCGAGATTTTTCATTTCCCATTGTCCTGAACACGTTCGCTCAAGAGACTTAGGAAAATCATATCTGCGCTCATTTTGGCGATCACCTTCGTGGAATTCTGACTTGTACAACTTATACTTAGGAACTTTTCTGAGAAACTTTTGTACTTAGAATATTTTTTCTAATTTGTTCAATGCCATTTTCCCATTGAAATCCTAAGCATAGAACTTTTTCAAGGCGTCTAAATCCCAAGTATTTTTCAATTATACGCCTTTGGGATCGCCGAGCTTTTACACCCCTTTTCGCACTTCGGCAAGTACCAGGTATGGTCCTCCCCAATTTGCACGAAGTGCCCCGTGGGATGGCCTTCGGGGTGCAAATTCAGCCTTCTAGAGAACGAGGTCCCCCTTCTTGATTCCCTTTGGCCTGGCCCGTAAGTTTATGGCCGCGGCCACTCTTCGCTGGAAAGCTTTTCTTCTCAGCTCAGCTATTTCTCTGTGTTCACCGACGAGGTCAAGCTTGGTCATCATGCCGAGGTCATTTCCCCTTTCATCAAACACTTGCACTCGTACTAATGGTCGTACTACCTCGATTGGGATGATAGCCTCTATACCAAAAACAAGTGCAAAAGGTGTCTCCCCTGTGGCTCTCCGGGGTGTTGTTCGGTAACCCCATAACACGCTTTGGAGCTCTCTTGGCCATTTCCCTTTTGCTTCCCCTAGTCTCTTTTTCAGACCATCTTTTTCAGACCAGCTACTGGGGCGAAGTGCATTTTTGTTCCGAGGTCACTGATAAATTCCTGGAATCCGTTGTCTATAAACTGGGACCCATTATCAGCTACAAGTACCCTTGGTATGCTGAATCTGCATACAATGTTCTTCCATACGAACTTCTGCACCTCATTTGTCGAGATAGTCGCCAGGGTTCTGCCTCGACCCATTTGGAGAAATAGTCTACTACTACCACGCAGAACTTTACACCTGCAGGCGCTGTTGGGAGTGGCCCAATGAGGTCTATGCCCCAGACTGTGAAGGGCCAGGGATAGTCAGCCGAAGTTACCAATTCCGAAGGTGTCCTCTGGATATTCGCGTGCCTTTGGCAATTACCGCATTTCTTGACGAACTGCCTAGTATCCTTGGCGAAGTATTACTGCTGCCAGGGCGTCGGTTCCAATGTGCAAACCACAAGCACCTTCATGTACTTCTTCAAGGATCATTTCAGTATCTTCTTCACCAACACACCTCTGTAGTGGATTTGCATATCCCTGCCGATATAATTCTTCGCCAATTAGGAAGAATCGACAGGAGCGTCTTCGCACTTTTGCAGCTTCGCTGGGGTCTTCGGGGAGCGTATTGTCTGCGAGATATCTTTTTATCGGGTCTTTCCAGCCTTTTCCCGAAGTCGCTATGCTCAGCACTGTAATGCTAGGGTGGTCTAGCACCTCGGTGCATGTTTTTGATTTTGCCAAGCAATCTGCCTCGGCATTATCTCATCGAGGCACATTTTCGATTCGTGTGGTGTCGAACTCCCGGATGAGTTTTGCTAACAATTCATGGTATTTCACCAAGGTTGGGTCCTTTGCCCCGTAGTGTCCTGCCATTAGCCGAACTACCAGCTGGGAATCGCTGTGGGCTTTCAAGTTTCTTATGCCAATTTTTCTGGCTAGGCGCCATCTTGCTATGAGGGCTTCATACTCAGCCATATTGTTGGTGACGTTAAAGCCGAACTTGATAGCCTTCATTACTTCTAGGCCTTCGGGACCTCTAATAAGTACCCCCAGCTCCTTAGTGTTCGGACCCTGAGGCACCATCAACATACAAAGTCCATTCGGGCTCACCTTCGCCAGGATCCGGATGGCTATCCTCGGTGGTGGATACTTCGGCGATGAAGTCTGCCAGTGCTTGAGCTTTTATGGCTTTCCGAGGTTCATAAGTGATGTCGTGTTTGCCAAGCTCTATACACCACTTGGAAAGCCTTCCCGAATGATCAACTTTCCTAATGACATCCCGTAGTGGTAGACTAGTTCGGACGATGATAGGGTGAGCCTGAAAGTATGGTCGTAGCTGATAGCCAAAGGCTCTCGCCTCAATCTGGCCGAATACCCTGCCACAACAACGGCCAGAAGAACTGGCACTTCCCGGGAATAGGTGGAATCATGCACCTCGGGAGATAGCCTGAGAGCTCCCAGCCTCGGCACGCCAGTAAAACTTGAGGACTCCATTAGCCCCCCAAGGTTGTGAACAACGCGCCTTCGGAAAAGTGGCACCAGACATTGCTGCCCGAATATGATATCCCCGAAGGCGGAACCCCCTGGAACTGGGAACCCCCGAACTGAGGGTAGGCTTCCCGAAGAGGCTCTGTCCGAACTAGAGGACGACCTCGCCCAGGGACCTCGGGAATACGGCAGGCGCATTTAAGGAAGCATTTAAGGAAGCCTCTGACACGTCCCACCACAGACGTAAAAAGTCGCCCTGACGCGCAGACGCCATCAGAATCATATCATGGCCCGTCTCAGCACAAGGCTCGAGGCCATCTAGTTACCAACTATCTGTCCCCTACGCCCAGACGTTCAGGAGCATCCGACCGCACACGTGTCATGATCTGAACGGGCTAGGTATTCCTATATATACAGGAAATAAATACTTGACAGGAGGTTGGCAGGCCGGATATACAGCTCCCACACTCTGAGAAAAGACCAGGCGAGACTTTTCTGCCTTTCTCTTTGAGCTAGTGACTTTCTCCTTCTTCCGGCCACCACTGACTTGGGCGTCGGAGGCTCCCCCCCCGGAAAAACACTCCGGGGGCCTCCTAACCCTGTTTACCAGCTTTTCAGGTACTCTCCTTGGGGCGATCCACCTTCCAGGCGTTCTTCCTCCTAGAAGTCTCCTCAACAGTCATCATGACTCACAACGATGAGGCCTTGGGCCATCATTTGGCGCCGTCTGTGGGAACCCGCTCGCAGATTGCCGTCGTTGAGACTCGGCGTTCTAAGGACAAGGGACTCCCAAGGTCCTCGTCCGCGCCTGAGATACAACCGGCTGCTGAGCAGACACTCCCAGAGACTTCTACGCCCGAGGAGGACCGCCCTCTGGTAATCACCATGAGCTTCTTGAGGGACTTTCAGCGCTCGGTCGTTGCTGAAATGACTCAGCAGATCGACCGAAGATGGCCACAGCAGTCACAGGCCCAGAAACCCTCCTCATCAACACGCCCTCGGGAGAGAAGCCCCAAGTCTACACACCGCAGTTCAGAAAGTGGAGATCCTCGCGGAGAATCATCCACAGAAGATATAGCCCTCGGGAAACGGCCTGTGGGACAAACCGGGTCCAAGCGACCGAGAGTCTCACAGCGAAGCAGTTCGTCGCCCGAGGCGAGGGCCCTGACCCCTCCGCGCCGAACTCGCTCCCCGAAAAGGCGTCGGCGATCTCTCTCCCGCGAAAATGGTCCTAGCGCCACTGCGCTTATGGAAAGGATATTGGCACGGCTGGACAGAGTGGAGAAGCAAGTGACCAGAAAACCCGTTTGGGACAGGCTGTCGGGGGCATTATGCGAAGATGGCTCCCCGTTTATTCGCACCGTCGTTGAGGCAGCTATGCCAGGCGACTTCAGAGTGCCTAGGCTGGAGATCTATGTTGGCCGGACTGATCCACAGGCCCATCTGACGAAGTACAGGCGGAGCATGATAATGCACGGAGCTGATGACGCTACCATGTGCAAATGCTTTGAAGTCACCCTCACGGGCCCAGCAACAGCATGGTACAATTCGTTGCCCCCAGGGACTATCACTGAGTTTCAGGAGTTGTCCACAGCCTTTACCCAGCAGTTCATTGGGAGCAGGCCGACGGCCAAAATGCATGTACAGATGTTCGACATAGAGCAGAGAAACGGAGAGACGATCCGAGACTATGTCGAACGATTCAACAGGGAAGCACTCAGCGTCCCGGACTTCCGGCCCGAAATCCGCATCCTCGCTATGACACAGGGCCTTCGGCGTGACTCACAGCTGTTCTACGAGTTCTCAAAGGACCCCTCGGAGACCCTCGGAGAATTTTACCGAAGGGCAGAGCAGCACATGACAGCCGAGGAATTGAGGATGGCGGGGCCGAAGTCTGATCATCACCGCGCCGAAGGGTCCAGCCAGCAAGCTCGGCATCTTTCTGAACATACAGGTCGACCACGGCGAATGCGAGGAAAGAAACCTCAAAGTTTCACACCCTTGAGCACGACACGGACCAACATTCTCATGGCGCTGGAAAGGCAAGGGACGCAGATTCGGCGGCCAAAGGCCATGGCCGCCGATAATAAGAAGAATGCCAAGAAGTTCTGCCAGTTTCATCACGACCACGGTCATGACACCGAAGACTGCTTCCAACTGAAGAAGTACATAGAGTCGCTGATCAAACAGGGCCAACTTCGCAAGTACCTGCGGATGCCCTCCCCAAAGGGCAGAAAAGAGGAGGAAGAGAGGGCCGAAAACGAGGACTATGACTCCGACAGGCGGAGAAACAGAAGTCCAAAAAGGCGCCTTCCACCTCCAGTAGGGGTCATCCAAACCATCACCACGGGGCTCCCATCCTCGGAAAGAAAGCGGAAGGCCAGAGAAATTGCGGTTATGGAGTATCAAAGTCCATCAAAGAAATTGGCTCGCAAAGATGGCTCCACTGTCGTCTTCCCCCACGACGACCCGCTGCTGATAATGGCGAGAATAGGGAACTGGGACGTCAAGAGAGTGTTGCTTGATGATGGCTCAAATGCTGACGTCCTATTCTCGCACTTACTGCCGAGCTTGGGCATCTCCAGCAGCGAGCTGAAACCTGTCACCACGCCCACCTTCGGCGTTGGGCCATCCGAACTACCCGTCCTCGGATGGATCGACCTCCCTTTGATGATGAAAGGCACTTCGGTTGACGGAGCAGCTGAGTTGTACGCGTCCACAATGGCAAGATTCATCGTCATGGACGTCCCGTCTTCGTACAACGCCATCCTTGGAAGGCAGACTCAGGGGAACCTGCACATTCGCCCCGATGTGAAGTACTTGACTGTCACATTCACCACCAAGGATGGAGATGCAGAGGTCTTCATCGACCAAGCCGAGGTAAGAAAGGTGTTTGTAAAAACACGAAAGGCTCCGGCAAACAGCTCTACACAAACGGTGGAGGCAAAGGCGCAGGAGAAAGGCAAAAAAGGAGATCCCGCAGAAGCAGAAACGGAAGCAGTAGATCTTGTCCCAGGACAATCTACCCGAATAGGGAAGAGCTTGGCCAAAGGTGATAAGGAAAATCTTGTATCCTTTCTACTAAAAAATAAAGATCTGTTTGCCTACTCACCGAAAGACATGCCAGGAGTGAACCCTGGCATAATACAGCACAGCCTCAAAGTAACCCCGGAAGCAAAACCTATCAGGCAAAAGAAACGAAGCATCTCAGCCCACAAAAGCAACTTCGTGAAAACCGAAGTCCAGCGCCTATTGGATGCTGAAGTTATCAGGGAGGTAAAATACCCCGAATGGTTAAGCAACGTGGTCATTGCCACAAAAGAAGGTAGCAGCAAACTCCGGATGTGCATTGATTTCAGAAACTTGAACGATGCTTGCCCGAAAGACTCATTTCCCCTCCCGCCAATAGATCAACTGGTAGATTCAATGGCCGAATACGGGCTCCTGAGCTTCCTAGATGCCTTCAGCGGCTACCATCAGATAAGGATGGACCCCGAAGATGAAGAGAAAACTGCCTTCATCACCGAGGGAGGAACGTACTGCTATATCAGAATGCCCTTCGGGCTGAAAAATGCAGGAGCCACCTACCAGAGACTGATGAACAAGGTCTTTAAAGACCAAATGGGGAGAAACATGGAAGTATATGTTGATGATATGATAGTAAAAAGCAAGCTGCCCGGCTACCACGTTGCAGATTTGGAGGAAACCTTCCAAAAGCTCAGAGCCTTCGGGATTCGCCTTAACCCCGAGAAGTGTATCTTCGGGGTGACGTCGGGAAAATTCCTTGGGTACATGGTATCTGAAAGAGGCATCGACACCAATCCTGAGAAGATTAAGGCTCTGCTTGAGTTCCGAACTCCTGCCACAGTTAAAGACGTGCAGAGACTAACCGGAAGAATAACCTCTCTGAGCAGGTTTATTTCCAGGTACGGAGATAGGTGTAGACCTTTCTTCAAAGTCCTCACAAAGGCAGCAAAGATGGAAGGCGACCTCGGAAGAAACAATCATCCCTGGGATGAAGATTGCCAAAAGGCCTGGGAAGAACTCAAAGTCTACCTGGCCAGCCTGCCGACTCTGCGACAACCTCGGGAGGGAGAACCCCTCGTACTGTACCTCGCCGTCACAGAAAAGGCCGTGAGCTCGGTCCTGGTGAAAGAAGAAGGGCCGAAACAATGGCCGGTCTACTACGTCAGGAAGTCCCTGCATGGCGCCGAAGTCAGGTACCCTTTGCTTCAAAAAGCTATATACGCCTTGGTGCTTGCAGGAAGAAGACTGCAACCATATTTCCAGGCTCACCCCATCATCGTCCGAAGTAGTCTACCACTACGGGATGTTATGAAGAGAGTTGATCATTCGGGAAGGCTCTCCAAGTGGTGCATAGAGCTTGGCGAACACGAAATCACGTATGAGCCTCGGAAGGCCATAAAAGCCCAAGCATTGGCAGATTTTATCGCCGAAATACCCGCCACTGAGGAGAACCACTCAGATCCGAAAGAAGGTGAGCCAGAATGGACCTTGCATGTTGACGGAGCCTCGGGGTCCGTACACCAGGGAGCTGGAATAGTTATCAGAGGACCCGAAGGCCTAGAGGTGATGAAGGCTATCAAGTTCAGCTTCAACGTCACCAATAATGTGGCTGAGTATGCAGCCCTCATAGCGGGATTACGCTTGGCCAGAAAGATTGGCGTGAGAAACTTAAGGGCTCACAGCGATTCCCAGCTGGTAGTTCGGCAGACGGCAGGAGATTATGGGGCGAAGGACCCAATCTTGGCAAAATACCACGAGCTGGTAAGAAAACTCATCCAAGAGTTTGACGCCGTGCGGATCGAAAATGTACCCCGGCGGAATAACACTGAGGCAGATTGCTTAGCGAAGTCAAAAACATACACCGAGGTGCTAGACCATCCAAGCATCTCCGTGCTAAGCGTAACGACCTCGGGAATGGGGTGGAAGGACCCCATAAAGAGATACCTCGCAGAGAATGAGCTTCCCGAAGACGCCGGCAATGCTGCAAGACTGCGAAGACGCGCCGGAAGATTCTTCCTGATTGGTGAAGAGTTATATCGGCAAGGATATGCAAATCCGCTGCAGAGATGTGTGGGCGAAGAGGATACTGAGATGGTCCTCGAAGAAGTCCACGAAGGCATGTGCGGCTCGCACATTGGAACTGATGCCCTTGCAGCAGTGATACTCCGCCAAGGATACTTCTGGCCTACCCTGAGAAAGGACGCAAGGCAGTTCGTCCAGAAGTGCGGTAGTTGCCAGAGACATGCAAAAATCCAGAGGATACCCTCGGAAATGGTAACGTCGGCAGACTATCCTTGGCCCTTCGCAGTCTGGGGTATAGACCTCATTGGGCCACTCCCCACAGCGCCCGGAGGCGTGAAATTCTGCGTGGTAGCAGTGGACTATTTCTCAAAGTGGGTAGAGGCAGAACCACTAGCAACTATCTCGGCAAAAGAAGTGCAGAAGTTCGTATGGAAAAACATCGTATGCAGATTTGGCATACCGAGGGTACTGGTAGCTGATAATGGATCCCAGTTCATAGACAAAGGATTCCAGGAATTCATCAGCGACCTCGGAATAAAGATGCACTTCGCCCCAGTAGCTCACCCCCAAAGCAATGGGCAGGTGGAAGTATCAAACAGGACCATAAAAGATGGCCTGAAAAATAGACTTGGGGAAGCCAAGGGGAAATGGCCAGGAGAACTCCAAAGTGTATTGTGGAGCTACCGAACGACGCCACGAAGAGCCACAGGGGAAACTCCCTTCTCACTCGTCTTCGAAACAGAGGCCATTATCCCAATAGAGATAGTTCAGCCTTCAATACGGGTGCAAGTATTTGATGAAGGCGGAAACGACCTCGGTCTAAGAACTAAGCTCGACCTTGTGGCCGAACACAGAGAAATAGCCGAGCTGAGAAGAAAAGCTTTCCAGCAAAGAGTGGCCGCGGCTATCAACTTAAAAGCCAGGCCAAAAGAAATCAAAAAAGGAGACCTCGTTCTCCGAAAGGCCGACTTTGCACCCCGAAGGCCATCTCACGGAGTACTTCGCGCAAATTGGGAAGGACCTTATCTGGTTCTCGCTGAAGTACGAAAAGGCGTGTACAAGCTTGGCAACGCCGAAGGCGTAGAATTGAAAAACACTTGGCATTCAGACGCCCTGAAAAAATTCTACGCCTAAGGTTGAGCGGAAGAAATATATTGTACAAAAAATATTCTAAGTACAGGATGGTCCGGAGAAGAATGGTCTTGAGAGAATTTTTAAGTATACCAAATTGTCCAGGACAAAATTCCACGAAGGTGCTCGCCACGAAAAAAGCAGATATGACTTCCCGAAGTCCGTTGAGCCACTATGCTCGGGAAAAAAGGGAAAGCAAGAATCTCGCAAAAGTACACGCCAAAACAAAAGCAGAGGTAATTTCCGAACACCCTTGAGCGAACGTGCTCGGGAAAAAGGGAATGAGCAATCTCGTGAAAATTTTCCTAAGTCCCTTGAGCAAATATGCTCGGGACAATAGGAAGACAGAAAAATTTGGCTGAAGGTTTTCCGAAGGCCATTGAGCGAACATGTTCGGGATAAAAGGAAACAAAAAGCTTGCAAAAGACTTAGCCAAATTTTTACAAACTTTCCAGAAAGTCTCTTGAGCGAGCACGCTCGGGACAAAGGAACGTAAAAAGTTTCTTTGGTTGCAGGTTTTCCGAAAGTCTCTTGAAGCAAACGTGTTCGGGACAGTGGAAATGAAGAAACTTGCAAGAAAGGACTTAGCCAAAAGATTGTTCATTTAGAGCAAATCGCCTTACAAAAGAAGTGCCCAAAGAAGGAGCACAAAGGAGAAAAATAAGAGGAGCCCTAAAACAAACTAGGGAGAGCCGGGCGGACGAAGACCAGGAAGCTTCAGATGCTCGACCTTGGACCACTGCCACCGAGGTCCCTCAGGAATATTTAGGCCCTCCAGAAAAGAGAGGTCCAAATCTGGGAACCTCTGCAGCACCTGGTGCCGAGCGAGGCAGAAGCCGTCCTGAAAGGCGACCTTGGCCATGTCATCAGAAGTACATTTTTGAACGCCAAGGACATTGACCTCGTCCTTCAGCTCAGCAACCTCCTCTTCGAGCTCGCTTATCCCCAGCGTCTCTCCGGACTCCTTCTTCAGAGCCTCGACCTCGGCTTGAAGAGCATTGTTCTCGTCCGTCAACCTCGACGCAAGACTGTCGGAAACAGCCTTGTCCTTGACAAGATCTTCGTTGGCGGCGAGCAGCCCCTTTACTTGGTCGCCGAGGTCGGCAATCTTCCGGGAGGAGTCCTTTTCAAGTTCTTTTCTTTTCTTCGAGAACTCTTCCCGAACGGCAGCAAGTTGCTGAGAACAATCCGCTGTCAGCTGCTGGTTGCTGGCGATCACCTTCGCAAGCGAAGCCTTCGCTTCACTGAGTTCCCGCGAAGTCGCATCCTTGGAGGCAGCCTGTCTGGCCACCCGAACTCGGAGATAACCAGCGTACTCCAGCAGCTACGGCAAGGCAAAAGTCCAGGTTAGTACAAGTCTAAACACTTAGAAAATTGAGGAAAAAAAGTGTAAAGACTATACCTGAGCAGCATGCTCGGTGACTTTTGCGGCGAGGGTATTATCCCCCGGGTGAGCCGCCGCAATGGCCCGGAAGGAGGCGTCAGTGGTCATCCCCTTCCAAATCTCTTTTGTCATCTTCGGACAATCGTCGGAGAACAAATTCATATCCTCCGTGATTGACCAAAAGGGCTCCAAGGGGATCTTCCCCTCAGGGATTGTGGCATCGCGCAGGGCCCGTTTCCTCTCATGAATGGCCCTCCAGCCAGCAGTAAGAGGCTCCCCTGAAAGTGAGAAGGAAGTTAGGAGCAGAAGAAAAATTCGCGAAAGGAAAAGGAGCTGAACTTCGCCTAAAGGCATACCTGGAGGAACCTCGGAGACAGTGTCCTCGGGATCCTCGGGCCCCTCGGAAGAAAGACCCTTACCCTTCTGCCGGTACCGCTCCTCGGCGGTGGGTACTTCTACCACTACAGTGTTTCTGGGGGCCTCGAGGTCGAGAGAAGGCACCTCGGCGGAAGTAGCGGGGACCTCGGCCGGTGGAATTTCAATAAGACCAGCGTCTTCGCCAGCTTCTTCTTCCAAAAGCTCTGGCTGAGAAGGCTGGAGAGCCTTCCTAGCTCGCTTCGCCGAGGGTCCCGCCCCTGTCGTCTTCCTTCTTCGGGAAGCCGCCTTCTTTGTCTGCTCCCCCTTCTCCACTTGGCCAGAAAAGAGGGCCTTGTAATAAGCAGCAGCCCCATCGCCCATCTCTGAAAAAGAGAAGAAATATCAGCGGTAAGTCCGAGGAAAAAGTATAAAGGGATGGAAGATTACTCACTTTCGGCAAAAGTTTCGAAAGAAGTCTCCCCCTAAAGGAGCTTGACCAGCCAGGAGTCTTTCCCGGCGATGGCGGGAGCGGGCATATTGAGGTCAGTCACGTGCTCCTTAACCACTTTCAGCTCCCGAAGGACTTCTTCGGTCATCAACCTCCAGTTGATAGGAAAGGGGTAAAGAGCACGAGGAGAGACCTCGGGAGCCCAGTCAGCGACTGCCCGAATGCGGGCGTCGAAATCCGCGAACACGGAAGCCAACGGTGGGGTCAGCAGCATCCTCGGATCAACGACGTCTGCGTTCAGCACTCCCTGAGCCCATCTGGTCGGGGCATCAGACCAGTTCTTATCCACCTTGAGGAAAAAGAACTTAGGCTGCCACCCCCGCCAGCTATCCTTCGTGTTGAAGGTGAAGGTGAATTTTTTGCTCCCGGATCCCCGAGGCAGCAGGAAATAGAAGCCACCCTTCGGGACCACATAGAGCTTGTAGTACTGCATGAAAATGATGAAGTGGGGCTCTATCCCGAACACGCCACACATGTAGAGGTAGGCGTTAAAATAGCAGTACGCATTCGGGGGAAGCTGGTTCACAGCAATGCCATGGAATTGGCAGAACTCGCAAACCACCTTCGGGGGAGGATACCGAAGACCGGCCTTCAGTTGGGCTCGGAAGACGGTAACCTCGTCGCCACGGTTTGAAAAAGCAAAATGGCTAGAACGAGGCAGTCTGGTCACAGCGTAAGACGGAAGAAAGAATTTTTTCTTCCACCTCTTTAGTTTTTCGGGGGTGGTACAGCAAGAATGGGCCAGAAGAGGTTTCCAGCTCTCGGGAACAGGCATCGCACACATGAAAAAGAGTTTAAGATGGAAAAGAAAATAGTTTCCAGAAAAAACTCAGAAGACGAGTTTGGAAAAAACAACAGTTTTCCAGAAAAACTCAGAAAAACAGAGGAATCAAGTACTCTGGAAATCAAAACCCACCAAAAGATTTGCCTGAGGACGCCGTCGTGAAAGTTGGTAGGAAAAAGCTCTGATTAAAGAAGCTCCGCCACAGAAAGCAAGATAAAACGCAAGAACAGAGGGCAGAGCAGAAAAAGAGCAGAAAAACAGTAAGTGGGACTTATGATGGAATGGGCTATTTATAGGCCAAAGGTGGGTAACCGAAAGAACATCATAAGTACCCATTGGAGGTGAACCGTCGCCGTAACTGCCCGCTGCAACCGAAAAGGCGCGCCCTCTGTAAATGACGCGCCTCTCCTCCAATGGCAAGAAGCCACGTGTCAACCGCTGCGCAGAAATGGGGGACATGCCTCCCCAAACGTGCCTGGAAAACCGGGACACGCCTCCTGATTGGGACACGTCGTTTGACATCCCTGAGAAATGGAGACGCGCTGCTCAGTCTGACACGCTTGGCCATCAGACCTGCAGAAATAAAAAGCAGGCCACCTTGAGGACACCAAGAGACAGGCTATGGCTGAACAGCCCATGACTTTTGGGCAAGAGGTGTATCTTCGGTACAGGCTTTGCCTCGGAGACACCAAAGAATAGGCCAAGGCCGAACAGCCCAGACCCTCGGGCAAAAGGTGCGACCTCGGAACAGGTTATGCTTCCCAACAAGACTCCCAACGGCAACCTCGGAAAGAGATGCAAACCGAAGTCTTCACTTCGGCTTTCCAGAGGGGGGCATGTGATAGCCAAAGGCTGTCGCCTCAATCTGGCCGAATACCCTGCCACAACAACGGCCAGAAGAACTGGCGCTTCCCGGGAATAGGTGGAATCATGCACCTCGGGAGATAGCCTGAGAGCTCCGAGCCTCGGCACGCCAGTAAAACTTGAGGACTCCATTCGCCCCCCAAGGTTGTGAACAACGCGCCTTCGGAAAAGTGGCACCAGACATTGCTGCCCGAATATGATATCCCCGAAGGCGGAACCCCCTGGAACTGGGAACCCCCGAACTGAGGGTAGGCTTCCCGAAGAGGCTCTGTCCGAACTAGAGGATGACCTCGCCCAGGGACCTCAGGAGTACGGCAGGCGCATTTAAGGAAGCATTTAAGGAAGCCTCTGACACGTCCCACCACAGACGTAAAAAGTCGCCCTGACGCGCAGACGCCATCAGAATCATATCATGGCCCGTCTCAGCACAAGGCTCGAGGCCATCTTGTTACCAACTATCTGTCCCCTACGCCCAGACGTTCAGGAGCATCCGACCGCACACGTGTCATGATCTGAACGGGCTAGGTATTCCTATATATACAGGAAATAAATACTTGACAGGAGGTTGGCAGGCCGGATATACAGCTCCCACACTCTGAGAAAAGACCAGGCGAGACTTTTCTGCCTTTCTCTTTGAGCTAGTGACTTTCTCCTTCTTCCGGCCACCACTGACTTGGGCGTCGGAGGCTCCCCCCCCGGAAAAACACTCCGGGGGCCTCCTAACCCTGTTTACCAGCTTTTCAGGTACTCTCCTTGGGGCGATCCACCTTCCAGGCGTTCTTCCTCCTAGAAGTCTCCTCAACAGTCATCATGACTCACAACGATGAGGCCTTGGGCCATCAGTAGCCTTCTTCCTGCTAGTACCAGAGCAAAAATAGCCTTCTGCAGCAAGGGATACCTGACTTCGGCACTGTGTAGGGACTTGCTTACATAATAGACCGGCCAGTGCTTTGGCCCCTCTTCTTTCACAAGGACCGAGCTCACAGCTTTTTCTGTGACGGTGAGGTATAACACGAGGGGCTCTCCCTCGCGAGGTTGTCGCAGAGTGGGCAGACTGGCTAAGTAGATTTTGAGTTCTTCCCAGGCCTTTTGGCAGTCTTCATTCCAAGGATGATCATCATTTCCAAGGTTGTTCTCCTTTTTTGTTGCCTTAGTGAGGATTTTGAAGAACGCTCGACACCGGTCTCCGTATCTGGAAATAAACCTACTAAGCGAGGTTATCCTTCCAGTGAGACTCTGCACATCTTTTATTGTGGCGGGAGTTCAGAATTCGAGCAGAGCCTTAATTTTCTTTGGGTTTGCATCAATGCCTCTTTCTGATACCATGTACCCAAGAAACTATCCCGAGGTCACTCCGAAGATACACTTTTCGGGATTAAGGGGGATCCCAAAAGTTCTGAGATGGTGGAAAGTTTCTTTTAGATCCTTGACGTGGTCCCTACACAGCTTGCTCTTAACTATCATGTCGTCGACATAGACTTCCATATTTCTCCCCATTTGATTACTAAAGACCTTGCTCATCAACCTCTGGTAGGTGGCTCCTGCATTTTTTAGGCCGAAGGGCATCCTGACGTAACAGTACGTTTCCCCCTCGGTGATGAAGGAGGTTTTCTCCTCATCTTCGGGGTCCATCCTTATTTGATGATACCCACTGAAGGCGTCTAGCAAACTTAGGAGCCCGTATTCGGCAGTTGAGTCTACCAATTGGTCTATCGGTGGGAGAGGGTATGAGTCTTTAGGGCAAGAATCGTTCAAGTTCCTGAAGTCGATGCACATTCGGAGCTTACTGCTTCCTTCTTTTGTGGCAATTACCACGTTGCTTAACCATTCGGGGTAATTGACCTCCCTGACGACACCAGCGTCCAACAAGCGCTGGACTTCGGTTTTGACAAAGTTACTTTTATGGACCGAAATGCTCCGTTTCTTTTGCCGGACAGGTTTTGCCTCCGGACTTACTTTAAGGCTATGCTGTATTACGCCAGGGTTTACCCCTGGCATATCTTTTGGCGAGTAGGCAAATAGATCTTTATTTGTCGGGAGAAAATATACAAGTTTTTTCTTGTCACCTTCGGCCAAGTTTTTCCCTATTCGGGTATTTTGGCCTAGGACAAGTTCCACTTCTTCTATTTCCGCCTTTGCAGGATCTTCTGCCTCACCCTTCTTTGGTGCCTTTGCCTCCATCGTTTGTGCGAAGTTGTTTGCTGGAGCTTTTCGTGCTTTGACGAACACTTTCCTTACTTCTCTCTGATCGATGAAGATTTTCACGTCTCCATCCTTAGTGGTGAAAGTGATAGTTAAGTATTTCACATCAGGGCGAATGTGCAGATTTCCCTGTGTCTGGCTTCCAAGGATGGCGTTATATGACGAAGGGACATCCATGATGATGAACCTTGTCATTATGGAGGCAAATAACTCGACAGTCCCGTCTACCGAAGTCCCTTTCATCATTAGGGGAAGATCGATCCATCCGAGGACGGGTAGCTCGGATGGTCCCACTCCAAAGGTAGGCGAGGTGACAGGCTTGAGGTGGCTGCTGGAAGTGCCCAAGCTCGGCCGCAAATGCAAAAACAGGACGTCAGCGTTTGATCCATTGTCAAGCAACACTCTCTTTACGTCCGAGTTTCCTATCCTTCCCATGACCATCAGTGGGTCATCATGGGGAAATATAACGGCGGAACCATCCCTTCGGGCCAGCCTCTTCGTTGGACTTTGATATTCCATGACTGCTATTTCTCTGGCCTTCCTCTTTCTTTCCGAGGATGGAAGTCCCGTCGTGATTGTTTGTATTACCCCTGCCGGAGGTGGAGGACGCCTCTTTGGACTTCGGTTCCTCCCTCTGTCGGAGTCGTAATCCTCATCATCTGCCTTTCCTTCCTCCTCTTTTCTCCCTTTCGGGGAAGGCATTCACAGATAACGCCGAAGTAGACCCAGTTTGATCAGTGATTCTATGTACTTCTTCAGTTGGCAACAATCTTCGGTGTCGTGGCCATGGTTGCGGTGGAACTGGCAGAACTTGTTTATGTTTTTTTTGTTATCAGCGGTCATGGCCCTTGGCCACTGAATTTGGGTCCCTTGTCTTTCCATTGTCATGAGGATGTTGGTCCTTGTGGTGTTCAGGGGTGTGAAGGTTGGGAGTTTTCTTCCCCGCATTCTCCGAGGTCGTCCTGCCTGTTCGGCTGGATATCGGCTTTGCTGGGTGGATCCTTCGGCCCGGTTGTGATCAGACTTCGGTCCACCCACTCTCAGCTCTTCGGCCGTCATATGCTGTTCGGCCCTTCAGTAGAACTTGCCAAGTGTGTCCGAGGGGTCTTTGGAGAATTCGTAAAATAGCTGTCAACCCCTCCAAAGGCCCCGTGTCATCGCGAGGATGCATATTTCGGGCCGAAAGCCTAGGACACTCAAAGCTTCTCTGTTAAACCTTTCGACATAGTCGCGGATGGTTTTTCCACTTCTTTGCACTATGTACTTCTTTGCACTATGTCGAACATCTGGACGGGCATCTTCGCGGTCGGCTGACTTCCAATGAATTGTTGTGTGAAGCCCGTAGATAACTCCTGAAACTCTATGATGGTTCCTGGGGCTAATGAATTGTACCAGGCTGTTGCTGGTCCCGTGAGGGTGACCTCAAAACATTTGCACAAGGTGGCGTCGTCGGCACCGTGCATCATCATGCTGCGTCTATACTTGGTCAGATGAGCCTGTGGATCAGTTCGGCCATCGTATGTTTCCAGCCGAGGTACTCGGAAGTCACCTGGCATGGCTACTTCAACTACAGCTTGGGTGAATGGGGACTCTTCCCCACAAAAGGTCCCCGATAGCCTGTGTTAGGCACCTCCTGAGTGATTGGCTTAGGCCAAGGAATATCAACGAAAATGAAGGAAAATGAGAGAAACAGAAAGGGGAAGTAAGAGAAGCTCCGGAGACTAGTACAGTGACTTATGTGCAAAACTGGAGACTTTCAGGACTTAATTGCACATAGAAAATGTACTATGGGAAAGCTGACAGAAAATAGAGAAAGGGGACTAAATTGTGCACTAAGTTAAGTGGTACAAGTGAAACCACAAGCTTAAGGATGGCATTGTTGGCCATTCAAAATTTTATGATGGCTAGTCCAAGACTAGACCATTTTTGGGAGACAACAATGATTGCTAGTCAAATTCTTGTCTACCACTAGTGTACTATTCATTAGTTACTAGTTAAGCTAACTAGTCATTAGTTTAGTTACATGGCCGGTTTTACAAGGTACTTATGACATCTTGGTACTTGTGTTGCTTTGTGCTTGGCACATTGGGCCAAGAATTGACTTAAGTGTCCATTTAACCACAAGTTTAAGGGCGGCATTGTACTTATATGGGCTTGGAAGACTACTTTGCACCATGCAAAATTGTGGAAGGCAAAGTTGGCATTCTAGCCAACTAAAAACACATGACTTTCGGCCGAAATCAAGTCCAAGGCCATTTGTTCATTTCGGGCTTGCTTGTTCTTGTTAAACCGAGAGTGTTCTTGAGAGTTCTTTCACATTTTGGCTTTGAAATCCAAGATTCTTGAAGATACTTGATGGATTCAAGCTTGGAGAAGAGTGTTTCGGCTTGTGCTTGCTTGGAATCAAGCTTGGTTCTTAAAGATTCAAGGAAACCGAGCTTAATTGAGCTAGGGTTTTGAGGTAATGTCCATGTCTCCTTGAATTCATGGTAGTTCTTCCATGTACAAGGAACCTAAGTACTCAATTGAAGACGTATTAAGTTAAATGAGCAAGAAATGCTTCGGTTTGAAAGTGGAATGTTGGCCGAATGTGATGAACAAGTGTTCTTGGTGTTCTTCTTGGAATTCATGGAAATTAATCCATGTGTGATGCTTGTTAATGATTATTTAACCTTCTGTTAGGTTGTTGGGGTGAAGAACACCAAGTTTGTGAAAGATAGTGTGTTTGCCGAAAGTGCACTTTGAGGTAATCATGTGTTCCTCATTTGATTTCATGGTATTAGTGCCATGGGCATTGGTTAGTGATACTTTGATGATCATATGTTGGATTGAATGGGTGAGGAACATTGTTATGTGAAAATGTGTACTTTGGCCGAGAGCTTAGTTTATGGTAACGTAGTGCATTTCACTTGGTTACTTGGTAATACTACTATGGAAAATGGTCATTGGTGATTAGAGTTTCATGTGGTATGACAGAATGATGGGCAGTACATATATGGACATATTGGACACTTTGGCCGGGAGCTAAAGTGTGTGCATTCTAGTGTTCTTCATTTGAGTCATGGTAGTTTAATCCATGGATGTGTATGATGATGCCTATGTGTTGTTATGCTAGGCATTGTGATTGAAGAGCACTTGGACATTTGAAACTTGGTTGAGACCGAGAGCTATTTGAGGTAGGGTTCACTGGCACTTGACTTTGCTTGGTAATGTACACCGTGATTCAAGTGTCTAGAGTGGCTAAGTGATGGTTAAATGTGCCATATGACCTTAGTTACTTGATGGACTAAATGGTTATACTTGGTTGTTCTGTTGATTAGCTAATTAACTATGGTACATGTACTAGAAATGCAAGTAAATGTGGCCTATTTGCTTGGCATTTTGGGAGCTCCAAATGGAAATGGTGTATTGGTAAGTTTGTGTGCAAGAAATGCACATGGGTACATGTATGGCTTATATGGCCGAAAGCAACATTGTGGAGTGTGTGTGTGTACTTGTGTGCTTTGGTGTTTCCTTGTGCATGCTAACCCCACTTATGAAATATTTGACTTATTTATCCGTTTTGTATATGTATAAGCCTGTTTTTCTTGTCTTGGTGTTTGTTTTGCAGGTTGAGCTAACTAATGGGAGGTTAAGCTTTGAGTGATTATTCAGCTTAACTAAATAGACTCAGTATGAGTTGTATATGTTTTAAGTGAATCCTACTGAGTTATATGCTCATTGCCCATACTTTATTTTTCAGGCAAGGATATTCGGCCTGAGTAGTGCTAAGCTGCCTTGTGTGGGTGCTTAGTGTTTATTTGCTTAGTTACCAAGGAATGTGCCAATGTGTGCTTGGCGTAGCATTTTGGTTTCATTGCAAGTCTTATTTACCTATGGTTGGCCGAGACTTATGTTTTAAGTTTGCGGGCTGTAGAGTGGGAACTGTCTAGGAGAGCATGGATACTTGGACTTTAGCTCTGATTGTTGTATTCACCTTTATGACCATGAATATGGCCATAGGTTTGGTGTTGCAGTGTGTACTTCTGTTTGGGATTCTCAAGGTTTTATTTGACCATTAGGAGTATGGTCTCAAGTTGTATGTAACTTGGCATGAACAACTTATGGATGCTTGGCATATATAGCCATGTTAGATACTAGGTAGACTACCATTTTGATTTGTATATATGTGTAGTCTTGGATACCTAGTTTGTGGATGTTTTGTGGATTTTGGATGCCAAGTTATGTATGGACTTATGGATGGCATTATGCTTGCCTATGTATGCTGGATATTATGGGCCAAAGTTGCCACTTTTATGTGAATGGTTATGGACCTAGTTATGTGGAACTGTTGTGCATAATGGTATGTACATTAGTAGGCTGAGAGCATCATGCATTTTTTTTTGTTGTTTTCAAAACCTAAACCAACCATGTGGGCTTCTTGGTTGACATATAGATAGAACACTTGATTGCACACCATGTATGCACTTAAACTTCATTAAGTGTTGCCTTGCTTGGAATGCAAGTTTCCAGTTAAAATCTTTCTTATTGTGCAAGTTAGTGTTTTGGGCCTTGCCTTTGCTGCAAGTTGATAATGGATCTTGTTAAAGCCACCTGGGCCACCTCCCAGGCCTCTTAACTTAAGAAAATAAGACTTAAAAGTTGCCATTACTTGCTTGGCCGAACCAGACACTTTGAGATTAAATATTGGGTTTGGGAGTTAAATTGGAAGATGATAGGCCAGGGCCTGAGTGAGGTGTGACAGGCTGGCCTAGACGGGTTTACGGGCTACCTATTTTTCCACCCTGTCCAACCTCGCCAATATCTTCTCCAGAAGGAACGTGGCATTAAGCTCTTCCTCCTAGTGCTTGTAGGCTTCGTTGCAAGGAGATTGCCTGTGCCTCTTCGGGGAGTGACTTCGACGTCGAGGGGATGGAGACTTCGCCTCGGGTGATGAGTTCTTTTGGTATGGGACTTTAGGTAGGTTAGACCCCGCTTGTCACGTAAGTCGTGCCCCGAGGGGCATATTTTCTGTCGAAGACTCTTAACGGGGGTCCCCACTTCCCGAACTGTGGTAGGTTGGCTTGGGGCTTTTCTCCCGAGGGCGTACTGGTGAGGGAGGCCTTTGGGTCTGAGTTGGTTGCGGCCACCTTCGGTCTATCTGTTGCATCATTTCAGCCACAACAGACCGTTGAAAGTCGCGTAGAAAACTCATGGTGATGACAAGAGGACGCTCCTCCTCCGGCAAAGAAGTCGCTGGAATGGTTTGCTCAATAGCCGGTTGTACTTCAGGCACGGACGGGGACCTCGGGAGTCCCTTGTCCTTGGAATACCGAGTCTGAACGACGGCGACCCGAGGGTGGTTTCCCACAGATGGCACCAAATGATGCCCGGTGGCATCAGTTTCGGTAGACATTGTGACTTCGGGAGGGACTTCCTGAGGGGGAGAACGCCCATAGCTCGAATTTCCCAGGGCAGTGTGCCTGAAAAATACTCAGAAAAGAGGGTTAGGAGGACCCCCGGGTGTTTTCCCGGGGAGGAGCCTCCGACGCCCTAGTCAATGTCCTGAGAGCTGAAAGAGGAGGGGGGCACTAGGAAGTTTAGTGGCCTTGCCTGTTTGTGTTTTCTCAAGATGGAGGAGTCGAACCATTTGCCAGGGTCTGTTCCCTGGTATTTATAGGAGTGCCCAGCCCGTTCAGATGATGACACGTGTTCGGTCGGATGTTCTTTGAGTTTCTGGGCGTAGGGGACAAGTAGCCGTTGGCAGGCTCCTTGAGCCTTGAACCGAGATAGGTTGTGACAAGACCTGGACGGTGTCGGCGTGTCTGACCGCCATTTGGGGCGGTATGTAACGTCTGTGGGCGACATGTCAGAGGCTCCTTAAATGCTCATGCCGTACTCACGAAGTCCTCTGGGCGAGGTCATCCTTTGGTATGGATGCCCTTCTTCGGGAGTTATGCTCGTAGTTCGGGGAGTCCTTTAGTTCGGTGGTTCTACCTTCGGAGGATTCTCTCCTGTTCGTAAGGGGTAGGCCTCTGCCCCGAAGACAATCCGTTTGGTCCCCCGAAGGAGTCGGCCATACCTTTGGATTTCCAGGCGTATTAGCCGAAGTTCTGACTTCGTGGTACTCGACTTCGCTCCTGTCGAGGTCAATGACAGTGCTTCTTTTCGAGCTATGCCAGGCTTCCCGAACACAACTTCGGTAGGAAGTACATATTGGGAGAGGCGAAAGCCCTTCGGCTATCACCCATGGCTCTCTTGAAAGCTTAGCCATAGCTCCATGGTTGTTTCAAAATTGCAGAAAATAGTCCATGAGAGCAAGAGAACCCTTACCGAAGTGAGTAGGCCCAATTTGCAGCTTAATCCTTGAAGTATGCAAGAAATAGCTCTAGTTTGCTTCCAATTGCTTCCTTTTGCCTTCAATTTCAATCAATTGCAAGTTTGAAGATGTGGTGGCTATGGAGGAAGTATGGCTCTGTTCTTGGGCTGGGGATGATGAAAATGAGAGTGGGATAAGTGATTTGGCCACTTAAATGGCCTTAAATGAGCCTAAGGGCACCAAAACACACTTAACAAGCTTAACCTTGCTTTATGTCATTTTCCTTCTCACTAATTATGGTTTCTTGGTCTCAAACTCATTGGTACGCATGTGCCCACCATTTTTGACTAATTATCAAGTCTTGGCTGCTCCCCTCATGGTGGGATAACCCCACAATTTCACCCTTAGACTTAAGTCAAAAGCTTGAACACCTTAAGGTTTACACTAGGACATTTAGGTCGTTGTTGCCTTTAGTGTTTCCTTTGCCCAAACTTGTCTACCATGAGCAATTTGGTCCTCCAATAGCACTTTCGTACCATTCATATCCTTCCCATAACTCTCCAAGTCTCTTTCTTCAGCGTTTTGCAATTGAGTACCTGAATTTCCAAAACCTTAGAAAAAAGTCCATAGGTTGCTTGAAAAACAAGCAATCCTTAAGGCTTTTCTTGGGGACCAAGTTACCAACTTGGAACACTTTTAAGGAGGTGTTGATCATGCCTTTTACCCCCCATACTTAAACACTATGGTGAGAATTACACAATATAATGGTTTTTAGCCATTATGACACACTTGTAATTCTCCCATTTCATGAGGTGGTAACAATCCTCCCCCCCCCCCCCCCCCCTTAAAAATTTTGGTCCTCCAAAATAGCCTTAAGCTTCGGGTATTCTTCAGGATACCTTTCCATTAGGTCTTTTCAGTTTCCCAGGTTGCTTCTCTTTCAAAGTGGTGTGACCACTGAACTTTAACCATGCGAATATGTTTGTTTCTTAACCTTCTGGTATCCTTGGCTAAGATAGCTATAGGTTTTTCTTCATATGTCAAGTTAGGTTCCAACCGTATGTCTTCCACTACAATAGTATGCTTTGTGTCTAGTAGACACTTTTTAAGCATACTGATGTGAAAAACATTATGAACACTTGACATGCTTGGCGGTAGAGCTAACCTGTATGCTACCTTGCCAACTCTATCCAGGATCTCATAAGGACCAATGTATCTTGGAGCTCACTTGGTTCTTTTGCCAAATCTGACAATGCCTTTGGTTGGTGCAGTTTTTAGCCAAACATTGTCACCAACCTCAAATTCCAAGTCTCTCCTTCTTTTGTTGACATAGGCTGTGGTCCTTTCATTGGCTGCCTTTAATCTCTCTTGAATTTTCTTAATTTTGGCAGTAGTATCTTCAATAATTTTGGGACCCAACTCTAGCCTGTTTGAGGCTTCCACCCAACAGTGGGGTGTCATGCACGTTGTTCCATATAAGGCTTCATAAGGTGCCATGCCAATAGTGCTTTTGTAACTATTGTTATATCAGAATTCCACCAATGGCAAGTGTTGGTCCCATTCACCTTTGAAATCCAACACACAGCTCCTGAGCATGTCTTCTAGTATCTGTATCATCCTTTCAGATTGCCCATTTGTCTGAGGATGATAAGCAGGACTTAGGTGGATTTTGGTTCCTAGTGCTTTATGAAAAGCACTCCAAAACGGAGCTGTAAATCTTGGATCTCTATCAGATACAATGGAGTCTGGCACTCCATGTAGTCTTACTGTCACACCTCACTCAGGCCCTGGCCCATAAGTTCCAAGGTTTAATTCCCAAACCCACTTTAACACTAAAGACCTCAATTCGGCCAAACAAGCAATGGAAACCTTAAGTCTTATTTTCTTAAGGTGAGAAGCCTGGGAGGTGGCCCAGGAGGCTTTTAAACAAACCCAACAGTTACTTGCAGCAAAGGCAAGGCCCAGTACCACTATCTTGCACAACAAGCAAGGCTTTAATTGATTACTTGCATCTCAAGCAAGGCAACACTTAATGGAGATTTAAGTGCATAGTTGGTGTGCAATCATGTGTGCCACTTATATGACAACCAAAAAGCCACATTATTGGTTTAGATTTTGAAGACCACAAGTTACCATGCACATGATGCTCTCGGCCAACTCACAAGCATATAGTAGTGCACCACATTTCCATAAGTTTAGGCTCATAACTATTCACATAAAAGTGCCAACATTGGCCCAACACATTCAACATCCAAGTACAGGCATACTGCCATCCATAAGTCATACATAACTTGGCATACAAACCCAACAAAACCAACACAAGTCTAGGCATCAAGGACTACATATATGTACACAAAAGAGTAGTCTACTTAGTGGCCAACATGGCCACATGCCATGAATCCCAAGCTAAACATGCCAAGTTATTACATACCAAGACCACTAATGGTCAAACATAACCTTGAGTATGCCATACAAGAGTACACACTGCAACACCAACCCAATTGCCTGGTTCATTGTCATGAAAGTAAATACTATGATCAGAGCCAAAGTCCAAGTAGCCATAGCCTTCCTAGACAAGTCTCCAACTACAGCCTGCAAACTTAGATCATAAGCCTCTGCCAACCATACATATAAGACTTGTAATGAACCTAAAATGATAAGCCAAGCACACATTGGCACATACCTTGGAAACTAAGCAAATTAGTGCAAAACACAAGCAAAAAGCAAGCTAGCACTACTCAGGCCGAATGTCCTTGCCTGAAATAAAAGGATGGGCAGTGAGTATAGCTCAGTAGGATTCACTTATGTATATTCAACTCTAAAAAGAGTCTATTTAGTTAAGTTGAGTATTCACTCAAAGCTTAACCTCCCATTAGCAAGCTTTACCTGCAAAACAAACACAAGACAAAGAAACCAAGCATAAACTTATACAAGATAATTAACCATAGCAAATAATCCATAGGTGGGGTTAGCAAGCACATGGAAACACAAAAGCACACAAGTACACACACACACTCCACCTGTTTGCTCTCGGCCATAATGAACCATACATGTACCCATGTGCACAATGCACACAATTCACCATCAAACAACTTACTTCCACATAGAGCTCCAAAATGTCAAGCAAATAGGCCACATTTACTTGCATTTCTAGTACATGTACACTAGTCGATTAGCTAATCAACAATTCAACTGAGTATAAACTTTAAAGCCCATCAAGCAACTAAGGTCATTTGGCAAATTTTAACCATCACTTAGCCACTCTAAACACTTGAACCATGGCACATTACCAAGCAACAACAAGTGTTAGTGAACCCTACTTCAATAGCTCTCGGTTACAACCAAGCTTCAAGTATCCAAGTGTTCCTCAATCACAATGCCTACCAAAACAATCACATAGGCATCAACATACTCACTCATTGACTAACTACCATGATTCACATGAAGAACACTAAGATATACATACTTAAGCTCTCGGCCAAAAAAGCCCAATTTTATATACATGTGCTACCCATCATCCTAACTCACCACATGATATTCTAATCATCAATGAACATCATCCATGGCATTATTACCAAGTAACCAAGTGAAATGCACCACACTAATCCAAGCTTTCGGCCGAAATTGCCCATCTCACATAACAATGTTCTTTATCAAATTAACTCAATCCTTGATCAAAACCATCACATGAAACTTGTTCATAGCACATTTACCATGTAATCAAGTGATCAACACCTAATTACACTAACTCATGCTCTCAGCCATAAAGCGCAACTTCACACACTATTGTTTTTCATCATTCTAATTCATCATATGCTCATTAAAGCATCATTAACCAATAATCATGGCACTAATACCCTGTAATTCAATGAGGAACACACCATTACCTCAAAATGCACCTTTCTGCCAAACTTCAACTTGTTCAACTTGATGTTCTTTACTCAAATTTTGCCTAGCACAAGCATAAATAGGCAACCACAACACTTAGTCACGGATTAATTTCCATGGAATTCAAGAAGAACACCAAGATTACTTAACCATCACTCTCGGCCAAGACTAGGTTTTCCACATCAACATAAACAATGCTCAATTCACTTAGTTTAACAAACATTTGAGCACTCAATATCCTTGTTCATGGAAGCAAATACCATGGATTCAAGGGAGATAACAAGATTAGCTTAAACCTAGCTTAGTTTGGCTCGGCCTTTCTTCAATCTTCAAGAACAACGTTTGATTCCAAGCAAACAAGAGTCGAAACACTCTTCTCCAAGCTTGAATCCTTCAATGCCCTCAATTCTCCTTGAATCCAAGACCAATTGTGAAGGAGCTCAAGAACAAGCTCTCAGCTAAATAAGAACAAAGGCAAGCCCGAAATGAACAAAATGGTTTTGACTTGGATTCGGCCGAAAGACATAAGTCTTTAGTTAGCTAAAATGCCAACTTTTACTTCCATTTCTTTGCATGGTGTAATATAGCCCTTAACTCCACATGTACACAAGGCCGCCACTTAAACTTGTGTTAAAATGGACACTTAAGCCCAACATGGCCCATAATGCCAAGCAAGTAACAAACATAAGTACCAAGATGTCATAAACACCCATGCATAATCGGCCATGTAACTAAAATAAAAACTAATTAGTTTAACTAGTAACTAGTGAATAGTACTTTAGTGGTAGACAAGATTTGACTAGTAATCATGGTTGTCCACCAAATTTGGTCTAGTCTTGCACTAGTCACCATAAAAACTTGCATGGCCGAAAATGCCAACTTTAAGTTTGTAGTTTTAATTGCACCACGCATCTAAGTGTACAGTTTGATCCCCTTTCTCTGTTTTCTATCAGCTTTCCCATAGTCCAGTTTCTATGTGCAGTTAAGGTCTGAAGGTTTCCAGTTTTGCACATAGGTCACTGTACTAGTTTCCATAGTTCCCCTCACCCTCACTCTTCCTTTTTATTTTTCCTTGTTTTCCTTTATTCTCCTTGGCCTATGCCAAGCACTTAGAAGGTGCCTAACACTTACTATCTCCTGGGCATACATCTGGGCTAACTTCTCCAAGAAGTCTGTGATTTTCATAGGTAAGAAGTGGGAACATTTGGTTAGCCTATCCACAATGACCCAGATTGTATCATGCCTTAATCTTGTCATGTGCAACCTAATCAAAAAGTCCATGGTTATGTTGCCCCACTTCCTCACTAGTATAGGTAGAGTCTGTAGGGTACCAGCTGGCTTCTGGTGCTCTACCTTTACCCTCTGGCATGTGGCACATTTGGAGACATAAGTAACTATGTCTCTCCTCATGTTTGGCCACCAGAAGTGAGTCTTCAAGTCTTTATACATTTTCTCACTTCCTGGATGGATGTTCAACTTGCTTGTGTGAGCTTGTTCAAGTATTTCATCCCTGAGCTTTGCTCCTTTAGGCACATATATTTGGTCCTTGAAGTACAGTAATCCTTGCTTGTAGGCAAAGGATTGATTCAAAGAACCTTTTTCCTTTCCTGAGATCATTTTCAGATCAGGATTTGCCTCCTGTCCCTTTCTAGCTTCTTCAATCCATCCAGACTGAATTATCAATGTGTAAATTTAGGTTTCCTCCCACTTATGCAATTTATGCCATAGGCATAGCAAACTATTTTGCTCATCATGATCAGTTATGGATCCTCCCTTCAAAAGTCCTATGTACTTCCAGCTCAAGGCATCTGCTGCTAGATTGCCTTTGCCCTCTATGTACTGTATACTGCAATCATAGTCATTGATGTACTCTAACCATCTCCTTTGCCTCATGTTGAACTCCTTTTAAGTGAACAAGTACTTTAGGCTCTTATGGTTAGTGTAGATCACAAAGGGACTACCCATCAAGTAATGTCTCCTTTGCTTCAGAGCAAAAATCACTGCTGCCAGTTCTAGGTCATGGGTAGGATAATTTTGCTCATGGGGTCTTAATTGCCTTGACCCATAAGCAATGACATTTTTGTCTTGCTTAAGCACACAACCTAACCCAGATCTAGATGCATTTGTATATATGATGTAGGGCTTACTTAGATCAGGAAGAATCAACACTGGAGCTTCAATCAACCTCCGCTTAAGCTCCTGGAAACTCTTTTCACACTTCTCAGTCCACTCAAATCTTTGACCCTTCTTGGTCAGATGAGTAAGAACTGAGGCAATCATGGAAAAGCCTGATACAAATCTCCTGTAGTATCCAGCTAATCCTAGGAAACTTCTAATTTCCTTCACAGTATTTGGTCTTTCCCATTCTTGCACTGCCTTGACCTTTTCAGGGTTTGCCTTAAGGCCTTGTGCATCTATGATGTGTCCTAGGAAAGACACTTCCCTTATCCAGAATTCACACTTGGATAACTTGGCATAAAGCTGATGCTGCAACAAGTCTTTAAGACAATCTTCAAATGATGTTCATGTTCATTTTCATCCTTGGAATACACTAGGATGTCATCAATGAACACAACCACAAATTTGTCCAGATGTGGTCTGAATACCCTGTTCATCAGGTCCATGAAAGCAGCTGGGGTATTAGTCAAACCAAACGGCATGACTGTGTACTCATAATGCCCATATCTGGTCCTAAATGCAGTCTTAGGAATGCCCTCTTCCTTTACTCTCAATTGGAAGTATCCAGATCTCAAATCTATCTTGGAGAAGATCTTAGCTCCCTTGAGTTGATCAAATAGATCCTCAATCCTATGGAGTGGATACTTATTCTTAATAGTCACTACATTAAGCTTCCTGTAGTCAATGCATAGTCTCAAACATCCATCCTTCTTTTTCACAAAGAGAACAGAAGCTCCCCATGGTGAAACACTTGGCCTTATGAACCATTTTTAAAGAAGTTCATCAAGTTGTTTCTTGAGCTCATTCATTTCTGTGATTGGCATTCTGTAAGGAGGTATGGATATTGGACTAGCTTCTGGTTGTAGCTTGATTTCAAACTCTATCTCCCTTTGTGGAGGAATACCTGGCAGGTCTTTAGGAAAGACTTGTGGAAAGTCTCTCACTATAGGTATTCTGTCCACTTCCTTATCATAGTGCAATTCATTCAATGCATAACAGTAATCATGCTCAGAAATCACAAGTATCTCATCTAATACCTCTAGCTCCATGCCATGCATTTCATACACTAATTCCTTAGAATTCACTAATGCATGCACTTCACCATCAGGCAATGTGATTTCCCTCTAAGCACAATCTATTCTTATGTTATGCTTAGCAAGCCAATTCATACCCAGCACTAAATCATACGTAGGAATGTCCAACACTAGCAGATTAGTCATAACCTTAGTCTTTCCTACTACTAGCTCACAATCCTTAGCTAGGTCATTAATGAAAAGACATTGACTACCTGCTGTTTTCACTAAGGATATCCTAGGCATGATTTCAGTAGGCAATTTCATGGCATCAACAAATTTCCTAGCCACTATAGACACAGATTGTTATGGCCCTTCTAGTGGGAGGTGCAATTGAGGAAGGTAAAGTGTTTTAAATTAAGTTTAGAAACTTAATTCTAGTTTACATAGCAAGAATAGAGAAGTTTAGCAAAGTTCACTAAGTTACGAGAAGAATAAAGCGCTGAACAAAGTTCAGGGGTAAAATGGTAATTTTGTATCCTGAATAGCCGGGACGAGTCCCGAGTGTTTTAAAATGAATTTTTATAACTTAACTTTCAACCGTAACTCAAACTTGAAAAATAGACAAGAATTTAATCAAGAATCACTAAGTTACAAAGATAGGGACTTAATTGTAACAAGCTTAATACTTCGATGGCTTCTATGTTAAGTGAGGGTTTAAGAAGGGGATAGTGGGCTATGGCTGCCATAATCCCGTTTCCAGCCTTCTCACCCCCATTGAGCTCTCAAATTAAGCTTGGAATCAAGAGTTTTTGGTGCCAAGAGAAGCAATTCAAAGTATATAAGCTAGGAGGAAGCGTTTTCAAGCTTGAAACCATGTTTTTGAGGCTTGGAAGGGCGTTTTCCTACTTACCCCATTTTTTAACGAGGTAAGGAATGTGTTCTTGATTGAATTCGTGTTTGTTAGTTAGTTTGAAGCTTGGGTTTTGGTTTGAGAGTGAAGTTTTGATGTTTGGTGCCATTGTTTTTAATTGGAACTTGTGTAGAACTTTGGTGAGCTTGGTTGAACGAAAAGGGGATTGATTCTTGCTTGTTACTTGGAGTTGAGGTAAGGGAGATATGTTTTTAAGTTCATTAAATGCCATTAGCTTGAGTTTGCTTGAAGAATTCAAGTGGTTTTAGCTATGGCATTAATTAAAGGTTTTGGTTGCATTATGGTGGACTAGAGGAATTAGGAGGATTGGATTGATGTTACAAGACATCATATATTGTCCTGTGATAGTTGGTTGTGATCTATGCAACATGTTCTATGTGTATATGAAATTTGGAGGCATTCCAAGCATGTTTGATATATGTAGGAAGTGTCCAAAGTTCATAGCAGCAAAACTGGAGTTTTTCTGGGCATTTTGCAGGTTTGGTGATGTGTCGCCAATCCCCACAAGTTCACATGACGCATCACCAATCCAGAAAACTGTCTCAGAACGTCGACAACAATGGCGACGCGTCGCCAAGACAACATTTGACACCCGATTTTGTTTTCAGCATAACTTTTTGCTCGGGTGTCCGATTGAGGTGATTCAAGATTCCACGCAAAGCTAAGAGGGAGTACTATCACCTAAATGTTGTAAAAACATCTAAAATGCCTATTTTTAGATTTATATTAACTCAAAGTGATGGTAAGTTTTAAAGGAAACTATGTTGCAATGATCACAACAAGGTATCACAAGTTCAGGTGAGAGGTTCAGAACCCTTGCCGTCCTAGCCGTGCCGAGCCATGAGGTCACAAGGTGAAACCTTGTTAATCTAGGCTACATCAACGAGGCCCTGCGGCCTAGTCTACAAACTTCCACCATAATTCCCCTGCATAACGCTATGGGAAGGCTACATGATTGCATCCAATAAGCTTCGGCTTGCTAGGAGTGGGTCAGTGATCAGGACTCGCTAGGCACGGAGTGATGCACCGTGAGGAGGACTACATGAGGAGAGGTCTTATGGCCTAGTTATATATGCATATATAATAGAACCCTCGTGCTGTGTGTGCTCGCAGCAAGAGTCCTGGTATTTTCTCGCAGGTACATTGAAGATCCCTTACTGAGAATTGTCAAATTCTCACTCCCTGGTTTTGTTATGCAGAGACTGAAGTTGCTGGACCGGGTAATCATTGAGCGTTATCGCGGTAGTGTTCTTTTGTGTGTACAAGTATGGCATTTGAGAATCCTTGTGATTCTAGTCTACATAAGAGCTTAGTTGGCTTGTTGGTCAAGTAACAGTACTAACTAGTATCTTCCTTTGGCTGCAAAGCCTAGTAGCACTTGGCAAAGGACTTTTGAGACTCGCCACTGGGACGTGTATCCAAGGTGGGAGTTAGGCTAAAGAGGTCTCAGTAAATGCTTGTATTTATATAGTATTTTAGTTGCCTCCATAATCTATGTTATGAGTGTTAGTATTGTGCCCAAAAGCCAATCATCAGATGATTGTATTTTTGCACATTGAGTCATGATATTTTATTGAGGCATTAATCCAACAATTTTGTTTGTTGTTTTGTTTCTGTGTAACATAATAAACATAATTGTAACCCTAGAATAATGATATTCTTAAACGTCCCTAGTCTAGTATTATTGTGGAGCGGGTTGCAATAATACATAATGACTAGCATATGTGGAGACTAATATGAGATATGTAGTCTACATATGGGTACAAGTTGGAGAACTTGTGTACTGGACCAACCCACCATGAGAACACTTCATGGATCGTTATATGAGTGTCATAAGTGATTCTCATAGTGATCATGATATATGTAATCTTTCGACCTAAGATCATCAAGGTTCCCTACATGTGAGTCACATACTTTGATACTTTCCTTTGTTGCTCGTAACTGAGTGAACTTGAAGGAGGTCATTGGGTGTGTCACATATCATGCGGAGGGATTTGTATGTTCAAGATGGGATTTGTCCCTCCTATGTAACGGGAGTGATATCTTTGGCCCCTTGATAGAGTGTGAGACTTAGAAAATGCATGGCCATGCTCGGATGAGTTGATAAATGATATCAATGTCGTCAGTTTAATTTGGTCTACTCGGTAATCAAGAAACCAAAAGATTGGGCTATATGAGAGTGACACATTCCATGTCTCGTGCTTAGTCTTGATATCTTGGACAAAGGGACAATGGCATATATCGGTGATGATCATAAAGGTTTAGTCGATTCACCGACAATCTTGTCACTTGGGTAGCAATGATGTGTTGCTAGACACCGCTCATTGCTTATGATCATAAATGTGATTTATGATCATTGCCAACATGGCAAGAGCCTATTGGGTCGCACACATAGAGCTATTTGGATCATTAGAGTGCATGGGCTAATTATTTGGGTTATGGTTTCACTTTAATTTCGTATTAATAATGGGCCAAGGAGTTGAGCCATTATTAAGCCCAAAATTAAATCCTAATTGGATTAGGGCTTTGAAACCCATTAGGCCTGGAAGTTGAGTCTCACTATAAATACAACTTTTAATTGAGAAATTCGCAGGTCTCCTTGCCCTAGCCTCCCAAAAGGACAGCCGCACTCTTGTCTTGCAATTCCTTGGAGGACGCAACCTAGCACTGCGAGCGCAAGAGAAATGCATCTGCCGGGACGTGGTGGAAGCGTGGTGATCCCGAGAGGCTCGTGTGGATACCATAGAGAGCCTGAACACGTCAACTGTTCAGGTTTTGTGATTCGACTCTACAGTTGAGTGAGAGATCTTAACCAAAAATTAGGTATGAAATTTTCGAACACTCGGTTTACCCCGTTTCACTTGGATCCTGGAGGGTTTCGGTTAAATTCCGCTGCGCTGTTTGGCTCCCGAAACCCAACAATGAGGAGTCCTCGACTCTAGGATTGCTCTTGGGTGAGGGCATTAGTCTACTTTATGTATGAATGTTCTCACGAGTTGTTATGTGTAGTAAACTCACACAAATATTGATTTCATATGCTTTGGCTATTTTGTATTTATTTTTCATAGAAATTACTCGGCTGAGTTAATGTTTTATGGTTTTAATAAACCAAGTCAAAGCATAAGAGCATGCATATTGCATATTCTAGGTTAATCAACTAGTATCATGGGATTTAATCCGCACACATACACAACTAGCCAATTGCAATCCACCGTGAGACCAACTCTCATAGGGCTTCCTAGGCAGGGGCACGGGCGGTCGTGTCACAGATGCACCAGTATCAAATAGAACACTAACAGGCATACCATTAAGGTAAATGTTACGTCTTAGTGCTCCTCCCTGCTCTGATGTCTCTAGCCTCTCCACTTGGAAGACTCTGCCAGCTCTCTGCACTAGAGGCCAAGGCACTGGAGGAACTGGCCTCTGTTGGCCCTCCCTTGGTGCTTCTCCTCTAGGTCCTGCCCCAAGACTTCTGCTAGAACGTTAGGAATTCCAAGGATGCCACTGGCTCCCTCGGGAGACCAAATGGATTTCCTTCAGAATTGAAGAACCAGCTATTTCAAGTAGGAGAGAATCTGCCCAAAGGCGAAACCCCGAACCACGGAACTCCCCGAACTACAGGCATAATTCCTGAAGAAGGGCGTCCGTACCGAAAGACGACCTCGCCGGAGAACCGTGGGAGTACGGCATGGGCATTTAAGGAGCCTCTGACATGTCACCCACATGCGCTACACACCGCCTTGGAGAGCGGTCTGACGCGCCAACGCCGTCCCAGTCTTGTCACGACCTGTCTCGGTCCTAGACCCGAGGTGTTAGGCACCTCCCAAGTGCTTGGCTTAGGGCAAGGAGAACCAAGGAAACAAGAGGAAACAGAGAGGGGAGAGTAAGAGGAACTATGGAAACTAGTGCAGTGACCTAAGTGTAAAGCTGGAGACTTTTAGGGTCAAATTGCACATGAGAAGGAACTGTGGGAAAACTGACAGAAAACAGAGAAAGGGGACCAAATTGTACACTTAGATGAGTGGTACAATTAAAACTATCAAATTTGAGATGGAGATTTCGGCCATGCAAACTTTTATGATGACTAGTGCAAGACTAGACCAATTTTGGGGGACAACAATGATTGCTAGTCATGTTTTGTCTACCACTAGTGTACTATTCACTAGTTAATAGTTAAACTAATTAGTTGTTTGACTAGTTACATGGCTGGTTATGCATGGGTCCTTATTACACATTGGTACTTGTGTTGTTTATTTGTTTGGCATTATGGGCCAAGGTGTGAATTGAATGACATATTAGACACAAGTTTTAAGGGCGGCATTGTGATTATATAGACTTGAGGGCATCATTGCTTCATGCAAGAAAATGGAAGCCAAAGTTAGCCTTTTAGCTAACTAAAACCCAAGTTGATTCGGCCGAAACTAGTCAAGCCATTTACCTTGACAATATTTCTTCACTTGACCGAAAGCTTATCTAGCTCATATTCTTGAGTTCTCTCAAACTTGGTCTCGGTTTCAAGATTCGTTGAAGGAGTGTGGAGCTTGGGTGAAGGATTCAAGCTTGAGAGCTTGATTTCAGTGCTAGACTACTTCAATTTCAAGTTGTTCTTGAAGAATCAAGCAAAGGCCGAGAAGGATTCAACCTAAGGTTGAGGTAATCCTTGAGTTTTTCCTTGAATCCATGGTATTTCTTCCATGAACAAGGGTATTGATTGCTCAAGTGATGATTAAGCTAGGTGAATTGAGCAAATTATATGTTAATGTGGAAACTTAGTTTGGCCGAATGTGTTGAGTAAATAAACTTGGTGTTCTTCTTGCATTCCATGGAAATTAATCCATGACTAAGTATTGTTGTTGCCTATTTGTTCTTGTGCTAGGCAAGTTTGGGTGAAGAACGTCAAGTTGAGCAAGTTTAAGTTTGGCCGAAAAGTGCTTTGTGAGGTAAATCATGTTCTTCTTGTGTTTACATGGCCTTGATGCCATGATTATTGATAAATGATGAGTTAGTGAATGTATTTTGGTTTGAAATGATGAAGAACATTGATGTGTGCAAATGGGCATTATGGCCGAGACCTTGGATTAATGTGTTGAGTGTCCTTTACTTGGTAACATGGAAATTGTGCCATGAGTAAGCCTTATTGATGATTTGGTGATTATATAATGGATTGATTTGATGAGGAAAATTGTTATGTGAGATGGGCAATTTTGGCCGAAAGCTTGGAATAGAGTGGAATAGTGCATTTCACTTGGTTAATTGGAATTAAGGCCATAGATGATATTCATTGATGATTAGAATATCATGGGGTGTGTTGGAATGATGAGTAACACATATATATGGAATTGAGCTTTTTGGCCGAGAGCTTAAGTGTGTGTAACTTAGTGTTCTTCATATGAGACATGGTAGTTTAATCCATGATTGTGTGTTAATGATGCCTATGTGTTATTATGCTAGGCATTGAGGTTGAGGAACACTTGGATACTTGAACCTTGGTTGTAACCAAGAGCTATTGAGGTAGGGTTCACTGGCACTTGACTTTGCTTGGTAATGTACACCATGATTCAAGTTTCTAGAGTGGCTAAGTGATGGTTAAATGTGCCATATGACCTTAGTTACTTGATGGGCTTAATGGTTATACTTGGTTGTTCTGTTGATTAGCTAATTAACTATGGTACATGTACTAGAATTGCAAGTAAATGTGGCCTATTTGCTTGGCATTTTGGGAGCTCCAAATGGAAATGGTGTATTGGTAAGTTTGTGTGCAAGAAATGCACATGGGTACATGTATGGCTTATATGGCCGAGAGCAACATGGTGGAGGGTGTGTGTGTACTTGTGTGCTTTGGTGTTTCCTTGTGCATGCTAACCCCACTTATGAAATATTTGACTTATTTATCTGTTTTATATATGTATATGTCACACCTCACACAGGCCCTAGCCCATCACTATAGAGGTTTAACTCTTAAACCTTAAGTTTAACTCCCAAATTTCAAATTCATGTTAAAGCTCCCAACTTGAGTTTAACCTGTCAACTGGAGTTTAATTCCAGTCTCTTAGATTCGGCCAATTTGGGTAACTTAACTTTAAGTCTTATTTTCTTAAATTGAAAAGCCTGGGAGGTGGCCCAGGTGGCTTCTATGTGGATTCATTAAATTACTTGCAGCAAGGGCAAGGCCCAAACCCTTAACTTGCTCCACAAGCAAGGGTTCAATTAATTTCTTACACAACAAGCAAGGCAACACTTAATGCAATTTAAGTGCATAAATGGTGTGCATCAAGTGTACTATCTATATGGCAACCAAGAAGCCCACAAGATTTGGTTTAGATTTTGAAAAACCATATACAAAATGTGCATGGTGTTCTCGGCCAGTTAGGGTACACATAATTAGGCACAACATTTTCATGAAGCAAGGCTCATACTATTCACATAAAGGTGCCAAACCTTGGCCCATAATATCGAGCAAACATAAGCCAGCATAATGCTATCCATAATCCATACATAACTTGGCATACAAAACCATGAAGCAATATAAGTCTAGGTGTTAAAGACTACTCATATTAACACAAAAAGGGTAGTCTACCTAGCAACCATAACATGGCTACACATGCCATGAAACCAAAAGTATTTATGCCAAGTTTACATGCTAAGACTCCTAATGGTCAAACATGACCTTAAGTATGCCATACAAGAGTACAAACTGCAACACCAACCCAATGGCTTGATTCATGGTCATGAAGGAAAACACTATGATCAAAGCTATAGTCTAGGTATCCATAGCTCTCCTAGACAAGTCTCCAACTACAGCCTGCAAACTTCCACTATAAGTCTCGGCCAAACAAGAAATAAGACTTGTAAATTAATCAAAATGCTAAGCCAAGCACACATTGGCACATACCTTGCAAAGCAAGCAAAATATAAACACTAAGCACACACACAAGCAGCTTAGCCTTACTCAGGCCGAATGTCCTTGCCTGAAAAATAAAGGATGGGCAATGAGCATATAACTCAGTAGGATTCACTTAAAAAATATACAACTCATATTGAGTCTATTTAGTTAAGCTGAGTAATCACTCAAAGCTTAACCTCCCTTTAGTTAGCTCAACCTGCAAAACAAACACCAAGACAAGAAAAACAGACATATACATATACAAAACAGATAAATAAGTCAAATATTTCATAAGTGGGGTTAGCATGCACAAGGAAACACCAAAGCACACAAGTACACACACACACTCCACAATGTTGCTCTTGGCGATATAAGCCAAACATGTACCCATGTGCATTTCTTGCACACAAACTTACCAATACACCATTTCCATTTGGAGCTCCCAAAATGCCAAACAAATAGGCCACATTTACTTGCATTTCTAGTACATGTACCATAGTTAATTAGCTAATCAACAAAACAACCAAGTATAACCATTAAGCCCATCAAGTAACTAAGGTCATATGGCACATTTAACCATCACTTAGCCACTCTAGACACTTGAATCATGGTGTACATTACCAAGCAAAGTCAAGTGCCAGTGAACCCTACCTCAATAGCTCTCGGCCTACAACCAAGCTTCAAGTATCCAAGTGTTCCTCAATCTCAATGCCTACCAAATCAATCACATGGCATCAACACACTAACTCATGGATTAAATTACCATGACCCACATGAAGAACACTAAGATACACACATTTAAGCTCTCGGCCAAAAAGGCCCATTTTCATATACATGTGTTACTCATCATTCTAACACACCACATAATATTCTAATCATCAATGAACATCATCTAAATCATTATCTCCAATTAACCAAGTGAAATGCACCATTCCACTATAATTCAAGTTCTTGACCATAGTGCCTAGTTACACATATCTATGTCCTTTATCCAACCAATTCAACACATAGCATCAAATCATTGATGATTATTGCTTCATGGTATCATTACCATGTATTCAAGTTATGAGCACCAAATCATGCCATTTCAAGCTCTCGGCCATAAAGCCAAACTTCACATATCAATGTTCCTCATCACTCTAAACCAACACATGTTCACCAACTCATCATTTATCAATGACCATGGCATCTATGCCATGTAACAAATGAGGAACACACATTTACCTCAAGTGCACCTTTCGGCCAAACTTCCTTTTGTTCAACTCGATGTTCCTTGCTCAAATTTGCCTAGCAAAACAACAAATAGGCAACAACAACACTTAGTCATGGATTAATTTCCATGGAAATGAAGAAGAACACCAAGAACACATTTGGCCAACAATCCACCTCCAAACTGAGACATACTTTGCTCATTTAGCTTAACATAACTTTAATTGAACACTTAAGTTCCTTGTACATGGAAGAACTACCATGAATTCAAGGAAACATTGAAGTTACCTCAAGAACCCTAGCTTGATTCCTTCTTCGCCTAGGCTTGATTCTTCAAGAACAACTTGAATTTGAAGTAGTCTAGCACCGAAATCAAACTTTCAAGCATGAATTCTTCACCCAAGCTCCACACCTCTCCATTGAAGCTTGAATCCGAGACTAGGCTTGAGAGAACTCAAGAACAAGAGCTAAACAAGTTTCGGTCAAGTGAAGGAAATGAGGTCTTGACTAGTTTCGGCCGAATGGACTTTGGTTTTAGTTAGATACAATGCTAACTTTTGCCTTCCAATAAAATGCATGGTGCAATGTAGCCCTTAACTCCATAAATACTCAAAGCCGCCACTCAAACTTGTGTTAAAATGGACACTCAACTCTAATCTTGGCTCATAATGCCAAGCACAAGGTAACACAAGTACCAAGGTCACAAAAACTCCCATGCATAACCGGCCATAACTAGACTACAAACTAGTTAGTTTGTTTAGTTAACTAGTGAATAGTACACATAGTGGAAGACAAGATTTTGACTAGTAATCATTGTTGTCTCCCAAATTTGGGCTAGTCTTGCACTAGTCACCCATTAAACTTGCATGGCCGAAATGATCAACTTGAAGTTGATAGTTTTAATTGTACCACTCATTTAAGTGTACATTTTGGTCCCCTTTCTCTGTTTTTTGCCAGCTTTCCCATAGTACATTTTCTATGTGCAATTAAGTCCTGAAAGTCTCCAGTTTTGCACATAAGTCACTATACCAGTCTCCAGAGCTTCTCTTACTTCCCCTTTCTATTTTCTCTCACTTTCCTTAGTTTTCCTTGATATTCCTTGGCCTAAGCCAAGCACTTAGGAGGTACCTAACAGTATATGCCTGTTTTTCTTGTTTTGGTGTTTGTTTTACAGGTTGAGCTAACTAATGGGAGGTTAAGGTTTGAGTGATTACTCAGCTTAACTAAATAGACTAAATATGAGTTGTATATGTTTTAAGTGAATCCTACTGAGTTATATGCTCATTGCCCATCCTTTATTTTTCAGGCAAGGACATTCGGCCTGAGTAGGGCTAAGTTGCTTGTGTGTGTGCTTAGTGTTTATATTTTGGTTGTTTTGCAAGGTATGTGCCAATGTGTGCTTGGCTTAGCATTTTGATTCATTTACAAGTCTTATTCCTTGATTGGCCGAGACTTATAGTTGAAATTTGCAGGCAGTAGTTGGAGACTTGTCTATGAGAGCTATGGATACTTGGACTGTAGCTTTGATCATAGTGTTTTCCTTCATGACCATGAATCAAGCCATTGGGTTGGTGTTGTAATGTGTGCTCTTGTATGGCATACTTAAGGTCATGTTTGACCATTATGAGTCTTGGCATGTAAACTTGGCATAAATACTTTTGGTTTCATGGCATGTGTAGCCATATTATGGTTGCTAGGTAGACTACCCTTTTTGTGTTAATATGTGTAGTCTTTAACACCTAGACTTGTGATGCTTTATGGGTTTTGTATGCCAAGTTATGTATGGATTATGGATGGCATTATGCTGGCTTATGTTTGCTGGATATTATGGGCCAAGGTTTGGCACCTTTATGTGAATAGTATGGGCCTTGCTTCATGAAAATGTTGTGCATAATTATGTGTACCTTAATTGGCCATGAGCATCATGCACATTTTGAATATGGTTTTTCAAAATCTAAACCAAATCTTGTGGGCTTCTTGATTGGCATATAGTTAGTACACTTGATGCACACCATTTATGCATTTAAATTGCATTAAGTGTTGCCTTGCTTGTTGTGCAAGAAATCAATTGAATCCTTGCTTGTGGAGCAAGTTAAGGGTTTGGGCCTTGCCCTTGCTGCAAGTAACTTAATGAATCCACATAAAAGCCACCTGGGCCACCTCTCAGGCTTTTCAACTTAAGAGAATAAGACTTAAAGTTAAGTTACCTAAATTGGCCGAATCTAAGAAACTGGAATTAACTCCAGTTAACAGGTTAAACTCAAGTTGGGAGGTTTAATATGAATTGAAGTTTTGGGAGTTAAACTTAAGGTTTAAGAGTCAAACCTCTTTAGTGATGGGCCAGGGCCTATGCGAGGTGTGACACGAGGAGCCTACAAATGGCTGCCTGTCCCCTACGCGCGGAAGTACAGATCACATCTTGATGCCGGTCAACATCTTCGTGGAGTGACATTGAGACTTGTAGAGGGACTTCTTGAGAGGGAGACCGCCTGAAGTCCCGAACTGCCCAGGGGAGCGCCCCTGAAAAGCTCAGAAGAGAGGGTTAGGAGGTCCTCGGGGTGTGTTTCCGGGGAGGAGCCTCTGACGCCCAAGTTAATGTCCTGAAAGAAAATAAAGGAGGAGCACTGAAAAGTAGAACGGCCTTGCCTGTTTGTGTTTTTTCAAGGAGAGGAGTCTGATCAAGGATCCATACCATGCCCGGGTTTATTTCCTGGTATTTATAGGAGTATTCAGCCCATTCAGATCATGACATGTGTTCGGTCAGATCTATCCTGAATTTCTGGGCGTAGGGGACAAGTAGCCGGTGGCAAGTTTCTTGAGCCTTGAACCAAGACAGGTCATGATGGGACCTGGATGGCATCGGTTTGTCAAACCGCCATTTGGGGCGGCCTGTAACGTCTGTAGGCGACATGTCAGAGGCTCTTTAAATGCTCATGCCATACTCCCGAAGTCCCTGGACGAGGTCGTCCTCTGGCGCGGACGATGCCCCTTCGGGAAATATGCCCGTAGTTCGGGGAGTTCCCTGATTCAGGGTTCCGCCTTCGGGGAGATCCTCTTCAGTTTGCAGTAGCTAATTCTCCATCTCCGAAGGCGATATGTTTAGTACCTCGGGGGGGGGCTAATAATATCCTCGCGTTCCCTGACGCTCGGAGTTCGGGTCAGATAGAGGCGATAGCCCTTCGGCTATCACATGCCCCCCTTTGGAAATCCGAAGTGGAGACTTCGATTTTGTAGTCTTTCCGAGGATGCTCTTTGGGAGTTTTTAGCGAGTAAAACCTATGCCGAAGGTACACCATTTGCCCGAAGATATGGGCTGTTCGGCCATGGCCTGTGTTTTGGTGTCTTCGAGGCAACCTACTTCTTTCCTTTTTCCTTTAGGGGTGTCAGAAGGCGTGTCCCCTATTTTGGCACCGCGGCTGACATGTAGCACACTGTCATTAAAGGATAGTCACATCGGTTACAGAAGGCGCATCTTTTCGGGCGCAGAGAACAGTTATGGCGACTGTTCGCCTTCAAGGGGTACTTATGACGTCGGTTCGTCTACCCACCTTTGGTCTATATATATAGCCCATTCCCTCATAAGTTCCTTTTTTGGTTTTGCTTCTGCTCTTTTCCCTGCTTGCAACTGTTTTTTCCTCTGCTTTCCGCGGCGGTGCTATTTGACAGAGTTCTTTCCGGCAATCTTTCACGACGGCGACCTCAAACCCAGGTTTTGGCAAGTCATTTGGTGGGTTTTTGATTTCCAGAATCCTCTGATTTTTAGAGTTTTTCTGGAAGTTGTTTTCTTTCCTTTTTTCGAACTCGTTTCTCAGCCAACATGCTTGTTCCCGAGAGCTGGCAACCCTTTTTGTCTCACCCTTGCTGCACCACCCCCAAAAAACTAGCAAAATGGAAGAAAAAGTTCTTTCTTCCTTCGTATGCCATTACGAGGTTGCCACGTTTTGACCAATTTTTCTTTTCGAACCGTAGTAATGAGGTTACCATTTTTCGAGCCCAACTGAAGGTCGGACTTCAGTACCTTCCTCCGAAGATGATTTGCGACTTCTGCCAATTCCATGGCATTGCCGTAAATCAACTTCTGCTGAACTCTTACTGCTATTTTAATGCCTTCATCTGCATGTGTGGCGTCTTCGGGATAGAACCCCACTTTGTTATTTTTATGCAGTACTACAAGCTTTTCGTGGTCCCGAAAGGTGGCTTTTATTTCATGCTACCTCGGGGATCCGGGAGCAAAAAATATATGTTCACCTTTCCCACCAAGGACAGTTGGTGAGGGTGGCAACAAAAATTTTTCTTTCTGAAGATGGAGGAGGCCTGGTCGCATGTTCCGACCAATTGGGCTCAAGGAAAGCTGGAGGTGGATGTCGTAGATCCGAAGATAATGCTAACTCTGAAGTTGGCTTCTGTCTTCGCGGACTTAGACGGACGTATCCGGGCTGTCTCTGACTGGGGTCCCGAGATCTCCTCACGCTCTCTCTACCCCTTCCCCATTAATTGGAGGTTAATGACCAAGGAGGTTCTTCGGGAGCTAGGGGTAGTGAAGGAGCACAAGACTGACCTCGAGATGCCAGCTCCTGCCATCGCCGGGAAGGATTCTTGGTTGGTGAAACTCCTTCGGGGGGAAGTTACTTTCGAAACTTTCTTCGAGAGTAAGTTATCTCTGGCTCCCTTTGTTATGGTTTTCATCTTGGACTCACGCTGATATCTTCTTTCTTTTCCAGAGATGGGCGACGGCACTGCTGCCTTCTACAAATCCCTTTTCACTGGCCAAGTTGAGAAGGGTGAGCAGAGAAAGAAGGCTGCTTCCCAAAGGCGAAAAGCGACTGGGGCTAGGCCTTTGGCAAAACGGGCGAAGAAGACTATTCCCCCTCCTCAGTCGGAAATTCTTGAGGATGTAAGCAAGGGGCCCGAGGTTGCTGCCATTCCGCTGCCCGAGGTCGATGCCGACGTCCCCCCGACCGACGTCCCTCCTCGGAGCCCTACCTCGTCGCAGGCCCCTCTAGATGCCGTGGTAGAGGTTCCTTCTGCCGAGGAGCGGCGTAAATGCAAAGGCAAGGGGATCCCCACCGAGGAGGCCCCGGACTCTGGCGATGAGGTCGTCTAGGTGCTGCCAGGTTCGCTTTCGCAGGCAAAGTGTGATATCTTTACTTTTTGAATTTTGGGATGTACTTGTCTTGACCAACTTCTTGTTTTTTTCGTGCAGGGGAGTCACTTACTCGGAGTTGGGCGGCCGAACATGCCCGGAAGCGAGCCCTCCGTGATGCTAAAGTCCTGCAAGGGAAGATCCCGAAGGAGCCTTTCTGGTCATTTACGGAGGACATGAATTTGTACTCCGGAGACTGGCAGCAGGTGGCCAAAGAGATCTCGAAGGGGATGCTTACTGAGGCCTCCTTTAGGGCCATTGCGGAAGCTCATCCGGGCGATGACTCCCTCGCCGTGAATGTTTCCGAGCACGCTGCCCAGGTATGCTTCACGCCTATCTTTTTTCCCTTCAATTTTTTCTAAGTGTTTGGCTTTCTCTTTGGCTTACTGACCTCGCCTTTATCCCTTTGTAGCTGCTGGGGTACGCTGGCTACCTCAGAGTTCGGGTAGCCAGGCAGACAGCATTTCGAGCCTCGGCCTTAGAGGTTATGGAAAAAACTAAGACCATGTGCTCGGAATTGGCTACCAAGAACCTGCAGTTGGCTGATGCTGCAGAGAAGGAGGTTGCTGCCCTTCGGGGGGAAAAAGAAGAACTTTTGAAGGACTTCTCCCAGAAGATTTCTGACCTCGGCTCCCAGGTGGCAGAGCTGATTTTGGCAAACGAGGCGCATGTAAAGGAGAAGTCGGAATCTGAGGCTCTCCTAGCGAAGGCGCTTGCTGAGAAGGCCGAGCTCCAAGCCGAGGTTGATTCTTTGAAGAAGGAGCCGAAGAAGAAGAAGATGAAGGCACTGAAGAAGGAGGTCGCGGATCTGCAGAATGATCTTGAGGAACTTGAGGTCGAGAAGGACAAGTCCGACCAGATGGCCAAGGTCGCTTTCCAGGACGGGTTTTGCCTCACTCGGCACCAAGTTCTTCAGAGGTTCCCAGATCTGGACCTCTCTTTCTTGGAGGCTCTAAACATTCCCGAGGGGCCTCGGTGGTCCTGGTCCAAGATTCAGCACCTGAACTTGCCTTCTTCTATCTCGGCGCCAAAGGCGGTGGACAAGGACGTAGGGGCTGGTGGCTCTCGGGACGCCGAGATTCCTTAGTTTGTTCTAGGACTCCTTGCCTTTTTCTTCTTCTTTTGGTACTTCTCCTTCTCTGTAAGCCGATTCACCTTAATGAAGATTTTTTTTGGCTAAGTCTTTTTTGCGAGATGTTTCGTTCTCCCCTTTGTCCCGAACATGATCGCTCAAGGGACTTCGGAAAATCATACCTGTGCTTATTTTGGCGAGCACCTTCGCGAGATTTTTTGTTTCCCATTTTTCCCGAACGTGATCGCTCAAGGGACTTCGGGAAATCATATATGCACTTATTATGGCGAATGCCTTCATGGAATTCTAGCTTGTACAACACAATTCTTCCACGAAACCTTAAGCGTAGAATTTTTTGAAGGCATCTGAATGCCAGGTATTTTTTAATTCTACGCCTTTGGTGTCGCCGAGTCTGTACACGCCTTTTCATACTTCGGCAAGAACCAGATAAGGTCCTTCCCAATTTGCGCAAAGTACTCCGTGGGAGGGCCTTCGGGGTGCAAAGTCAGCCTTTCGGAGAACGAGGTCTCCTTTCTTGATTCCCATTGGCCTGGCTCGTAAGTTTATAGCCGCGGCCACTCTTTGCTGAAAAGCTTTTCTTCTCAGCTCAGCTATTTCTCTGTGATCACTGACAAGGTCAAGCTTGGTTCTTAAGCCGAGGTCATTTCCGCTTTCATTGAATACTTGCACCCGTACCGACAGTCGCACGACTTCGATCGGGATGACGGCCTCTGTACCGAACACGAGTGAAAAGGGGGTCTCCCCTGTGGCTCTTCGGGGTGTTGTTCGATAACTCCATAACACGCTTTGGAGCTCTCCCGGCCATTTCCCATTTGCTTCCCCCAGTCTCTTTTTTAGACCATCTTTTATGGTCCTGTTAGATACTTATATTTGCCCGTTGCTTTGGGGATGAGCTACTGGGGCGAAGTGCATTTTTGTTCCGAGGTTACTGATGAATTCCAGGAATCCTTTATCTGTGAACTGGGACCCATTATCAGCTACAAGTACCTTTGGTATGCCGAATCTGCATACAATGTTTTTCCATACGAATTTCTGCACTTCCGTTGCCGAGATGGTCGCCAGGGGTTTTGCCTTGACCCATTTGGAGAAATAGTTTACTGCTACCACGCAGAATTTTACGCCTCTAGGGGCTGTTGGGAGCGGCCCAATGAGGTCTATGCCCCAGACTGCGAAGGGCCAAGGATAAACAGCCGAAGTCACCAATTCCGAGGGTCTCTTCTGGATATTTGCGAGTCTTTCACAATTACCTCATTTCCAGACGAACTGCCTAGCGTCCTTTCTCATGGTGGGCCAAAAGTATCCTTGGCGAAGTATTACTGCTGCAAGGGCGTCGGTTCCGATGTGTGAACCACAAGCGCCTTCGTGTACTTCTTCGAGGATCATTTCAGTATCCTCTTCGCCAACACATCTCTGCAGTGGATTTGCAAATCCCTACCGATATAATTCTTCGCCAATTAGGAAGAATCGGCCGGAGCATCTTCAAATTTTGGCAGCTTCACTGAGGTCTTCGGGGAGCGTATCCTCGGCGAGATATCTTTTTATCGGGTCATTCCAGCCTTTTCTAGAAGTTGATATGCTCAGCACTGTGATGCTCGGGTGGCTTAGCACCTCGGTGCATGCTTTAGAATTTGCCAGGCAATCTGCCTCGGCATTATCTCGCCGAGGCACGTTTTCGATTCATACGGTGTCAAACTCCCGGATGAGTTTTGCCACCAACTCATGGTATTTTGCCAAGGTTGGGTCCTTTGCCCCGTAGGCTCCTGCCATTTGTCGTACTACCAGCTGGGAATCGCTATGGGCTTTCAAGTTTCTTATACCAATTTTTCTGGCCAGGCGCAATCCTGCTATGAGTGCTTCATACTCCGCCATATTGTTAGTGACGTTAAAGCTGAACTTGATACTCTTCATCACTTCTAGGCCTTCAGGACCCCTAATGATTATGCCAGCTCCCTGGTGTTCAGACCTCGAGGCTCCGTCAACATGCAAGGTCCATTCCGGCTCACCTTCGACTGGATTCGGATGGCTATCCTCGGTTGTGGGTACTTCAGCGATGAAATCTGCCAGTGCTTGAGCTTTTATGGCTTTCTGAGGTTCATAAGTGATGTCATGTTCGCCAAGCTCTATGCACCACTTGGAGAGCCTTCCAGAATGATCAACCTTTCTCATGACATCCTGTAGTGGTAGACTACTTCGGACGATGATAGGGTGAGCCTGAAAGTATGGTCGTAGCCTTCTCCCTGCCAGCACCAAGGCGTATATAGCTTTTTGCAACAAAGGATACCTGATTTCGGCGCCATGTAGGGATTTGCTTACGTAGTAGGCCGGCCATTGCTTTGGCCATTCTTCTTTCACAAGGACTGAGCTCACAGCCTTTTCTGTGACGGCGAGGTATAGCGCAAGGGGCTTTCCCTCGCGAGGTTGTCAAAGAGTGGGCAGGCTGGCTAAGTAGATTTTGAGTTCTTCCCAGGCCTTTTGGCAGTCTTCATTCCAAAGATGATCATTATTTCCGAGGTTGTTTTCCTCTTTTGTTCCCTTAGTGATGACCTTGAAGAATGGTCGACAGCTGTCTCCATACCTAGAAATAAATCTGCTAAGAGAGGTTACCCTTCCGGTGAGTGTCTGCACATCCTTTATTGTGGCAGGAGTTTGGAACTCGAGCAGGGCCTTGATTTTTTCTGGGTTAGCATCAATGCCTCTTTCTGATACCATGTACCCAAGGAATTTTCCCGAGGTCACCCCGAAGATGCACATTTCGGGATTGAGACGGATCCCGAAGGCTCTGAGCTGGTGGAAAGTTTCCTTTAGATCTGTGACCTGGTCGTTAGGCAGCTTGCTTTTGACTATCATATCGTCGACATACACTTCCATGTTTCTCCCTATTTGGTTATTAAAGACCTTGCTCATCAACCTCTGGTAGGTGGCTCCTGTGTTTTTAAGCCCGAAAGGCATTCTGACGTAGCAGTATGTTCCTCCCTCGGTGATGAAGGTGGTTTTTTCCTCATCCTCGGGGTCTATCCTTATTTGATGATACCCACTGAAGGCGTCTAAGAAACTTAGGAGCCCGTACTCGGCAGTTGAGTCTACCAATTGGTCTATCAGTGGGAGGGGGTATGAGTCTTTTGGGCAAGCATCGTTCAAATTTCTGAAGTCGATGCACATCCGAAGCTTACTGCTTCCCTCTTTTGTGGCGATAACCACATTGCTCAACCATTCGGGGTATTTGACCTCCCTAACGACACCAGCGTCTAACAAGTGCTGCACCTCGGTTTTGACAAAGTTACTTTTATGGACCGAGATGCTCCGTTTCTTTTGCCGGACAGGTTTTGCCTTGGGATTAGCTTTAAGGCTATGCTTTATTACGCTAGGGTTTATCCCTGGCATATCTTTCGGCGAGTAGGCAAATAGATCTTTATTTTCCAGTAGAAAAGATACAAGTTTTTTCTTGTCACCTTCGGCCAAGCTCTTCCCTATTCGGGTAGATTGACCTGGGACAAGTTCTACTATTTCCATTTCCACTTTCACGGGATCTCCTTCCTTGCCCTTCTCTGGTGCCTTTGCCTTCATCATTTGTGCGAAGTTGTTTGTCGGAGCTTTTCAGGCCTTTACAAACACCTTTCTTACTTCGCCTTAATCTATGAAGATCTCTGCATCTCCATTCTTGGTGGTGAAAGTGACCGTCAAGTACTTCACATCAGGATGAATGTACAGATTTCCCTGTGTCTGTCTCCCAAGGATGCCGTTGTACGATGAAGGGACATCCATGACAATAAACTTCACCATTGTGGAGGTGTAAAGTTCAGCAGGCCGTTTTTACCGAAGTTCCTTTCATCATCAAGGGGAGATCGATCCATCCGAGGACAGGCAGTTCGGACGGTCCTACCCCGAAAGTAGGTGAGGGGACGGGCTTGAGGTCACTGCTAGATATTGCCAAGGTCAGCAGTAAGTGCGAGAACAGGACGTCAGCGTTCGATCCGTCGTCGAGCAACACTCTCTTGACGTCCCAGTTCCCTATCCTCGCCATGATCAGCAGCGGATCGTCATGGGGAAAGATGACGGTGGATCCATCCCTGCAGTCTAGTTTCTTTGTCAGATTCTGATATTCCATGACTGCTATTTCTCTGGCCTTCCTCTTTCTTTCCGAGGATGCGAGCCCCGTTGTGATTGTTTGTATTACTCCTGCCGGAGGTGGAGGGCGCCTCTTCGGACTTCAGTTTCTCCGCCTGTCAAAGTCATAGTCCTCATCTTCGGCCTTTTCTTCCTCATCTTTTCTTCCCTTCGGGGAAGGCATCCGCAGATATCGTTGAAGTTTGTCCAGTTTTATTAGCGACTCTATGTACTTCTTCAGTTGGAAGAAATCTTCGGTGTCATGGCCGTGGTAGCGGTGAAACTGGAAGAACTTCTTTATGTTTTTCTTGTTATCAGCGGTCATGGCCCCTGGCTTCCGAATCTGCGTCCCCTGCCTTTCCATCGTCATGAGGATGTTTGTCTGTGTAGTGTTCAGGGGTGTGAAAGCTGGGAGTTTCCTTCCCCGCATTCTCCGAGGTCGGCCTGCCTGTTCGGTTGGATGCCGAGTTTGCTGGTTGGACCCTTCGACGCGGGCGTGATCGGACTTCAGCCCACCTATTCTCAGCTCCTCGGCGGTCATGTGCTATTTGGCCCTTCGGTAAAATTCACCGAGGGTGTCTGGGGGGTCCTTAGAGAACTCGTAAAATAACTGCGAGTCCCTCCGAAGGTGTCATGGCGAGAATGCGTATTTCGGGCCGAAAATCCGGGACGCTCAATGCTTCCCTGTTAAACCTTTTGACATAGTAACGGATGGTTTCTCCATTTCTTTGCTCTATGTCGAACATCTGTATAGGCATTTTTGCCGTTGGCCGACTTCCAATAAATTGCTGTGTGAAGGCCGTGGATAACTCCTGGAACCCCATGATGGTTCCTGGAGCCAATGAGTTATACCACGCAGTTGCTGGTCCTGTGAGGGTGACCTCAAAACAATTGCACAAGGTAGCATCATCGGCTCCGTGCATTATCATGCTGCGTCTGTACTATGTCAGATGGGCCTGTGGGCAGTGCGGCCATCATAGATCTCCAGCCGAGGTACCCTGAAGTCGCCTGGCATGGCTGCCTCAACTACAGTTTGGGTGAACGAGGACCCATCCTCGCAGAAGGTTCCCAACAGTCTAGCCCAAACGGGTTTGCGGGCTACCTGTTTCTCCACCCTGTCTAGTCTCGCTCGTATCCTCTCCATAAGGATCGTGGCATTAGGCTCATCCTCTCGGAAGGGAGATTGTCGGCGCCTCTTCTAGGAGCGAGCTCGGCGTCGAGGGGACAGGGACCTCACCTCAAGCGACGAACTCCTTCGCTGTGAGACTTTGGGTTGCTTGGACCTTGTTTGTCTCGCAGGTGGTTTTCCGAGGGGTATGTTTTCCGTAGAGGACTCTTCACCTGGGTCCCCGCATCCCGAACCATGATGGGTCGATTTGGGGCATTTCTCCCGAGGGCGTCCTGGTGAGGAAGGCCTTTGGGCCTTAGCTTGTTGTGGCCACTTTCAGTCTATCTGCTGTGTCATTTCAGCTACTACAGAACGCTGAGAGTCCCGTAGAAAGCACGTAGTAATGACTAGAGGGCGGTCTTCCACGGGTGCAGAAGTCCCTGGGAATGTTTGCTCAGCAGCCGGTTGATCCTCAAGCCTGGACGGGGACCTCGGGAGTCCCTTGTCCTTAGAACGCCGAGTTTCAACGACGGCGACCTCAGAGCGGGTTCCCATAGACGGCACCAAATGATGCCGGTCATCATCTTCGTGGAGTGACATTGAGACATGTAAAGGGACTTCTTGAGAGGGAGACCACCTGGAGTCCCGAATTGCCCAGGGGAGCGCGCCTGAAAAGCTCAGAAGAAAGGGTTAGGAGGTCCCCGGGGTGTGTTTCCGTGGAGGAGCCTCCGACGCCCAAGTCAGTGTCCTGAAAGAAAATAAGGGAGGGGCACTGAAAAGTAGAACGGCCTTGCCTGTTTGTGTTTTTTCAAGGAGAGGAGTCTGCTCAAGGATCCATCCCATGCCCAGGTTTATTTCCAGGTATTTATAGGAGTATTCAGCCCGTTCAGATCAAGACACGTGTTCGGTCAGATCTTTCCAGAATTTCTGGGCGTAGGGGACAGGTTGCCGGTGGCAGGTTTCTTGAGCCTTGAACCGAGACAAGTCATGATGGGACCTGGATGGTGTCGGTGTGTCAGACCGCCTTTTGGGGCGGCCTGTCACGTTTGTGGGCAACATGTCAGAGGCTCCTTAAATGCTCATGCCGTACTCCCGAAGTCCCTGGACGAGGTCGTCCTCTGGCGCGGACGATGCCCCTTCGGGAAATATGCCCGTAGTTCGGGGAGTTCCCTAATTCAGGGTTCCGCCTTTGGGGAGATCCTCTTTGGTTTGCAATAGCTGATTCTCCGTCTCTGAAGGCGATCTGTTTAGTACCTCGGGGGGGCTAATAATATCCTCGCGTTCCCTGACGCTCCGAGTTCGGGTCAGATAGAGGCAATAGCCCTTCGGCTATCACATCTGACCGAACACGTGTCGTGATCTAAACGGGCTAGGCACCACTATAAATACCATGAAACAAGCCCTGGCAAAGGATCCGAACCCTCTCCCTGAAAAAACACGAACAGGCAAGGCCACCTAGCCTCTTAGTGCTCTTCCTTTATCTCCTCTCAGAACACTGACTTGGGCATCGGAAGCTCCTCCCCGGAAAAACACTCCGGGGACCTCCTGACCTCTTTTCTTCTGAGCATTTCAGGCACATTCCTCTGGGAAACCTTTGCTCCAGACGTCGTCCCTCACAAGATGGGCCTCCCCAAGTCATAATGTCACCTGACGAAGATGCTACCGGGCATCATTTGGCGCCGTCTGTCTTAACTCACCCTTAGGTCACCCTTGTTGAAACTCGGCGTTCAAAGGACAAAGGACTTCCGAAGTCCATGTCCGCGCCTCAAGCACAACCGGCTACTGAGCAAACCCTTCCAGGGACTTCCTCGCCTGAAGAAGAACGTCCTTTAGTCATAACTATGAGTTTTCTGCGTGACTTCCAACTCTCTATTATGGCCGAAATGACGCAGCGAATAGACCGAAGATGGCCGCAACCAACGTAGTCCCAAAGGCCTTCCTCGCCAGCACTCCCTCGGGAGAAAAGCCCGAGATCACCTTACCGGAGTTCGGGAAGTGGGGATCCGCGTGATGAGTTCTCAACGGAAAAGATACCCCTCGTGGGATGACCTAAAGGCCCAGTAGGGCCTCAACGGCCTAAAACCCCACGCCAAAAGAGTTCACCGCCTGAGGCAAAGTCGCCATCCCCTCGGTGGCAAAGTCCATCCCCAAAAAGGCACCGGTAATCTCCCTTCCCAGAAGCCTACAAGCACCAGGAAGAAGAGCCCAGTGCCACGATCCTTGTGGAGAAAATGTTAGCGAGGTTGGAGAAAGTGGAAAGATAGGTAGCTCGCAAACCAGTCTAGGCCAGGCTGTCTGAAACTTTTTGTAGGGATGAATCACCGTTCACCCGAACAGTAGTCGAGGCAGCCATGCCAAGTGACTTTCGGGTACCTCGGCTAGAAACCTATGATGGCCGAACTGACCCGCAGGCTCATCTAACTAAATACAAATGTAGCATGGTGTTACACGGCGCTGATGATGCTACTTTGTGCAAATGCTTTGAGGTCACCCTCGCAGGGCCCGCAACGGTGTGGTATAACTCGTTGGCCCCTGGAACCATCAGGGAGTTTGAGGAGCTGTCCATGGCCTTTACGCAGCAGTTCATTGGAAGCCGTCCAACGGCGAAGATGCCGGTCCTGATGTTCGACATAGCCCAGAAGAACGGAGAAACCATCCGTGACTATGTCGAAAGGTTTAATGGAGAGGCCCTAAGTGTTCCAGACTTTCGGCCGGAAATACGCATCATCGCCATGACACGGGGCCTTCGAAGCGACTCACAGCTGTGCTACGAGTTTTTTAAGGACCCCCCGGACACACTTGGCAAATTCTACCGAAGGGCCGAGCAGCACATGACAGCCGAAGAGCTGAGAATGGGTGGACCAAAGAATGATCACACCCGTCCCGAAGGGTCCGGCCAGCAAACAAAGTACCCGGCTGAACAGGCAGGGTAACCTCGGAGGTTTAGGGGAAGGAAACCTCCTCCGAACTTCACACCCCTGAACACTACAAGAACCAATATCCTCATTGTTGGGTTTCGGGAGCCAAACAGCACATCGGAATTTAACCGAAACCCTCCAGGATCCAAGTGAAACAGGGTAAACCAGGTGTTCGAAAATTTCATACCTAATTTTCGGTTGAGATCTCTCACTCAACTGTAGTGTCAAATCACAAAACCTGAACAGTTGACATGTTCAAACTCTCTATGGTATCCACACGAGCCTCTCGGGATCACCACGCTTCCACCACGTCCAGGCAGATGCGTTTCTCTTGCGCTCACAGTGCTAGCTTGCGTCCTCCAAGGAATTGCAAGAGAAGAGTGCGACTGTCCTTTTGAGAGGCTCGGGCAAGGAAACCTTCGAATTTCTCACTTAAAAGTTGTATTTATAGTGAGCCTCAACTTCCAGGCCTAATAGGTTTCAAAGCCCTAATCCAATTAGGATTTAATTTCGGGCTTAATAATGGCTCAACTTTTGGGCCCATTATTAATACGAAATTAAAGTGAAACCATAACCTAAGTAATTAGCCCATGCACTCTCATGATCCAAATTGCTCTATGTGTGCGACCCAATAAGCTCTTATCACGTTGGCAATGATCATAAATCACATTTATGATCGTAAGCAATGAGCGGTGTCTAGCAACACATCATTGCTACCCAAGTGACAAGATTGTCGGTGAATCGACTAAACCTTTATGATCATCACCGATATATGCCATTGTCCCTTTGTCCAAGATATCAAGACTAAGCACGAGACATGGAATGTGTCACTCTCGTATAGCCCAATCTTTGGTTTCTTGATTACCGAGTAGACTAACTTAAACTGATGACATTGATATCACATATCAACTCATCCGAGCATGGCCATGCATTTTCTAAGTCTCACTCTATCAAGGGGCCCGAAGATATCGCTCCCGTTACATAGGAGGGACAAATCCCATCTTGATCATACAAATCCCTCCGCATGATATGTGACATACCCAATGACCTCCTTCAAGTTCACTCAGTTACGAGCAACAAAGGAAAGTATCAAAGTATGTGACTCACATGTAGGGAACCTTGCTGATCTTAGGTCGAAGGACTACATATACCATGATCACTATGAGAATCACTTATGACACTCATATAACGATCCATGAAGTGTTCTCATGGTGGGTCGGTCCAGTACACAAGTTCTCCAACTTGTACCCATATGTAGACTACATATCTCATATTAGTCTCCACATATGCTAGTCATTATGTATTATTGCAACCCGCTCCACAATAATACTAGAGTAGGGACGTTTAAGAATATCATTATTCTAGGGTTACAATTATGTTTATTACGTTACGCAGAAACAAAACAACAAACAAAATTGCTGGATTAATGCCTCAATAAAATATCATGACTCAATGTGCAAAAATACAATCATCTCATGATTGGCTTTTTGGGCACAATACTAACACTCATGACAATGGAGAGGCAGGGAACCCAGATTCAGCGGCCAAGGGCTATGATCGCTGACAACAAGAAGAATATGAAAAAATTCTGCTAGTTTCATCGTTACCACGGGCACGACACTGAAGATTGCTTCCAACTGAAAAAGTATATTGAGTCGCTGATAAAACAAGGCCAACTCCGGTGTTATCTGCAAATGCCTTCCTCGAAGGGAAGAAAGGAGGAGGAAGGAAAGGCTGATGACGAGGAGTACCACTCCGACAGACGAAGGAACTGAAGTCCAAAGAGGCGTCTCTCACCCCCGGCGGGAGTGATACAATCAATCATGACGGGACTGCCATCCTCGGAAAGAAAGAGGAAAGCTAGAGAAATATCAATGATGGAATATCAAAATCCGCCGAAGAAACTGACCCGAAAGGATGGTTCAATCATCATCTTTCCCCATGACGATCCACTGCTGGTCATGGCAAGAATAGGAAATTGGGACATCAAAAGGGTATTACTTGACGATGGATCAAACACCAACGTCCTGTTCTCGCATCTACTGCCGAGCTTGGGAATATCCAACACCAACCTCAAGCCTATCGCTTTGCCAACTTTCGGGGTACGGCCGTCCGAATTGCCTGTCCTCGGATGGATCGACCTCCCCCTGATGATGAGAGGAGGTTCGGTAAACGAGACAGATGAGTTATTTGCCTCCACAATGACAAGGTTCATTGTCATGGATGTTCCTTCGTCATATAACGCCATCCTTGGAAGGCAAACACAAGGAAATCTGCACATTCGCTCGAATGTAAAGTACTTAACCGTCACTTTTGCCACCAAGGATGGAGACGCGGAAATCTTTATCGATCAAGGTAAAGTAAGGAAAGTGTTCGTCAAAGCGTGAAAGGCCCCAGTAACCAACCTCGCACAAACTGTTGACGCAGAGGTTTTGTCAGATGGAAGGCCAAAAGAGGAAGAGGCAGAAGATCCCGCGAAGGTAGAAATAGAAGAAGTATAACTTGTCCCGGGCCGAAATACCTAAATAGGGAAAAACTTGGATGAAGGTGACAAGAAAAGACTTGTATCCTTTCTACTGATGAATAAAGACCTGCTTGCCTACTCACTGAAAGATATGCCGGGGGTAGACCCTCGCATAGTACAGCATAGCCTTAAAGTAAGTCCAGAAGCAAAACCTGTCCGACAAAAGAAGCGGGGCATCTCAGTCCATAAAAATAACTTCGTCAAGACTGAAGTCCAGTGCTTATTAGACCCAGATGTAATCAGGGAAGTCAAGTACGTCGAATGGTTAAGCAATGTGGTTATCGCCACAAAAGAAGGGAGCAGTAAGCTCCGAATGTGCATCGACTTTAGAAACTTGAATGACACTTGCCCAAAAGATTCATATCCTTTCCCACCAATAGACCAGTTGGTAGACTCAACTGCCGAATACGGGCTCCTGAGTTTCCTGGACGCCTTCAGTGGGTATCATCAAATAAGGATGGACACCAAAGATGAGGAGAAAACCGCCTTCATCACCTAGGGTGGAACGCATTGTTACATCAGGATGCCCTTCGGGCTCAAAAATGCAGGAGCTACCTACCAGAGGTTGATGAGTAAGGTCTTTAAAGACCAAATAGGGAGGAACATGGAAGTTTACATTGATGACATGATAGTCAAAAGCAAGTTGCCTTGCGACCACGTCGCAGATCTGAAGGAGACTTTCCACCAGCTCAGAACCTTCAGAATTTGCCTCAATCCCGAAAAATGTATCTTCGGCGTAACCTCGGGAAAGTTTCTTGGGTACATGGTATCAGAAAGAGGCATTGATGCTAAGCCAGAGAAAGTTAAGGCTCTGCTTGAATTCTGAACTCCCGTCACAGTGAAAGATGTGCAGAGACTCACCGGAAGGATAACCTTTCTTAGCAGGTTCATTTTTACGTATGGAGACCGGTGTCGAGCATTCTTCAAAGTCCTTACTAAGGCAGCAAAAAAGGAGGGTGGCCTCGGAGGTGATGATCATCCTTGGAATAAGGACTTCCAAAAGGCTTGCGAAGAACTCAAAGCCTATGTGGCACGTCTGCCTACTCTTCGGCAACCTCACGAGGGAGAGTCCCACGTGTTGTACCTCGCAGTCACAGAAAAAGCAGTAAGCTCGGTCCTTGTGAAAGAGGAGGGGCTGAAGTAATGGCCGGTTTATTATGTAAGCAAGTCCCTGCACGATGCCGAAGTCAGGTATCCCTTGCTACAAAAAGCTATATATGCCCTGGTACTGGCGGGAAGAAGACTACGGCCATATTTTCAAGCTCACCCAATCATCGTCCGAATAAGTCTACCTCAACGGGATGTCATGAGGAAAGTTGATCATTCGGGAAGGCTTTCCAAATGGTGTATAGAGCTGGGCGAGTACGACATTACTTCTGAACCCCGGAAAGCCATAAAAGCGCAAGCTCTGGCATACTTCATTGCCGAAATACCCATCACCGAGGACAGCCATTCGGATCCTGGAGAAGGTGAGCCAGAATGGACTTTGTACGTAGACGGAGCCTCAGGGTCTGAACACCAGGGAGCTAGGGTAATTATCAGAGGCCTCAAAGGTCTAGAAGTAATGAAGGCCATCAAGTTCGGCTTTAACGTCACCAACAATATGGCTGAATACGAAGCCCTCATAGCAGGGTTACGATTGGCCAGAAAAATTGGTGCAAGAAACTTGAAAGCCAATAGCGATTCCCAGCTGGTAGTTCGAAAAATAGCAAGGGACTATGGGGCGAAGGACCCGACCTTGGCAAAATACCATGAACTGGTAGCAAAGCTTATCCGGGAGTTCGACACCGTACGAATAAAAAATGTGCCTCGTCGAGATAATGCCGAGGCAGATTGCTTGGCGAAGTTGAAAACATGCACCGAGGTGCTAAACCTCCCAAGCATCACAGTGCTAAGCATAGTAACCTCGGGAAAAGGCTGGAAAGATCTGATAAAAAGGTATCTCGCAACCAATGAGCTCCCCGAAGACCCCAGCGAAGCGACAAAAGTACGAAGGCGTTCCGTTCGTTTCTTCCTAATCGGAAAAGAATTATATCGGCAGGGGTATGCAAATCCACTACATAGGTGTGTTGGCGAAGAAGATACTGAAATGATCCTTGAAGAAGTTCATGAAGGTGCTTGTGGTTCGCACATTGGAACCGATGCCCTGGCAGTAGTTATACTTCGCCAAGGATACTTTTGGCCTACCCTAAGAAAAGACGCTAGGCAATTCATCCAGAAATGTGGGAATTGCCAAAGACACACGAGTATCCAAAGGGCACCCTCGGAATTGGTAACTTGGGCTGACTATCCCTGGCCCTTCGCTGTTTGGGGCATAAACCTCATTGGGCCACTCCCGACAGCGCCTGGAGGCGTGAAGTTCTGCGTGGTCGCAGTAGATTATTTCTCCAAATGGGTTGAGGCACAACCCTTGGCGACTATCTCGGCAAAAGATGTGCAGAAGTTCGTATGGAAGAACATTGTGTGCAGATTCGGCATAGCGAGGGTGTTAGTAGCCGATAATGGATCCCAGTTTACGGACAAAAGCTTCCAAGAATTTATCAACAACCTCGGAATAAAAATGCACTTTGCCCTAGTAGCTCACCCCCAAAGCAATGGGCAAGTAGAAGTATCTAATAGGACCATAAAAGATGGTCTGAAAAAGTGGTTGGGGGAAGCAAAAGGGAAATGGCCAGGAGAGCTCCCAAGTGTGTTATGGAGCTACCGAACAACACCCCGAAAAGCCACAGGGGAAACACCTTTTTCACTTGTTTTCGGTACAGAGGCCATCATCCCAATTGAGGTAGTACAACCATCGGTGCGAGTACAAGTGTTTGATGAAAGTGGAAATGACCTCGGCCGAGAGCCAAGCTGGACCTCGTCGGCGAACACAGAGAAATAGCCAAGCTGAGAAGAAAAGCTTTTCAGCAAAGAGTGGCCGCGGGTATAAACTTGCGCGCCAGGCCGAAGGGAATAAAGAAAGGAGACCTCATTCTTCGAAAGGCTAAACTTGGGCCCCGAAGGCCTTCCCACGGAGTACTTCGCCCAAATTGGGAAGGTCCTTATCTGGTACTTGCTAAAGTACGAAAAAAAGTTTACATGCTCGGTGATGCCGAAGGCGTAGAATTACAAAATACATGGCATTCGGATGCCTTGAAAAAATTATATGCTTAGGATTTTGGTGGGAAAATTGTACAAGTTAGAAAATTTTCTAAGTACAAAAGTTTCTTAGAATATTTTTTCTAAGAACAGAAGCTTCTTTTCAGCAGAACAGTCATTGCCAAAAGAAAGCTCATTTACAAAGGTTATCAACCTTCTCTGAAGATTGGAAGATTCACTTAAGAGAATTTCCCGAGGGTGATTCCAAGGCTAATTGGCGTGATAAGTCTAGCTATGATCTTTCGAAGTCTCCTGAGCGAACGTGTTCGGGACAATGAGAAATAAAAGATTTTATGGAATAGACTTAGCCAAAAATTCATGAAAGAAGAAGTCTTTATTAACAAAGATGGATCTAAGTACAAAGAAGGAAGCTCGCCAAAAGAAGAAGTACAAAAAAGGAGAAAAAGAAGGCAAAGGGCCCTAAAAGAGACTAAGGGACCTCGGTTGATGCGAACCCCGATGGTATAAAGACCATGAAACGCGCCCAAGATGTGATTCAAGCTCCACAAGACATCAAAGAGACTAGGTTTAAAACCCCCACCCCTAATCAACCTGTGATTAGAAACGAGAAGTATAGAACTCCAAGAACACGAGCACACTTGTGCACCAAGGCAGTCCACAAAGAACCAAAGAGAAAACCTCTCCAAAGAGCAATATTATTTCGAAATTTTTCTGTATCTTTAAATCCAGAATATGTGCCTTTATATAGGCCTAAAGTAGGGTTAAAAGCTGGGCAAAATTTGCAGCCTAAATCCCTTAGGAATCCTAGATACAAAGACATAGGAAATCCTAGTCAAATTAGGACTCTAATTCCTAGTTTGAATAAGTTTAATGAATGCAGCGTATGCCACTTGTCCAAAATGATTTAAAACTATTCCATAGCCTAAATAACTTCCTAAATAATGTAAATAATTATGAAAATAAAATAAGATACGTTACAGCACAAGATTGGGCATAAAAACCCAAAATAGTCTTCTCAGGTGGTTACTGCTTGTGTCTTCAACTTCAAGCTGAAATTCGAACTTGATGCATCCATGATTTCTCAAAATTCAAAGCATGAAAGTTGTAGATATCTTTCTTATCTTTGAAATGAAACCTGAACCACACAAAACGGACATCTAAATCCAAAGATATGCCCAAAATACTGCAACTACTTCTGAACCAGCGATAACTCGTAAATCGTGACTTTGAAGCTAAATTGGACCTCCTTAACGTGCAAAATGGGTTTGATGGTATTCATATGACTTATAGCTTCAGATGTTATCTTTCCAATGAATCAAGAATTACTCAATTCAGATCTGTTTAGCTCAAGATATGATTTTTCTACCAGAACATCACCAATCTGTCAACATCCGAGCTTGAAGTGCACTAGTGAGCTCGTTAGCCTTCTCCCTTGTCAATGGTCCACTAGTTATCTTCAATGGGTCCTTATCATCACTGGTTGTGCCTTCTTTGATCTTATCAGCTCCCCCCTTCTTAGAAGGATTCGTCCTCGAATCAAAACCTACGTTAGAAAATGGAATTGAATCAATAACAATGAAATGATCAACACATAAGCACTTACCTTTCACATAAAAACCAATAGCATGGAATGCTTGTGTATGGAGCTTTAATCTTGTGAAAAACCTGAACCAATATCCAAATACAATGATACCTCCTGGATCAAAGACAAAGCTTGAAACAATTAGCAATAAAAATCTGAATGTTTGCACAATTTTCATCTTAACTCTAGGCATCACTTTCATTGCCTTTACCATCTCAAAAACATTATTCTCACAACAAGTAAAAGTGTAGGAATAATTTACCTTAGGGATGCTATATGCACTCAAAACAAAGGGACCTAAACTCACACAAGTGTTATGGTTATGAAAAGCACAAGCTATGCATGTGAAGACAATAGTTTGCATAGGCCATTCAACCAAACAAGAATTGAACACAATGCGGCCTAAACTAATAACAAAACTAGGATGCACGAATTTTACAAAAATCCTAAGCATTTTAAATGAAACAAGATCAAACTTATTTTTGTATGTATATGCACCACAATGCATAAAAATTGTGAATATGTATGAAATGTGACACAAAACAAAGGACTCAACATACCTCCTTAAAAGGCTGAATTTAAAACCAGAATTTTCACTCAAAATAAAAACTTTCAGGTTTGGACATAAAGCAAAAAGATCAAGACTCAAAAGTTTGTATAATGCATGTGTCATGGCAAAAAAATGCTTGCTGGAAATTAAAGATTGACACACAAAAATGGACTGAACATGAATGAAAATCAAAGAAGTATGAAATGCATGGGTACCAACCAATTTAGGCATGCAAAATTCTAAAGAAGTAGATTTAACTTGAGACAAAACTAAACAATGTGACATGGATGCAAAGTAAACAAATTCAAAAACAAAAGACAACAAAACAGATTTTCCTCTAGAGAAACTCAAGCAATTCCAAAGATGATTTGACAAAACCAAAGGATTAGAAGTTTTTAAACCATATTTTGTCAAATTTCCATGTTTACTTCCTTCTCTTAATCTAGTTTCATGAAAACCATTTGTCAAAATAACATTGCAAGCAAACACACATTGTTTGAGATTTTCATGCAAAACTACATCAAATCTAGGTGTTAGGAAGAAATACATTACAGTGGTTGGACTTAGTCTCCAAGTATCTTCCTTCGGTGTAGGAACCACAAAATTTTCACCTTTGCACTCAATGACTTCGGTTGGAGTTGCATTAATTTCATCCCTTTGAAACATAGGATAAGAAACAATGTCAGGCAAATTTTTGCATATGAAATCACTTGGACTTACCTCAAATTGTTCCTTCTCAACCTCCTTTGTTGTTTTAATGCATGGGACATGGCTTAGAATATTAGGAACACCAACTTCTTGGATGGGCAGCAACTCACTTGATTCTTGAAGTTCATATCCACTTAAGTCCTGAAAAAAAGACAACACAACACTAGAAGAAGACTCCATTACGTTAGATGAAAGTATGGCTTCTCTGTTGGTCTTTCTCTCTTCACTCGGCTTGGGTTCATTCCACTCTTGTCTTCTCTCAACTTCGCACTCAATTTCTTCTCTCGGGAACTCTCCACTCTTCTTTCCTTCATGTTCACTCTTCTCACTTAATCTCTCGGTTGTTCTCTCAACTTTCCCCTCATCACTCTTGCCCTTAACTTTCCCCTCTTTTTCTTTTCTCTCAACCTCACTTTGAATTTTTCTTTGATCCTCCAAGACTTGTTGTGGTGAAAGTGGTATAAGTATGATTGGCTTTTCTTGTTGCAGCTGAGACAAGTCTCCTTTTGTGGCCTCCATGTTTGGCTTGGGCACTTCTCTCACATCCTTACTCCATGCTCCTCTCCATGTGGAAATTCCTCCTTGACACATCTTGGATGCCTTTGCTCTCTTGATGCTCCTCTCAGCCTTAATGGCATGATGAAGCAAATCCTCCATGTTGACATATGGCACCATCTCCACTTCGTTTGCAATCTCAAGATTGAGACCATTAATGAATCTAGCAATGGTGGTCTCCTCATCCTCCATGATGTTGGCTCGGGTCAAGGTCCTCTCCAAGTCTTTATGGTAGTCCTCCACACTCCTTTGGCCTTGCACTAGCTTTTGAAGCTTTAAGCGTTGATCTCTATAGTAGGAGCTAGGCACAAATCTCCTCCTCATTAAGGCTTTAAGGGCTCTCCATGTATGTATGGGCTCCTCCTCATTCCTTCTCCTAGAAGTAACATCCTGATTCCACCATACAATAGCATAATTAGTGAAATTTATGGTAGCCAATTTAACCTTCTCTTTCTCGGAGTAATGATGGAAATCAAACACCATCTCAATCTTTTGTTCCCACTCCCAATATGCATCGGGATCACTCCTCCCTTGGAAGGATGGAATGGTAGGCTTGATGGAATTTAGGTTGTTATCCTCTCTTGGCTCACACCTCATTGGAAACCCATGGTCATGCCAAACTCTTTCTTCTTCCTCGGGTTCTTTTCTCCTTGGACCTCTCGTTGGCAACCTCAAATCAATGTCCTCAATCCTCCCCACAAGTCTATTGAGAGTTTCTTGAAATTCTCTCATGGTTGGCTCCTCATTGTGTCTCACTTTCATCCTCCTATCCTCCTGGCCCTCCATACTCCTGAAAATAACAAAGATCCTCACAAACACTCACCTCACGTGTTTTCACTCAAAATATGAACACTCAAAACACTCAATTTGTTAGTGAGATATTGCTTATTCAAAGAGTTCTCCAAAGTTCTAAGAAAACTATCCTCAAAGCACACAAGAAAACTTGAATTTTTGAAGAACTATTTTGACTCCAAAAGAGGTGGGCTAAACAAGCTTTAAAAGACTCTAAGAAGCTCTTGCAATTGATGATCACAAGAACCACACAGAAATCTTTTTGGCTTAAAAACAATGGGATAGGTTTTGGGGCGCAAAACTTTCAACACTTTGAGAAAACTTCTTTTTTTGCAAGCTCTTTTCTTTTCTTTTCTTTGCTCTTTCTTTTTCTTTTCTTTTCCTTCCTTTTTTTTTCATCCTTTTTTTTTTTTTTTGCTTGCTGTTTTGATGCTAACCAAACGTTCTCCTTGAAACTCCTTGCTGCCAAAGACAAAAAGTTAGAATTCTTTTCGGCCAAGACAAGAAAACTAGTGAAATTGGCACAATTTGAAGCAACTTTTTGATATCGAAACTTCCTCAACTTGGGTCCTTCTTTTTTTTGGTGTTTCCTTGACTCTAGGATGCTGGAAACAATGAAAACAAGAGAGATTAATAGGGCTGGACACGAAACAGAAAGATAAGGAATAAACAAGAACAATTGAATTGAAACCGAGAACACAAGGTAACACGAATTGATTTCTTTTTGTTGTTTTTGTGATTTTCGGACTTGAACAAGGATGGAATAAAAAGGGAAAGACCTGAAACAAGACGAAAAAGGATTAAAACAGAGGATTAAGACACGAAATTACTGGAAAAAATTTAAAGAAAAATGCAGAGAAACAAGAACACAAAGATATGTCCTTCAATAGAACTTGTGGCTCTGATACCAACTGATGCGAACCCCGATGGTATAAAAACCATGAAACGCGCCCAAGATGTGATTCAAGCTCCACAAGACATCAAAGAGACTAGGTTTAAAACCCCCACCCCTAATCAACCTGTGCTTAGAAACGAGAAGTATAGAACTCCAAGAACACAAGCACACTTGTGCACCAAGGCAGTCCACAAAGAACCAAAGAGAAAACCTCTCCAAAGAGCAATATTATTTCGAAATTTTTCTGTATCTTTAAATCCAGAATATGTGCCTTTATATAGGCCTAAACTAGGGTTAAAAGCTGGGCAAAATTCGCAGCCTAAATCCCTTAGGAATCCTAGATACAAAGACATAGGAAATCCTAGTCAAATTAGGACTCTAATTCCTAGTTTGAATAAGTTTAATGAATGCAGCGTATGCCACTTGTCCAAAATGATTTAAAACTATTCCATAGCCTAAATAACTTCCTAAATAATGTAAATAATTATGAAAATAAAATAGGATACGTTACAGCACAAGATTGGGCATAAAAACCCAAAATAGTCTTCTCAAGTGGTTACTGCTTGTGTCTTCAACTTCAAGCTGAAATTCGAACTTGATGCATCCATGATTTCTCAAAATTCAAAGCATGAAAGTTGTAGATCTATTTCTTATCTTTGAAATGAAACCTGAACCACACAAAACGGACATCTAAATCCAAAGATATGCCCAAAATACTGCAACTGCTTCTGAACCAGCGATAACTCGTAAATCGAGACTTTGAAGCTAAATTGGACCTCCTTAACGTGCAAACTGGGTTTGATGGTATTCATATGACTTATAGCTTCAGATGTTATCTTTCCAATGAATCTAGAATTACTCAATCCTGATCTGTTTAGCTCAAGATATGAGTTTTCTACCAGAACATCACCAATCTGTCAACATCCGAGCTTGAAGTGCACTAGTGAGCTCGTTAGCCTTCTCCCTTGTCAATGGTCCACTAGTTATCTTCAATGGGTCCTTATCATCACTGGTTGTGCCTTCTTTGATCTTATCAGCTCCCCCCTTCTTAGAAGGATTCGTCCTCGAATCAAAATCTACATTAGAAAATGGAATTGAATCAATAACAATGAAATGATCAACACATAAGCACTTACCTTTCACATAAAAACCAATAGCATGGAATGCTTGTGTATGGAGCTTTAATCTTGTGAAAAACCTGAACCAATATCCAAATACAATGATACCTCCTGGATCAAAGACAAAGCTTGAAACAATTAGCACAAAAAATCTGAATGTTTGCACAATTTTCATCTTAACTCTAGGCATCACTTTCATTGCCTTTACCATCTCAAAAACATTATTCTCACAACAAGTAAAAGTGTAGGAATAATTTACCTTAGGGATGCTGTATGCACTCAAAATGAAGGGACCTAAACTCACACAAGTGTTATGGTTATGAAAAGCACAAGTTATGCATGTGAAGACAATAGTTTGCATAGGCCATTCAACCAAACAAGAATTGAACACAATGCGGCCTAAACTAATAACAAAACTAGGATGCACGAATTTTACAAAAATCCTAAGCATTTTAAATGAAACAAGATCAAACTTATTTTTGTATGTATATGCACCACAATGCATAAAAATTGTGAATATGTACGAAATGTGACACAAAACAAAGGACTCAACATACCTCCTTAAAAGGCTGAATTTAAAACCAGAATTTTCACTCAAAATAAAAACTTTCAGGTTTGGACATAAAGCAAAAAGATCAAGACTCAAAAGTTTGTGTAATGCATGTGTCATGGCAAAAAAATTCTTGCTGGAAATTAAAGATTGACACACAAAAATGGACTGAACATGAATGAAAATCGAAGAAGTATGAAATGCATGGGTAACAACCAATTTATGCATGCAAAATTCTAAAGAAGTAGATTTAACTTGAGACAAAACTAAACAATGTGACATGGATGTAAAGTAAACAAATTCAAAAACAAAAGACAACAAAACAGATTTTCCTCTAGAGAAACTCAAGCAATTCCAAAGATGATTTGACAAAACCAAAGGATTAGAAGTTTTTAAACCATATTTTGTCAAATTTCCATGTTTACTTCCTTCTCTTAATCTAGTTTCATGAAAACCATTTGTCAAAATAACATTGCAAGCAAACACACATTGTTTGAGATTTTCATGCAAAACTACATCAAATCTAGGTGTTAGGAAGAAATACATTACAGTGGTTGGACTTAGTCTCCAAGTATCTTCCTTCGGTGTAGGAACCACAAAATTTTCACCTTTGCACTCAATGACTTCGGTTGGAGTTGCATTAATTTCATCCCTTTGAAACATAGGATAAGAAACAATGTCAGGCAAATTTTTGCATATGAAATCACTTGGACTTACCTCAAATTGTTCCTTCTCAACCTCCTTTGTTGTTTTAATGCATGGGACATGGCTTAGAATATTAGGAACACCAACTTCTTGGATGGGCAGCAACTCACTTGATTCTTGAAGTTCATATCCACTTAAGTCCTGAAAAAAAGACAACACAACACTAGAAGAAGACTCCATTACGTTAGATGAAAGTATGGCTTCTCTGTTGGTCTTTCTCTCTTCACTCGGCTTGGGTTCATTCCACTCTTGTCTTCTCTCAACTTCGCACTCAATTTCTTCTCTCGGGAACTCTCCACTCTTCTTTCCTTCATGTTCACTCTTCTCACTTAATCTCTCGGTTGTTCTCTCAACTTTCCCCTCATCACTCTTGCCCTTAACTTTCCCCTCTTTTTCTTTTCTCTCAACCTCACTTTGAATTTTTCTTTGATCCTCCAAGACTTGTTGTGGTGAAAGTGGTATAAGTATGATTGGCTTTTCTTGTTGCAGCTGAGACAAGTCTCCTTTTGTGGCCTCCATGTTTGGCTTGGGCACTTCTCTCACATCCTTACTCCATGCTCCTCTCCATGTGGAAATTCCTCCTTGACACATCTTGGATGCCTTTGCTCTCTTGATGCTCCTCTCAGCCTTAATGGCATGATGAAGCAAATCCTCCATGTTGACATATGGCACCATCTCCACTTCGTTTGCAATCTCAAGATTGAGACCATTAATGAATCTAGCAATGGTGGTCTCCTCATCCTCCATGATGTTGGCTCGGGTCAAGGTCCTCTCCAAGTCTTTATGGTAGTCCTCCACACTCCTTTGGCCTTGCACTAGCTTTTGAAGCTTTAAGCGTTGATCTCTATAGTAGGAGCTAGGCACAAATCTCCTCCTCATTAACGCTTTAAGGGCTCTCCATGTATGTATGGGCTCCTCCTCATTCCTTCTCCTAGAAGTAACATCCTGATTCCACCATACAATAGCATAATTAGTGAAATTTATGGTAGCCAATTTAACCTTCTCTTTCTCGGAGTAATGATGGCAGTCAAACACCATCTCAATCTTTTGTTCCCACTCCCAATATGCATCGGGATCACTCCTCCCTTGGAAGGATGGAATGGTAGGCTTGATGGAATTTAGGTTGTTATCCTCTCTTGGCTCACACCTCATTGGAAACCCATGGTCATGCCAAACTCTTTCTTCCTCCTCGGGTTCTTTTCTCCTTGGACCTCTCGTTGGCAACCTCAAATCAATGTCCTCAATCCTCCCCACAAGTCTATTGAGAGTTTCTTGAAATTCTCTCATTGTTGGCTCCTCATTGTGTCTCACTTTCATCCTCCTATCCTCCTGGCCCTCCATACTCCTGAAAATAACAAAGATCCTCACAAACACTCACCTCACGTGTTTTCACTCAAAATATGAACACTCAAAACACTCAATTTGTTAGTGAGATATTGCTTATTCAAAGAGTTCTCCAAAGTTCTAAGAAAACTATCCTCAAAGCACACAAGAAAACTTGAATTTTTGAAGAACTATTTTGACTCCAAAAGAGGTGGGCTAAACAAGCTTTAAAAGACTCTAAGAGGCTCTTGCAATTGATGATCACAAGAACCACATAGAAAGCTTTTTGGCTTAAAAACAATGGGATAGGTTTTGGGGCGCAAAACTTTCAACAGTTTGAGAAAACTTCTTTTTTTGCAAGCTCTTTTCTTTTCTTTTCTTTGCTCTTTCTTTTTCTTTTCTTTTCCTTCCTTTTTTTTTCATCCTTTTTTTTTTTTTCTTGCTGTTTTGATGCTAACCAAACGTTCTCCTTGAAACTCCTTGCTACCAAAGACAAAAAGTTAGAATTCTTTTCGGCCAAGACAAGAAAACTAGTGAAATTGGCACAATTTGATGCAACTTTTTGATATCGAAACTTCCTCAACTTGGGTCCTTCTTTTTTTTGGTGTTTCCTTGACTCTAGGATGCTGGAACAAATGAAAACAAGAGAGATTAATAGGGCTGGACACGAAACAGAAAGATAAGGAATAAACAAGAACAATTGCATTGAAACCGAGAAGACAAGGTAACACGAATTGATTTCTTTTTGTTGTTTTTGTGATTTTCGGACTTGAACAAGGATGGAATAAAAAGGGAAAGACCTGAAACAAGACGAAAAAGGATTAAAACAGAGGATTAAGAAACAAAATTACTGGAAAAAATTTAAAGAAAAATGCAGAGAAACAAGAACACAAAGATATGTCCTTCAATAGAACTTGTGGCTCTGATACCAACTGATGCGAACACCGATGGTATAAAGACCATGAAACGCGCCCAAGATGTGATTCAAGCTCCACAAGACATCAAAGAGACTAGGTTTAAAACCCCCACCCCTAATCAACCTGTGGTTAGAAACGAGAAGTATAGAACTCCAAGAACACAAGCGCACTTGTGCACCAAGGCAGTCCACAAAGAACCAAAGAGAAAACCTCTCCAAAGAGCAATATTATTTTGAAATTTTTCTGTATCTTTAAATCCAGAATATGTGCCTTTATATAGGCCTAAACTAGGGTTAAAAGCTGGGCAAAATTCGCAGCCTAAATCCCTTAGGAATCCTAGATACAAAGACATAGGAAATCCTAGTCAAATTAGGACTCTAATTCCTAGTTTGAATAAGTTTAATGAATGCAGCGTATGCCACTTGTCCAAAATGATTTAAAACTATTCTATAGCCTAAATAACTTCCTAAATAATGTAAATAATTATGAAAATAAAATAGGATACGTTACAGCACAAGATTGGGCATAAAAACCCAAAATAGTCTTCTCAGGTGGTTACTGCTTGTGTCTTCAACTTCAAGCTGAAATTCGAACTTGATGCATCCATGATTTCTCAAAATTCAAAGCATGAAAGTTGTATATCTCTTTCTTATCTTTGAAATGAAACCTGAACCACACAAAACGGACATCTAAATCCAAAGATATGCCCAAAATACTGCAACTGCTTCTGAACCAGCGATAACTCGTAAATCGCGACTTTGAAGCTAAATTGGACCTCCTTAACGTGCAAACTGGGTTTGATGGTATTCATATGACTTATAGCCTCAGATGTTATCTTTCCAATGAATCAAGAATTACTCAATTCAGATCTGTTTAGCTCAAGATATGATTTTTCTACCAGAACATCACCAATCTGTCAACATCCGAGCTTGAAGTGCACTAGTGAGCTCGTTAGCCTTCTCCCTTGTCAATGGTCCACTAGTTATCTTCAATGGGTCCTTATCATCACTGGTTGTGCCTTCTTTGATCTTATCATCGGTGTCTCGGGAGCCACCAGCTCCTGCATCCTTGTCCACCGCCTCCGGTGCCGGAAGAGGAAAGGGCAAGTTAAGGTGCTCAATTTTTGACCAAGACCGCCGAGGCCCCTCGGGGATGTTCAGGGCCGCCAAAAAGGAGAGGTCCAGACCGAGGAACCTCTGCAGAACTTGATGACGAGTGAGGCAAAAGCCGTCCTGATAACTGACCTTGGTCGCTTGGTCGGCCTTCTCCTTCGCAACAGTTAAGTCCTCAAGCTGTTTCTCTAGATCAGCGATCTCCTTTTTTAGTGCCTTCGTCTTCTTCTTCTTGGGCTCCTTCTTCAAAGACTCGACCTCGACCTGGAGCGCGGCCTTTTCAGCAAGCACCTTCGCCAGGAGAGCCTCAGACTCTAACTTCTCCTTCTGATATGCCTCATTTGCCGAAGTTAGCTCCGCCACCTTGCAACCGAGGTCAGATATTTTTTGGGAGGAGTCATTCAGAAGTTCCTCTTTTTCCTTCAACAACTCCTCCCGAACGGCAGCAACCTCCTTCTTTGCACCTTGAGCCATTTCCAAATTCTTTGCGACCAAGTGGGAGCACATGACCTTGGATTTCTCCATACAGTCTAAGGCCTAGGCTCATTTCTTCGCTGCCCAAACACTAAGGAGGCCGGTGTACCCCAACAGCTGCAAAGTAAGAACAAAGTTAGTAAGGCAAAAAATGAGTCAAACTCTTAGAAGAAATCAAAAGGAAAACAAGGCGCGAAGTATACCTAGACAACATGCTCGGAAACTTTTGCAGCAAGGGACTCTTCATTCGGACAAGCCTCGGAAATAGCCTTGAAAGAGGCCTCGGTGAGGAACCCCTTTGAAATTTGGCTGGCCATTTGCTGGCAGTCAGCGGAGTACAAGTTCATGTCCTCCGTAAGCAACCAGAAAGGCTCCCTCGGGATCTTCCCCTTTGGGATAAGGGAATCCCGAAGGGCCTGTTTTCGGGAGTGCTCGGCGACCGACCCCGAAGATGGTACCTCCTCTGCACGGCAAGTCAAGAAACTTGTTAAGGCAAGCAATTCTCAAAGTTCAAAAAATAAAAATACTGTAGCATGTCCAAAGGATGAACCTGGCGGCACCTCGGTGACATCATCGTCAACATCCCGGACCCCATCGGCAGAAATTTCCTTGCCTTTTCCCTTCCAGCGCTCCTCGGCAGAAGGGACTGCCACCAAGGCGTCCAGAAGAGCTGCCGAGGAAGTGGGACTCTGAGAAAGGGCGTTAGCAGCAACCTTGGTCGGCGGGGCAATAGCAGCATCAGGCTCTTCGCGCGCCTCCTCGGTAATTTCCGGGTGAGGAAGAGGCGCGTCTTTCTTCACCCGTTTTGCCGATGATGGCCCGGCCCTAGACGATTTCCTCCTTCGGGAGACCGCCTTCTTTGTTTGCTCCCCCTTCTCGACTAGACCGAGGAAGAGCACCTTGTAGTAAGCAGCGGACTCGTCACCCATCTTTGAAACAGAAGGAAAACATCAGTGTGAGTCTAAGATGTGTCTATAACAAAAAACTTTTGAGATAACTTACGCTCACAAAAGGTCTCGTAAGTAACCTCCTCCCGAAGGAGTTTTACCAGCCAGTAGTCTTTCCCTACTATGGTAGGAGCCGGCATCTCGAGGTCCGTCTCGTGCTACTTCACTTCACCAAGCTCCCGAAGGACCTCCTTGGTCATCAGTTTCAACAGGATGGGGAAGGGGTAGAGGGAGCGTGAAGGGACCTCGGAGTCCCAGTCGGAGACTACCCGGATCCATCTGTCCAAGTTCGCGAACCTGGCCGCCAACTCAGGAGTCAGCAGCCTCTTCGGGTCTACAACATCCGTCTCCAGCCTTCCCAAAGCCCACTCGGTCGGAACGTACGACCAGACCTCCTCCATCTTCAGAAAAAAGAATTTTTCTTGCCACCCTCGCCAGCTGTCCTTAGTGGCAAAGGTGAACATATACTTTTTGCTCCCTGATCCTCGAGGCAGCATGAAGTAAAAGCCACCCTTCGGGACCACATAGAGCTTATAGTACTGCATAAAAAGAATGAAATGGGGTTCTATTTTGAAAACGCCACACATGGAAAGAACGGCGTTAAAATAGTAGTACGAGTTCGGGGGAAGTTGATTTACGGCAATGCCATGAAATTGGAAAAAGTCACAAATCACCCTTGAGGGAGGAAACCGAAGTCCGGACTTCAATTGGGCGCAAAAAACGGTAACCTCATTTCGGTGGTTCATAAAACTGACCACCTGAGGGCCAAGAAGTCTGGTGGTGGTGTAAGAAGGAAGAAAAAACTTTTTGGTCCATCTCCCTAATTTTTCTGAAGACGTACATCAAGTATGATTGAAAAGAGGAAGCCAGCTCTCTGGGACGGGGGAAACAGACATAAGAGGAGTTGGTGAAGACAGTTTCAAGAGAAAAAGGACTTCAGGGGATGAAAAACTGACTTCGGGAATGCTTTCAGAAAAGAAAAAGAGCACAGAAAATCAAAGGATTTTGAGAGTCAAAACCCACCAAACACTCTGCTAAAATCTGGGTTCGGAGTCGCCGTCATAAAAGGTGCCCGGAAATCACCTGAGAAAAAGCACCGCCGCAAAAAACGCAAAAACAGTTGAGAGCAGGGGAAGAGCAAAAGCAGAACAAAAGGAACTTATGATGGAATAGGCTATATATAGGTCGAAGGCGGATAGCCGAACTGGCGTCATAAGTACTCCACGAAGGTGAACAGTGGCCATAACTGCTCCCTCCATCTAAAAAGGCGCTCCTGCCGTAAACGATGAAGTCCCCTCCAGTGAAAGCGTGCCACGTGTCAGCCGTCGCGCCAAACAAGGGACACGCCTTCTAAGATCCCTAAACCCTGGGTGCGGCACTCCAGACTGACATGATTGGTTATGAAATGCGACGTTGCGCAGACCTGCAAAAGGAAAGAAGTGGGTTACCTCGAAGGCACCAAAAGACAGGCTATGGTCGAATAGCCTATGTCTTCGGACAAAAGGGTGCATCTTCGGCACAGGTATTACACCCAAGACCCCCGAAGGGCGCCCTCAGAAAGACTACAAACCGAAGTTTTCACTTCGGCCTCCCGAAGGGGGGCATGTGATAGCCAAAGGGCTATCGCCTCTTTCAGTACATACATCCTGCCAATAGTATGGTCAAGAAAACTGGCGTTACCCAGAAGAGGAGATATCACGGACCTCGGAAGGAGCAAAGTCAAAATACCCCGAACTCGATACTTCGGCTAGAACGTCAGGAATTCCAAGGATGCCACCAGCTCCCTCGGGAGACCAAACGGATTGCCTTCGGAGATGAAGAACCAGCTATTTCAAGCAGGAGAGAATCTCCCGGAAGGCGAAACCCCCAAACCAGGGAACTCCCCGAACTACAGGCATAATTCCCGAAGAAGGGCGTCCGTACCGAAAGACAACCAAGCCGGAGAACCACGGGAGTACGGCATGGGCATTTAAGGAGCCTCTGACATGTCACCCACATGCGCTACACGCTGCCTTGGAGAGTGGTCTAACGTGCCGACGCCGTCCCAGTCTTCTCATGACCTGTCTCGGTCCCAGACCCGAGGAGCCTACAAACGGCTGCCTGTCCCTTACGCGCGGAAGTACAGATCACATCTGACCGAACACGTGTTGTGATCTGAATGGGCTATGCACCACTATAAATACCAGGAAACAAGCCCTGGCAAAGGATCCGACCCCTCTCCCTGAGAAAACACGAATAGGCAAGGCCACCTAGCCTCTTAGTGCTCTTCCTTTATGTCCTCTCAGAACACTGACTTGGGCATCGGAGGCTCCTCCCCGGAAAAACACTCCAGGGACCTCTGACCACTTTTCTTCTGAGCATTTCAGGCACATTCCTCTGGGAAACCTTTGCTCTAGACATCCTCCCTCATAGGAAGTCCCTCCCCAAGTCCTAATGTCACCCGACGAAGATGCTACCGGGCATCAATCCTGATCCATGAGCATCACATCACCGGTGTGAGTCACGAGAAATCCATATCTCTCGGGCTCACACCGAATCCTACCAGACCTACATGGGCTCTATGCTACAGGAACAGACTTTTGAACAACATCTTGCGGTGTCTGTTCAGGTTCTATTTCAGGTTTGATGTCTCCTTGTTGTTCTTGAATTTCTTCAAGTTCTACTTTCCTCTCACTAGTTCCTTTAGAGATAAACTCTTTCTCCAAAAAGACACCAGTTTGAGCAACAAACACTTTTTGCTCAGAAGGATTGTAGAAATAGTAACCTTTTGTTTCTTTGGGATACCCAACAAAAAGACATTTTTGAGATTTGGGCCCTAGTTTGTCAGAGGATTGATGTTTCACATGAGCGTCACAGCCCCAAATCTTCATAAAAGACAAATTGGGATGCCTCCCACTCCATATCTCATATGGTGCCTTTTGAACAGATTTAGATGGAACTCGGTTTAGTGTAAAAGCGGCTGTCTCTAAAGCATCTCCCCAAAAGAAGTTTGGAAGGTCAGCTTGACTCATCATAGAGCGAACCATGTCTAACAGAGTTCGATTTCTCCTTTCAGATACACCATTCCATTGAGGTGTACCTGGTGGAGTGAGTTGTGATATTATACCACACTCCTTCAGATAGTCAAGGAATTCTCAATCCAAGTACTCTCCACCTCGATCTAATCGAAGCACTTTAATACTCTTCCCGAGTTGATTCTCTACTTCATTCTTGAATTCTTTGAACTTTTCAAAGGATTCAGACTTGTGTCTCATGAGATACACATAGCCATATCTGTTGAAGTCATCAGTGAAAGTAATGAAGTATTGGAAACCTCCTCTAGCTTGTGTAGACATCGGGCCACATACATCACTATGTATGAGTCCTAGTAAGTCATTAGCCCTCTCACTTTGCCCTGTGAATGGGGCTTTGGTCATCTTGCCCAACAAACATGACTCAGATGTCTCATATGATTCAAAATCAAATGAGTCCAAGAGTCCATCCTTATGGAGCTTGGATATGCGGGTCTCATTTATATGGCCAAAGCGACAGTGCCAGAGATAGGTCGGGTTCGAATCATTTAATATGACCTTCTTGGTATTCACATTATAGATTAGATCTTTGAGGTTTAGAACATACAACCCATTGCTAAGTTGAGCGCTACCATAAAAGATTTCATTCAAATAAATAGAACAACATTTGTCCTTTATTATAAATGAAAAACCTTTCTTGTCCAAACAAGAAACAGAAATCAAATTTCTACTAATAGTAGGCACAAAGTAGCAGTTGTCTAATTCTAAAACTAATCCACTAGGTAAAGTGAGAACATAAGTCCCTACGGCTAAGGCAGCAACCCTTGCTCCGTTTCCAACACATAGGTCCACTTCACCTCGGGCCAATCTTCTACTTCTACTTAGATCCTGCACATTTGCACAAATGTGAGATCCACATCCAGTATCCAATACCCAAGATGAGGAAGTAGAAAAGTTAGCCTCTATAACAAGAATACCTGAAGTGGAAGTCTTACTTCCTTTTTCCTTAGCAAGTTCTTCAAGATAGAGCCTGCAGTTGCGCTTCCAGTGTCCAGGTTGCTTACAATGGAAGCACTCCCCTTCCTTTGCCACACCACCCTTTGGTTTCAGTGCAGCTGAAGAAGAACTAGCATTGCACTTTCCATTAGCTTTATCCTTCTTCTTGTTGGCTTTTGCCATTCCCTTTCCCTTTTGAACCATCACAATGGGCTTAGTCTTCTTAAGGTTTTGCTCAGCAGTTCTTAACAGGTTGAGCAATTCAGCAATGGACTTGTCAAGGTCGTTCATGTTATAGTTCATGACAAACTGACTGTAGCTTTCAGGCAACGATTGCAAGACTACATCTATAGCCAACTCTTTCTGAATAGCAAATCCCAAATTATCAAGATTCTCAATGTACTCAATCATCTTGAGCACATGAGGACCCATGGGACTTTCTTCAGACATCTTGCACTGAAACATTGCCTTAGAGGTCTCAAACCTCTCATGCCTAGCTTGCTCTTGGAAAAGCATTTTGAGATGTTCGATTGTATCGAACAACCCTATGTTCTCATGTTGCTTCTAAAGCTCAGATTCCATGGTAATAAGCATGAGGCATGCAACATCCAAAGCATCATCAGAATGCTTCTTGTGAGCATCCCTTTCAGCTCTTGGAGCAGTGGCAGTAGGCTCATTGGGAATGGGCTGCTCTAGGACATAAGCCTTTCTCTCTTGTTTGAGGACTATCCTCAAGTTTCGGTACCATTTGAGAAAGTTGGTCCCATTTAGTTTTTCCTTCTCAAGGATCGATCGCAACGAAAGTGTCGATGTGTTTTGTGCCATGGTTATCTACAACAGTAAATATGCAGTGTAAGAGTCATGTATTTTAATTCATTTAATAAGGACTTTTATTAAACGATACTCCCACTATTTTCCTCAAAATAATAACCCTCGATATTATTTCAGAACACCTCGGCGCTAAGGTATTCTAGTGGGCCAAGATCCATATTTGACCACAACTTGAGTCAGCTTTGGCTTTTCTCTCAAGTTACAGCTATTTAGGTAGGCAACTCCTTGCCAATTGCATCTTACGCAACTCTTGGATAGTTGGGTGAACAACACTTGTCCAAGCTCATCCCATGAGCTTAAGCCCAACTCTATGTTAGTATTGTGCCCAAAAAGCCAATCATGAGATGATTGTATTTTTTGCACATTGAGTCATGATATTTTATTGAGGCATTAATCCAGCAATTATGTTTGTTGTTTTGTTTCTGCGTAACGTAATAAGCATAACTGTAACCCTAGAATAATGATATTCTTAAACGTCCCTAGTCTAGTATTATTGTGGAGCGGGTTGCAATAATACATAATGACTAGCATATGTGGAGACTAATATGAGATATGTAGTCTACATATGGGTACAAGTTGGAGAACTTGTGTACTGGACCGACCCACCATGAGAACACTTCATGGATCGTTATATGAGTGTCATAAGTGATTCTCATAGTGATCATGGTATATGTAGTCCTTCGACCTAAGATCAGCAAGGTTCCCTACATGTGAGTCACATACTTTGATACTTTCCTTTGTTGCTCGTAACTGAGTGAACTTGAAGGAGGTCATTGGGTATGTCACATATCATGCGGAGGGATTTGTATGATCAAGATGGGATTTGTCCCTCCTATGTAACGGGAGTGATATCTTTGGGCCCCTTGATAGAGTGAGACTTAGAAAATGCATGGCCATGCTCCGATGAGTTGATAAATGATATCAATGTCATCAGTTTAAGTTGGTCTACTCGGTAATCAAGAAACCAAAGATTGGGCTATACGAGAGTGACACATTCCATGTCTCGTGCTTAGTCTTGATATCTTGGACAAAGGGACAATGGCATATATCGGTGATGATCATAAAGGTTTAGTCGATTCACCGACAATCTTGTCACTTGGGTAGCAATGATGTGTTGCTAGACACCGCTCATTGCTTATGATCATAAATGTGATTTATGATCATTGCCAACATGGCAAGAGCCTATTGGGTCGCACACATAGAGCTATTTGGATCATTAGAGTGCATGGGCTAATTATTTGGGTTATGGTTTCACTTTAATTTCGTATTAATAATGGGCCAAGGAGTTGAGCCATTATTAAGCCCGAAATTAAAGCCTAATTGGATTAGGGCTTTGAAACCCATTAGGCCTGGAAGTTGAGTCTCACTATAAATACAACTTTTAAGTGAGAAATTCGCAGGTCTCCTTGCCCTAGCCTCCCAAAAGGACAGCCACACTCTTCTCTTGCAATTCCTTGGAGGACGCAAGCTAGCACTGCGAGCGCAAGAGAAACGCATCTGCCGGGACGTGGTGGAAGCGTGGTGATCCCGAGAGGCTCGTGTGGATACCATAGAGAGCCTGAACACGTCAACTGTTCAGGTTTTGTGATTCGACTCTACAGTTGAGTGAGAGATCTCAACCGAAAATTAGGTATGAAATTTTCGAACACCCGGTTTACCCCGTTTCACTTGGATCCTGAAGGGTTTCGGTTAAATTCCGCTGCGCTGTTTGGCTCCCGAAACCCAACACTCTATGCCCCTAAGTCCCTAATCCTATTAGGATGACTTAGTTAAGTCGAACCCAAAGTTAGCAGTTTGGATATCACTATTATCCCATCGCACCTTACCAAGATGAACATAGGTGCTTTGCTTTGGCAAACCCACCTAATGTTGATCAAAGTCTTGACGAGTGCCAACATTTGGAAGGCATCACATTTAATGAGTTAATATTTGTTTGAGGGGTTTTTTTTTCTTTTGATCTCACCAATTTGTTATCTCTGGTTGTTTTATACATGCATCACATACAAATATAAAACATGCATCTCATGCTTACAAGAAATAAACGTGACATGGTTATAGCCCAAACTATGCAATATTCTCAAGCTAATGAGAATATCATAAAAGCCTAAGAAAAGAAAAGAGTTTTCACAAGCTCCTTCTCTTCCTTTCTTGGTTACCCTTTTGTTGTCACCTCCTTGGACATACCACCTTGGACGATCCCATAATGCACCATTACATCAATAATAGAAACCTCGAGTTACATTCAAGGGGAGTAAGGTGAGAAGAGAATGTACAATGAGAGTGATAAGAAAAGGCACGACTCACAGGCCGTATTTACAAGTACAACCAATCAAGGGCTATATCCATGTGATGCCCGGCGGTATCTTTGTCGAAAGACATTGTGACTCCGGGAGGGACTTCCTGAGGGGGAGAACGTCTGGAGCTCAAATTTCCCAGGGGAGTGTGCCTAAAAATACTCAGAAAAGAGGGTTAGGAGGTCCCCGGGGTGTTTTCCCGGGGAGGAGCCTCTGACGCCCTAGTTAATGTCCTGAGAGGTGAAAGAGGGGGAGCACTAGGAAGTTCAGTGGCCTTGCCTGTTTGTGTTTTCTCAAGGAGGAGGAGTTGAACCGTTTGCCAGGGTCTGTTCCCTGGTATTTATAGGAGTGCCCAGTCCGTTCAGATGATGACACGTGTTCGGTCGGATGTTCTCTGAGTTTCTGGGCGTATCGGACAAGTAGCCGGTGGCAGGCTCCTTGAGCCTTGAACTGAGATAGGTCGTGACAAGACCTGGACGGCGTCGGCATGTCAGACCGCCGTTTGGGGCGGCATTTAACATCTGTGGGTGACATGTTAGAGGCTCCTTAAATGCTCATGCCATACTCCCGAAGTCCTCCGGGCGAGGTCGTCCTTTTGTATGGATGCCCTTCTTCGGGAGTTATGCTCATAGTTCTGGGAGTCCTTTAGTTTGGTGGTTCTGCCTTCAGAGGATTCTCTGCTGCTTATAAGGGCTAGGCCTCTCTCCCGAAGATGATCTGTTTCGTCCCCCGAAGTAGCCGGCAATACCTTTGGATTTCCTGGCGTATTAGCCGAAGTCCTGACTTCGTGGTGCTCGACTTCGCTCTTGCCGAGGTCAATGACAGTGCTTCTTTTCGGGCTGCCCCAGGCTTCCCGAACACAACTTCGGCGGGAAGTACGAACTGGGAGAGGCGAAAGCCCTTCGGCTATCACCATGCACCATGCTTCAAACACCAATCAGCATATCATGTCAAATCTCATTCAACAAAGATGCATGCCAATTTTTGCATGTTGATTAACCCGTTTTATTTATGTGGCACTTCGCATACGGCGGTCCCGCTGGCCGGTCACTGGGTTTTTGCAACTATTGCAAGAATCCTAATCCATATAGGTTTCTCATACCTATCAATTTCAGGTTAATCTCATTAACCAATTTGTGTCGTTTCTTCATATATCTCATATGTTCATTACAAATTCCGGTTTCATGCATCATGAATCAATCTAATTAATCATGGCCGAAAAGCAACCGAACACAAAGCATCATGCGATTCAACAGTCAATCCCGATTTAGGGTTTCACCAGTAGCTCTGATACCATTGATGGGTTTTGGGAGCCAAACAGCGCAGCGGAATTTAACCGAAACCCTCCAGGATCCAAGTGAAATGTGGTAAATCGGGTGTTCGAAAATTTTCATACCTAATTTTTGGTTGAGATCTCTCACTCAACTGTAGAGTCGAATCACAAAACCTGAACAGTTGACGTGTTCAGGCTCTCTATGGTATCCACACGAGCCTCTCGGGATCACCATGCTTCCACCACGTCCCGGCAGATGCGTTTGTCTTGCCCTCGCAGTGCTAGCTTGCGTCCTCCAAGGAATTGCAAGAGAAGAGTGCAGCTGTCCTTTTGGGAGGCTAGGGCAAGGAGACCTACAAATTTCTCACTTAAAAGTTGTATTTATAGTGAGACTCAACTTCTAGGCCTAATGGGTTTCAAAGCCCTAATCCAATGAGGATTTAATTTCGGGCTCAATAATGGCTCAACTATTGGGCCCATTATTAATACCAAATTATTGTGAAACCAAGACCCAAATTATTAGCCCATGCACTCTAACGATCCAAATAGCTCTATGTGTGCGACCTAATAGGCTCTTAGCACGTTGGCAATGATCATAAATCACATTTATGATCATAAGCAATGAGAGGTGTCTAGCAACACATCATTGCTACCCAAGGGACAAGATTGTCGATGATTCGACGAAACCTTTATGATCATCACCGATATATGCCATTGTCCCTCTGTCCAAGATATCAAGACTAATCACGAGACATGGAATGTGTCACTCTCGTATAGCCCAATCTTTGGTTTCTTGATTACCGGGTAGACTAACTTAAGCTGATGACATTGATATCGTATATCAACTCATCCTAGCATGGCCATGCATATTCTAAGTCTCACTCTATCAAGGGGCCCGAAGCTATCACTCCTGTTACATAGGAGGGACAAATCCCATCTTGATCATACAAATCCCTCCACATGATATGTGACATACCCAATGACCTCCTTCAAGTTCACTCAGTTACGAGCAACAAAGGAAAGTATCAAAGTATGTGACTCACATGTAGGGAACCTTGATGATCTTAGGTCGAAGGACTACATATACTATGATCACTATGAGAATCACTTATGACACGCATATAACGATCATGCAGATACTTTCCCTGAAAACACACTCTAGGGAGTTCCTAACCCACTTTCTTAAAGATCATGCAGATACCTTCCCATCGGAAGTGTTTCCCAGGTTTAACATTTCATACAACGAAGATGCCGTTAGGCATCATTTGGTGCCATCTGTTGAAACCCATTCTCAAGTCCCTATTGTTGAGACTCGGCATTTAAAGGATAAGGGAATCCCAAGGTCCCAGTCCGCGCCAGAAACTGAAGCAATGACTGAACCACTCACGGTAGAGGCTTCCCTGCTGGAGGATGAACGTCCTCTGATGCTCACAATGGGCTTTCTACATGACTTTTAGTGCTCCATCATGGCTGAAATGATAGAACAGCTTCACCAAAGGTGGTCGCAAACACATTCAAAATGAGCATCCTCTCCAAACGCACGCCCGGAGAAAAGTCACAAGTCACCTTGTCGAACACTCAGAAGCAAGGGTTCTCAAGATGAGTCCTCAATGGAGGACATATGGTACCGAGGGTGTTGCACTATAGGAACTGGGTCAAAATAGCCCAAAACTTCCCGCTGGCAAAGTCCATCCACATGCGGGAGGACCCTATCCTTACGCCAGAGAAGTTACTCCTTGAAAAGAAAACTTCATTCTTTGTTGCCAGGGACTATCAGGTAACAAGGAGAGGATGGTACTACCATCCTGATGGAGAAAATCCTCGAGAGGTTGGAAAAGGTGGAAAAACAAGTCTCTTAGAAGCCCATTTAGTCAAGGTTGTTGGAGACCTTCACTGGAGAGGAGTCCTCCTTCATCCCTACCGTCATAAAGGCACCAATGCCGAGTGACTTTCGAGTACCATGTCTAGAAACATATGATGGGCATAGTGACCTACAAGCTCATCTGATAAAGTATAGGTGAAGCATGGTATTGCATGGCGCCGACGATACCACTCTCTGCAAATGATTTGAAGTCACCTTGTCGGGGTCGACAACTATGTGGTACAAGACCCTGGCCCCCGAAACCATAATGGGTTTCTAGCAGTTGTCCACCGCCTTCACCCAGTAGTTCAGCAAAAGCAAGTTGATGGTGAAGATGCCCATCCAAATGTTTAACATAGCCAAAAGAACGAGGAGACCATTCGAGACTATGTCGAAAGGTTCAACCAAGATGCCCTCAGTGTGCCAAACTTTTGTCCCAAAATCCACATCCTTGCCATGATCAGAGGACTAAGGAGGTACTCATAACTCTTCTATGAGTTCTCCAAGGACCCCTTGACATCCTCATAAAATTCTACTGATGGGCCAAGCAGCCCATGACAAGCAAGGAGCTAAGGATGGGTGGTTCAAAGTCTGAGCATAGTCACTTCAAAAGTTAGGGCCACCAAACCTCGGTATTCAACCGAGGGTGGGGGCAGACCTCAAAAAACAAGAGGAAAGAAGCCAATATCATTCACTCCCCTAAATACTACAAGAATGAACAGCCTAATGGCCATGGAAAGGCAAGGAACGACAATCAAACATTCAAAGGCCAAGACCTCAGACAACAAGAAGAACATGAAGAAATTCTATCAATTTCATCGGGACCACAGGCACATTATTGAAGATTGCTTCCAGCTGAAAAAGTATATTGAATCTTTAATCAAGCAAGGGTAACTTCAACACTACATACGGATGTCATTGCCCAAAGCTCGAGAAATAAAGGAAGAATAGACGAAAAGAGAGGATGAGCGCTATGAATCCTACCAACATTGGAACTAACACCCTAGAAAATGCCCACCACCTCCGGCAGCAATAATCCAGACAATCACAACTGGAATACCTTCAGCTAAGAGGAAAAGGAAAACTCGGGAAATCTCTATGATGAAATTTGACAACCCAGTGAGCAAGCTTATTTAGAAAGATGGGTCTACCATGAAGTTTCCACATGGTGTCTCCTAATCATGGCAAGGATAGGAAGCTGGGATGTCAAAAGAGTGCGCATTGATGATGTGTCGAATGCCAACATTTTGTTGCCCCATTTGTTGCTGAACTTGGGCATCTCCAAGGGTGACCTTAAACCCGTTACCTCTCTTACTTTCGGCATACGTCCCTTGGAATTGCTAGTACTCGGGTGTATTGATCTACCCTTGATGCTAAGAGGAACCTTGGTTTAGACCAAGGAAGAGCTCTTTGGTTCTACTATGACGAGGTTCATCGTCAAAGACGTCCTTTCTTGATATAACGCCATCTTTGGAAGGCAAACACAGGGTAATCTTCACATTCGCCAAGATTTGAAATACCTAACGGTCACATTCGGCATAAAGGAAGGTGACATGAAAATACTCATCGATCAAGCCAAAGTAAGGAAAGTTGTTGCGAAAGCAAGACAGAGCCTAATGAAAGTTCACACACATAGAAAAGCATGGCCGATAAAGATGCAATAGAAGGAGAAAAAAGTGATCTTGAAAAAATAGAAACACAGGATGTAGAACTTGTCCTGGGCCGAAGTACCAGAGTGGCAAAAAACTGGTCGAAGGTGACAAGGAAAAGCTTGTATCTATTCTATTAATGAACAAAAATCTGTTTGCTTATTCTCCAAAGGATATGCCCGGGGTAGACCTTGGTATAATTCAGCTCTGTCTTAAAGTATGCCCAGAGGTGAAGCTTGTTCAACAAAAAAACATAGTCTCTCAGTGCACAGGAACAACTTTGTTAAGAGCAAGGTCCAATGACTAATGGAGGCAAGCATAATAAGTGGGGTCAAGTATCCCGAGTAGCTCAGCGACGTTGTTGTCGCCACCAAGGAAGGGAGTAATAAACACCGAATGTGCATCGACTTCTGAAATATAAATGAAGCCTGCCCAAAGGATTCGTATCCTCTACCACCAATAGACCAATTGGTAGACTCCACTGCCGAATACGATCTACTTAGTTTCCTCAATGCTTTTAGTGAATACCAGCAAAAGACCGCCTTAAACACCAAATTCAGAATCTACTGTTACGTCAGAAAGCCCTTCGGCCTTAAAAACACAGGAGCAACATACTAAACACTGATGAACAGGGTATTCAACTCCCAAATCAGGAGAAATATCGAAGTATATGTTGATGACATGATAGTTAAGTGCAAACAACCTAGTAGTCATATCATAGACTTGAGGGAAACATTCCACCAACTTTTAGAATTTGGAATCCATCTTAACACCGAGAAGTGTGCGTTTGGGGTGACTACTAGCAAATTCCTCGGGTTTATGGTATTCGAAAGGGGTCTCGATACCAACCCAGAAAAGGTTAAGGCCCTGCTAGGATTTTGAACTCCCACGATGACCAAGGATGTGCAAAGGCTTACGAGAAGAATAACAGCCCTTAGCAGATTCATGTCCAAATACGAGGACTGGTGCCGACCATTCTTTAAAGTACTCATTAAACTAGCAAAAAATGAACGCAACTTCGATGCTGAGGTACACCCTTGGAATGAAGATTGCCAAAAATCTTGGAATGAACTCAAGAGCTACTTAACATATCTGCTGACACTTCGGTAGCTACTGGAAGGAGAAACTTGTTAGTATTGTGCCCAAAAAGCCAATCATGAGATGATTGTATTTTTGCACATTGAGTCATGATATTTTATTGAGGCATTAATCCAGCAATTTTGTTTGTTGTTTTGTTTCTGCGTAACGTAATAAACATAATTGTAACACTAGAATAATGATATTCTTAAACGTCCCTAGTCTAGTATTATTGTGGAGCGGGTTGCAATAATACATAATGACTAGCATATGTGGAGACTAATATGAGATATGTAGTCTACATATGGGTACAAGTTGGAGAACTTGTGTACTGGACCGACCCACCATGAGAACACTTCATGGATCGTTATATGAGTGTCATAAGTGATTCTCATAGTGATCATGGTATATGTAGTCCTTCGACCTAAGATCAGCAAGGTTCCCTACATGTGAGTCACATACTTTGATACTTTCCTTTGTTACTCGTAACTGAGTGAACTTGAAGGAGGTCATTGGGTATGTCACATATCATGCGGAGGGATTTGTATGATCAAGATGGGATTTGTCCCTCCTATGTAACGGGAGTGATATCTTTGGGCCCCTTGATAGAGTGAGACTTAGAAAATGCATGGCCATGCTCCGATGAGTTGATATATGATATCAATGTCGTCAGTTTAAGTTGGTCTACTCGGTAATCAAGAAACCAAAGATTGGGCTATACGAGAGTGACACATTCCATGTCTCGTGCTTAGTCTTGATATCTTGGACAAAAGGACAATGGCATATATCGATGATGATCATAAAGGTTTAGTCGATTCACCGACAATCTTGTCACTTGGGTAGCAATGATGTGTTGCTAGACACTGCTCATTGCTTATGATCATAAATGTGATTTATGATCATTGCCAACATGGCAAGAGCCTATTGGGTCACACGCATAGAGCTATTTGGATCATTTGAGTGCATGGGCTAATTATTTGGGTTATGGTTTCACTTTAAGTTCGTATTAATAATAGGCCAAGGAGTTGAGCCATTATTAAGCCCGAAATTAAATCCTAATTGGATTAGGGCTTTGAAACCCATTAGGCCTGGAAGTTGAGTCTCACTATAAATACAACTTTTAAGTGAGAAATTCGCAGGTCTCCTTGCCCTAGCCTCCTAAAAGGACAGCCGCACTCTTCTCTTGCAATTCCTTGGAGGACGCAAGCTAGCACTGCGAGCGCAAGAGAAACGCATCTGCCGGGACATGGTGGAAGCGTGGTGATCCCGGGAGGCTCGTGTGGATACCATAGAGAGCCTGAACATGTCAACTGTTCAGGTTTTGTGATTCGACTCTAGAGTTGAGTGAGAGATCTTAACCGAAAATTAGGTAAGAAATTTTCGAACACCCGGTTTACCCCATTTCACTTGGATCCTGGAGGGTTTCGGTTAAATTCCGCTGCGCTGTTTGGCTCCCGAAACCCAACAAAACTCTCATCCTCTACCTCACCGTCACTGAGATGGTAGTAAGTTTGGTACTTGTACGGGAAGAGGAAGGAAAGCAAAGGCTGGTGTACTATGTAAGCAAGTCCCTGCTATAGAAGTTAGGTATTCGTTGCTACAAAAAGCCATCTATGCCTTAGTACTGGCATGAAGGAGACTTCGGCCATACTTCCAAGGACATCCCATCACAATCCGAAATAACTTACCTCTTTGGGATATCATGAGGAAGGTAGACCACTATTGAAGATTATCAAAGTGGTGCATCGAGCTCAATGAATATAATATCACCTATGAGCCAAGAAGGGCAATAAAGGCCCAAGCATTGGTGGGTTTCATCACCGAAGTACCAAGAACCATAGGTAGTCCAAATGACCCCGGAAGTGATGAACCTTAGTGGACACTCTTCATCGTTAGCGCATCCGATTTCGAACAACAAGGAGCTAGAGTAATTCTACGGGGACCCGATGGTAAAGCTACAAAGTCCACCAAGTTTGGTTTCAGTGTCACCAATAACATGGCCAAATACGAAGCCTTCATAGCAGGCTTACGATTGGCAAAAAAAGTTGGTGTGAGAAATCTGAAGGCCCATCATGACTTTCAGCTAGTGGCCCTATAGATGATAGGGGACTATAGGGCAAAAGACTCGAACTTGGCAAAGTACCATAGTTTCAAAAAGATGCTTATCCATGTGGTTGACAGGGTGCAAATAGAAAACATACCCCGAGGAGATAATATGGAAGTGGATACTTTGGCCAAATGAAAGGAGTCCACTGAAGTACTGGATTAACCAAGCATAGCAATAATTTCCATAGCAATCTCAAGCAGAGGATGGAAGGATCCTATCAAGAAATATCTCGTAACTTCGGCACTTCCCGAAGACCCTCTTGAAGCTGTGAAGGTACGAAAGTGCTCAGGTAGATACTTCCTGATTGGGGAAGAATTGTACCAACAAGGGTATGCCAACCTGTTACAAAGATGTATCAGCGAAGGTAATATTGTAGTAGTTCTCACAGAAGTCTATGAAGGAGCTTGTGGGTCTCACATCGGGACTGACGCCCTTGCTAAGCTACTACTTTGACAAAGATATTTCAAGCCTACTTTGACGAAGGACACGAGGCAGTTTGTCAAAAAATGCAATGGGTGCCAAAGACATGCATCATCCAAAGAATACCCTTAGAAGCCATAACTTCAGCAAACTACCCTTGCTCCTTCGTTGTTTGGGGTATTGACCTCATTGGTCCTCTCCCAATGGCTCTAGGAGGAGTTAAATTCTGTGTCATTGTAGTAGGTTATTTCACTAACTGGATCGAGGTAAAGCCATTGGCAACAATATTGGTGAAGGACATAGAGATTTTTCTGGAAGAACATCATATACAGATTTGGTGTGTTGAGGGTGATAGTAACGGATAATGGTTCCTAATTCAATGATAAAGGATTCTAGGAATTCACAACCAACATCGGCATAAAATTGCACTTCACCCCAGTTGCCCACCCTCATAACAATGGACAAGTTGAAGTGTCTAATAGGATGATACAAGTTGGTCTGAAAAAGAGATTGAAAGAGGGAAAGGGAAAATGGCCCTGGGAACTCCCGAGTGTGCTATAGAGTTATAGAACAACCCCTAGAAGAGCTACCGGAGAAACACCTTTCTCACTCATCTTCGGCATAGAAGCCATTATCCCCATCGAAGTCATACAACCATCTATCAGAATACTGGTGTTTGACAAAAAAGGGAACCACCTTAGTTTTAAAGCTAAATTAGACATGGTTGATGAACATAGAGAGATAGCTAAACTTAGAAGAAAAGCCATTTAGCAAAGGGTGGCAATTGCTACGAACTTGCATGTTAAACCCAAAAGGATCGACAAAGGAGACCTTCTTCTTCGAAAAGCTGAACTGGAATCCCAAAAACCATCTTATGGCATACTTCGGGCAAATTGGGAAGGACATCATTTGGTCCTTGAAGAAGTTTGGCCAAGAGTCTATAAGCTCGAGAATACCAAAGGAAAAGAGTTGAATAACTTATGGCATTCTAACTTTTTGAAAACATTTTACACTTAGAATTTTTCAAAAAAATTCTAGACTAAGTGTTTCTGAAGCTGGAAGACCGAATATGGCTGATCCCGAAAGCACTTAAGTATTGTCCGAATGTCGTTAACTGAATATGGTTGATTCCGAATATGGCCACCAAACATGGTTAACTCCGAATAAGGTTCATTCTGAAAAATGTTGACCGAATATGGTTGATTCTATTCTTAAACACTTAGAATTTTATCCAGAACTCACAAAAGATAATCAGACGTTACCTTCAAAAAAGGAAAAGATTGATAATCCTTGGTAGAATACGGCACCTTATTCTATCTAATATGTTGAATTAACCGAAGATGATTGAATGTAGAAGGTTGGAATAACGCTGAAGTCACATCCATCATTGACTTAGACAAAATTTCATAAGAAAAGTTTCATTGAAGAAGAAAGAAGTGTAGCATATAGGAAAAAAAAAACCATGTTGGTTATTTTAAACGTCTTCCTAGATCACAGCATTTTCACCTTTAGAATCCTCATCTTTGGCTTCATCCTAATCTTCATTACCAACATCCATAGCTGAGGGAGGAAGAGAAGGAAGGTTGAGAAACTCAATCTTTGACCACGCTGAGGAAGGTCCCTCGGGGATATCAAGTGCTTTCAAGAAGGATAGGTTGAGATCAGGATAATGGGAGAGGATTTGATGGCAGGCGAGGCAGAAGCCATCTTGGAATGAGGACTCTGTTGCCTCATCTAACTTAGCCTTTTCAACCTTCAAGTCCTCCAGCTCCTTATTCAAGGCCATCACTTCCTTCTCTGCCTTTTTCTTCTTCTTCTTCTTTCCATTCTTTACTTGGTCAATCTCAGCAAGGCATTTGGCATTGCTCTCCAGTGACTTTTTGATGTCCATTACCGTGTCTTTTTTTCCATCCAAAGGACCTCCCCCTTCGAGGAAAGCTCGACGACCTTCACTCCAAGGTCAGATATTTTTAAGGAGCACTCATCAAAGAGCCTCTTCTGGCCCTCCAACACTTCTTGGTGAAGCTTGGTCAGGTCCTTCCTTGCGATTTTGTTGAGCTTGGCACATTTCATGATCGAGCTCACAATCAATTCCTTGATGTTACCCACTCTGGGGTAATCCAGTTATGGTACCAAAACCATGCATTTAAACTCCCAGGTTTGGTGTGTCCTCTAGGTCATCAGAACAACACCCCTAGTGTACATACTCAAGTGACCCTCTTGAGCAATATGTAAATACATGCATATTGGTCTAACCATAACACATATATTTACATTTATGCACACCATGGCAGTAAAGAAGGAAAACACTATCACAAGTCTTAATCTTTGCTACCACACATTAGGCAATCTTGTTAAGTTCTAGTGACCAGCCACCACGCCTGTAACTTCCACTAATAAACTGTATCATACTAGCCACATACCCCCTGTTTTCTTCACACCATTACCAAGTAGAGACTTAGAGCAAACCAAGGAATTTTGTTTTACATCAATATCCCACCTATGGACCAAGTTATGGATTTTGTAAGTCGTTTACAAAATTCTGACCAAATGAACAGTAACTTAGCCAACTTTGCAATGTCATATCTTTGGCTACAGGGCTCCACATTCACAAATTCCAAATCCTAGCTCAAACACTAGATGTTCTCTAGGTGTGGCCAAAATTCATAGTAAGATTCCTTCTACACAAGGAGATATAGAACTTTAAGTCTAGAGTCAAAATTCTGGTGACTGTATGACCATTTTGCCCATACAAAATTTCATAAGTATGCAAACACTTCATTCATAAAGGGAAAACCCTCCAAGGCTATCCCATATATGTCCATTAGACATAGGAATTATATGCTCTTGCATCTAGCAACTTTATGTGGCCAAAACAGAATTTACAAGCAAGTAGCCTATCATTCACACTTAGGCAGCTTTGCACCACATTACTTACATAGCCAAAACATTACATAAATGTTCACATACTTATCTCATCTCACATACACTACATGTACATGAACACATGCACAACATAATGGTCTTAAATCAGCTATATACACAGCCTAAGTTACAAGTGTGCCTGAGACACAGTAGACTACAGAACAGGATGCTGGACAGCTGCTGTACAACACAATAAGTACCACCATTTAAAGTACCAAATGTGCTCCTAAAATCACCAAACCTTTCAGATCATAACTAGACATATGGAAGTTCATGTACCTAAAATTTCAGATGAAAACTGAAACCACAAAGGTTAGTTTGAAGGTGATCTTTCTACTGGACCTGAAATGACAAAATTGAGGGGAGTAAGTTTCATTGAGAAACTTAGTAAGGGTAGCACTTGGATTCAGTAGGCAATGTAACCATCATTAAAACCTGCATCCAAAGACACTAAAACACAAAAACCACAATTCAAATATACAAGATATAGTAACCAAATGCAGCGGCCATTCACAACCAACAAACATATGAAATGCAGTAGCAACAATAAACCATAGGTTAGTCCATAAAACACATAATAAACATAATGAAATCACTATGGCAGCGTTCCTCAAGCTAATGTTTGATCTTAGGAGGATTTTAACAGTAGTTAGTACTAACTTTTGGGCTCTAGAAACCCAGAAATCCACTGCTATCACTGTGCACTTCACACTAGGTCACACAACCTTCAATAAGTGCACTCCCCTCACTAAGCTTGGTTCATCAAGCTCATGGGTCTCTTCCAAGCTTGGCCCTAGCTCTATGGTTGCTTGAAAATACAGAAAACAACCCATGAGAGCAAGAGAACCCTTACCTTGATTGGTATGCTGAAATTGGAGCTTGATCCTAGGTGCACTCAAGCAATAACACAAAATAGCTTCCAATTGTGCTTCCTTGACTTCAATTGCAAGTAGTTTTGAGTTCGAAGGTATGGTGGCTATGGAGGATGTGTGGAGGAGGGGATTGGCTTCTTTTTTGCTGGTGGAGGCCGAAATTTGGGATGTAAGGACCAAGAATGGACACTTATATATCCTTAAGTGCACTAAACACACCTAACAAGCTTAACCAAGCTTTATGTCATTTTCCTTGCTACATGACCATGGTTTCTTTACCTTAATCTCTTGGCCCACATTTGACCTACTTATCCCATGTCATAGCAGGCCTCCTTATGTAGGATAACCCCACAAAACTTCCATTTGACTTAAGTCATAAGCATGAACAACCAAAGGCACACAATAGGACACTTAAGTCCTTAAAGATTTTTTGTGTTTTGCTTTGTCCATACTTGTCTTCCATGAGCAATTTGGTCCACCAATAGCACTTTTATACCATTCATATCTTCCCATAACTCTCCAAGTCTCTTTCTTGAGAGTTTTGCAATTGAGTACCTGAATTTCCAAAACCTTACAAAAAAGTCCATAGGTTGCTTGACAAACGAGCAATCCTTAAGGTTTTTCTTGGGGGCCAAGTTACCAACTTGGAACATTTTTAAGGAGGTGTTGATCATGCCTTTTACCCCCCAGACTTCAATCACTACAGTGAGAATTGCACAATATAATGGTTTTTTGGCCATTGTGACACACTTGTAATTCTCCTAGTTTTGTGAGGCGGTAACACTTGGCCTTGGCCAAGCTCTCCTCCAACTGACGTTAGATGGAAGACTATTTTGCTGCCCATGCCTAAAATTAACCTATATATGATAGTAGCTGGAAGTGGAAAACACCTGATATGAGGTACAACAACATGAAGAATGTGAAAAATAAAAAATTTTCAAACTATTAAAGGTTACCTGGGCAACATGCTTGGACATCTGAGCTAAAAGGACTTCCACATTGGGTATTCTTTGGACAAAGTCTGGAAGGTGTCGTTGGTCATGATGATCTATCTTCCATAATGCCCAGGCCTTTTGGCCTAAAAAATCACTCCGAAGTTCCTTTCTTACATTATCTCTTAACCATTCATCTACAAGGTCTAAAATACTGAAAAAACTGAAGTTCATAAACGAATGGCTAATAGACAAACCTGATGAAAGTTTGGTACCTTCTTCGTCAGACTCATTGACATACAGTACTTCGGTAGGAATATCCTTGCCCTTCCTTCTTCGTCACTCTTAGGCCTGTTCAGCTGAAATCTCCCCTAACGAAGTCCCCAATGTCTTGGTAGTTGCATTGGGACTTAAAGGAGTTAAGTAGATGGCCAGCTTCCGGGACAAGTCAGCACGCATAGGCATTTGGTCAAGTGCCTCAACTTGATCTTCGGGGGGAGGGGGAAGCGAGTCCTCTTTAGTTTTCTTCAACTTTGGAGCTGAAGTTGGTCTAGCTGGCACCTTATTTCTTTTGGGCGCATTTTTCTTCTGCTGTTTCCCTTTCTCGGCTTGGCCGGGGAACAAGCTCTTGTAAAAAGCTGCAGACTTGTAACCTATCTCTACAAAAGAGAACATATCAGTGTAAGTATCAAAATTCTAAGACTATGGTTTAAGGAATAGCTTATTTTCTACAAGGCTGAGATAGTAGAGTTTGCCCCAAATGAGCTGAACAAGCCGCATCTTCTTCCCATCCACAAAGAGCTTCGACATATCTTGGTCTGTAAAATGTTCAGCAATAATGCCAAGCTCCCGAAGAACCTCTTCGATCATAAATATCCATCTAATGGAAAAGGGGTAGAGAGAGTGCGAAGGTGCCTATGCATCCCAGTCTACGATAGCTCGAATGCGGCCGTAAAAATCTTCAAACTGAGACTCCAATTCAAGAGTTAGTAACTTCCTAGGATCCACTACATTGGTCACTAGTGTACCCGAGGCCCACTAAGCTAGGAGGTCTTTCCACTTATCATTAATCCCCATGAACACGTACACGTGCTACCACCCTTGCTAGCTATCGTCAATGCTGAAAGTGAAAGTAAATTTTTTGCCCTAGATCCCCAAGGAAGCAAAAAGTAAAATCGTCCCTTTGGGGTAGGATTAAGCTTATAGTATTGCAGAAAGAAGATAAAGTGGAGGACAATTTTGAAAAGTCCAGACATGCATAAAAAGGCATTGAAGTAGGCATAGGAGTTTGAGGGCATCTGATTGACGGCTATGCCGTGAAAATGGTAGAAGTCTGAAATCACCTTCAGTGGTGGATAGTAAAGACCCACCTTTAATTGCACTCTGAAGACGGTAATCTCCTTTGGACAAGGAAGGTAGCTCGGTTCATTATGATTAGGCAGCCTAACTTTTGAGTAAGAAGGAAGAAAAAAAATTGAGTCTCCATTTCGCCAACTTCTCCGAAGTCATGTAGCTTAAATGAGAGTAAAAAAAAAGCCAACTCTCAGGAAAAGCTTTAACCGTGGCTTAACTGAATAACATCTTCGGTGGCTAAGACACTAACTTCAGACAGAGGGAGGAAAGAAAAGAAAATGGGATGAAGAAGAGTAATTTAAAAAATAAACCCACCTATATAGCAAACAGATGGAACTTCGGGAACCACCGCAAAACCTTGCCGGAAATTGTTCTACTGCTAGCACAGCTGCAAAAAGAAAGCTGGAAGGTGAGAAGAAATCTAAGAGGAAAAGAAATGAAAGTTAAAGAACTATGGAATCTCTGAATAAGAAAGGCTTTATATATACCGAAGGAGGTAGGCGAAGTGTCATCATAATGACCCTTCATAAGGAAAAGGATGTAACCGATGTAACGGACATGACGAATCACAAACAAACAAGGACACTTGTTGCATGATATAAGAAATGAGGGCATGCCTTCTGACACTAGTAGGTCTATATTGGCTATTCTGAAGTGACGTGACTGCCAGGCTAGAAGGCAGGATGTTTCACTAGCAGAAAGCATTAGCTCCTCGCCCCCAAAAATGCAAACTCGGTTAAATCAGGAATTCAGTTGGAGGACAGAACAGCTGCTCAAAATCTGAAGGTGAGACCTCGCCAAATGTAGGAAACTGCACCATGGATGCTTCATCAACAAAAGGCTAAAGATGTTAACCACTCTGTGGTAGTCTAATTATGGTGCCAAAATTGTGCATTTGGACTCACAGGATTGGTAATGTTAAGTAGGCCATCAAAACACTACCCTTAGTGTGCATACCCATGTGGCCCTCTTGGGCACTATGTAAACACATGAATATTGGTCCAACCATCACAAACATATTCACATTTCATTCTCACTATGGCAGCAAAGAAGGAAAACACTAGCAAAAGTCATAATCTTGGCTACCACACTATAGCAATCTTGTTAAGTCATAATCAAACCAAAGAATTTTTTTTACGTCAATAGCCCACCTATGGACCACGTTATGGATTTTTTAAGTCGGTTACAAAATTCTGACCAAATGAATAGTAACTTGGCAAAATTTGCAATATCATATCTTTGGCTACAGTAGTCCAACTTCAGAAATTCCAAATCCTAGTTCACGTCTTGATGTTCTCTAGCCGTGGTCAAAATTTCATGCCAAGATTCCTTCTACACATGGAGATATAGAACTTTAAGTCCGGAGTCAAAATTCTGGTCACTTTATGACCATTTTGCCCATACAAAATTTCATAAGTGTTCAAACACTTCATTCACAAGGGGAAAACCCTCCAAGGCTACCCTATATATGTCCATTACATATATAAATTACATGGTCTTGCATCTAGCAGCTTTATGTGGCCAAAATAGAATTTACAATTAAGTAGCCCTTCATTCACACTTAGGCAGCTTTGCACCACATCACATACATAGCTAAAACATTACTCAAATGTTCACATACTTATCTCATCTTACATACACTACATGTACATGCATGCATTCACTACATAATGGTCTTAACTCAGCTAAATACACGCCCTAGCTTACAGGAGTGCCTGAGGCACAATGGACTCCAGAACAGGATGCTGGACAGCTGCTGCACAACACAATAAGAACCATCACCAAAAATACCAAATGTGCTCCTAAAACCACCAAAATTTCCAGATCATAACTATACACATGGAAGTTCATGTACCTGAAATTTCAGATCAAAAATCAAACCGGAAGGTTCAGTTTGAATGTGATCTTTCTGCTGGACCTGAAATGACAGAATTGAGGGGAGTAAGTTTCATTGAGAAACTTAGTAAGGGTAGCACTTGGATTCAGTAGGCAATGTAACCATCATTAAAACCTGCATCCAAAGACACAAAAACAAAAAAATGACAATGTATATATAGAAGATATAGCAACCAAATGCAGCACCTATTCACAACCATCAAACTCATGAAATGCAGCAGCAACATAAACAGTAGGTTAGTCCATCAAACATGTAAGAAAAATAAATAAATCACTATGGCAGCCCTCTTTAAGCTAATGCTTGGTCTTAGGAGGATTTCAATAGTAGTTAGTACAAACTTTGGGCTCTAGAAACCATCACTTCACTGCCATCATTGTGCACATAACAATAGGTTACAAAACTTTCGATAAGTGCAGTCCCCTCACTAAACTTAGTTCTTCAAGCTCGTGGCTCTCTTCCAAGCTTAGTGCTAGCTCCATGGTTTCTTGAAAATACAGAAAATAACCCATGAGAGTAAGAGAACCCTTACCAAAGTGGGTAGGCTAGAAATCAAGCTTGATCCTTGAAGTATCCGAGCAATAGCTCAAGTTTGCTTCCAATTGCTTCCTTTTGCCTTCAATTTCAATCAATTACAAGTTCGAAGGTGTGGTGGCTATGGAGGAAGTTTGGCTGTGTTCTTGGGCTAGAGGAGGATGAAAATGAGAGAGGGATAAGTGATTTGGCCAGTTAAATGGCCTTAAATGAGCTTAAGGGCACAAAATACACTTAACAAGCTTAACCTTGCTTTATGTCATTTTCCTTCTCACTAATTATGGTTTCTTTTTCTTAAAATCATTGGTACACATGTGCCCAACATTTTTGAATAATTATCATGTCTTGGCTGCCTCCCCCATGGTGGGATAACCCCACAATTCCACCCTTAGGCTTAAGTCAAAAGCTTGAACACCTTAAGGTTTAGACTAGGACATTTAGGTCCTTATTGCCTTTAGTGTTTCCTTTGTCCAAACTTGTATTCCATGAGCAATTTGGTCCTTGAATAGCACTTTCGTACCATTCATTTCTGATGCCCATCAGCATCATCTCCACTGTGTGTCGTCATGAATGCGGCAGGGACTTCAGGAGGTACGGGCGAGTCCCGATAGAAGGTGCTCTATGGGGATCACTTGTGATGGCCGGCAGCATCCTCCTGTGGGAGGCACGGTGAGGCCGAGAAGGATTTCCAGTGTGGGAGAGAGCCCGAAACGGGGATTCCTCTGAAAGACCTGCCTGAAACATTTAGAAAACAGGGGTTAGGAGGTCCCTAGAGTGATTTTCCGGGGAGGAGCCTTCGACGCCCAAATCAGTGCTTTGGGGGGTGGAGAGGGAGTAGTCAGGGAAAAAGGTTCTTGCCTACCATGTCCTCTTGAGGGTGGAAAGAAGAGGGAGAGAGAGAGTCCTCCAAATGATGGCCATTGCCTTGATATATATAAGAGGGGGTGAGCCCTTCGGATTGTGACACGTGTATGGACGGATGTCATTCGTACTTCTGGGCGTTGGGGCCCTAGCCACCTGCAGGCTCCTCGGGCCACGAGCCGTGACAAGCGTATGAGTGCATATGAGGGCAGTGGGCAGTGGCGGCGTGTCATAGTGCATATGAGGGCAGCGTGTAGGGTGACTTGGGCAGAATGTCAGAGACTCCTTGATGGCGCCTGTCGTAGCTCCGAGGTCCCCTTGGTCGAGGTCCCCTTGGTCGATGTCCACCTACGAGGTGAGGGGCCTTTTCCCAGGGTTGTACTGGTTCTTCGAGGGATTCCCTGGCTCCAGAGTTACTCCTTCAGGGGGCTTTTGTCACACCTCACACAGGCCCTGGCCTATAAGTTTCTACTTTAACTCACAAACCCAACTCAAATTCTAAATTCTTTAATTCGGCCAAGCAAGCAATCGCAACATTAAGTCTTATTTTCTTACCTTGAGAAGCCTGGGAGGTGGCCCATGAGGCATTAACATAAGTCCAATAATTTCCTTGCAGTAGATGCAAGGCCTAATACCACTAACTTACAAAACAAGCAAGGTTTTAATAGATTACTTGCATATCAAGCAACGCAACACTTAATGAAATTTTAAGTGCATATAGGGTGTGCAATCAAGTGTGCTACTGGGAGCGGACCGTCTTTGGTCAACAAGGTGAAGAAGGACACCCTTCTTCCATCCCCGGAGGATGTGGCAAAGGTCGGCGATGACATTGCAACTTCCACCAATCCTGAAACTCACGCCAAGCCTGAAACTTCAGCTGAGGCTCTTGCCGGGGTGGTTACTGTTGCTACTGCTTTAAGTCCCGCCACGTCGGTGGATCTTTTGGGCTCTTTGGCAGGGAGTCCCTCTGCCGAGGAGTTGGAAAAATGCCGAAGGGATAAAGGCAAAAATATTCCTGCCGACGTGGAGGAGGTCCAGAACTTCGATGATGACGTTGCTGAGGTTGCGCCTGGTTTGTCTTTAACCCCTTTTTCATAACTCGTATCCTCATAACTTGTATAGTTAAGGAACTTTGTCTGACTTACGCTTTCAACTTTTCAGAGGATCTGGCGCCTTCAGCTTGGATGGTTGAGCATGCCCGAAGGTGGGCTCCTCGGGATTCCCACATTCCGAAGGACAAAGTCCCAAGGGAGATGTTCTGGTCTTTCACGGATGACATGAACCTGTTCTCCGAGGATTGCCGAGAAATGACTCCCCGGATGGTGAGGGGCGTGATCACTCAGGCTTCCTTCAAGGCAGTTGCCGAAGACTGTGCCTCCGAGGATACCCTTGCCGCCAAGGTTTCCGAGCACGCTGCCCAGGTAGTTCTTCAGGCCTCTTCATTTTTCCTCCCACTTTTTTGTCTAAGTGTTTTGGCTTTCCTTCTGTAAATTTCACTAAGTATCTTCTTTTTTGTAGCTCCTGGGGTATAGTGGATACCTTCGAGCTTGGATGGCAAAGTAGTCTTTGGTCTGAGCTTGGACCGAAGATAAATTAGAGAAGGCCAAGGTCTTCTCTGCTAACATGGTTGTGACGAACACCAAGTTGAGCCGAATAGCCAAGGAGAAGGTTGCCAAGCTTCGGGAGGAATTCTTGAAGGGCCAAGAGGAGCTCTTGAAGGATTTCTCCAAGAAGATGTCCGACCTTGGTGAGAAGGTTGTCAACTTAACCTCGGCCAACGAGGCCATTCAAAAGGACAAAGAAGGAGAAACTGCTCTTCTGACGAAGGCTCTTGCTGACCATGCCAAACTTCAAGCCATGGTTGACTCGCTGAAGAAGGGTTCACAGAAGAAGAAGAAGATAAAGGAGTTGGAGAAGAAGGTTGGGGATCTTCGATAGGAGGTTTTCTGATAGCCGAACTGCTATCGCCCTGACCACCTACCTACCACGGGAAAGAGGGAGCCCGACACCTGAGGCATACGACCTCGGAAAGGACTCCGGAGTGAAGGAAGTCATGCACCTGAGGTGCACGACCTCGGTAGCTCACCAAATTCCAACTTCGGGAGCCAGCGTAGCGCCTCCTTCGGGGGGCGATCGAACCAGCTCCGGGGGAGAAAAACCAACCACCCCCTCTGGGAGAAAGCCCCCCGAAGACGTAGACACCGAAGTTCCAGCCCGACTCCGGGAAAGGGCTCCTCACCCCGAAGTGAGACATCATCCAAAGAGACCTCGGTTGTACAGCAAGAGCCATCAAGGAGTCTCTGACACTCTGCTCATATACGTCTCTGACACGCCACCCCTAGACCCACTCTGACATGGCATCGCAGCATACGTCTTGTCACGTCGGGCTACACCTACCATGGCTCGCGGCCCGAGGAGCCAACAGGCTACTAGGGGCCCCCACGGCCAAAAGTACAAACACCATCCATCCATACACGTGCCACAATCTGAAGGGATCACCCCCTCCCTTATATACCAGGCAATGGTCACAGACAAGGGGGCTTCGCTAGAGAGAGAGAAAAAAAAAAAAAAGAGAGAGAGAGGCCGAAAAACAGAGGACGCTCTCCTCCCTCCGCCTGAATACTCTCCCTTCAGCCCTCGGAAAGACACGCTAGGCAAGAGTCCCTTGTGCTTATTACTGTGTCTGTTAGTATTGTGCCCAAAAAGCCAATCATGAGATGATTGTATTTTTGCACATTGAGTCATGATATTTTATTGAGGCATTAATCCAGCAATTATGTTTGTTGTTTTGTTTCTACGTAACGTAATAAGCATAACTGTAACCCTAGAATAATGATATTCTTAAACGTCCCTAGTCTAGTATTATTGTGGAGCGGGTTGCAAGAATACATAATGACTAGCATATGTGGAGGCTAATATGAGATATGTAGTCTACATATGGGTACAAGTTGGAGAACTTGTGTACTGGACCGACCCACCATGAGAACACTTCATGGATCGTTATATGAGTGTCATAAGTGATTCTCATAGTGATCATGGTATATGTAGTCCTTCGACCTAAGATCAGCAAGGTTCCCTACGTGTGAGTCACATACTTTGATACTTTCCTTTGTTGCTCGTAACTGAGTGAACTTGAAGGAGGTCATTGGGTATGTCACATATCATGCGGAGGGATTTGTATGATCAAGATGGGATTTGTCCCTCCTATGTAACGGGAGTGATATCTTTGGGCCCCTTGATAGAGTGAGACTTAGAAAATGCATGGCCATGCTCCGATGAGTTGATATATGATATCAATGTCATCAGTTTAAGTTAGTCTACTCGGTAATCAAGAAACCAAAGATTGGGCTATACGAGAGTGACACATTCCATGTCTCGTGCTTAGTCTTGATATCTTGGACAAAGGGACAATGGCATATATCGGTGATGATCATAAAGGTTTAGTCGATTCACCGACAATCTTGTCACTTGGGTAGCAATGATGTGTTGCTAGACACCGCTCATTGCTTATGATCATAAATGTGATTTATGATCATTGCCAACATGGCAAGAGCCTATTGGGTCGCACACATAGAGCTATTTGGATCATTAGAGTGCATGGGCTAATTATTTGGGTTATGGTTTCACTTTAATTTCGTATTAATAATGGGCCAAGGAGTTGAGCCATTATTAAGCCCGAAATTAAATCCTAATTGGATTAGGGCTTTGAAACCCATTAGGCCTGGAAGTTGAGTCTCACTATAAATACAACTTTTAATTGAGAAATTCGCAGGTCTCCTTGCCCTAGCCTCCCAAAAGGACAGCCGCACTCTTGTCTTGCAATTCCTTGGAGGACGCAACCTAGCACTGCGAGCGCAAGAGAAATGCATCTGCCGGGACGTGGTGGAAGCGTGGTGATCCCGAGAGGCTCGTGTGGATACCATAGAGAGCCTGAACACGTCAACTGTTCAGGTTTTGTGATTCGACTCTACAGTTGAGTGAGAGATCTCAACCGAAAATTAGGTATGAAATTTTCGAACACCCGGTTTACCCCGTTTCACTTGGATCCTGGAGGGTTTCGGTTAAATTCCGCTGCGCTGTTTGGCTCCCGAAACCCAACAGTGTCCACTTCTCTCTAAAAGCACTGACTTGGGCGTCGGAGGTTCCCCCCTGGAAAACAACCCCGGGGGCCTGCTAACCCTTGTTTTCTGAGTGTTTCAGCCAGGTCTCCTTGAAGGATCTCCGCTCCGGGCTCTCTTCTGTGCCGGAAGTCTTTCCCGTCCTCACCAGCCATGGTACCAGGAAGCTGCCGGCCACCACTTAAGGTGACCCTCTCAGGGTACCTTCCAAGACCCCATACTGCCCTCACCACTGCACACAGTGGAGATGCTGGCTCTGCCTACCGGACCACATCAGATGGTGGCTCTGCACCCCCGGACCGCATCATCTGGCGCCGTCTGTGGGAAGCACACCTTGGTTGCTGAAGTTGAAGCTCGACATTCTAAGGAGAAGGTACTCCCGAGGTCCCCGTCCGCGCTGGAGATTTAACGGGCAACCGAATAATGGCAGTCGGGATTTCCCTACCCGAGGGTGAACGCCCTCTGACTATTACCATAGGCTTCCTGCACGAATTCCCATGACCTGGTGTGGTCGAAATGACATAGTAGTCAAGCCGAAGAAGGCCGCACCAAAAATTCGGGCCGAAGGCCCCCCTCTTCAGTACCTCGTTGAGATGAGAGTTCCATATCAGTTCACAGGAATTTGGGAAACGGAGATCAACGAGATGAGTCCTCCATGGAAAGCGGGCTCCTCAGAGTATGACCTACAGGAAAAGCAGGGTTGGGATGACCAAGATCTCCCCGCCGAAAGAGTTCTGCACCCGAGGAAAAAATCACCATCTCCTCGGCAATGAAGTCAAAACCCATTGCCCCGAGAGGATGTGTACGACTTGACTTACGGGCAGAAGGCGCCGACTCTACTTCCCAGGACACGACCGCTGTTCGAAGTAACCCACCTTCGTACAACGCCGTGAAAAAGAGTAGAGCATTCAAAAAAGACTATCAAAATAATGCATTGAACTCAAAGAGTACTACATCGCGTATGAGCCTAGAAGGGCAGTAAGCGCCCAGATACTAGAAGACTAGATCACCGAAATCCCAGAAGTAGGGAAGCCTGAAACCAACAAGGGAGACAGAGTGAACGTAGTTCTAGAGTTGAAACTCCTTGTTAGTGGAACCCCAAGCGTAGAACATCAGGGCGCTAGGATACCTCCTCGGGGGCCCGAAGGCAAGGAGGCCACCAAGACGATCAAATTTGATTACCAAAAGTGTTGGGCCATCCGAGCATGGCAATGCTAGGTATAATAACCTCGCACAAAAGGTGGAAAGATCCTACAAAGGGGAATCTCGCAACCAAAGAGTCCCGAAAATCCTCATGAAGTGGCAGAAAGTGCAAAGATGTTCCAGACGATATTTCCTGATTAAGGAAAAACTATGTAGGCAAAGGTATGCAACTCCATTATAAAAATATATATATCAGTAAAAAGGGTGCAGGGTAATTCGTCCAAGAGGTGTGAAAATGGCCAGAGACGCGCCAGCACCCGAAGACTGCCTTCGGAGTGGATAACCTCGGAAAGATTGCACCGAGGCACTCCAGACAGCAGCCGAAGATGTGAAGTTCTGCGTGATAGCAGAGGACTACTGCACTGAGTGGGGTAAGGTAGAACTCCTAGCAACCATGTCGGCAAAAGGTGCACAAAAAGTTCATCTAGAAGAACATAGTATGCTGATTTGGCATACCGATGGTGACACCGGCCAATTATGATTTCCAGTCTATGGACAGAGGATTTCAAAAATCCATCACCGACCTCAAAATAAAAAGGCATTTCAGCCCACTAGGTCAGCCCCCGAGCAACAGACAAGTAGAGGTAGTCAAAAGAGGGACAATAAGAGATGCAAAGGGAAAGTGGCCAGGAAAACTTCCTACTGTACTAAGAAGTTATCAGACAACTCCCCGAGGGGCCAACGCGGAGACACCTTTCTCACTTATCTCCAGTGCAGAAGCCACTATCCATTGGAAGTAGTACGGCCATCATACAGATGTTTCAAAAAAGAGGAAATGACCTCGGGTTAAGAACTAACCTTGACTTAGTTGTCAAAAACTTAGAAAAGGCCGAGCTCGTAAGCAGGCCTTTTCGGCAAAAGGTGGCCATAAGTGCAAACCTGCATGATAGGCCAAAAAGAATAAGGGAAAGGAGACTTCACTCCTGAAAGGCCGAATTAGAACCCCGAAAACCATCCTACGGGGTACTTCGGCCAAACGGGAAAGGGCCTTATTGTTAGTGTTGTGCCCAAAAAAGCCAATCATGAGATGATTGTATTTTTGCACATTGAGTCATGATATTTTATTGAGGCATTAATCCAGCAATTTTGTTTGTTGTTTCATTTCTGCGTAACGTAATAAACATAATTGTAACCCTAGAATAATGATATTCTTAAACGTCCCTAGTCTAGTATTATTGTGGAGCGGGTTGCAATAATACATAATGACTAGCATATGTGGAGACTAATATAAGATATGTAGTCTACATATGGGTACAAGTTGGAGAACTTGTGTACTGGACCGACCCACCATGAGAACACTTCATGGATCGTTATATGAGTGTCATAAGTGATTCTCATAGTGATCATGGTATATGTAGTCCTTCGACCTAAGATCATCAAGGTTCCCTACATGTGAGTCACATACTTTGATACTTTCCTTTGTTGCTCGTAACTGAGTGAACTTGAAGGAGGTCATTGGGTATGTCACATATCATGCGGAGGGATTTGTATGATCAAGATGGGATTTGTCTCTCCTATGTAACGGGACTGATATCTTTGGGCCCCTTGATAGAGTGAGACTTAGAAAATGCATGGCCATGCTCTGATGAGTTGATATATGATATCAATGTCGTCAGTTTAAGTTTGTCTACTCGGTAATCAATAAACCAAAGATTGGGCTACACAAGAGTGACACATTCCATGTCTCGTGCTTAGTCTTGATATCTTGGACAAAGGGACAATGGCATATATCGGTCATGATCATAAAGGTTTAGTCGATTCACCGACAATCTTGTCACTTGGGTAGCAATGATGTGTTGCTAGACACCGCTCATTGCTTATGATCATAAATGTGATTTATGATCGCTGCCAACATGGCAAGAGCCTATTGGGTCTCACACATAGAGCTATTTGGATCATTAAAGTGCATGGGCTAATTATTCGGGTTATGGTTTCACTTTAATTTCGTATTAATAATGGGCCAAGGAGTTGAGCCATTATTAAGCCCAAAATTAAATCCTAATTGGATTAGGGCTTTGAAACCCATTAGGCCTGGAAGTTGAGTCTCACTATAAATACAACTTTTAAGTGAGAAATTCACAGGTCTCCTTGCCCTAGCCTCCCAAAAGGACAGCCGCACTCTTCTCTTGCAATTCCTTGGAGGACGCAAGCTAGCACTGTGAGCTCAAGAGAAACGCATCTGCCGGGACGTGGTGGAAGTGTGGTGATCCCGAGAGGCTCGTGTGGATACCATAGAGAGCCTGAACACGTCAACTATTCAGGTTTTGTGATTCGACTCTACAGTTGAGTGAGAGATCTCAACCGAAAATTAGGTATGAAATTTTTGAACACCTGGTTTACCCCGTTTCACTTGGATCCTGGAGGGTTTCGGTTAAATTTCGCTGCACTGTTTGGCTCCCGAACCCCAACACTTATTTAGTCCTAAACGATGTCCGAAGGCGAGCGTACAGGCTTGTCAACAGCGAAGAAGGAAAACTGAAAGGTACAAGGCACTCGAGCGCGTTAAAGAAATTCTATACTCAGAATTTTTAGACAAGAAATGGTGCAAGCCAGAAATTTGTCTAAGTACAAAAAGTTTTCCCCTGTATGAGAATGTTCGCCAAACAAAGCTCAAGTATGTACTCCCGAAAGTCTCTTATTCCTTCCAAAGTTGGTTGGGTTCTATGCCCAAAAGAGGGCAAGTCTACCAAACATGGCCGACAAGGGGCAGGCTAAAATTTGCCTGAAAAGGAACTTCGCCAACTGTGAAAGACTGCACTAAGAATGGCTGACAAAATGAGCAAAGAAAGTACTGAAGCCCCATGACCGAAAGTGGTCGGGACAATTGGGAAACAAAAATTTCTCAAAAAGACTTAGCCAAAATAATGAAGGAAAATTCTTTGAAGAAGGTCTTGATACAAGGAAAAGATTACAAGAAGAAGAGTACAAAGAAAAAGAAGAAGGCAAAGGTCCTAGAATATCTAAGGGACCCCGGCGTCATGGGAAGCTTCAGCTCCTGAATCTTTCACTGGCACCTTCGGTGCAGGAGGAGGAAACGGCAAGTTAAGGAACTCGACTCTTGACCACATCCACCGAGGCCCCCCGGGAATAACCAGGGCAGCCAGAAAGGAATGATCGAGGTCCGGATACTTCTTTAGAAACTGATGACAAGCTAGGCAGAAGCCGTCCTGAAAAGCAACCTTGGACGTCTAGACAGCTTTGTCTTTTTGAACGTCCAACTCGTTCGCCTCATGTTGAAGATCCGAAACCTCCTACCAAAGGTCGGAAACCTCCTGCTGAAGGTCAGAAATCTCCTTCTCCAGCTCCTCGGTTTTCTTCTTCTTCTTCGAACCCTCCTTCAGCAGGTCGACCTTGGCCTGGAGTTCAGCATTTTCAGCCATTGCCTTCGCCAGGAGGGCAGACTCCCCTTCCTTTTCCTTTTGAAGGGTTTCGTTGGCCGAAGTCAGGCTGATTAATTTGTTGCCAAGGTCGGATATCTTCTTGGAAAAATCCTTCAAGAGCTCCTCTTGGCGCTTCAAGAACTCCTCCCGAAGACAGGCAATTTTCTCCTTACATATTTGGCTCAACTTGGCGTTCATCACCACTGATTTGGCAGAGAAGACTTCAGCCTTCTACAATTTGTCTTCAGCCCAAGCTCGGGTTGAAGACTACTTTGTTGCCCAAGCTCGGAGGTATCCACTGTACCCCAAAAGCTGTAAAAAAAGAAAGGTAGTTAGTGAAATTTGCACAAGGGAAGCCAAAACACTTTGACAAAAAGTGGGAGGAAAAGTGAAAAGCCTGAAGAGTTACCTGAGCAGCATGCTCAGAAACATTGGTGGCAAGGGAACCCTCAGAGGCACACTCCTCGGTGACTGCCTTGAAGGATGCCTGAGTAAGCACGCCCCTCGCCATTTGGGGAGCCATCTCCCGGCAATCCTCGGAGAACAGGTTCATGTCTTCCGGGAAAGACCAGAATGGCTCCCTTGGGACTTGTTCCTTTGGGACATGAGAATCCCAAAGAGGTCGCCCTTGGGCGTGCTCAAACATCCAAGCTAAGGGCGCCAGATCCGCTGCAAAAAGAAACATACATCTCATCAGGTAAAAATTCCTTGATTATGAAACATGTAAGATTGTAGGAGAAAAGGTAAAAACCTGGCACGACCTCAGCAACATTGTCATTAGAGTCCCAGACTTCCTCCATGTCGGCAGGAATATGTTTGCCCTTAGCCCTTTGGCACTTTTCTAAATCATCGGCAGAAAGATCCGCCAAAGAGCCCAACAAATCCACCGACGTGGCGGGACTCGGAGGGGCAAGAACGGCGGCCACCCCGGCAAGAACCTCGCCGGGCATTTCAGGCTAGGAAAAAGTTGCAACCTCGGTCGAAGTCACAGTGACATCGCCAGCCTTAGTGGAAGTAGCAATAACATCGCCGACCTTCGAAACATCCTCTGAGGAGGGGAGAGGGGTGTCATTCTTGGCCTTCTTGCTCAAAGATGGTCCGCTCCCCGGAGTCTTACGCCTCCCCTTTGTTTGTTCTCCCTTCTTGGCCTGACCAAGGAAGAGAGACCTGTAGTAGGCGGCAGAGTCGTCGCCCATCTCTGAAAAAGAGGGAAGAAATTAGTGTAAGTCCACAGGTGCTTATGCTAAAAAAACCTTGAAAGGAACTTACTTTTAGAAAAAGCTTCGTAAGAAAGCTGGCTCTGAAGGAGCTTCACCAGCCAAGAGTTCTTCCCCTCGGTAGCAGCAGCTGTCATGCCGAGATCCATCTCGTGCTCCGTAACCATGGAGCTAGGGCTATGTTTGGAAGAGAGCCATGAGCTTGATGAACCAAGCTTAGTGAGGGGAGTGCACTTACTGAAGGTTTTGTGACCTAGTGTAAAGTGCATAGTGATGGCAGCAAATTTTGGTGTTTATAGACCACAAAAGTTAGTACTACCTACTCTTAAAATCCTCCTAAGGCCAAGCATTAGCTTGAGGAGGGCTTCTATAGTGATTTATTTATGTTTTATGGACTAACCTATGGTTATTATTTTTGTTACGTTTCATGTGTTTGTTGGTTGTAAATGGTTGCTGCATTTGGTTGCTATATCTTGTATATATGCATTGTGTTTTTTGTGTTTTAGTGTCTTTGGATGCAGTTTTCAATGATGGTCACATTGCCTATTGAATCCAAGTGTTACCCTTACTAAGTTTCTTAATGAAACTTGCTCCCCTCAATCCAAGGTCCAACAAAAAGATCACATTTAAACTAATGGGTTTCGGGAGCCAAACAGCGCAGCAGTGATGCGGGTCTAGTTACGGGGAGCCAGCATCTTTACTGTTGTGCAGTGGTGTAGGCAGCAGGGACTCCTGGAAGGACATGAAGGTACCCTTAGAGGGTTACCTAAAGTGACGGTCGGCAGCTTCTGATACCGTGGCTGGTGAGGACGGGAAAGGCTCTCGGCATGGGAGAGAACCCAGAGCGGAGACCCTTCAGGGAGACCTGGCTAAAACACTCAGAAAACAGGGGTTAGGAGGCCCCTGGGGTGGATTTCCGGGGGGGAACCTCCGACGCCCAAGTCAGTGCTTTGATAAAGCGAGAGGGGTGCAGTAAGAAGTACTAGAAATGCTTGCCTGGCGCGTCTTTCTGAGGGCTGAAGGGAGAGTATTCAGGCGTAGAGAGGAGAGTGTCCTTCTACCCTTTTGGTCCTTCAGTTGGAAGACCCTTTCTCCAGTTGGAAGAAGTTCTCTCTTAACCGGAAAAACTCCTCCCACCGGAAGAACCCACTGGTCGAACCCCCCTTCCCTGCGATGACTTTCCTTGTATAAAAGGAAGATGGTGACCCCTTCAGATGATGACACATGTGCGAAACGTGTATGGTTTGGATAGTGTTCATACTTCTAAGCATGAAGGCCCCTAGCCATCTACAGGCTCTTCGGGTTGCGAGCCAGAGTAGGTGTAGCCCTATGTGACAGGACGTTGGATAGTGACGTCGTGACAGGGCGTGCCTAGAGATGGGGTGTTGGTGACTTGTGTAAGCGGAGTGTCAGAGACTCCTTAATGGCTCTTGCTGTACAACCGAGGTCCCTTTGGTTGATGTCTCACTTCGGGGCGAAGAGCCCTTTTCCAGAGTCCGGTTAGAACTTCAGTCAATTCATCTTTAAGGGCCTTTTTCCCACAGGGGGTGGTCGGTTCTTTTCCTCGAGGGTGGTTTGGCCGGCGTTCCGAAGGAGGTGCTACGCTGGCTCCCAAAGTTAGAATTGGCGACCTACCGATATCGAGTGCCTCAAGTGTACGACTTCCTTCACTCTGGAATCCTTTTCCGTGGTCGGCGGTTGACCAGGGTGATAGCACTTCAGCTATCAAGCAGAATGTAACCGAAACCGTCCAGGATCCAAGTCAAACGGGGTAAACCGGGTGTTCAAAAATTTTTATACCTAATTTTTGGTTGAGATCTCTCACTCAACTGTAGAGTCGAATCACAAAACCTGAACAGTTGACATGTTCAGGCTCTCTATGGTATCCATACAAGCCTCTTGGGATCACCACGCTTCCACCACGTCCCGGCAGATGCATTTCTCTTGCGCTCGTAGTGCTAGCTTACGTCCTCCAAGGAATTGCAAGAGAAGAGTGCGGCTGCCCTTTTGGGAGGCTAGGGCAAGGAGACCTGCGAATTTCTCACTATAAGTTGTATTTATAGTGAGACTCAACTTCCAGGCCTAATTGGTTTCAAAGCCCTAATCCAATTAGGCTTTAATTTCGGGCTTAATAATGGCCCAACTTTTGGGCCCATTATTAATATGAAATTTTTGTGAAACCAAAACCCAAATTATTAGCCCATGCACTCTAATGATCCAAATAGCTCTATGTGTGCGACCCAATAGGCTCTTACCACGTTGGCAATGATCATAAATCACATTTATGATCATAAGCAATGAGCGGTGTCTAGCAACACATCATTGCTACCCAAGTGACAAGATTGTCGGTGATTCGACTAAACCTTTATGATCATCACCGATATATGCCATTGTCCCTTTGTCAAAGATATCAAGACTAAGCACGAGACATGGAATGTGTCACTCTCGTATAGCCCAATCTTTGGTTTCTTGATTACCGAGTAGACCAACTTAAACTGATGACATTGATATCATATATCAACTCAACTGAGCATGGCCATGCATTTTTCTAAGTCATACTCTATCAAGGGGCCCGAAGATATCACTGCCATTAGATAGGAGGGACAAATCCCATCTTGATCATACAAATTCCTCCGCATGATATGTGACATACCCAACGACCACCTTCAGGTTCACTCAGTTATGAGCATCAAAGGAAAGTATCAAAGTATGTGACTCACATGTAGGGAACCTTGATGATCTTAGGTCGAAGGACTACATATACCATGATCACTATGAGAATCACTTATGACACTCATATAACGATCCATGTAGTGTTCTCATGGTTGGTCGGTCCAGTACACAAGTTCTCCAACTTGTACCCATATGTAGACTACATATCTCATATTAGTCTCCACATATGCTAGTCGTTATGTATTATTGCAACCCGCTCCACAATAATACTAGACCAGGGATGTTTAAGAATATCGTTATTCTAGGGTTGCAATTATGTTTGTTAAGTTACGCAGAAACAAAACAACAAACATAATTGCTGGATTAATGCCTTAATAAAATATCATGACTCAATGTGCAAAAATACAATCATCTCATGATTGGCCTTTTGGGCACAACACTAACACAAACTGACACTTGTAGTTTGGGTTTTGATCTGAAATTTTTGGTACATGAACTTCCATATGTCTAGTTATGATTTGGAATGTTTGGTGATTGTAGGACCACATCTGGTATTTTCAATGGTGGTACTTATTGTGTTGTGCAGCAGCTGTCTAGCATCCTATTCCGGAGTCCATTGTATCTTAGGCACTCCTATAACCTAGGGTGTGTATTTAGCTGAGTTAAGACCATTATGTAGTGCATGTATGCATGTACATTCAGTGTATGTAAGATGAGAAAAGTATGTAAACATTTGAGTAATGTTTTGGCTATGTAAGTGATGTGGTACAAAGCTTCCTAAGTGTGAATGATAGGCTGCTTTCTTGTAAATTCTGTTTTGGCCACATAAAGTTGCTAGATGGAAGAGCATGTAATTCATATGTGTAATGGACATATATGGGATAGCTTTGGAGGGCTTTCCCCTTGTGAATGAAGTGTTTGCACACTTATGAAATTTTGTATGGGCAAAATGGTCATAAAGTGACCACAATTTTGACTCTGGACTTAAGGTTCTATATCACCTGTGTAGAAGGAATCTTGGTATGAAATTTTGATCACCTCTAGACAACATCTATAGGTCAAACTAGGATGTTGAATTTCAGAATTTGGAGCCCTGTAGCCAAAGATATGACATTGAAAATTTGGCTAAGTTATTGTTTATTTGGTCATAATTTTGTTACCAACTTAAAAAATAGATAACTTCATCCACAGCTGGGCTATTGATGTAAAACAAAATTCCTTGGTTTGGTATAAGTCTCTACGTCGTAATGGAGCAAATAAAATAGGGGTGTATGTGGCTAGAATGATATAGTTTATTAGTGGATGTTACAAGTGCAGTAGCTGTTCACTAGAACTTAACAAGATTGCCTAATGTGTGGAAGCCAAAACTAAGACTTATGCTAGTGTTTTCCTTCTTAACTGCCATAATGTGAATAAATGTAAATATGTGTGCTATGGTTAGACCAATATGCATGTATTTACGTATTGCTCAAGAGGGTCACCTGAGTATGTACACTAGGGGTGTTGTTTCAATGACCTACAGGACACACCAAACCTGGGAGTTTAAACGCACAATTTTGGCACCATAACTAGACTACCCCGGAGTGGGTAACATTACCCCCTACACTTCAATCACTAAGGTGAGAATTAGACAATATGATGGTTTTCAGCCATCATAACACACCTGTAATTCTCCCATTTTTATGAGGTGGTAACACTTGTGCCCGTGTTTTCCTTCTTTGCTACCATGGGTGTGCATGAAATGTGAATATGTGTACGATGGTTGGACCAAATATCCATATATTTACATAGTGCCCAAGAGCGGCACTTGCGTATGCGCACTAAGGGTAATAGTCTGATGGCCTATAGAACATTACCAATCCTGGGAGTCTAAATGCACAATTTTGGCACCATAATTGGACTACCCTAGAGTGGATAACACTTGAGCTCATTTAAGCTTGGGTTTTGTTGGGTTTGTGCCAATTTAGTGCCATGAAGCTCGTATTACTTTAAAACCTAGGAAAGTCCTTAGTGGAGTCTTGGATTGTGATGTGTTCCCTGTATTTGCTTGATTGAGCTAATTATTGTGTAATTGAGGTAAGGGATATATGATTCATGTGTATTTCATGCAATTCATAGTTTGCTTATAGTATAATTCAAGTAGTTTTGTGAATGGTGTTAGTTGGTCGATGGTGATGAATACGGTCGACCAGTAATGTTTAAATGACTTTGCATGGTGTTTACGGACACCAAATGATTAGTTTCAATGGTGCATTATGGCCTAATGCATGTGCACATTCAGGTTTAAGGCAAGTGGAGGTGTTCCTAGGGTCTTTGGGAGGCATTGGCAGCCCTTAAAGAGCCTTAGGCATGTATAAGAAGGCTCAGGCCTATGCGCTAGCATTCGATAGTGTTGACATGCTGCAGTATTTTCACCATTGATGCGGTCCGGTTAGGCGGAGCCAGCATCTCCACTATGTGCAGCAGTGTGGGCAGTAGAGGGTCCTGGAGGTACAAAGAGGTACCCTGAGAGGGTCACCTTCAATAGTGGCCGGCAGCTTCCTAGTACCGTGGCTGGTGAGGATGGGAAAGACTTCCGGTGTGGGAGAGAACCCGTAGCGGAGATCCTTTAGGGAGACCTGGCTGAAACACTCAGAAAATAGGGGTTAGGAGGCCCCCGAGGTAGTTTTCCGGGGGGGAACCTCCGACGCCCAAGTTAGTGCTTCTAGAGAAAATGAGACATAGTAATAAGCACAAAAGACTCTTGCCTGGCGTGTCTTTCTGAGGGCTGAAGGGAGAGTATTCTGGCGGAGGGAGGAGAGCGTCCTCTATTTTTCAGCCACTCTGCCTCTTTTTCCCTCTCTCTCTTTCTCTGGGGGAGGCCTTGGGCAGAGAACCCCTACCTGTGACCATTTCCCTGGTCTATAAGGGATGGGGTGATCCCTTCAGATTATGACATGTGTATGGTCGGATGGCGTTCATATTTTTGGACATGGAGGCCCCTAGCCATCTACAGGCTCCTCGGGCCGCGAGCCGTAGTAGGTGTAGCCCTGTGTGACAAGACGTATGCTGCGATGTCATGTTAGAGCGTGCCTGGGGGTGGCGTGTCAGAGATGTATATGAGCGGAGTCTCAAAGACTCCTTGATGGCTCTTGCCGCACAACCGAGGTCCCTTTGGTTGATGTCTACCTTTGTGGTGAGGGGCCCTTTCCCGGATTCGGGCTAGAACTTCGGTGTCTACGTCTTCGGGGGGCTTTCTCTCGCAGGGGGTGGTTGGTCTTTCTCCCCCGAAGCTGGTTCGGTTGCCCTCCCAAAGGGGGCGCTACGCTGGCTCCCGAAGTCGGAATTTGGTGAGCTACAGAGGTCGTGCGCCTCAGGTGTATGACATCCTTTACTCCGGAGTCCTTTCCGAGGTCGTATGCCTCAGGTGTCTAGCTCCCTCTTTCCCGTGGCCGGTAGGTGGTTAGGGCGATAGCACTTCGGCTATCAACCATAACTTTTTTCCCAGGTGTCTGAATAAGGCTATTCAAGGTTCCACATGTAGCTAAGAGGGACTACTATCATTTCCATGCCTTCATCAAGCTTTGAATTTCCTACATTTACATGAATTTTAGCTCAAAGTGAAGGCATGTTTGGCCACACTAGATAACCATTAGTCAAGTGAAAGGTCTAATGCCATCGGGAGCCTAGTTGGACCATTGTATTTGAGGTCCTCAAGTGGAAACGTTAGTGAACCTAGGTGGGCTCTAAAGTGATGGGTTTTGGGAGCCAAACAGCGCAGTGAAATTTAACCGAAACCCTCCAGGATCCAAGTGAAACGGGGTAAACCAGGTGTTCGAAAATTTTCATACCTAATTTTCGGTTGAGATCTCTCACTCAACTGTAGAGTCGAATCACAAAACCTGAACAGTTGACGTGTTCAGGCTCTCTATGGTATCCACACGAGCCTCTGGGATCACCACCCTTCCACCACATCCCGACAGATGCATTTCTCTTGCGCTCGCAGTGCTAGCTTGCGTCCTCCAAGGAATTGCAAGAGAAGAGTGCGGCTGTCCTTTTGCGAGGCTCGGGCAAGAAGCTTGTGAATTTGTCACTAAAAGTTGTATTTATAGTGAGACTCAACTTCTAGGCCTAATGGGGTTCAAAGCCCTAATCCAATTAGGCTTTAATTTTGGGCTTAATAATGGCTCAACTATTTGGCCCATTATTAATACGAAATTATTGTGAAACCAAAACCCAAATTATTAGCCCATGCACTCAACTGATCCAAATAGCTCTATGTGTGCGACCCAATAGGCTCTTATTGTTAGTGTTGTGCCCAAAAGCCAACCATGAGATGATTGTATTTTTGCACATTGAGTCATGATATTTTATTAAGCCATTAATCCAACAATTATGTTTGTTGTTTTGTTTCTGCATAACTTAACAAACATAATTGTAACCCTAGAATAATGATATTCTTAAACGTCCCTGGTCTAGTATTATTGTGGAACGGGTTGCAATAACACATAACAACTAGCATATGTGGAGACTAATATGAGATATGTAGTCTACATATGGGTACAAGTTGGAGAACTTGTGTACTGGACCGACCCACCATGAGAACACTTCATGGATCGTTATATCAGTGTCATAAGTGATTCTCATAGTGATCGTGGTATATGTAGTCCTTCGACCTAAGATCGTCAAGGTTCCCTACATGTGAGTCACATACTTTGATACTTTCCTTTGTTGCTCGTAACTGAGTGAACTTGAAGGAGGTCATTGGGTATGTCACATATCATTCGAAAGGATTTGTATGATCAAGATGGGATTTGTCTCTCCTATGTAACGGGAGTGATATCTTCGGGCCCCTTGATAGAGTGAGACTTAGAAAATGCATGGCCATGCTCCGATGAGTTGATATATGATATCAATGTCATCAGTTTAAGTTGGTCTACTCGGTAATCAAGAAACTGAAGATTGGGCTATACAAGAGTGACACATTCCATGTCTCGTGCTTAGTCTTGATATCTTGGACAAAGGGACAATGGCATATATCCGTGTTGATCATAAAGGTTTAGTCGAAACATCAGCAATCTTGTCACTTGGGCAGCAATGATGTGTTGCTAGACACCGCTCATTGCTTATGATCATAAATATGATTTATGATCGTTGCCAATGTGGTAAGAGCCTATTGGGTCGCACACATAGAGCTATTTGGATCATTAGAGTGCATGGGCTAGTAATTTGGGTTTTGGTTTTAGAATAATTTCGTATTAATAATCGGCCCAAAAGTTGAGCCATTATTAAGCTCGAAATTAAAGCCTAATTGGATTAAGGCTTTGAAACCTATTAGGCCTGCAAGTTGAGTCTCACTATAAATACAACTTCTAGTGAGAAATTCGCATGGTCTCCTTGCCCTAGCCTCCCAAAAGGACAGCCGCACTCTTCTCTTGCAATTCCTTAGAGGACGCAAACTAGCACTGCGAGTGCAAGAGAAACGTATCTGTCGGGATGTGGGGGAAGCGTGGTGATCCCGAGAGGCTCGGGTGGATACCATAGAGAGCCTGAACACGTCAACTATTCAGGTTTTGTGATTCGACTCTACAATTGAGTGAGAGATCTCAACCGAAAATTAGGTACGAAATTTTCGAACACCCGGTTTACCCCGTTTCACTTGGATCCTAGAGGTTTTCGGTTAAATTCCGCTGCGCTGTTTGGCTCCCGAAACCCAACAGTGGTATCAGAGCTACTGGTGAAACCCTAAATCGGGATTGATGTTGAATCGCATGATGTTATGTGTTCGGTTGCTTTTTGGGCATGATTAATTAGATTGATTCATGTTGCATGAAACTGGAACTCGTAATGAACATATGACATATATGAAGAAATAACACAAATTGGTTAATGAGATTAACCCGAAATTGATAGGTATGAGATACCTATATGGATTAGGATTCTTGCAATAGTTGCAAAAACCCTAGCTTTGTTCGGATTCGGCCTGTTCAGGCACCGAAAGTAAGGTATTTTTGGTGGCTCGAATTGAGGAGTCTCGGGTGCCTACTTGCTCGAAATAGAAGATTTTGGGCTAAGCAATTGTAAGACAATTTTTTTCGCCGGGGGGCACTGCCCCCCACAAGGCCGGCTCCCCTTCACCCCGTCCACTGACCGGTCAGCGGAACCACCGCCCGCTGACTGGCCAGCGGGAGCGGCGTATGCGAAGCGCCACATAAATAAAAACTGGTTAATCAACGCACGAAAATTGGCATGCATCTTTGTTGAATGAGATTTGACGTGATATGCTGATTGGTGTTTAAAGCATGGTGCATGGTTATAGCCCTTGATTGGTTGTACTTGTAAATATGGCCTGCGAGTCGTGCCTTTTCTTATCACTCTCATTGTACATTCTCTTCTCACCTTACTCCCCTCGAATGTAACTCGGGGTTTCTATTATCGATGCAATGGTGCATTATGGGATCATCCAAGGTGGTATGTCCAAGAAGGTGACAACAAAAGGGCAGCCAAGAATGGAAGAAAAGGAGCTTGTGAAGACTATTTTCTTTTCTTAGGCTTTTATGATATTCTCAGTGGCTTGAGAATATCGCCTAGTTTGGGCTATAACCATGTCACGTTTACTTTCTTGAACGCATGAGATGCGTGTTTTATATTTGTATGTGATGCATATATAAGACAACAGGAGATAACAAATTGGTGAGATCAAATGAAAAAATCCCTCAAACAAATATTAAGTCATCAAATGTGATGCCTTCCAAATGTTGGCACGCGTCAAGACTTTGATCAACATTAGGTGGGTTTGCCAAAGCAAAGCACCTATGTCCATCTTGGTAAGGCACGATGGGATAATAGTGATGTCCAAATTGCTAACTTTGGGTCCGACTTAACTAAGTCATCCTAATAGGATTAGGGACTTAGAGGCATAGAGTTGGGCTTAAGCTCATGGGATGAGCTTGGACAAGTGTTGTTCACCCAACTATCCAAGAGTTGCATGGGATGCAATTGGCAAGGAGTTGCCTACCTAAATAACTGTAACTTGAGAGACAAGCCAAAGCTAACTCAGGTTATTGTCAAATATGGATCTTGGCCCACTAGAATACCTTAGCGCTGAGGTGTTCCGAAATAATATCGAGGGTTATTATTTTGAGAAAGATAGTGGGAGTATCATTTAATAAAAGTCCTTATTAAATGAATTAAAATACATGACTCTTATACTGCATATTTACTGTTGTAGATAACCATGGCACAAAACACAATGACACTTTCATTGCGATCGATCCATGAGAAGGAAAAACTGAAAGGGACCAACTTTCTCAAATGGTACCGAAACTTGAGGATAGTCCTCAAACAAGAGAGAAAGGCTTATGTCCTAGAGCAGCCCATTCCGAATGAGCCTGCTTCCACTGCACCAAGAATTGAAAGGGATGCTCACAAGAGGTATTCTGATGATGCTTTGGATGTTGCATGCCTTATGCTTATTACCATGGAATCTGAGCTTCAGAAGCAACATGAGAACATGGGGGCGTTCGATATGATCGAACATCTCAAAATGCTTTTCCAAGAGCAAGCTAAGCATGAGAGGTTTGAGACCTCTAAGGCATTGTTTCAGTGCAAGATGTCTGAGGGAAGTCCTGTGGGTCCTCATGTGCTCAAGATGATTGGGTACATTAAGAATCTTGAGAATTTGGGATTTACTCCTTAGAAAGAGTTGCCTGTTGATGTAGTCTTGCAATCGTTGCCTGAAAGCTATAATTAGTTCGTCATGAACTATAACATGAATGACCTAGACAAGTCCCTCCCTGAATTGCTCAACATGTTGAGAATTGCTGAGCAAAACCTTAAGAAGGCTAAGCCCATTTTGATGGTTCGAAAGGGCAAGGGAAAGGGAAAAGCCAACAAGAAGAAGGATAAAGCTAATGGAAAGTCTAATGCTAATTCTTCTTCAGCTGCACTGAAACCAAAGGGTGGTGTGGCAAAGAAATGGGAGTGCTTCCATTGTAAGCAACTTGGACACTGGAAGCGCAACTGCAAGCTCTATCTTGAAGAACTTGCTAAGGAAAAGGGAAGTAAGACTTCCACTTCAGGTATTCTTGTTATAGAGGCTAACTTTTCTACTTCCTCATATTGGGTATTCAATACTGGATATGGATCTCACATTTGTGCAAATGTGAAGGATCTAAATAGAAGTAGAAGATTGGCCCGAGGTGAAGTGGACCTACGTGTTGGAAATGGAGTAAGGGTTGCTGCCTTAGCCGCAGGGACTTATGTTCTTACTTTACCTAGTGGATTACTTTTAGAATTAGACAACTGCTACTTTGTGCCTACTATTAGTAGAAATTTGATTTATGTTTCTTGTTTGCACAAGAAAGGTTTTTCATTTATTATAAAGGACAAATGTTGTTCTATTTATTTGAATGAAATCTTTTATGGTAGTGCTCAACTTAGCAATGGGTTGTATGTTCTAGACCTCGAAGATCCAATCTATAATGTGAATACCAAGAAGGCCAGATTAAATGATTCAAACCCGACCTATCTCTGGCACTGTCGCTTGGGTTTACCCCGTTTCTCTTGGATCCTGGAGGGTTTTGGTTAATTTCTACTGCGCTGTTTGGCTCCCGAAAGCCAACATTTACCACGTTGGCAATGATCATAAATCACATTTATGATCATAAGCAATGAGCGGTGTCTAGCAACACATCATTGCTACCCAAGTGACAAGATTGTCGATGATTCGACTAAACCTTTATGATCATCACCGATATATGCCATTGTCCCTTTGTCAAAGATATCAAGACTAAGCACGAGACATGGAATGTGTCACTCTCGTATAGCCCAATCTTTGGTTTCTTGATTACCGAGTAGACCAACTTAAACTGATGACATTGATATCGTATATCAACTCATTTGAGCTTGGCCATGCATTTTTCTAAGTCTTACTCTATCAAAGGGCCCGAAGATATCACTCCCGTTACATAGGAGGGACAAATCCCATCTTGATCATACAAATCCCTCCGCATGATATGTGACACACCCAATGACCTCCTTCAAGTCCACTCATTTACGAGCAACAAAGGAACGTATCAAAGTATGTGACTCACATGTAGGGAACCTTGATGATCTTTGGTCGAAGGGCTACATATACCATGATCACTATGAGAATCACTTATGACATTCATATAACGATCCATGTAGTGTTCTCATGGTGGGTCAATCCAGTACACAAGTTCTCCAACTTGTACCCATATGTAGACTACATATCTCATATTAGTCTCCACATATGCTAGTCGTTATGTATTATTGCAACCCGCTCCACAATAATACTAGACTAGGGAAATTTAAGAATATCATTATTGTAGGGTTACAATTATGTTTGTTAAGTTACGCAGAAACAAAATAACAAACATAATTGCTGGATTAATGCCTTAATAAAATATCATGACTCAATGTGCAAAAATACAATCATCTCATGATTGGCTTTTAGGCACAACACTAACACAAAGAACCTAGTGAATGAGTCCAACCATGGCCATTGCCTCTCCACCTAGGTATATGCTTCGAGTGAAGGTTTAGTGCACTTGTCACTTAAGCATGGTTACTTGAGGTGTACGTGAAAACCTAGTGCACTCTTGGTAAGGTTTTAAGGTGGAAGTGTAGTACACAAGTAACCTAGACAGGTCTAAGGACTTGAGGTACTATGTGGAGGGTTAGTACACCTACTAAGTTCCTTGGAACTTAGGCGAGGTGCAGCCACCATGTTCACCCAGACAACAATGAATCGAAGGATATTTAGTAAGCAAAGCTCACTATGACATCAGCAAGCCAAGCTTGCTAGGAGCAAGCTAGGGCTAAAACTCACTAGGCACGGGGTGACGTCTGTGCGAGGACTAGGATGAGGAGGAATCCCAAGGGACTTGAATATATGCTCATATGTTAGCTTTTAGATTACAAGTGCGTGTAGTAGATTTCATATATCATATATATGTGTGTCCTTAGTGTTTTTTTTGTAGGTTGAAGGACCCTTATTGCGAATCTTTGATTCTCACTCCCTTAGCTTTTGTTGTGTAGTTTTGGGTGTTGTTGAGCCAGCAACTGTTAATGGTTGTTGAGGTAGGCTAACGAGAAGGTATATGGTTTATTTGAATCTTTATGATTCTAGTTTGTGGGCTACTTGTTGGCTATGTTATGGTACTAACTATAGTTCTTTATTTTTCTGACAGAGGTTAGTGAAGCACAGGAGAGGGCTTATAAAGCTTGCCACTAGGAGTTTGCTTTAAGGTGGGAGCTTAGTTGTGGATGTTAGTTGTATAGTTTAGCGTATAGTTTTCATACACTAGTTTCCACTAACGTTCATGTTAAGTAGTGTACTCTAGAGTCATGTTTAGCTATGAGCGTAGCCTACTTTTGTATAGATTCTTGCACATGATTGATTATGTGTATGCTTTGACTGCTTTGAAATGTGGATTTTAGTGGAAAGCCCACACAAGCATTTATGGTTTATTTTTATGCTTTATAACTTGTTTTGCTGCATAAGTCAAAGCATTACTCATGCTTGGTCGCATAGTAGGATTAACTAATAAGAAGCATAAGAGTTTTAACTAGTGTGCATGTAGTTAATTAGCCAATTGTGACTAGTGTGGGACGATTTCTCATAGGCTTCCTGGGCTGGCCAACAGGGGCTATGTCAAACACACTAGTGTAGCTCCTTAGCATCTCATTCTCAAATTCCCATGTACCTTCTTGTTCAAAAATTTTAGTCCATTCGACTTTAACCATAGGTATCCACCTACTGCTAAGCTTGCTAGTGTCCTTTGTCAAAACCAAAATTCGTTCTTCTTTACATGTGAGATTTGAAGCAATAGGCACACTAGTGACATGTAGCACTTGTCCAGGATCGAAGATATACTTCTTTAATAGGTTCACATGGAAGGTGCCATGTATATGTTCTAGTTCAGAAGGTAGCTCTAATTTTTGCAAGCTACATGTCCAATCTTTGCCACTATTTGGTATGGTCCTACATACCTTGGCACTAACTTACCTCCCTTTTTACCACTCATCATTCCTTTCAAGGGAGATACCTTCAACCATACCCAATCTCTTGGAACTGAAGGGCCCTTCTCCTCTTTTGATTTTCACAGGTCTCTTGCCTATTATTGGTAGCTCTAATCCTTCCTTGGATTAGTTTGATTTTTCTAGTAGTTTTTTTACGAGTACTAGGCCTATCTCCAACTTATCCCTAGGCTCATGACAACAATGTGGAGTCTTGTACCTCCTATCATAAAGTGCTTCATAAGGTGCCATACTAGTCACCAATGATGGCTATTGTTGTAGAAAAACTCCACTAGTGGTTGTTGTCAGTCCCAATCCCTTTAAAAGTCTATTGGAGAACGCGCCAACATGTCCTCCAAGACCTAAATGGCACTTTCAGTTTGCCCATCTGTTTAAGGATGGTATGTTCAGCAGAACCTCAGCCTACTGCCTAAACCATGGTGCAATGACCTCCGAAACCTAGATACAAACCTAAGTTCTCTGTCTAAGAAAATCATCTAGTACACCATGCAACCTCACTATCTCTCTAATGTAAAGGTGAGCCAAATAATCAAAGGAATCAGTGTGGTTTATTGGCAAGAAGTGGGCTGCCTTTGTTACCACCTCACAAAAATGGGAGAATTACAAGTGTGTCGTAATGGCTAAAAATCATTATATTGTGTAATTCACACCATAGTGATTCAAGTGTGGGGGGTAAAAGACATGATCAACAGCTCCTTTAAAGTATTCCAATTTGGTAACTTGGCCCCCAAGAAAAGCCTTAAAGATTGCTTGTTTGTCAAGCAACTTATGGATTTTTTTGTAAGGTTTTGGAAATTTGGGTACTCAATTGCAAAACTCTCAAGAAAGAGACTTGGAGAGTTATGGGAAGGATATGAATGGTATGAAAATGCTATTCGAGGACCAAATTTGCTCATGAAAAAAAAGTTTGGATAAAGGTAACACTAAAGGCATTAAGGACTTAAATGTCTTAGTGTAAACCTTAAGGTGTTCAAGCTTTTGACTTAAGTCAAAGTGTGACATAGTTGAATTCTCCCACCATGGGGGAGGCAGCCAAGGCTTGGTAAATAGTAAAAACTATTGGGCACATGTGTACCAATGATTTTAAGACAAAGAGACCGTAATTAGTGAGAAGGAAAATGACAGAAAGTAAGGTTCCGCTTGTTTAAGTATAAATTGTGACCTTAAGTTCATTTAAGGCCATTTAAGTGGCCAATTCACATATATCTCTCTAATTTTTGGCATCCTCCAGCCCAAGAACACAGCTATACTTGCTCTAGAGCCACGACACCTTCAAACTTGCAATTGATAGAAATTGACGGCAAAAGGAAGCAATTGAAAGCAAACTAAGCTATTGCATGGGTGCTTCAAGGATCAAGCTTGATTTTTGGCCTACCCACTTTGGTAAGGGTTCTCTTGCTCTCATGGGTTGTTTTCTATATTTTCAAGCAACCATGGAGCTAGGGCTAAGCTTGGAAGAGAGCCATGAGCTTGATGAAGCAAGCTTAGTGAGGGGAGTGCACTTATTAAAGGTTTTGTCACCTAGTGTGAAGTGCACAAAGATGGCAGTGAAATGAGGGTTTCTAGAGCCCAAAGTTAGTACTAACTAGTTTTAAAATCTGTCTAAGACCAAGCATTAGCTCAAGGAGGGCTGCCATAGTGATTTAGTTGTGTTTATTATGTGTTTTATGGACTAACCCACGGTTATTGTTGCTGCCGCATTTCTTGTGTTTGTTGGTTATAAATGACTGCTACATTTGGTTGCTATATCGTGTATATATGCATTGTGCTTTTTGCATTTTAGTGTCTTTGGATGCAAGTTTTAATGATGGTCACATTTCTTATTGAATCCAAGTGCTAACCTTACTAAGTTTGTCAATGAAACTTACTCCATTCAATTCTATCATTTCAGGTCCAGAAGAAAGATCTGATACTTAACTTCCATATGTCTTGTTATGATCTGGAAAGTTTGGTGATTTTAAGAGCACATTTGGTATTTTTAATGCTGGTACCTATTGTTGTATGCAACAGCTATCCAGAATCCAGTTTCTGGAGTACCTTGTTTCTTAGGCGCTCCTGTAACTTAGGGTGTGTATTTAGCTAAGTTAAGACCATTGCATGGTGCATGTATGTATGTAAATCTAGTGTATGTAAAATCAGACAAGTATGAGAACATTTGAGTAATGTTTTGGCTATCTAAGTGATGTGGTGCAAAGCTGCCTAAGTGTGAATGATGGGTTGGTTACTTGTAAATTCTATTTTAGCCACATATGGTTGTTAAATGTAAGGGAACATATTTTCTATGTGTAACGGACATATATAGTGTAGCCTTGGGGGCCTTTCCCCTTGTGAATGACATGTTTGCACACTTATAAAATTTTGTATAGGCAAAATGGTCATAAGGTGACCAGAATTTTCACTCTGCACTTAAAGTACAATATCTCCCTATGTAGAAAATATTAGTATAAAATTTTAACCACACCTAGAGAACATCTAGAGGTTGAATTGGGATTTGGAATTTCTGAATTTGGAGCTCTGTAGCCAAAGATATGATCTTGCAAAGTTGGCTAAGTTACTGTTCATTTGTTTAGAATTTTGTAACCAACTTAAAAAATCCCTAACTTGGTCCGTAGGTGGGCTATTGATGTAAAACAAAATTGCTTGGTTTTCTCTAGGTTTATGCTTGAAAGTGGAGCAAAGAAGTAGGGGGTACATTCCAAGAATGATATAGTTTATTAGTGGAAGTTACAGGTGCAGTTGCTGGTCACTAGAACTTAACAAGATTGCCTAATGTGTTGTAGCCAAGATTAAGACTTGTGCTAGGGTTTTCCTACTTTTTTGTGATACTGTGCATGAAATGTGAAGTTGTGTATGTCGGTTGGACCAATATGCATGTGTTTACGTAGTGCCCAAGAGGGCCACTTGGGTATGCACACTAAGGGTAGTGTTCTGATGGCCTATAGAACATTATCAATCTTGGGAGTTTAAATGCACAATTTTGGCACCATAATTGGACTACCCTGGAGTCGGTAACAAATGTTGGTATCAGAGCATGGTTTGTACATGTACATAGCATATTGTTGCATTAAATATATCTACATACACGAACTTAGTTTCATTAGCTGCTAGTGTCAACTACCATGGAAATATCTATGATCTTTGTATGTGCTTAATGGTGAATCATCAATTCAGGAAGTAAACATGGTTGCCACAAGGAGAGGGGAACCACCTTGATGGCCTCCTACTAATTCTAGGAAACAAATAAATAAACAAAATGAAGGGAATCAAGGGCAACAAAGGGTACCAAACCCTGAAGTGCCTCAAGTTTGGTTAGAGCTTTAGACGAACTTATCACTAATCAATAAAAACTTAATAAGGCTGATTCAAGGACAACGGCAAGGAGTCCAAGTAACTCTAGCAAAACTAGTTCAGGATGCATAGCAGTAACTAGAAGAAGATACTAGGCACACATCTGAATATGTTCCTTTTGGAAGCATAGAAGATATAAATGATGAAACTGTTGAGGAAGAAGATGAAGACATGAGAAATCCAAGAGGAAGAAGACTAAGGTTTGAGATTGGTCAGGTAACCAGGACCAACCCCTCAGTCTATGACCATCCCTTCACTAGGAATGAGAATGAGGAAGTCCATGAGAAAAGATCCAGGAGAAGGCAGAGAGATCATAGAGAGCATCACCACACAAAAGGCTCTCACAGATCCAAGAGACATAGATCAGAGGATCTAGAAGGCCTAGATGAAGTCAGACTATTGGAGAGCTTCCAAGGCCTAAGACCTCCAAAGTTTGATGGAAGAGCTGGGCTAAAGAGAGCTAAGATGTGTTTAATCTTCATTGAAAAAATGTTTGAGAGGATGCCGCTCAGCTCCACCAAGAGAGTGTCACTGGCTACCTAAAATCTGGTAGGTAGTGTAGAGATTTGGTGGATGAGCACCAGAGATCGATATGCTCTCCAGAAGGGCAAAAGCCCCGAGAAGACATGGAAATGACTTTTGTAGGGTTCACCCAGCTATTCGAAGAGTAGTACATTAGTGATGCTATCAAGGACAAGAAGCAAGCTGAATTTGATGCTTTAAGGAAGGACAACTCCAGTGTCCTAGAGTATGAGCACAAATTCAATCAGTTGGTGAGGTATGCTCCTCAGTATCATGGACTGGAGGAGTTGAAGGCTAAAAGATTTGTTAGAGGCCTAAAGTCAGACATTAGAAAGGCTGTTAGACCTTCTAGAGCAGTTACATACTATAAAGTAGTGCAAAAAGCTCTATTAGTAGAGCAAGAGGAGTATGAGACTAAGTACTTTCCCGGTGGACCGAGGGAAAGTAATCAGGCAAGAGGCAAGTAGAAGAAGCTACCACATGGCAAGGGAATTGGCAAGAATATTGGTGGCGAGGGCAAGGTTAAGAGGAAGCTCCCTGGCCGAAGGTGCCCTAAATGTAGAAGTTGCAAGTGGAAAGGCCAAAGACATCAGAGCAGGCATAAGCACTAAAGGTAACATTTACCTTAATAGTATGCCTATTAGTGTTCTATTTGATACTGGTGCTTCTGTGTCTATAGTGGCTTGGAAATTTGTTCAAGCCATGAAATTGCCTACTGAAATCACGCTTAGGATATTCTTAGTGAAAACTGTAGGTAGTCAATGTCTTTTTTAGTAATGTCCTAGCCAAGGATTGTGAGCTAGTAGTACCAAAGAATAAGGTTATGACTAATCTGCCAGTGTTGGACATTCCTAAGTATGATTTAGTGCTAGGTATGAGTTGGCTTGCTATGCATAACATAAGAATTGTGCTAAGAAGGAAATCACATTGCCTGATGGTCAAGTGCATGCATTAATGAATTATAAGGAATTAGTGTATGAAATGCATGGCATGGAGCTAGAGGTACTAGATGAAATACCTGTGATTTCTGAGCATGATTACTATTTTGCATTTAATGAATTGCACTATGATAGGGAAATGGATAGAGTACCTGTAGCGAGAGATTTTCCACAAGTCTTTCTGTTACTTCCTCACAAAATGGGACAATTACAAGTGTGTCATAATGGCTAAAAACCATTATATTGTGTAATTCTCACCATAGTGATTGAAGTCTGGGGGGTAAAAGGCATGATCAACACCTCTTGAAAAGTGTTTCGAGTTGGTAACTTGGCCCCCAAGAAAAGACTAACGGGTTGCTTGTTTGTCAAGCAACCTTGGACTGTTTTGTAAGGTTTTGGAAATTCGGGTACTCAATTCCAAAACACTCAAGAAAGAGACTTAGAGAGTTATGGGGAGGATATAAATTTTATGAACGTGCTATTGGAGGACCAAATTACTCATGGAAGAGAAGCTTGGACAAAGGAAACACTAAAGGCAATAAGGACTTAAATGTCCTAGTGTAAACCTTAAGGCGTTGAAGCTTTTGACTTAAGTTTAAGGGTGGAATTGTAGGGTGATCCCACCATGGGGGAGGCAGCCAAGACTTGATAATTAGTCAAAAATGTTCGGGACATGTGTGCTAATGAGTTTTAGACAAAGAAACCATAATTAGTGAGAAAGAAATTGACATAAAGCAAGGTTAAGCTTGTTAAGTGTGTTTTGTACCCTTAAGCTCATTTAAGGCCATTTAAGTGGCCAAATCACTTATCCCTCTCTCATTTTCATCCTTCCCCAACCCAAGAACACATCCATACTTCCTCCATGTTAGTGTTGTGCCCAAAAAGGCAATCATGAGATGATTGTATTTTTTGCACATTGAGTCATGATATTTTATTAAGGCATTAATCTAGCAATTATGTTTGTTGTTGTTGTTTCTGCGTAACGTAATAAACATAATTGTAACCCTAGAATAATGATAGTCTGAAATTTGCCTAGTATAGTGTTACTGTGGAGCAGGTTGCAATAATACATAACGACTAGCATATGTGGAGACTAATGTGAGATATGTAGTCTACATATGGGTACAAGTTGGAGAACTTGTGTACTGGACCAACCCACCATGAGAACACTACATGAATCGTTATATGAGTGTCATAAGTGATTCTCATAATGATCATGGTATATGTAGTCCTTCGACCTAAAATCATCAAGATGGGATTTGTCCTTCCTATGTAACGGGAGTTATATCTTCGGGCCCCTGGATAAAGTGAGACTTAGAAAATGCATGGCCATGCTTGGATGAGTTGATAGACGATATCAATGTCATCAGTTCAAGTTGGTCTACTCGATAATCAATAAACCAAAGATTGGGCTATACGAGAGTGACACATTCCATGTCTCATGCTTAGTCTTGATGTCTTGGACAAAGGGACAATGGCATATATCGATGATGATTATAAAGGTTTAGTCAAATCACGAACAATCTTGTCACTTCGGTAGCAATGATGTGTTGCTAGACACCGTTCATTGCTTATGATCATAAATGTTATTTATGATCATTGCCAACGTGGTAAAAGCCTATTGGGTGGAACACATAGAGCTATCTGGATCATTAGAGTGCATGGGCTAATTATTTGGGTTATGGTTTCATAATAATTTCGTATTAATAATGGGCCAAAAAGTTGAGCCATTATTAAGCCTGAAATTAAAGCCTAATTGGATTAGGGCTTTGAAACATATTAGGCCTGAAAGTTGAGTCTCACTATAAATACAACTTTTAGTGAAAAATTTGCAACTTCTTGCCCTAGCCTCCCAAAAGGATAGCCGCACTCTTCTCTTGCAATTCTTTGGAGGACGCAAGCTAGCACTGCGAGCGCAAGAGGAACGCATCTACCGAGACATGGTCAAAGTGTGGTGATCCCGAGAGGCTCATGTAGATACCATAGAGAGCTTGAGCACGTCAACTGTTCAGGTTTTGTGATTCGACTCTACAGTTGGGTGAGAGATCTCAACCAAAAAGTAGGTATGAAATTTTTGAACACCCGGTTAACCCTGTTTCACTTGGATCCTGGAGGATTTTTGTTAAATTTTGTTGTGCTTGTTTGGCTCTTGAAACCCAACACTCCATAGCCACCACACCTTCAAACTTGCAATTGATTGAAATTGAAGGCAAAAGGAAGCAATTTGAAGCAAACTAGAGCTATTTCCTGGATACTTCAAGGATCAAGCTTGATTTTTGGCCGACCCACTTTGGTAAGGGTTCTCTTGCTCCCATGGGTTGTTTTCTATTTTTTCATGCAACCATGGAGCTGGGGCTAAGCTTGGAAGAGAGCCACGAGCTTGATGAACCAAGCTTAGTGAGGGGAGTGCACTTGTTGAAGGTTTTGTAACCTAGTGTGAAGTGCACAAAGATGGTAGTAAAATGAGGATTTCTGGAGCTGAAAGTCAGTACTAACTACTGTTAAAATCCTCCTAAGACTAAGCATTAGCTTGAGCAGGGCTGCCATAGTGATTTGGTTATGTTTATTATCTGTTTCATGGACTAACCTATGGTATATGTTGCTGCCACATTTCATGTGTTTGTTGATTGTGTTTGGTTGCTGCATTTGGTAGCTATATCTTGTATATATGCATTGTGATTTTTGTGTTTTAGTGGCTTTGGATGCAGGTTTTAATTGTGGTTACATTTCCTATTGAATCAAAGTGCTACCCTTACTAAGTTTCTCAATGAAACTTACTCCCCTGAATTCTGTCATTTCAGGTAGAGCTGAAAGATCACCATCAAACTAACCTTTGTGGTTTGAGTTTTAATGTGAAATTTTAGTTACATGAACTTACATATGTATAGTTGTGGTGTAGAAATTTTGGTGATTTTAGGCACACATGTGGTGTGTTTAATGGTGGTACTTATTGTGTTGTGCAGCAGCTGTCCAGCATCCTGTTTTTGGAGTTCATTGTGTCCCAACACCTGCTGTAACCTAGGGTATGTATTTAGGTAAGTTAAGACCATATTGTATTGCATGTATGCATGTATGTGTAGTGTATGTATAGTGAGACAATTATGTGAACATTTGAGTAATGTTTTGGCTACGTAAGTGATGTGGTGCAAAGCTGCCTAAGTGTGAATGATGGGCTGCTTACTTGTAAATTCTATTTTGGTGACATAAAGTTGTTAAAAGAAAAGGATTGTAATTCCTATGTGTAATGGACATCTATGGGATAGCCTTGGAGGTCTTTCCCCTTGTAAATGAAGTGTTTGCATGGTTTGGAAAAATTGTATGGGCAAAACGGTCCAAAAGTTGCCACAATTTCAACTCTGGATCTAAAGTTTAATATCTCCCTGTGTACAATGAATCTAGGTTTGAAATTTTGGCCACAGCTAGAAGACATCTAGGGGGTTAACGGCACTATAAATTTCTAGATTTAGAGCCATGTAGCTAAAGATATGACGTTACAAATTTAGCTGAGTTACTGTTCTTTTGTTCAGAATTTTGTAACCAACTTAAAAAATCCAGAACTTGGTCCATAGGTGGGCTATTGATGTAAAAAAAAAATTCCTTTGTTTGCTCTAAGTCTTTACTTGATAATGGAACAAAGAATATGGGGGTTATGTGGCTAGAATGATATAGTTTATTAGTGGAAGTAACAGGTGTAGTAGGAACTTAACAAGATTGCCTAATGTGTGGAAGCCAAAACTAAGACTTGTGCTACTGTTTTCCTTCTTAGCTACCATAGTGTGCAAAAATGTAAATATGTGTGTTATGGTTAGACCAATATGCATGTATTTACATAGTGCTCAAGAGGGTCACTTGAGTATGTACACTAGGCGTGTTGTTTTGATGACCTATAGGACACACCAAACCTGGGAGTTTAAATGCATAGTTTTGCCACCATAACTGGACTACCCCGAAGTGGGTAACAGAAGTTAGTATCAGAGCATGGTATATACATGTGCATAGCATATAGTTGCATTGCATGGATCTACATATATAAACTCAGTTTGGTCAGCTGCTAGTGTCAAGTACCATTGAAATATCTATGATCTTTATATGTGCTCTATGATGAATCATCAATGCGGGAAGTAAAAATGGTTGCCACAAGGAGAGGGGAACAACCCCAAAGGCCTCCTACTAACTCTAGGCAACAAGGAAATGGACTAAATAAAGGGAAGTAGGGGCAACAGGGAGCACCAAACCCTGAAGTGCCTTAGGTTTGGTTAGAGCTTTAGAGGAACTTAGCTCTAATCAACAAAAACTTAATGAGGCTTATTCAAGGACAACAATAGGGAGTCGAGGTAGCTCCAGCAGAACCAGTTCCGGATGCACAGCAACAACTAGAAGAGGATACTAGGAACAAATCTGAATATGTTCCTTCTAGAAGCTTAGAAGACACAAATGATGAAACAATTGAGGAGGAAAATGAAGATAGGAGAAATCCGAGAGGAAGAAGACTAAGGTCTGAGATTGGATAGGTATCCCGGACCAATCCCTCAGTCTATGACCATTCGTCTACTAGGGATGAGATTAAGGATGGCCATGAGAGAAGATCTAGAAGAAGGTAGAAAGATCATAGAGATCATAAAAAGCATCACTATACAGAGGTCTCTCACTGATCCAGGAGACGTAGATCAAAAGACCTCCACAGTTTGATGGAAGAGCTGGGGTGAGAGAGCTGAGGAGTGGTTAATCTTCTTTGAAAAAATGTTTGAGAGGATGCCACTCAGCTCCACCAAGAAAATGTCACTACCTACAATTTGGTAGGTAGTGCAGAGATGTGGTGGAGAAACACCAGAGATAGGTATGCTTTCCAGAAGGGAAGAAAGCCAGGAAGAGATATTGAGATGAGCTGGCTAGACTTTACACAGCTATTCAAGGAGCAGTACATCAGTGATGCTATCAAGGATATGAAGCAACCTAAATTTAATGCTCTAAGGTAGGACAACCTCAGTGTCCTAGAGTATGAGCACAAATTGAATCAATTGGTGATGTATGCTCCTCAGTATCATGAACTGGAGGAATTGTAGGCCAAAAGATTTGTTAAAGGCCTAAAGTTAGACATTAGAAAGGCTGTTAGACCTTTTGGAGCAGTTACATACTATGAAGCAGTGCAGAAAGCTCTATTACTAGAGCAAGAGGAGTATGAGACTAAGTACTTTCCCATTGGACCAGTGGAAAGTAGTCAGGTAGGAGGCAAGTAGAAGAAGCCACTTCATGGCAAGCAAATTGCCAAGAGTTCCCATTTTGGTGGTGAGGGCAAGGTTAAGGGGAGGTTCCCTGGCCTAAGGTGCCCTAAGTGTAGGTGCCCTAAGTGTAGAAGGTGTCATGGAAAGAAACCTTACTACTTTGATACCCAAGCATGTCTAAGATGTGGATCCATGGATCATTGGATCAAAGACTGCGCACAGGCTCAAAGTAGGCCAGAAGACCGAGGTCCAGTAAGGCCTATTGGGGCAGGACCTACAGGCGTAGCACCAAGGGAAGGATAGTAGAGGCTAGTTCCTCTAGTGCCTCGGCCTCTAGTGCAGAGAGTTGGCAGAGTCTTCCAAGTGGAGAGGCTAGAGACATTAGAGCAGGTAGGAGCACTAAGAGGTAACATTTAGCTTAATGGTATGTCTGTTAGTGTTTTGTTTGATACTGGTGCAGCTGTGTCTATAATGTCTAGGAAATTTGTTAAGCCATGAAATAGCCTACTGAAATCATGCCTAGGATATCCTTAGTGAAAATAGCAGGTAGTCAATGTCTTTTCACTAATGACCTAGCTAAGGATTGTGAGCTAGTAGTAGGAAAGACTAAGGTTATGACTAATCTGCTACTGTTGGACATTCCTAAGTATGATTTAGTGCTAGGTATAAATTGGCTTGCTATGCATAACATAAGAATTGATTGTGCTAAGAGGGAAATCACATTGCTTGATGGTGAAGTGCATGCATTAGTGAATTCTAAGGAATTAGTGTATGAAATGCATGGCATGGAGCTAGAAGTACAAGATGAGATACCTGCGATTTCTGATGATGATTATTGTTATGCATTGAATAAATTGCACTGTGAAGAATAGGTAGATAGAATATCTGTAGTGAGAGACTTTCCACAAGTCTTTCCTAAAGACCTGCCAGGTATTCCTCCACTAAGGGAAATTGAGTTTCAGATCAAGTTGCCACCAGGAGCTAGTCCAATAGCCACACCTCTTTGCAGAATGCCAATCATAGAGATGAATGAGCTCAAGAAACAACTTGATGAACTTCTTGAAAAAGGGTTCATAAGGCCAAGTATTTCACCATGGGGAGTTCCTGTTCTCTTTGTGAAAAAGAAGGATGGATCATTGAGACTATGCATTAACTACAAAAAGCTTAATGTAGTGCCTATCAAGAACAAGTATCCACTTCATAGGATTGAGGATCTGTTTGATCAACTCAAGGAAGCTAAGATCTTCTCCACGATAGATTTGAGATATGGATACTTCTAGTTAAGAGTAAAGGAAGAGGACGTTCCTAAGACTGCATTCAGGACCAGATATAGGTACTATAAGTACACAGTCATGCCATTCGGTTTGACTAATGGCCAGCTGCTTTCATGGACCTGCTGAATAGGGTGTTTATACGACATCTGGAAAAATTTGTGGTTGTGTTCATTAATGACATCCAAGTGTATTCCAAGGATGAAAATGAACATGAACATCATCTGAAGATTGTCTTAAAGACTCTATTGGAACATCAACTTTATGCCAAGTTATCCAAGTGTGAATTTTGAATAAGGGAAGTGCCTTTCCTAGGACACATCATAGATGCACAAGGCCTTAAGGTAGACCTTGAAAAGGTCAAGGCAGTGCAAGAGTGGGAAAGACCAAAGACTATGAATGAAATCAGTAGTTTCCTAGGATTAGCTCGATACTACAGGAGATTTGTATTAGGCTTTTCCATGATTGCCTCAGTTTTTACTCATTTGACGAAGAAGGGTCAAACATTTGAGTGGACTGAGAAGTGTTAAAATAGTTTCCAGGAGGTCAAGCAGAGGTTGATTGAAGCTCCAACCTTGATTCTTCCGGATCCAAGTAAGCCATACATCATATATACAGATGCATGTAGATCTGGGTTAGGTTGTGTGCTTATTCAAGACAGAAATGTCATTGCTTATGGGTCAAGGCAGTTAAGAACCTATGAGTAAAATTATCCTACCCATGACCTAGAACAGGCAGCAGTGATTTTTGCTCTGAAGCATTGGAGACATTACTTGATGGGTAGTTCTTTTGTGATCTACACTGACCATAAGAGCCTAAAGTACTTGTTCACTAAAAAAGAGTTGAACATGAGGCAAAAGAGATGGTTAGAGTACATCAAGGACTATGACTGCAGTATACAGTACACAGAGGGCAAAGGCAATCTAGTAGCAGATGCCTTGACCAGGAAGTACACATGACTTTTGAAAGGAGGATCAATAGCTGATGATGATGAGCAAAATAGTCTGCTATGCCTATGGCATAAATGGCATAAGTGGGACGAGGCCCAAATTTACACATTGATAATTCAGTCTGGATGGATTGAATAGGCCATAAAGGCATAAGAGATAGATCTTGATCTGAAAAGGATCTCAGGAGAGGAAAAAGGTTCCTTGTATCAATCCTCTGCCTACAAGCAAGGATTATTGTACTTCAAAGACTGAATATATGTGCCTAAAAGAGCAAAGCTCAGGGATGAAATACTTGAAAAAGCTCACACAAGCAAGTTGAACATTCATCTAGGAAGTGAGAAAATGTATAAAGACTTGAAGACTCACTTATGGTGGCCAAACATGAGGAGAGCCATAGTTACTTATGTCTCCAAATGTGCCACATGCCAGAGGGTAAAGGTAGAGCACTAGAAGCCAGCTGGTACCCATTAGACTCTACCTATACCAATGAGGAAGTGGGGCAACATAACCATGGACTTTTTTACTAGGTTGCCTATCACCAAATTAAGGCATGATACAATCTGGGTCATTATGGATAGGCTAACCAAATGTGCCCACTTCTTACCTATGAAACTCACAGACTCCTTGGAGAAGTTAGCTCAGATCTATGTCCAAGAGATAGTAAGACTACATGGAGTGCCAGACTCCATTGTATCTGATAGAGATCCAAGATTTACAGCTTGGTTTTGTAGTTTTTTTCATAAAGCATTAGGAACCAAAATCCACCTAAGTACTACTTATCATCCCCAGATAGATGGGCAATCTAAAAGGGTGATACAGATGCTAGAAGACATGCTTAGGAGTGTGTGTTGGATTTCAAAGGTGAATGGGACCAACACTTACCATTGGTGGAATTCTCATATAACAATAGTTACCGAAGTACTATTGGCATGGCACCTTATGAAGCATTATATGGAAGAAGGTGCATGACACCCCACATTGGGTGGAAGCCTCAGACAGGCTAGAGTTGGGTCTCAAAATTATTGAAGAGACTACTGCCAAAATCAATAAAATTCAAGAAAGATTAAAAGTAGCCAATGAAAGGACCACAACCTATGTGAACAAAAGAAGGAGAGACTTGGAATTTGAGGTTGGTGACAATGTTTGGCTAAAAGTTGCACCAACCAAAGGCACTGTCAGATTTGGCAGAAAAACCAAGTTAGCTCCAAGATACATCAGTCCTTATGAGATCTTGGACAGAGTTGGAAAGGTTAGCATACAGGTTAGCTTTACCGACAAGTGTTCATAATGTTTTTCACATCAGTATGCTTAAAAAGTGTCTATTGGACACAAAGCATGCTATTGTAATGGAAGAAATACAGTTAGAACCTAACTTGACATATGAAGAGAAACCTATAGCTATCTTAGCCAATGATACCAGAAGGTTAAGAAACAAAACATATTCCCATGGTTAAAGTTCAGTGGTCACACCACTATGAAAGAGAAGTAACTTGGGAAACTAAAAAAGACCTTATGGAAAGTTACCCTAAAGAATAAGCAAAGCTAAAGGCTATTTCAGAGGACCAAAATTTTTAAGGAGGGGGGGAGGATTGTTACCACCGCAAAAAATGGGAGAATTACAAGTGTGTCATAATGGCTAAAAACCATTATATTGTGTAATTCTCACAATAGTGATTGAAGTGTGGGGGCTAAAAGGCATGATCAACACCTGTTTAAAAGTGTTCCGAGTTGGTAACTTGGCCCCCAAGAAAAGCCTAAAGGCTTGCTTGTTTGTCAAGCAACCTATGGACTTTTTTGTAAGGTTTTGGAAATTCGGGTACTCAATTGCAAAACTCTCGAGAAAGAGACTTGGAGAGTTGTGTGAAGGATATAAATCATATGAACGTGCTATTGGAGGACCAAATTCCTTATGGAAGACAAGTTTGGACAAAGGAAACACTAAAGGCAATAAGGACCTAAATGTCCTAGTGTAAACCTTAAGGTGTTCAAGCTTTTGACTTAAGTCTATGGGTGGAATTGTGGGGTTATCCCACCATGTGGGAGGCAGCCAAGACCTGATAATTAGTCAAAATGTTGGGCACATATGTGCCAATGATTTTAAGAAAAATAAACCATAATTAGTGAGAAAGAAAATGAGATAAAGCAAGGTTAAGCTTGTTAAGTGTGTTTTGTGCCCTTAAGCTCAATTAAGGCCATTTAAGTGGCCAAATCACTTATCCCTCGCTCATTTCAGCCTGCCCTAGACCAAGAACATAGCCATTCTTCCTCCATAGCCACCACACCTTCAAACTTGCAATTGATTGAAATTGAAGGCAAAAGGAAGCAATTGGAAGCAAACTAGAGCTATTTCTTTGATACTTCAAGGATCAAGCTTGATTTTTGGCCTACCCACTTTGGTAAGGCTTCTCTTGCTCTCATGGGTTTTTTTATATATTTTCAAGCAACCATGGAGCTTGGGGTAAGCTTGGAAGAGAGCCATGAGCTTGATGAACCAAGCTTAGTGAGGGGAGTGCACTTATTAAAGGTTTTCTGACCTAGTGTGAAGTGTAGAAAGATGGCAGTAAAATGAGGGTTTCTAGAGCCCAAACTTAGTACTAACAACTATTAAATTCCTCCTAAGACCAAGCATTAGCTTGAGGAGGGATTCCATAGTGATTTGGTTATGTTTATTATGTGTTTTATGAACTAACCTATGGTATATGTTGCTGCCACATTTCATGTGTTTGTTGTTTGTGTTTGGCTGCTGCATTTGGTTGCTATATCTTGTATATATGCATTATGTTTTTTGTGTGTTAGTGTCTTTGGATGCAGGTTTTAATGATGGTTACATTGCCTACTGAATCCAAGTGCTACCCTTACTAAGTTTCTCAATGAAACTTACCCCCCTCAATTCTGTCATTTCAGGTGCAGCTGAAAGATCACCTTCAAACTAACCTTTGTGGTTTGATTTTTACTCTGAAATTTTGGGAACATGAACTTCCATATGTCTAGTTATGATCTGGAAATTTTGGTTGTTTTCCAAGGACATTTCATGTTTTAATGGTGGTACTTATTGTGTTGTGCAGCAGCTGTACAGCATCCTATTTTTGGAGTCCATTGTGTCTCAGGACTTCCTGTATCCTAGGGTGCGTATTTAGCTTAGTTAATGCCATATTCTATTTCATGTATGCATTTACATGTAGTGTATGTAAGATGAGACAATTATGTGAACATTTGAGTAATGTTTTGGCTATGTAAGTGATGTGGTGCAAAGCTGCTTAAGTGTGAATGATGGGCTGCTTACTTGTAAATTCTGTTTTGGCCACATAAAGTTGTTAAAAGAATGGGAATGTAATTCCTATGTGTAGTGGACATATATTGGATTGCCTTGGAGGGCTTTCCCCTTGTGAATGAAGTGTTTGCATGGTTTGGAAAACTTGTATGGGCAAACTGGTCCAAAAGTTCACAGAATTTTGATGCTGGACCTAAAGTTTATTATCTCCCTGTGTAGATTGAATCGTGGTATGAAATTTTTTTCACACCTAGAAGACATCTAGAAGGTTAACCGGGAATTGGGATTTCTAGATTTAGAGCTCTGTAGCCAAAGATATGATCTTGAAAATTTGGATGAGTTACTGTTCATTTGGTCAGAATTTTGTAACCAACTTCGAAAATCCATAACTTGGTCCATAGGTGCGCTATTGATGTAAAACAAATTCCTTGGTTTTCTATAAGTCTCCAATTGATAATGGAGTGAAGAAAATAGGGGGTTATGTGGCTAGAATGATACAGTTTATTACTGGAAGTTACAGGTGCATTAGCTGGTCACTAGAACTTAAGAAGATTGTCTAATGTGTGGAAGCCAAAACTAAGACTTGTGCTAGTGTTTTCCTTCTTAGCTACCATAGTGTGCGTAAAGGTAAATATGTGTGTTATAGTTAGACCAATGTGCATGTATTTACATAGTGCTCAAGAGGGTCACTTGAGTATGTACACTAGGGGTGTTCTTTTGATGACCTACAGGACACACCAAACCTGGGAGTTTAAATGCATAGTTTTGGCACCATAACTGGACTACCCCGGAGTGGGTAACAATTTCCTAAAGACCTACTAGGTATTCCTCCACTAAAAAAATTGAGCTTGAGATCAAGTTATAACCAGGAGCTACTCCAATATCCATACCTCGTTACAGAATGCCGATCATAGAGATGAATGAGCTCAAGAAACAACTTCATGAACTTACTGAAAAAGGGTTTATAAGGCCAAGTGTTTCACCATGGGGAGCTCCAGTTCTTTTTGTGAAAAAGTAGGATGCATCTTTGAGATTATGCATTGACTACAGGAACCTCAATGTAGTGACTATCAAGAACAAGTATCCACTCCCTAGGATTGAGGATCTTTTTGATTAACTAAAGGGAGCTAAGATCTTCTCCAAGATAGATTTGAGATCTGGATACTTCTAGTTGAGAGTAAAGGAAGAGGACATTCCCAAGACTGCAATTAGGACTAGATATGGGCATTATGAGTACACAGTCATGCCATTTGGTTTGACTAATGCCCCTGCTGCTTTCATGGACCTAATGAACAGGGTGTTCAGACCACATCTGGACAAATTTGTGGTTGTATTCAGTGATGACATCCTAGCGTATTCCAAGGATGAAAATGAACATGGACATCATCTGAAGATTGTCTTAAAGACTCTATTGGAACATCAACTTTATGCCAAGTTATCCAAGTGTGAATTCTGGATAAGGGAAGTGTCTTTCCTAGGACACATCATAGATGCACAAGGCCTTAAGGTAGAACCTGAAAAGGTCAAGGCAGTGCAAGATTGTGAAAGACCAAAGACTATGAAGGAAATTAGAAGTTTCCTAGGATTAGCTGGATAGTACAGAAGATTTTTATCAGGCTTTTCCATGATTGCCTCAGTCCTTACTCAGCTAACGAAGAAGGGTCAAATATTTGAGTGGACTGAGAAGTGTGAAAAAAGTTTTGAGGAGCTCAAGGAGAGATTGATTGAAGCTCTAATATTGATTCTTCCTGATCCAAGTAAGCTTTACATCATCTATACAAATGCATCTAGATCTGGGTTAGGTTGTATCCTTATGCAGCAAAAAAATGTCATTGCTTATGGGTCAAGGCAGTTGACACCCCATGAGCAAAATCATCCTACCCATGGGCTAGAACTGGCAACAGTGATTTTTGCTTTGAAGCAATGGAGGCGTTACTTGATGGGTAGTTCCTTTGTAATCTACACTGACCATAAGTGCCTAAAGTACTTGTTCACTCAAAAAGAGTTGAACATGAGGCAAAGGAGATGTTTAGAGGGCATCAAGGACTATGACTGTAGTATATAGTACATAAAGGGCAACGACAATCTAGTAGCATATGCCTTGAGCAGGACGTACAAAGGAATTTTGAAAGGAGGATCCCTAGCTGAACATGATGAGCAGAATAGTCTGTTATCCCTATGGCATAAATGGTATAAGTGGGAGGAAGCCCAAATTTATACAGCGACAATTCAGTCTGGATGGATTAAAGAAGCTAGAAAGGCACAAGAAACAGATCATGGTCTAAAAAAGATTTTAGGAGAGGAGAAAGGTTCCCTGTATCAATCCTTTGCCTACAAGCAAGGATTAGTATATTTCAATGACAAAATCTGTGTACCTAACATAGCAAAGCTCAGGAATGAAATACATAAAGAAGCTAACACAAGCAAGTTGAACAACCATCCAGGAAGTGAAAAAATGTATAAAGACTTGAAGACTCACTTTTAATGGCCAAATATGAAGAGAGACATAGCTACCTATGTCTTCCAATGTGCCACATGCCTGAGGGTAAAAGTAGATCACCAGAAGCTAGCTGGTACCCTATAGACTCTACCTATACTAGTGAGGAGGTCGGGCAATAGAACTATGTACTTTTTGACTGGGTTGCCTATGACCAGATTAAAGCATGACACAATCTAGGTCATTATGGATAGGCTAACCAAATGTGCCCACTTCTTACATATGAAACTAATAGACTCCTTGGAAAGGTTAGCTCAGAAGTATGTCCAGCAGATAATGAAACAACATGCAGTGCCAGACTCTATTGTATCTAATAGATATCCAAGATTTACAGCTCAGTTTTAGAGTGCTTTTTATTAAGCACTAGGAACCAAAATCCATCTGAGTACTATTTATCATCCTCAAACTGGTGCCCGGCGGCATCTTCATTGTATGACATGCTGGATGAAGGAGAGACTTCTGGTGTGAAGATGTCTGCAAGACTCTGAAGAATAAGGGTTAGGAGCTCCCCGAAGTGTTTTTTTTGGGGGAAGAGCCTCCAATGCCGAAGTTAGCATTTGTGAGAGTGGCAATAAAGAGAAAAGAGCAGAGAATAAAAAGAGTCTCCTTTTTTCTTGCCAAGGTCCCTCCTATGTATTTATAGGAGGGCGGAGGGAGGAGCCCGTTTGACACAGCTTGTCCAAATCATGGCACATGTTTGGTTAGATCCAATCTGTAGCTTTGGAGGTAGGCATCTCCAGCTGGCCGTAGGCCGTTACGGCCAGAGGGTAGGGGCGTGTGCAAGGTCTCTTTGTCAGAGGCTCCTTAACCATTTTTGTCGTATATCCGTGAGACCCCTTCGGGGTGTGATACCACTTCAAGCAGAGATTTTCCTTCGAAGGGTATCAGGGAAGGCTCTTTGGCAGAGTAGGTCACCTTCAGGAGACTTTTTCCTCTATCGAGGATGGTGAATATGCTTTTCCGAGGTTGGTAGGTTCGTAAATCTGTGGGTGGTGAAAGACACCTAATCCCAAAGTTAGTCATGTTCCTTTCCAATGTTGGTGTTGAGAGTGCGCCGAGGTCAGGGCTAAGCTCCCACCAAGGGTGGTTTCAAGATAGCTGATTTAGGAGATTCGGGGGCCGTAGCCCTTTCGGCATCACATGCCCCACTCGGAAAGCTGAAGTTGTACCTTCAGTTTTAAGCTTTGCGAGCATGGCATGGAAATCTTTTTTGGAGGCGACAGACGTCCCAGTTAGTAGAGCTAAATTTTGACCGAGGTCACCTTCTTCGTGGTGGGTGTCTCTTTGGTTCAAGATGCCTCTTTTTGGCTGAAGCAGTGCCTTCGACATCGAATGGGACTCCTCACTTTTGACCGAGCTCTTGATGTTTTCAAAGTTGTATCTTTGGACGCGGAGAAATATTTCCCCCTCTGTGTTTCTGGTTCCTTGTTGCTTGCCAATGAATCATCACGTCTTCTAACCAAGTAGTTGCGTCACTTCAGACTAGGCATATGTAGGCCTGCTAATGTCAGAAGGCATGCCCTTCTTTCTCACACCGAATGACACATGTCATTAGGTGATTGGTGAATAGTCACATCTGTTACATTGGTTACATCTCTTCGCTTACAAATGGTCATTATGGCGACCCTTTGCCTGCCTCCTTCGGTCTATAAAAGGCCTTTACCCTTCAGAGTTTCTACACTTCTTCAATTTTCATTCCTTTTGGTCCCTAATTTCCTTTCATGTTCTATCTTCCTTTGGCGGTGATGTTGGCGGTGGTGCTAGTGGTGGTGCGATTTCTGACAAGTTGGTGGCATTCTCTAAAGTTCCTATTTTGAATTAGGTGAGTTTATTTCCGAAGTAGTTATTTTTCATGTTATTTTTTTCCCCTTCATCTTCCTGAGGTTAGGGCCTTTTATTTCAAAACATGTCTTCTCCCTAAGCTGGAGCTAACCCAGCTCCTGAGAGTTGACTCGCTCTTAACTCTCATCCGAGTTGTGCCACTTCAGAGAAAGTAAAGAAGTGGTCGGCTAAATTTTTTCTCCCTTCCTATGCCGTCACTAGGCTCCCTAGTCCTAGTATGCCTAGCTATGCTTCTCATAAAAAGGAGATCACTATCTTCAGGGCACAGCTGAAGGCAGGACTTAGGTATCCCCCTTCGAAGATGGTTTGCGACTTTTGCCAATTTCATGGCATAGTTGTTAACCAACTTCCCCTGAACTCCTAGTTCTACTTTAAAGCCATTCTTTGTATGCGTGGCGTCTTTAAAATAGCGCCCCACCTTAACTTTTTCATGCAATACTACAAACTTTACCCCATTTAAAGGGCGGGTTCTACTTCTTGCTTCCTCGGGGATATAGGAGCAAAAAATTCATGTTCACCTTCAGAACAAAATATAGTTGGTGAGGGTGGCAGAAGAAGTTCTTTTTTCTGAAGGTGGAGGAGCGGTGGAAAGACATGCCATCTAAGTGGGCTTCGAGTATCTTGGCCATTGATGTAGTTGACCCGAGGAAGCTATTAACCTTAGAGCTGGAGTCTCAGTTTGAGGAGTTTAATAGCCGTATTCGAGCTGTCACAAATTGGGATGCTGAAGTCCCTCCATGTCTTCTCAACCCTTTCCCCATCAGATGGAATTTCATGACCAAAGAGGTCCTTCGAGAGGTTGGGGTAATCAAGGAACATGTCACAGACGAAGCATGATGAAGCACTTGGTTGATGGGAAGAAAACATGGTTGGTCATGCTCCTTCGTGGCGAGCTCACATACTCGGCCCTATTGAAGAGTAAACTTTTCTCCTACTTTCCTTTTTATAACTTCTTCATACTCACACTGAAGTCCTTCTTTTTGCAGAGATGGGTAATAAGTTTGCAGCCTTTTACAATAGTCTCTTTCTCAGTTAGGGCGAGAAGGGGGAGCAATAGAAGAAGAAGGCACTGAAGAGGAAGAAAATCCCAGTAGGGACATCCTCGGTCCCGAAGTCATATAAGAGTAAGAAGGGCTCTCTTCCACCTTCGCCCGAAGATGAAGTGGAGGTCCCCGACCAAACTCCTATACATGCTGATCCGCCCTTGTAGCCGGCCATCTGCTCATCCTTTCTGAGTACCAATGCTGCTGTTGAGACATTGGGGACTTCAGTGAAGGAGATTTCAGCTGAAGAACTAGCGGAACATTGAAAGAAAAAGGGCAAAGGGGTTCCTGCCGAGGTTCTTGATGTTAGCGACTCCAACAATGATGATGCCGAACTCCCCCTAGGTTTGTCCCTTACCCATTCATCCATGAGTTTAGGAATTTTTGGTATTTTAGACCTTGTAGATGAATAGCTACAGGATAACATTTTAATGGAACTTCGATGTGACTTTGCAGATGAGCGAGCACAGGCTTAGTTGATGGCGAAGCATGTTCAAAAAAGGACTTTTCGGGATTCAAAAAGTCCAAATGAAAATGTCCCAAGGGAGTCCTTCTGGACCTTCATGGAGGACATGGACTTGTTCTCCGAGGATAGTAAGAAGATGACCCCTCAAATAGTGAGGGGCATTATCACGAATGCTACTCTCCAATCTTTGACGAATGAGTGCCTGAACGAGGAGGTCCTCACGATGAGGATGACCAAGCATGCTACCCAGGTAAACCTTAGCCCTTTAGGACTTAGAAAAATTTTGAGATTTTGTTTCTTTTGATCCACATTCATAATCTTCTATATTGTAGCTTTTGGCATACAGTGGATATGTTCAGTCTTAGGCGGCCAAACAGTCTTCGATCCGAAGGCAATCGGAGGAGAACTTGGGCAAGGTCAAGGAGCTATTTGCTAGGTCAATTGCCAAGTATGGCGAGCTCAACAAAATTGCGAAGAAGGACCTAGCCAGTCTTTGGGAAGAGGTGCAACGTTAACACCTAACAAAATGGGAGAATTACAAGTGTGTCATAACGGCTAAAAACCGTTATATTGCGTAATTCTCACCAAATGAATTGAAGTATGGGTGGTAAAAGGCATGATCAATACCTCCTTAACAGTCTTCCAAGTTGGTAACTTGGCCCCCAAGAAAAGCCTTAAGGATTGCTTGTTTGTGAAGCAACCTGATGGCCTTGGGCCTCATCGTTGTGAGTCATGATGACTGTTGAGGAGACTTCTAGGAGGAAGAACGCCTGGAAGGTTGATCGCCCCAAGGAGAGTACCTGAAAAGCTGGTAAACAGGGTTAGGAGGCCCCCGGAGTGTTTTTCCGGGGGGGGAGCCTCCGACGCCCAAGTCAGTGGTGGCCGGAAAAAGGAGAAAGTCACTAGCTCAAAGAGAAAGGCAGAAAAGTCTCGCCTGGTAATTTCTCAGAGTGTGGGAGCTGTATCTCCGGCCTACCAACCTCCTGTCAAGTATTTATTTCCTGTATATATAGGAATACCTAGCCCGTTCAGATCATGACACGTGTGCGGTCGGATGCTCCTGAACTTCTGGGCGTAGGGGACAGATAGTTGGTAACCAGGTGGCCTCGAGCCTTGTGCTGAGACGGGCCATGATGTGATTCTGATGGCGTCTGCGCGTCAGGGTGACTTTTTACGTCTGTGGTGGGACGTGTCAGAGGCTTCCTTAAATGCTTCCATAAATGCTCCTGCCGTACTCCCGAGGTCCCTGGTCGAGGTCGTCCTCTAGTTCGGACAGAGCCTCTTCGGGAAGCATACCCTCAGTTCGGGGGTTCCCAGTTCTAGGGAGTTCCGCCTTCGGGGATATCATGTTCGGGCAGCAATGTCTGGTGCCACTTTTCTGAAGGCGCGCTGTTCACAACCTTGGGGGGCGAACGGAGTCCTCAACTTTTACTGGCGTGCCGAGGCTCGGAGCTCTCCGGCTATCTCCCGAGGTGCATGATTCCACCTGTTCCCGGGAAGCGCCAGTTCCTCTGGCCATTGTTGTGGCAGGGTGTTCGGCCAGATTGAGGCGATAGCCTTTGGCTATCACATGCCCCCCTCTGGAAAGCCGAAGTGAAGACTTCGGTTTGCATATCTTTCCGAGGTTGTTGTTGGGAGTCTTGTTGGGAAGCATAACCTGTTCCGAGGTCGCACCTTTTGCCCGAGGGTCTGGGCTGTTCGGCCTTGGCCTATTCTTTGGTGTCTCCGAGGCAAAGCCTGTACCGAAGATACACCTCTTGCCCAAAAGTCATGGGCTGTTCAGCCATAGCCTGTCTCTTGGTGTCCTCGAGGTGGCCTGCTTTTTATTTCTGCAGGTCTGATGGCCAAGCGTGTCAGACTGAGCGGCGCGTCTCCACTTTTCAGGGATGTCAAACGATGTGTCCCACTCAGGAGGTGTGTCCCGGTTTTCCAGGGACGTTTGGGGAGGCGTGTCCCCTATTTCTGCGCAGCGGTTGACACGCGGCTTCTTGCCATTGGAAGAGAGACGCGTCATTTACAGAGGGCGCGCCTTTTCGGGTGCAGTGGGCAGTTACGGCGACGGTTCGCCTCCAATGGGTACTTATGATCTCTTTTCAGCTACCCACCTTTGGCCTATAAATAGCCCATCCTATCATAAGTCCCACTTACTGCTCTCTCTCTGCTTTGCCCTCTGTTCTTGCGTTTTATCTTGCTTTCTATGGCGGAGCTTCTTTAATCAGAGCTTTTCCTACCAACTTTCACGACGGCGTCCTCAGGCAAATCTTTTGGTGGGTTTTGATTTCCAGAGTACTCTGATTCCTCTGTTTTTCTGAGTTTTTCTGGAAAACTGTTGTTTTTTCCAAACTCGTCTTCTGAGTTCTTTCTGGAAACTATTTTCTTTTCCATCTCAAACTTTTTTTCATGTCTACAATGCCTGTTCCCGAGAGCTGGAAACCTCTTCGGGCCCATCCTTGCTGTACCACCCCCGAAAAACTAGAGAGGTGGAAGAAAAAATTCTTTCTTCCCTCTTACGCTGTGACCAAGCTGCCTCGATCTAGCCATTTTGCTTTTTCAAACCGCGGTGATGAGGTTACCGTCTTCCGAGCCCAACTAAAGGCCGGACTTCGGTATCCTCCCCCGAAGGTGGTTTGCGAGTTCTGCCAATTCCATGGCATTGCTGTGAACCAGCTTCCCCCGAACGCCTACCTCTGCTATTTTAACGCCTACCTCTGCATGTGTGGCGTGTTCGGGATAGAGCCCCACTTCATCATTTTCATGCAGTACTACAAGCTCTACGTGGTCCCGAAGGGTGGCTTCTATTTCCTGCTGCCTCGGGGATCCGGGAGCAAAAAATTCACCTTCACCTTCGACACGAAGGATAGCTGGCGGGGGTGGCAGCCTAAGTTCTCTTTCCTGAAAGTGGATAAGAACTGGTCTGGTGTCCCGACCAGATGGGCTCAGGGAGTGCTGAACGCAGACGTCGTTGATCCGAGGATGCTGCTGACCCCACCGTTGGCTTCCGTGTTCGCGGATTTCGACGCCCGCATTCGGGCAGTCGCTGACTGGGCTCCCGAGGTCTCTCCTCGTGCTCTTTACCCCTTTCCTATCAACTGGAGGTTGATGACCGAAGAAGTCCTTCGGGAGCTGAAAGTGGTTAAAGAGGACGTGACTGACCTCAATATGCCCGCTCCCGCCATCGCCGGGAAGGACTCCTGGCTGGTCAAGCTCCTTAAGGGGGAGACTTCTTTCGAATCTTTTGCCGAAAGTGAGTAATCTTCCACCCCTTTATGTTTTTTCCTCGGACTTACGCTGATATTTCTTCTCTTTTTCAGAGATGGGCGATAGGGCTGCCGCCTATTACAAGGCCCTCTTTTCTGGCCAAGTGGAGAAGGGGGAGCAGACAAAGAAGGCGGCTTCTCGAAGAAGGAAGACGACAGGGGCGGGGCCCTCGGCGAAGCGAGCTAGGAAGGCTGTCCAGCCTCCTCAGCCAGAGCTTTCGGAAGAAGAAGCTAGCGAAGAGGCTGGTCTTGTTAAAGTTCCACCGGCCGAGGTCCCCGCTACTTCCGCCGAGGTGCCTCCTCTCGACCTCGAGGCCCCCAGAAACACTGTAGTGGTAGAAGTACCCACTGCCGAGGAGCGGTACCGGCAGAAGGGTAAGGGTCTTTCTTCCGAGGGGCCCGAGGATCCCGAGGACACTGTCTCCGAGGTTCCTCCAGGTATGCCTTCAGGCGAACTTCAGCTCCTTTGCTTTTTGCGAACTTTTCTTCTACTCCTAACTTCCTTCTCACTTTCAGAGGAGCCTCTTACTGCCGGCTGGAGGGCCATTCATGAGAGGAAACGGGCCCTTCGAGATGCCAAAATCCCTGAGGGGAAGATCCCCTTGGAGCCCTTTTGGACAATCACGGAGGATATGAATTTGTTCTCCGACGATTGTCCGAAAATGACAAAGCAGATTTGGAAGGGGATGACCACTGACGCCTCCTTCCGGGCCATTGCGGTGGCTCACCCGAGGGATCTTACCCTCGCCGCAAAAGTCACCGAGCATGCTGCTCAGGTATAGTCTTTACACTCTTTTTCCTCAATTTTCTAAGTGTTTAGACTTGTACTAACCTGGACTTTTGCCTTGCCGTAGCTGCTGGAGTACGCTGGTTACCTCCGAGTTCGGGTGGCCAGAGAGGCTGCCTTCAAGGATGTGACTTCGCGGGAACTCAGTGAAGCGAAGGCTTCGCTTGTGAAGGCGGTCGCCAACAACCAGCAGCTGGCAACGGATTGTTCTCAGCAAATCGCCGCCGTTCGGGAGGAGTTCTCGAAGAAGAGAGAAGAACTTGAAAAGGTATCCTCCCGGAAGATTGCCGACCTCGGCGACCAAGTAAAGGGGCTGCTCGCCGCCAACGGAGATCTTGTCAAGGACAAGGCTGTTTCTGACAGTCTTGCGGCGACGTTGACGGATGAGAACAATGCTCTCCGGGCCGAGGTCGAGGCTCTGAAGAAGGAGTCCGAAGGGACGCTGGGGATAAGCGAGCTGGAGGAGGAGATTGCTGAGCTGAGGGACGAGCTCAACGACCTTGGCGTTCAAAAACATACTTCTGATCGAATGGCCAAGGTCGCCTTTCAGGACGGCTTCTGCCTTGTTCGGCACCAAGTCCTGCAGAGGTTCCCAGATTTGGACCTCTCTTTTCTGGAGGGCCTAAATATTCCTGAGGGACCTCGGTGGCAGTGGTCCAAGGTCGAGCATCTGAAGCTTCCTGCTCTTCGTCCGCCCGGCTCTCCCTAGTTTGCTTTAGGGCTCCTCCCATTTTTCTCCTTTGTGCTCATTCTTTGGGCACTTCTTTTGTAAGGCAGCGTTTGCTCTTAATGAACAATCTTTTGGCTAAGTCCTTTCTTGCAAGGTTCTTCATTTCCACTATCCCGAACGCGTTTGCTCAAGAGACTTTCGGAAAACCTGCAACCAAAGAAACTTTTTACCTTCCTTTGTCCCGAGTGTACTCGCTCAAGAGACTTTCTGGAAAGTTTGTAAAAATTTGGCTAAGTCTTTTGCAGGCTTTTTGTTCTTTTTATCCCGAACATGTTCGCTCAAGGGACTTCGAAAAACCTTCAGCCAAATTTTTCTATCTTCCTATTGTCCCAAGCATATTTGCTCAAGGGACTTAGGAAAATTTTCATGAGTTTGATCACTTCCCTTTTTCCCGAGCACGTTCGCTCAAGGGTGTTCGGAAATTACCTCTGCTTTTGTTTTGGCGTGTACTTTTGCGAGATTCTTGCTTTCCCTTTTTCCCGAGCATGTTCGCTCAAGGGTGTTCGGAAAATTTTCTCTGCACTGATTATGCCGAGTACCTTTGCAAGATTCTTGTTTCAAATTTTTCCCGAGCATAGTGGCTCAAGGGACTTCGGGAAGTCATATCTGCTTTTTTCGTGGCGAGCACCTTCGCGGAATTCTGTCTTGGACAATTTGGTATACTTGAAAATTTTTCTCAAGACCATTCTTCTCCAGACCATTCTGTACTTTAGAATATTTCTTGTACAATATATCTCTTCCGCTCAATCTTAGGCGTAGAATTTTTTCAAGGCGTCTGAATGCCAAGTGTTTTTCAATTCTACGCCTTCGGCGTCGCCAAGCTTGTACAAGCCTTTCCGTACTTCGGCGAGAACCAGATAAGGTCCTTCCCAATTTGCGCGAAGTACTCCGTGAGATGGCCTTCGGGGTGCAAAGTCGGCCTTTCGGAGAACGAGGTCTCCTTTTTTGATTTCTTTTGGCCTGGCTTTTAAGTTGACAGCCGCGGCCACTCTTTGCTGGAAAGCTTTTCTTCTCAGCTCAGCTATTTCTCTGTGTTCGGCCACAAGGTCGAGCTTAGTTCTCAGACCGAGGTCGTTTCCGCCTTGATCGAATACTTGCACCCGTATTGAAGGCTGAACTATCTCTATCGGGATAATGGCCTCTGTTCCGTAGATGAGTGAGAAGGGAGTTTCCCCTGTGGCTCTTCGTGGTGTTGTTCGGTAGCTCCACAATACACTTTGGAGTTCTCCTGGCCATTTCCCCTTAGCTTCCCCAAGTCTCTTTTTCAGGCCATCTTTTATGGTCCTGTTTGATACTTCCACCTGCCCATTGCTTTGGGGGTGAGCTACTGGGGCGAAGTGCATCTTTATTCCGAGGTCGCTGATGAATTCCTGGAATCCTTTGTCTATGAACTGGGACCCATTATCAGCTACTAGTACCCTCGGTATGCCAAATCTGCATACGATGTTCTTCCATACAAACTTCTGCACTTCTTTTGCCGAGATAGTTGCTAGTGGTTCTGCCTCTACCCACTTTGAGAAATAGTCCACTGCTACCACGCAGAATTTCACGCCTCCGGGCGCTGTGGGGAGTGGCCCAATAAGGTCTATACCCCAGACTGCGAAGGGCCAAGGATAGTCTGCCGACGTTACCATTTCCGAGGGTATCCTCTGGATTTTTGCATGTCTCTGGCAACTACCGCACTTCTGGACGAACTGCCTTGCGTCCTTTCTCAGGGTAGGCCAGAAGTATCCTTGGCGGAGTATCACTGCTGCAAGGGCATCAGTTCCAATGTGCGAGCCGCACATGCCTTCGTGAACCTCTTCGAGGACCATCTCAGTATCCTCTTCGCCCACACATCTCTGCAGCGGATTTGCATATCCTTGCCGATATAACTCTTCACCAATCAGGAAGAATCTTCCGGCGCGTCTTCGCAGTCTTGCTGCACTGCCGGCGTCTTCGGGAAGCTCATTCTCTGCGAGGTATCTCTTTATGGGGTCCTTCCACCCTGTTCCCGAGGTCGTTACGCTTAGCACGGAGATGCTTGGATGGTCTAGCACCTCGGTGTATGTTTTGGACTTCGCTAAGCAATCTGCCTCAGTGTTATTCCGCCGAGGTACATTTTCGATCCGCACGGCGTCAAACTCTTGGATGAGTTTTGTTACCAGCTCGTGGTATTTTGCCAAGATTGGGTCCTTCGCCCCATAATCTCCTGCCGTCTGCCGAACTACCAGCTGGGAATCGCTGTGAGCCCTTAAGTTTCTCACGCCAATCTTTCTGGCCAAGCGTAATCCCGCTATGAGGGCTTCATACTCAGCCACATTATTGGTGACATTGAAGCTGAACTTGATAGCCTTCATCACCTCTAGGCCTTCGGGTCCTCTGATAACTATTCCAGCTCCCTGGTGTTCGGACCCCGAGGCTCCGTCAACATGCAAGGTCCATTCTGGCTCACCTTCTTTTGGATCTGAGTGGTTCTCCTCAGTGGTGGGTATTTCGGCGATAAAATCTGCCAATGCTTGGGCTTTTATGGCCTTCCGAGGCTCATACATGATTTCGTGTTCGCCAAGCTCTATGCACCACTTGGAGAGCCTTCCCGAATGATCAACTCTCTTCATAACATCCCGTAGTGGTAGACTACTTCGGACGATGATGGGGTGAGCCTGGAAATATGGTTGCAGTCTTCTTCCTGCAAGCACCAAGGCGTATATAGCTTTTTGAAGCAAAGGGTACCTGACTACGGCGCCATGCAGGGACTTGCTGACGTAGTAGACCGGCCATTGTTTCGGCCCTTCTTCTTTCAACAGGACCGAGCTCACGGCCTTTTCTGTGACGGCGAGGTACAGTACGAGGGGTTCTCCCTCCCGAGGTTGTCGCAGAGTCGGCAGGCTGGCCAGGTAGACTTTGAGTTCTTCCCAGGCCTTTTGGCAATCTTCATCCCAAGCATGATTGTTTCTTCCGAAGTCGCCTTCCATCTTTGCTGCCTTTGTGAGGACTTTGAAGAAAGGTCTACACCTATCTCCGTACCTGGAAATAAACCTGCTCAGAGAGGTTATTCTTCCGGTTAGTCTCTGCACGTCTTTGACTGTGGCAGGAGTTCGGAACTCAAGCAGAGCCTTAATCTTCTCAGGGTTGGCGTCGATGCCTCTTTCGGATACCATGTACCCAAGGAATTTTCCCGAGGTCACGCCGAAGATACACTTCTCGGGATTAAGGCAAATCCCGAAGGCTCTGAGCTTTTGGAAGGTTTCCTCCAAATCTGCAACGTGGTAGCCGGGCAGCTTGCTTTTGACTATCATATCATCAACATATACCTCCATGTTTCTCCCCATTTGGTCCTTGAAGACCTTGTTCATCAGTCTCTGGTAGGTGGCTCCTGCATTTTTGAGCCCGAAGGGCATTCTGACATAGCAGTACGTTCCTCCCTCGGTGATGAAGGCAGTTTTCTCTTCATCTTCGGGGTCCATCCTTATCTGATGGTAGCCGCTGAAGGCATCTAGGAAGCTCAGGAGCCCGTATTCGGCCGTTGAATCTACCAGTTGATCTATTGGCGGGAGGGGAAATGAGTCTTTCGGGCAAGCATCGTTCAAGTTTCTAAAATCAATGCACATCCGGAGTTTGCTGCTACCTTCTTTTGTGGCGATGACCACGTTGCTTAACCATTCGGGGTAATTTACCTCCCTGATAACTTCAGCATCCAATAGGCGCTGGACTTCGGTTTTCACGAAGTTGCTTTTGTGGGCTGAGATGCTTCGTTTCTTTTGCCTGATAGGTTTTGCTTCCGGGCTTACTTTGAGGCTGTGCTGTATTATGCCAGGGTTCACTCCTGGCATGTCTTTCGGCGAGTAGGCAAACAGATCTTTATTTTTCAGCAGAAAGGATACAAGATTTTCCTCATCACCTTTGGCCAAGCTCTTCCCTATTCGGGTAGATTGTCCTGGGACAAGATCTACTGCTTCCGTTTCTGCTTTTGCGGGATCTCCTTCTTTGCCTTTCTCCTGCGCCTTCGCCCCCACCATTTGTGTAGAGTTGTTTGCCGGAGCCTTTCTTGCTTTTACAAACACCTTTCTTACCTCGGCTTGGTCGATGAAGACCTCTGCATCTCCATCCTTGGTGGCGAATGTGACAGTCAAGTACTTCACATCGGGGCGAATGTGTAGGTTCCCCTGAGTCTGCCTTCCAAGGATGGCGTTGTACGAAGACGGGACATCCATGACGATGTATCTTGCCATTGTGGATGCGTACAACTCAGCTGCTCCATCTACCGAAGTGCCTTTCATCATCAAAGGGAGGTCGATCCATCCGAGGACGGGTAGTTCGGATGGCCCAACGCCGAAGGTGGGCGTGGTGACAGGTTTAAGCTCGCTGCTGGAGATGCCCAAGCTCGGCAGTAAGTGCGAGAATAGGACGTCAGCATTTGAGCCATCATCAAGCAACACTCTCTTGACGTCCCAGTTCCCTATTCTCGCCATTATCAGCAGCGGGTCGTCGTGGGGGAAGACGACGGTGGAGCCATCTTTGCGAGCCAGTTTCTTTGATGGACTTTGATACCCCATAACTGCAATTTCTCTGGCCTTCCGCTTTCTTTCCGAGGATGGGAGCCCCGTGGTGATGGTTTGGATGACCCCTACTGGAGGTGGAAGGCGCCTTTTTGGACTTCTGTTTCTCCGCCTGTCGGAGTCATAGTCCTCGTTTTCGGCCCTCTCTTCCTCCTCTTTTCTGCCTTTTGGGGAGGGCATCTGCAGGTATTTGCGAAGTTGGCCCTGTTTGATCAGCGACTCTATGTACTTCTTCAGCTGGAAGCAGTCTTCGATGTCATGACCGTGGTCGCGAAGAAACTGGCAGAACTTCTTGGCATTCTTCTTATTATCGGCGGCCATGGCCTTTGGCCTCCGAATCTGCGTCCCTTGCCTTTCCAGCGCCATGACAATGTTGGTTCGTGTCATGCTCAAGGGCGTGAAACTTTGAGGTTTCCTTCCTCGCATTCGCCGTGGTCGGCCTGTGTGCTCAGAAAGATGCCAAGCTTGCTGACTGTACCCTTCGGCGCGGTGATGATCAGACTTCGGCCCCGCCATCCTCAATTCCTCGGCTGTCATGTGCTGCTCTGCCCTTCGGTAAAATTCTCCGAGGGTCTCCGGGGGGTCCTTTGAGAACTCGTAGAACAGCTGTGAGTCACGCCGAAGGCCCCGTGTCATAGCGAGGATGCGGATTTCGGGCCGGAAGTCCGGGATGCTGAGTGCTTCCCTGTTGAATCGTTCGACATAGTCTCGGATTGTCTCTCCGTTTCTCTGCTCTATGTCGAACATCTGGACAGGCATTTTGGCCGTCGGCCTGCTCCCAATGAACTGCTGGGTGAAGGCTGTGGACAACTCCTGGAACTCAGTGATAGTCCCTGGGGGCAAGGAATTGTACCATGCTGTTGCTGGGCCCGTGAGGGTGACTTCGAAGCATTTGCACATGGTAGCGTCATCAGCTCCGTGCATTATCATGCTCCGCCTGTACTTTGTCAGATGGGCCTGTGGATCAGTCCGGCCATCATAGATCTCCAGCCTAGGCACTCTGAAGTCGCCTGGTATAGCTGCCTCAACGACGGCGCGAATAAACGGGGAGCCATCTTCGCATAATGCCCCCAACAGCCTCTCCCAAACGGGTTTTCTGGTCACTTGCTTCTCCACTCTGTCCAGCCGTGCCAATATCCTTTCCATAAGCGCAGTGGCGGTAGGACCATTTTCACGGGAGGGAGATCGACGGCGCCTCTTCGGGGAGCGAGTTCGGCACGGAGGGGTCAGGGACCTCGCCTCGGGCGACGAACTGCTTCGCTGTGAGACTCTCGGTCGCTTGGACCCGGTTTGTCCCACAGGCCGTTTCCCGAGGGCTATATCTTCTGTGGATGACTCTCTCCGCGAGGCTCTCCACTTCCTGAACTGCGGTGTGTAGACTTTGGGCTTCTCTCCCGAGGGCGTGCTGATGAGGACGGTTTCTGGGCCTGTGACTGCTGTGGCCATCTTCGGTCGATCTGCTGAGTCATTTCAGCAACGACCGAGCGTTGAAAGTCCCTCAAGAAGCTCATGGTGATTACCAGAGGGCGGTCCTCCTCGGGCGTAGAAGTCTCTGGGAGTATCTGCTCAGCGGCCGGTTGTATCTCAGGCGCGGACGAGGACCTTGGGAGTCCCTTGTCCTTAGAACGCCGAGTCTCAACGACAGCGATTTGCGAGCGGGTTCCCACAGACGGTGCCAAATGATGGCCTTGGGCCTCATCGTTGTGAGTCATGATGACTGTTGAGGAGACTTCTAGGAGGAAGAACGCCTGGAAGGTTGATCGCCCCAAGGAGAGTACCTGAAAAGCTGGTAAACAGGGTTAGGAGGCCCCCGGAGTGTTTTTCCGGGGGGGGGAGCCTCCGACGCCCAAGTCAGTGGTGGCCGGAAAAAGGAGAAAGTCACTAGCTCAAAGAGAAAGGCAGAAAAGTCTCGCCTGGTAATTTCTCAGAGTGTGGGAGCTGTATCTCCGGCCTACCAACCTCCTGTCAAGTATTTATTTCCTGTATATATAGGAATACCTAGCCCGTTCAGATCATGACACGTGTGCGGTCGGATGCTCCTGAACTTCTGGGCGTAGGGGACAGATAGTTGGTAACCAGGTGGCCTCGAGCCTTGTGCTGAGACGGGCCATGATGTGATTCTGATGGCGTCTGCGCGTCAGGGCGACTTTTTACGTCTGTGGTGGGACGTGTCAGAGGCTTCCTTAAATGCTTCCATAAATGCTCCTGCCGTACTCCCGAGGTCCCTGGTCGAGGTCGTCCTCTAGTTTGGACAGAGCCTCTTCGGGAACCATACCCTCAGTTCGGGGGTTCCCAGTTCCAGGGAGTTCCGCCTTCGGGGATATCATGTTCGGGCAGCAATGTCTGGTGCCACTTTTCCGAAGGCGCGCTGTTCACAACCTTGGGGGGCGAACAGAGTCCTCAAGTTTTACTGGCGTGCCGAGGCTCGGAGCTCTCCGGCTATCTCCCGAGGTGCATGATTCCACCTGTTCCCGGGAAGCGCCAGTTCTTCTGGCCATTGTTGTGGCAGGGTGTTCGGCCAGATTGAGGCGATAGCCTTTGGCTATCACAACCTATAGACTTTTTTGTAAGGTTTTGGAAATTTGGGTACTCAATTGCAAAACTCTCAACAAAGAGACTTGGAGGGTTATGGGAAGGATATGAATAGTATGAAAGTGCTATTGGAGGACCGAACTACTCATGGAAGACAAGTTTGGACAAAGGAAACACTAAAGGCAATAAGGACCTAAATGTCCTAGTGTAAACCTAAGGTGTTCAAGCTTTTAAGTTAAGTCTAAGGGTGGAATTGTGGGGTTATCTCACCATCGTGGAGGTAGCCAAGACTTGATAATTAGTAAAAAATATTGGGCACATGTGTACCAATGATTTTAAGGCAATGAAACCATAATTAGTGCGAAGGAAAATGACATAAAGCAAGCTTAAGCTTGTTAAGTGTGTTTTGTACCCTTAAGCTCATTTAAGGCCATTTAAGTGGCCAAATCACTTATCTCACTCTCATTTTTTTCCTCCTCTAGCCCAAGAACATGGCAACACTTCCTCCATAGCCACCACACCTTCAAACTTGCAATTGATTGAAATTGAAGGCAAAAGGAAGCAATTGGAAGCTAATTGGTGCTATTGCCTGAGTGCACCTAGGATCAAGCTCCAATTTTAGCATACCCAGCATGGTAAGGGTTCTCTTGCTATCATGGACTATTTTCTACAAATTTCAAACATCCATGGAGCTAGGGCTAGGCTTGGAAGAGAACCATGATCTTGATGAACCAAGCTTAGTGAGGGGAGTGCACTTATTGAAAGTTTTATGACCTAGTGTGAACTGCACAATGATGGCAGTAAAGTGAGGGTTTTTAGAGCCCAAAGTTAGTACTAACTACTGTTAAAATCCTCCTAAGGCTAAGCATTAGCTTGAGGAGGGCTGCCATAGTGATTTATGTTGGGTTTCAAGAGCCAAACAACGCAGCGGAATTTAACCGAAACCCTCCAGAATCAAAGTGAAACGAGGTAAACTGGGTGTTCAAAAATTTTCATACCTAATTTTTGGTTGAGATCTCTCACTCAACTGTAAAGTTGAATCACAAAACCTGAACAGTTAACGTGTTCAAGCTCTCTATGGTATCCACACGAGCCTTTTAGGATCACCACGCTTCCACCACGTCCCGGCAGATGCATTTCTCTTGCGCTCGCAGTGCTAGCTTGCGTCCTCCAAGGAATTGCAAGAGAAGAGTGCGGTTATCCTTTTTAGGAGGCTAGGCCAAGGAGTCCTACGAATTTCTTACTAAAAGTTGTATTTATAGTGAGACTCAACTTCCAGGCCTAGTGGGTTTCGAAGCCCTAATCCAATTAGGCTTTAATTTCGGGGTTAATAATGGCTCAACTCTTGGGCCCATTATTAATACAAAATTTAAGTGAAACTATAACCCAAATAATTAGCCCATGCACTATAATGATCCAAATAGCTCTATGTGTGTGACCTAACAAGCTCCTACCACGTTGGCAATGATCATAAATCACGTTTATGATCATAAGCAATAAGCAGTGTCTAGCAACACATCATTGCTACCCAAGTTACAAGATTGTTGGTGATTCGACTAAACCTTTATGATCATTACCGATATGTGCCGTTGTCCCTTTGCCCAAGATATCAAGATTAAGCACGAGACATGGAATGTGTCACTCTCGTATAGCCCAATCTTTGGTTTCTTGATTACCGAGTAGACCAACTTAAACTGACGACATTGATATCATATATCAACTCATCGGAGCATGGCCATGCATTTTCTAAGTCTCACTCTATCAAGGGGCCCAAAGATATCACTCCCGTTACATAGGAGGGACAAATCCCATCATGATCATACAAATTCCTCCGCATGATATGTGACATACCCAATGACCTCCTTCAAGTTCACTCAGTTATGAGCAACAAAGGAAAGTATCAAAGTATGTGACTCACATGTAGGGAACCTTGATGATCTTAGGTCGAAGGACTACATATACCATGATCACTATGAGAATCACTTATGACACTCATATAACGATCCATGTAGTGTTCTCATGTTGGGTCAGTCCAGTACACAAGTTCTCCAACTTGTACCCATCTGTAGACTATATATCTCATATTAGTCTCCACATATACTAGTCGTTATGTATTATTGCAACCCACTCAACAATAATACTAGACTAGGGACGTTTGAGAATATCATTATTCTAGGGTTACAATTATGTTTATTAAGTTACGTAGAAAAAGAATAACAAACATAATTGCTGGATTAATGCCTTAATAAAATATCATGACTCAATATGCAAAAAATACAATCATCTCATGATTGCCTTTTGGGCACAACAGTAACAATTTATTTATGTTTATTATGTGTTTTATGGACTAATCTATGGTTATTGTTGCTGCTGCATTTCATGTGTTTGCTAGTTGTGATGGCGGCTGCATTTGGTTTCTATATCTTGTATATATGCTTTGTGGTTTTTGGAGTTTTAGTGTCTTTGGCTGCAGGTTTTGATGATGGTCACATTGCCTATTGAATCCAACTGTTACCCTTATTAAGTTTCTGAATGAAACTTACTCCCCTCAATTCAGTTATTCCAGGTCCAACTGAAAGATCGCCTTCAAACTAGCCTTTGTGGTTGAGTTTTGATCTAAAATTTCAGGTACATAAACTCTCATATGTCTAATTATGATCTGGAAATTTGGCTATTTTAGGAGCACCTTTGGTATTTTTAATGGTGGTACTTATTGTGTTGTGCAATCGCTGTCCAGCGCCCTATTTTTGGAGTCCATTGTGTTTGAGGACCTCCTGTAACCTAGGGTGCGTATTTGGCTGAGTTAAGACCATATTGTAGTGCATGTATGCATGTACATGTACTGTATGTATGTAAGATGAGACAAGTATGTGAACGTTTGAGTAATGGTTTGTCTATGTAAGTGATGTGGTGCAAAGCTGCCTAAGTGTGAATGATAGGCTGCTTACTTGTAAATTCTATTTTGGCCACATAAAGCTACTAGATGCAAGAGCTTGTAATTCCTATGTATAATGGATATATATGGGATAGCTTTGGAGAGTTTTTCCGCTTCTGAGTGAAGTGTTTGCACACTTATGAAATTTTGTATGGGCAAAATCATCATAAAGTGACTACAATTTTGACTCTAGACTCAAAGTTCTATATCTCCCTGTGTGGAAGGAATGATGGTATGAAATTTTTTAAGCACTTAGAGAATATCTAGAGGTTGAATTGGGATTTGGAATTCTTGAAATTGGAGCCCTGTAGCCAATGATATGACATTGCAAAGTTGGCTAAGTTACTGTTCATTTGGTCATAATTTTGTAACCAACTTAAAAAATACATAACATGGTCCATAGGTGGGCTATTGATGTAAAACAAAATTCCTTGGTTTGCTCTAAGTCTCTACTTGGTAATGGAGTAAAGAAAATAGGGAGGGTATGTGGCTAGAATGATAGAGTTTATTAGTGGAAGTTACAGGTGTAGTAGCTAGTCACTAGAACTTAACAAGATTGCCTAATGTGTGGAAGCAAAAACTAAGACTTGTGCTAGTATTTTTCTTCATAGCTGCCCTAGTGTGCATAAACGTAAATATGTGTGTTATGGTTAGATCATTGTGCATGTATTTACGTATTGCTCAAGAGGGTCACTTGAGTATGTACACTAGGGGTGTTGGTCTGATGACCTACAGGACATACCAAACTTGGGAGATTAAATGCACAGTTTTGGCACCATAACTGGACTACCTACCAGTTGGTAATAGAAGTTGGTTTCAGAGCATGGTTTGTACATGTGCATAGCATATAGTTGCATTGCATGCATCTACATACATGAACTCAGTGTGGTCAGCTGCTAGTGCCAAGTACCATTGAAATACCTATGATCTTTGTATGTGCTCTATGATGAATAATCAATGCAAGATGTAAACATCTTTGCCATAAGGAGAGGGGAACCACCCTGATGGTCTCCTACTAATTTTGGGCAACAAAGAAATGGATAGAATAGAGTGAATCAAAGGCAACAGGGGGTACCAAACCTTGAAGTGCCTCAGGTTTGGTTAGAGCTTCAGAGGAACTTAGTTCTAATCAATGAAAACCTCGTAAGACTGATCCAAGCACAATAGCAAGGAGTCCAAGTAGCTCCAATAGAACCAGTTCAGGATGCACAGCAGCAACCAATACTAGGAACACATCTAAATATGTTCCTTCTGGAAGCTTAGAAGACACAAATGGTTAGACCATTGAGGTGGAAGATGAGGATTGGAGAAATCCGAGAGGCAGAAGAGTAAGGTCTGAGATTGGTTAGGTTTCCAGGACCAATCCCTTAGTCTATTACCATTCCTCCACTAGGAATGAGATTGAGGAAGGCTATGAGAGAAGATCTAGGAGAAGGCAGAGAGATCATAACTGAAGGCTCTCATAGATCCAGGAGACATTGCTCAGAGGATCTGGAAGTCATAGATGAAGCCAGACTGTTGGAGAGGTTCCAAGGCCTAAAACCTCCATAGTTTGATGGAAGAGTTGGGCCAAAGAGAGTTGAGGAGTGGTTAATCTTCATAGAAAAGATATTTGAGAGGGTGGCACTTAGCTCCACTACAAAGGTGTCACTGGCTACTTACAATTTGGTAGGCAGTGGAGAGATGTGGTGGAGAATCAACAGGGGTAGGTATGCCTTCCAGAAGGGTAGAAGGCCAAGAAGAGATATTGAGATGAGCTGGCCAGAGTTCACACAGCTATTCCAGAAGCAGTACATCAGTGATGCCATAAAGGATATGAAGCAAGCTGAATTTGATGCTCTAAGGCAAGACAACCTCAGTGTCCTATAGTATGAGCACAAATTCAATCAGTTACTGAGGTATGCTCCTCAGTATCATGGACTGAGGAGTTGAAGGCCAAAAGATTCATTAGATGCCTACAGTCAAACATTAGAAAGGCTGTTAGACCTTTTGGAGCAGTTACATACTATAAAGCAGTGCAGAAAGCTCTATTAGTAAAGCAAGAGGAGTACGAAACTAAGTACTTTCCCAGTAGACCAGGGGAAAGTAGTCAGGCAAGAGACAAGTGGAAGAAGCCACCACATGGCAAGGGAATTGCCAAGAGTTCCCATTTTGGTGGTGAGGTCAAGGTTAAGGGGAAGTTCCCTAGCCTAATGTGCCCTAAATGCAAGAAGTTTCATGGAAAGAAACCTTGCTATTTTGACACTCAAGCATGTTTAAGATGTGGATCCATGGATCATTGCATCAATGATTGCCCACAGTCTCAAAGGAGGCCAGAAGACCAAGGTCCAATAAGGCTTATTGGGCCAGGACCTAGAGGGGGAACACCTAGGGAGAGACAGTAGAGGCCAGTTCCTCCAGTGCCTCTGCCTCCAGTGCAGAGAACTAGTAGAGTCTTCCAAGTGGAGAGGCCAGAGACATAAGAGCAGGGAGGAGCACTTAGAGGTAACATTTACCTTAATGGTATGCCTTTTAGTGTTCTGTTTGATATTTGTGCATTTGTGTCTATAGTGGCTAGAAAATTTGTCGATGCCATGAAATTGCCTATTGAAATCATACCTAGGATATCTTTAGTGAAAACAGCAGGTAGTCAATGTCTTTTCACTACTGAACTAGTTAAGGATTGTGAGCTAGTAGTTGGAAAGACTAAGGTTGTGACTAATCTGCTAGTGTTGGACATTCCTAAGTATTATTTAGTACTAAGTATGAATTGGCTTGCTATGGATAGTATAAGAATTCATTGTGCTAAGAAGGAAATCACATTGCCTAATGGTGAAGTGCATGCATTAGTGAATTCTAAGGAATTAGTGTATGAAATGCATGGCATGGAGCTAGAGGTACTGGATGAGATACTTGTGATTTCTATGCATGATTACTGTTATGCATTGAATGAATTGCACTGTGATGAGGAAGTGGATAGAATAACTATAGTGAGAGACTTTCCACAAGTTTTTCCTTAAGACCTCCCAGGTATTCCTCCCCTAAGGGAAATTGAGTTTGAAATCAAGTTGCAATTAAGAGCTAGTACAATATCCATACCTCTTACAGAATGCCAATAATAGAGATGAATGAGCTCAAGAAAAAACTTGATGAACTTCTTGAAAAAGGATTCATAAGGCCAAGTGTTTCACCGTGGGGAGCTCCAGTTCTTTTTGTGAAAAAGAACGATGGATCTTTGAGACTATGAATTGACTACATTAAGCTTAATGCAGTGACTATCAAGAATAGGTATCCACTCTTTAGGATTGAGGATCTGTTTGATCAACTCAAGGGAGCTAAGATCTTCTCCAAGATAGATTTGAGACTTCCAATTGGGAGTAAAGCGAGAGGACATTCCTATGACTACATTCAGGACCAGATATGGGCGTTATGAGTACATAGTCATGCCATTTGGTTTGACTAATGGCCAGCTGCTTTCATGGACTTGATGAACAAGATGTTCAGACCACATCTGGACAAATTTGTGGTTATGTTCATTGATGATATCCTATTGTATTTCAAGGATAAAAATGAACAAGAACATCATCTGAAGGTTATCCTAAAGACTCTATTGGAACATCAGCTTTATGCCAAGTTATCCAAGTGTGAATTCTGGATAAGAGAAATGTCTTTCCTATGACACATAATAGATGTACAAAGCCTTAAGGTAGACCCTGAAAAGGTCAAGGCAGTGCAAGAATGGAAAAAAACTAAGGACTGTGAAGGAAATCAGAAGTTTCCTAGGATTGGCTAGACACTACATGGCGTGCCAGACTCCATTGTATCTGATAGAGATCCAAGATTTACATCTCAGTTTTGGAGTGCTTTTCCTAAAGCCCTAGGAACCAAAATCCATCTGAGTACTGCTTATCATCCCCAAACAGCTGGGCAATCTGAAAGGGTGATACAGATACTCGGAGACATGCTCAGGAGCTGTGAGTTGGATTTCAAAGGTGAATGGGATCAACACTTGCCATTTATGGAATTCTGATATAACAATTGTTACCAAAGCACCATTGGCATGGCACCTTATAAAGCTTTATATGGAAGCAGGTACATGACACCCCACTGTTGGGTGGAAGCCTCAGACAAGCTAGAGTTGGGTCTCAAAATTATTGAAGAGACTATTGCCAAAATCAAGAAAATTCAAGAAAGATTAAAGGCAGCCAATGAAAGTGTTAGTGTTGTGCCCAAAAAGCCAGTCATGAGATGATTGTATTTTTGCAAATTGAGTCATGATATTTTATTGAGGCATTAATCCAGCAATTTTGTTTGTTGTTTTGTTTCTGCGTAACGTAATAAAC